>CM055658.1:14426236-15099263 GCA_029378335.1 Agrilus mali
TTATTCTTTAAAGATCAATAACTTTTCTAGAATTCTAATTAAATGCATGTTAACATCAAAACTTTTTTAGAAAATCATAAATTCACACCGGTTTATTACGATTTATTATTTTAGAGTTTGTAAAGGGAATGAATTAACAAAATGTGCCACAAAAGATTATTATATGACTTGTTATTCTAATAACAGAATAACAAAAACGTGCAAAAAAGCACCACGTGCCGCTGCTCGTACGGGCAACATGTTAATTTCATATCAACAGCTAAAACTTAAAAGAAAGTAGAAGGCAAAATAGATTAATTGTAAGTAAAATATTGCCAGTCGATTTAATAAAGTATGAAATAGTACACTCCCCGTGGAATGGCTGAATTTTTCCCACATATACCTACACATGAAATTTTTCTAAATTAACAGTTTGAGAATATCAGAAATTAATGTTATACTAATAGTAACATCTTGCACAGTGTAACGTAGAACGTCTGACATAGGGAGTAAAAAATACAATTAAAACAATACTACTAATACAATTACTAAAAAATGCTTACTGCGAAAGGTACTACCGAACGAACCACGGCAGCCTCCACCATGTAACGTAGAAGAGCGAATTTTATATGATTTTAATGATTTAATAAATTAAATAATGCCTTATAAACTAAATAACACTTAAAAACTAATTATAAATAAATCTTAAAACTACTTGCCTAATTAACTACCAACTAGGGCCGTTGGTAATGGCAGGGACTCTTAATCGGGCATTAGGGTGAGTGATAGCGGCAACCCGCTACACCCCCCTAACCCCTCTGAGTTGCTGGCTCGATCTTACTGACTTCTGACCTCCTGTGTTCTTCAAAACTAATTCTTTTGTACTGGCCCACATAGTGCTCTTTTCCCCCCAAACGGAAAATCGCAAGTTGGTCACGGCACACTTTTGCCGTGCAATCATGTACCATTTCCGTGTGGCGGTTCCTTGTTTCGTAAAACCAATACGTTGCATATTTAAATTAGAACAAATGTAATTAATGAAATAAAAAACAACTAAAAGGAAAAATAATTTTCGAAAAATATGAGCACTATGTGACAGCAGTAGTAAGTGACACCCATTTTTGTAGAACGTACTAAATGTTACGAATTCCGATATTTAAGCTGCTTAATAGGTATACGCATTTTATTAATGTGACACTTTATTTATGAGTCATGTAAGCAGGAGACTAAAATTTGTTCTGTTTATGTTTTTCTAGATTAGTAAAGTGTATATAACAACTCTACTTCGACTTCGATTCTCTCACGAATCTTTCTTAAAATTAATAGTAGTCGTAAGCTTGCCTTCAACATTATAAACGTTTCTTGTTCATCTTCGATCTTTTACAATATAACTTACAAAATAATTGAACTTTGCGTTTTATTTTAAAAGCCACTGCACAGCAACTCGCTAACAGGGTTATGGGCCCAGAACCCAGTACCCAATATTTTTTTTGTGATTAACGGTTAAAAGAACGCGTGTGTATTGGTTCAGTAGTTAGGAACTGTAATACATAAAAGTTCGTGCAATTGACTTTTGGTTGTCGTCGCAAAAAAATAAAAAAATGAAATGGCGGTAAACGAGAGTGTAAATGTCGGGATGATTGCGGAGAAACTTAAGGGTCGTGAAAATTATGCGGACTGGTTTCAAGTTTCAAATATCTGCATTGTTGAAGCTAGATGGATTATAGAACTGCATAACTGGACAGTGGGAATCGAGTGTAGATGAAGCTACAAAAAACCGTCGCGGTGAGAAAGCTCTCTCAAAAATAATTCTTTCTCTTGGCAAATCTACGTACCTTCATGTCATGCAGGCCAATACAGCTAGTGAAGCGTGGCAAGCTTTGGAAAGTGCATTCGAGGACAAAGGACTCCACAGACGACTACGCCTCCTAAGAATCTTGTGTTCAATAAAATTAGAAAATTTCAACACGATGGAGGAATACGGTAACGAAGTTATGGATTTGTCACAGCAACTTCGGTCAATGGGAAAACCACTGGACGACGAATTCTTAGGAGTTATACTACTACAGGGTCTTACAGCTGACTATGACCCAATGGTTATGGCTCTGGAAAATTCGGGCGTCGAAATAACTTCAGACTTTATAAAAACCAAGTTGCTACAAGACACAAAGTGGCAAAACAGTAAGCACAACGGCGGCAGTGCATTTTTTGCAAGAAAAATGAAAAACTTCCGTGGTGTTGGTGCTGTAAGCAAAAAGGCCACTACAAAAATCAGTGTTCCCAAAATAAGAAGAGTCCAGATCAAAATAGTTCTGAAAAGACCAAAAAGGACAATATAAGTGGGAAGAAAGCTCTATTTACGGCAGCTTTAAGTGTAAACAATGTGCGTGACCAGGCGTGTTATGTCGATAGTGGAGCTACCTCTCACATGACTGGTAACAGTGAATTCCTTTTGAACCTGACAGACGAAGACTCGGGACAGGAAGTGCTTGTAGGTATCCTAAACGTGTAACCGGGAAACCAGAAAGGTATGATGATTATATTACTGATTATGATTCAGATGTTTCCATGTTAAGTGTATCAGATAATTTGGAACCTGATACCATTTCTGAAGCATTGTCAAGCGCGAGTAACGAAGAGTGGAGAAAAGCAATTCAAAACGAAATAAATGCACTCAAAGCCAACAATGCTTGGGAATTGGTAGATAAACCCAAAAACAAAAATATTGTAAAAAACAAGTGGGTTTTCACGATAAAGAGAGACAATAAGGGGAATATAGTTAGGCATAAGGCTAGACTGGTAGCTAAGGGCTTCACCCAAAAATATGGGGTAGATTATTCAGAGACTTTTTCTCCTGTTATTAGGTTTAGTAATTTAAGATTATTACTAGCAATGACTGTTGAATTAAACTTAGAGGCAGATCATTTAGATGTAAACACTGCCTTCCTGAACGGGGAAATTGATGAGGAAATTTTCATGTATCAACCTGAAGGGTTTATAGAGCCAGGATCGGAAAATAAAGTTTGTTTACTTAAAAAAACTATATGGCCTGAAACAATCTGCCAAATTATGGTACGAAAAAGCACGAAATGTACTTTTAAAATTAAGTTTTATACAACCAAAAATAGAACCGTGTATTTTCTTTAAAAATTCGACAGATTAGATTGTGGTTGTGGCGCTTTATGTCGACGATTTTTTTGTTTTCTATAATGACCATACTGAGGCGCAACGTTAAAAAAAAGAATTAAATGAGAATTTCCACATCAAGGACCTTGGCCCAATATCCCACATTCTGGGGGTGAAAATTGAAAGAACCCGTTCAAAAGGCGAATTAAAAATCAGCCAGGAACAATACATTAAGAAGGTACTTGATAGATTGGAAATGTCAAATTATAATGCTTCAAAAACACCTTTAGAACAGGGTCAAAAATTTCCTGTTGAGGGAGAATTTGTTGATGTTCCATATCAGCGGTTGATAGGATCTATCATGTATCTCGCGGTGTGCACAAGACCAGATATTTCGTTCCCGGTTTCTTTTCTTAGTCAGTTTAATAAAAATCGTACAAAAGATCATTGGCGAAGTGCTAAAAGAGTGCTAAAATATTTGAAGGGGACAATAAATCTGGGTGTTGTTTTCAAAAAATCCTGCGATTCGATAACTGGTTTTGTGGATGCTGATTGGGCCAATAATCAATGTGACAGAAAATCATTTTATGGCTATATTTTCATGTTAGCTGGAGGGCCCATATCATGGGAGTGTCAAAAACAGAAAACTATAGCTCTAAGTTCAACCGAGGCTGAATACCTTGGTATATGTGAAGCTACGAAGGAATCACTGTATTTAAAGTCAATACGCACCGAAATGTTTAGTGCAAACAATTCTTGCGATTTTCTAAATCCTGATAAACCAATTAGTATTTACAACGACAATCAAAGTGCTATAAAATTGTCAGAAAATCATGTTTTCCAAAAGCGCACTAAACATATACACGTTAAATATCATTTTAGTCGAGACAAAATAAAAGAAAACGATATCAAACTTTCATATATGCCGACAGCAGAAATGGTTGCGGATATTTTAACGAAATCATTGGGTTTCAAGAAACATAAATTTATTCTCGATAAATTGAATATGAAAGAGTAATATTGTGTTTTGATCTTTGACTTCTGCAACCATGGCTGCAAAAAGTAATTAAGTCTCCAATTACTGTACGTTTTTTCTGTATTGTTTCAAGCACCTTAAACATTGAGGGAGAATGTTAAGAATTCCAATATTTAAGCTGGTTAATCGGTATACGCATTTTATTAATGTGACACTTTATTTATGAGTCATGTAAGCAGGAGACTAAAATATGTTCTGTTTATGTTTTGTCTAGATTAGTAGTTTATAACAACTCTGCTTCGACTTCGATTCTCTCACGAATCTTTCTTTAAAATTATAGTAGTCGTAAGCTTGCCTTCAACATATTAAAACGTTTTTGTTCATCTTCGATCTTTTACAATATAACTTACAAAATAATTGAACTTTGCGTTTTATTTTAAAAGCCACTGCACAGCAACTTGCTAACACTAAATAGCCCAAATCACAACGCCAAAACAGGAAACTGAACTTCCGAAGTACTTTTCGGTAACAAAGTTACCTTATTCGGGGACTGAAGTGAACTTAAAGTTAAGGTAACCCACGAGTAAAAAATACTACCTCCTGTTACGATCCAGTGATTACGACTCAGCCTTAAAACCCGAAATGTTCAGTGGTCCTTACCAAATACAAAATAAATTAAATTAAACTAAACAACAACGGAGAGCCAGGTATGGAGACTTTTGTCACTGTTGAGAGAGTGATCCATTTTTATAAATAGACATACTTTCAAAACCATCTAACAAATAATTGTTTCATTTCCTTATAAAATTTAAAATTGTCAATATTAATCCTATGATTTTCGGTAAGTATATGTGAGCAACACTGGACTTTTTTTGTTCTGCTTAGGCTGAGTCATTATCACTGGGCCGCAACAGTAGTTAGTATTTTTTACTCGTGGGTTACCTTAACTTTTAGTTCACTTCAGTCGCTGAAGAAGGCAACTTTATTACTCAAAAGAACTTCGGACGTTCATTTTCTGTTTTGGCGTTGGGGTTTGAGCCATTTAATACGTTCTACAACTTTGCCAAAGTTTACAGTTATTAAATTACTCATTTTTGTATGTAATTAAATTATACGTAAGTATATCCCAACAATATAGATACTTAATCTCCAAGATCGTTGACTCGTTCACTGCCATAAAAAATTACAACTTCATAAGAAATAAAATGAGGGGTATGTTAAGTAACATTTTATAAATTAGAAGAGATAGTGTTTACTCTTGAAAGTTAGGCTGTAGTTAGGGAGGTTGCTCTCATTTGAAATTAAATAGGAGTAATTCCGACAACCATCAATAGCTTACCATCAACAGCTTATTTCAAGTCAAAGATTTACTACACGATTTCTAGAAGTTATTACTTCCTTCTAATTTTAATTAAAATACATTTATACAACATATTGACAATTTCAAGGTTTTATACTGTTACGTAATTTACAAAATCACGTATTTTTCTCTCTCAACACTTTTATTAAATTAACCCTATAACAACAACTATTCAATATTTAAAATAAAATAATTAAAACCACTTGGAAAGTTTCACTTAAGTTTATTTTTAACTCGATACGTATTTCGCCTTCTTAGGGCAAAACAGTTTTACACACGTACCTATTTTATATGGTTTAATAAAAATCCATAAAAAAGACAATCCAATAAGGCCAGTAACTTCATGTATCAATGCTCCTAACCAAAAACTTTGTAAACAATTAGCATTAATTTTACAAAAAGAGTTAGATTTTAAACCAAAATATTCAATAAAGAACAGTAAAGAGTTAATAACAGAGTTACAAAAACAGACAATTCCTTCACATGCAAAATTAATATCGTTTGATGTGGTAAACTTATTTCCATCAATTCCTATAAAAGATTTACTCATATATTTACAAGAAAATATTAAAAAATTAGATAAAAATGAAGAGTATAAACAAGAATTACTCAACTTAGTTAAATTAAGCTTAGATCAAAACTATTTCAGCTTTAACGATATCATTTATAAACAAAACGACGGATTACCCATGGGTTCATCATTATCTCCTTTTTATGCGAATTATTTTTTAGATAAATTTGAAAGTGAATTGTTTAATAATATGGAAACTGAGGCTAACCATATTCTTAGTTGGCATCGCTATGTCGATGATATTTTAGTAATTTGGACAGGTACAGAAAGACAAATTTCAAAATTCTTAAATTCTTTAAATAATAAAAATAAAAATGTTCAATTCACAGTAGAAATAGGCAATAAGAACATCAACTTTTTGGACTTAAACATTTCAATAAAACAGTTAAATCAGGTAGAATTTAAAATTTATATAAATATTTGAATCATGTCATCCAATGAACTTAAAATTAGCGGCGTTTCATGCGATGATCAATAGATTATTATATGTTCCACTAAATAAAACCAATTTTTATTCTGAACTAAAAATTATAAAAGTCATAGCCAAGAATAATAGAAAGAAAGAAAGAATATAATGAAAACTTAGTAGATAGATTACTAAATAAGAAAAGGTACAAAATGTTGATTGATAATATTTTTCCAAGAAGTCAAGGTAAAGAGACTAATAATTGGCGAAAAATCCCATATTATGGTGATATAAGCTCACAAATTGGTAATTTGCTTAGGACAAACAATATTAACCCAGCTTATTTTAATAATCACACAATTGGAAAAATATTAACAAATAACAAATTAACAGTGAACAATGATTTATCTAAAAAGACTGGAGTGTATGAAATAAAATGTTCTAATTGTGATATTATATACATAGGTAAATCAAAAAGAAGTATTGTTACTCGATTCAAAGAACATAATCAATATAGCAAATATAAAAAACATAGTTCAGGTTTAGCGACACATTTGATAGAAAATAACCATACGATAGACATAGAAAATTTGAAATTGTTAAAAAGTGTAAATGGTGGATTAGTATTAGATAAGTATGAAGTGTTAGAAATTAAGAAAGCATTATTAAGTAACAAAATTTAGCAAATGACCAAATTGTATTTAATAATAATCCCCTCCTTAATCCTAAACTAGTTTAAGATCGAACCGTATATATAGAAAAACTTAGATTGTTAATGTAGTTATTGTATAAACTCCTGAAGATGCCCTAAGAAGGCGAAATACGTATCGAGTTAAAAATAAACTTAAGTGAAACTTTCCAAGTGGTTTTAATTATTTTATTTTAAATATAATTATGTTTCACCAAGTGACAACGGCAAATACATTTAAGATATTAACTATTCAATAACTATTTCGATTACAACAACAACTCAATAGCTATTTCGCTTTTCAATCACTTTTTCTTCTCTTCTCGCTTAAATCTGTTACTCTCTTCTATCAAATACTGTCAAACTGTCCAACGCTGTTCCTTATATAGTATTATGGACGTTTCTAGGTAATTCTCGAAACGTCCAGCAACTCTCGGTACTTCTGGAACGGGTCATAGGTAACTTTCATTCAACTTTTGCAGTCGGCGTATGTCAACGTCATTCAAAATGACACGTCCGTCACAATACTTTAACATGAACCAGAGAACAAAATGTTTCTGTGATGTATGAATTAATATTATAACTATGTTATAACTATAGTTTGCTTATCAAATACGTTTCCATTTGTTTAATAAGTATGCATATGACGTGACGACGTTGTGATAAGTTCGACAATCTTCATGGGTAAGTGAAACAGTACAACTATTTTGGCAATACTACCATCTGCTATGATAGAAAAAGCGTCGTTACCGAGTGAACATTTTTGTTTTAAAGATAAAAATGTTCGATGAGGCGGCACGAGACAAATATTGTATCCGTGCGTTAAATTCAAATGACAGGAAGAAGTGTTTACGTGCGATTTAAAAATGTTTTGTTAGCAAACAAGGAACTTTTTAACCAGGTGTGGAAAACATTGTTCAACCACAGCAAAATTATGGTCTTCCAGAGTGTCCCTAACAGCGCTTCGTATTTTACTGTTTTTAAAACAGGGGATTATGAACACATCTAATATAAAACAACATATTCCTTCATTTTATGTAAAGCACACCATGAATATTCATCCAGCAAATAATGGAATATTTATTATACCCTGTTTTAAGGCAGTTTATATTACCATTTTTGACGTATTTAGATAGGAACAATTGGCGTCTAATTTCTGATGGTGCTTGGACATTTTATTAGTAAGAGAGCTGGATATTAGGTATGCAATATAATTGCAATAACAATAACACAAATTAAGAGACTGTAAAAATGTTTATTTTATTTTACGCTTGTAGGTACTTATCACCTCCTTAAATGCTCCAACTAATCAAGTAAATGCACATTGACTTATAGTAGAGGATTAAATTATATTTGAAAATTTTCTACTAAATATCAGAAATGTCCGAAAACGGCTCAACGAATACTATTCCGAATACATACCTACTACAAAAAAAAGTTTAACATTCCAAGTTTCTGAATCAACCTTTGAACCTAATAAATAATACATTATCAAACACCAGTTATACTAAAAAAAAACATTAAAATTGGTATGAAAAACTGATATGTATGGAGAAAGTAAGACAAAGACGTCTGAGGAAATGATGATAAGTACAAAGCGAATAAAATAATAGGAAAATAAGGCAAGAAATATAAGTAATATTGTAAAGAAAAGGTGTAACAAAATTTTGGAAGAATAAAAAGGTAGAAGTATGTGGAAGAGATGAAAAAATGATTGACAAGAGGACAGGGAGCCTACATATTTGAGAGGAAGTAAATGCTTAAAAGAATAAAACACACTTGGAAGTTGGCCACAATTTTTATTAATTAAACTCGATGCGCATTTCGCGCTGTTACGGCATTTTCAAGAGTATTACTAGTATGTACTGAGGTAAAACAGAAATAAGTAAATAAATATTGTTACAATCAGTACGCTGGTTAATTTTTGAATAAATTTGAATTAAGTTTGTTCAACACTAATAACCCCTTATACAGATATGTCGATGACGTGTTCTATGTGTGGTGCGCTACCGACAGACAATTAGACCAATTTTTAAATTTCATTAATAAACTAAACAAACAAATTCAATTTACCCTAGAAATTAGGGGAAAAATTTTAAACTTTCTAGATTTAAATATTACTATCAACAAAAACAATAAACTAGAATTTGATATTTATAGAAAGGACACTTTCACAGATAGCATCATACCTTCTGATTCTAATCACCCCCGTAACATAAAAACAGAATTGTTATAATATACCGGTTTCAGAAATAAATTATAAAAAAGAAGTAAATGTGATAAAATTAATAGCAGATCATAATAGCTACAACAGAAATATCATTGATAAGCTACTAAAGGAAAAAAAATCTAAATTCAATAACATCATTTACCCAGCCAATCCCAATTCTAATAATCACGTTTGGAGAAAATTACCATATTTAGGTAAGATAAGCGAAATAATTGGTAAAACCTTACATAAATACAATATTAGACCAGCTAATTTCAATAACACGTTAGGCAAGAAATTAGCAAACAACAATAGCAAACAACAAGAATATAAGCGGGAACAATAATTTTCTACAAAAAGCGGAATTTACGAAATAACTTGCAACGATTGCAATGCTGGATATATAGGAAAATAAAAAATAAACATTGAGACTCGTTTTTTAGAACATCTGAATTACATAGTAAATAAAACACACACAGTTTTAATGATTACAAATAATTTTTATTATAACGATACTTATTTCGACATCACAGTGTCTTCTTCAGGTGAAGTCTAAAGACACTGTGATGTCGAAATAAGTATCGTTATAAGTAATAAAAATTATTAGTTACAAGAGTTAAAAGCCTCATCTATACAATTTCTGAATTATATTAAATCAAATAAACCTAACTCATGTCTAGCTTGTCATGTCTTAAATAACAACCACTCAGTATGCAAAGAAAACATCAAATTGTTAAAACATGTAAATGATTGTCCTATACTCGACAAATATGAAATAGTTGAAATAAAAAAAGCTATTAAAAACCAAAAAGTTCTCACTAATGACCAAATAGATTTCGGCAATAGCCCTCTACTCAGTTCTTTAATTTAACCTCCCACCCTTTTACTGATTGTAACAATATATATTTTATTATTTCTGTTTTACCTCAGTACCTACTTGTAATACTCTTGAAAAAGCCTTAACAGGGCCAAATGCACATCGTGTTTAATTAATAATAAATTGTGACCAACTTCCAAGTGTGTTTTATTCTTTTAATTATTCATGATGGTTCACCAAGAGCTAACGGCAGATACCTTTTATTATTTGAAGTAAATGCTGTGGTAATGATAAGGTTCGAAATGGAAATAAATTGCAATGGGAATATGTACTGGTCAAATAATAGTTGAAGGAAGAGGAAAATAATGTAGGATGTACAGAAATGGAAAATGAGAATTTTAAACATGCTTTTGAAGAAGGGGACGAATAAGTGCAGAGAATTGTTAGAAATAGAAGAAAAAGGGCTCTACCTCTACATCAAAAAGATGAAACTTTCAGAAGTAAAGTAAAAGACCGCAAAGGGTAATATGGGCAGACTAGGAAAATTTTAGTGGATCATTAAAAGTCAGTAGATACATGCCTACTCAATATCACTATCCATGGAATGATTTCTGGACAACGATGAAATAAAAAAATGAATATTAACACAATAAAAAGATCATCAAGATTTTCTTCGCTTTTTTTCTTAAATGTCTCCTCGCCATGGGACTTTAGGTGGAAATTTAAAGAATGATAAATTGATTTTATCATGCAGACAACGAGATATATTGAGCCTCAAAATGAGTAAAAATAGTACTTCCTGACACTGCAAATTTCTTCGAACTGCGCCATTCCTCTGGTCGTATATTAACTAACCCGTTTGTCTTCTCAATCAAGACAAAACATCGATTAGGCACTATCCTGATGTTAGTAGAAGAAGCAGGAAGTCTATAGTCTCTATACACGTCGTTTCTTGAGACCGCAAACGACTTCCATAAAATTTAAGTCGCGACTTAATGTGCCAATTAAAATCTTCGCCTCAATTTAACTCTCCATAACAAACTGGTGCAATTAAGAAAGTCTTTGTAGACCATAAATTGTTCAACACAACCCGTAGTACATTTTAATATTATAAAACAAAAATATGGTTGCAATAATAGTATTAACTAATACTAGTTTTTATTATTTCTTTACATCAAAATTAATCAGGTAGAAATAAATTTTTCGCAGAAATATAAATACAGTAAACTTTTATATTTCCTAAGTATGTGCTTATGGTAACCGAAATGTTTTCAAATAGTTAAACAAATACGTTATAACTAATATAATTCAGAAGTATTCTTTTTCATATTCCAATTCAGAATTAATTGTTTCATGTGAAATATAAAGGCGAGAACAAGATTTATAGGAGAAAATAAGAAAATATACAGAAATAGAATATTTGGTAAACATAGGTAAGTATAGCCAATTTGGAATATTTGTGTAACACTCACTAAGCATAAACTAGATATTTATTTTGATTTCTGTCCTACACTTTTGCCTGTTAGTCACTGCTTCAGCATAATTCAAGGAAATTGACGCAGAAAATTCTATAGCAGGCTATTGGTATTGTATTATTAGCTGTGATTAGGTATAGGAAGTATCTTATGCAAAATATTTTGGCAAAATACGTAAGGAGAAAAATAAATTAATTAAATTGCGGCGTTGAAATATTTCTTCCTGCGTAAGATTCTTATGCACGTTGTCAAACAGGAAACTATTTCAAGTTTTACTGTTCAAATAACTAATAACCATTTAATGAAAACGGGAAGGCGCCTTACCGTTGAAGTTATATTTGTCATAAAAATAAATCTTCCTTTGCACATACAGGATATTAGTTCATTCCACTTCTGTCTTAGTTTATACAGGGTTTATTATGTTTTTTTTCTCTATGTTTTTAGAAGTTTGTACTTCCTATTAACTATAAAAAGTGGTGGATTCTTTTATATACCTTGACGAACATCGGGATGTTCTGATATATGCATTAAATAAAATGAAATAAAAATTCAAATTTTGTATTTTCCACTATTTATTTTTAATTTGTCTTTACAATTGTTAGGTAGGGCACCTTCAGAAGAAGTATAACTGAAAATAATTTAAGCTGTTCTTATGTTTATATATAAAATAAGTAACTTCGTCTAAAGTGGTGTGGTAGGGGTAATTTTTATGAGTTTATTTAAAATTGTTGACTGGTATACTTTTTTTATTTCGTTCAAAATAATTTCACTGTTTTGTTTATTGTATTTTTAAATTTCGTAAGATTCTAAAATGTCAAGTTTTTTACTTTTTTCTAAACAATGTAAAATATTAAAATTTTCTTTTATATTATACTAGCAGCAATACCCGGCGTTGCCCGGGTAAGAATATATTACACGTTTGATGGAAGATTCTAGAATATTCGCGAATTTAGAACTATCCAGAACATCCCATAATGATTCAAAACATTCTCTAACTTTTCTTAACAGTCTGAAACATTCTTGAATGATCTTCAAGATTCTGGAACATTCTTGAACATTGCCAAATCATTCTGAAATGTTATAATAATATATAATAGTAACATCATTGATAAATTAGTTAATAAGATTAAATTTAAGAATTCTGTTTCAAGATCTTCGACTTTTCTAACAGACACCAGTAAGACCAAGTTTATTACTATGCCATACGAGCCAAGATTTACTCGAGGATTCGAAGGCATTTTTCGTAAACTTGGTTTTCGCATTGCCTACAGTTCAAGAGGTAACTCCCTTCAAACTCTCCTCGGTAACCCCAAGGATAAAATTCCTTTCTTAGAAAAGTCGGGGATATATGAAATTAGCTGTAATGACTGTAGTAAAAAATATATTGGACAAACTAGACGCTCGATCCAAACTAGGTTCAAGGAGCATTTAGCTCATGCACGGTTTGGTAGAGCCGAAAAATCTAGTGTTGCCCAACATATTCTTACTGAAGAACATAATATTAATATTAATAATCTTAAATTAGTTAAGGAAGTTAGGAATAATTGTCTACTAGATAGTTTTGAAAGTTTATACATTTGTAAAAATAACCAAATTTTACTTAACAATGACAAGGGTCCTATCCCTGGATCGCCACTATTTAGTTTAGTTTAATTATCATCTTTTGTTATTGTCAAGGTCCATTGAACATCATCACCATTGCTGCTGAACCATGTTCACTGAACCTTAACAACTTTCAGTATATATTAGGATAAGTTCTCTTTTAGGTTTAGTTCACTTCAGTCCCTGAAGAAGGTAACTTTGTTACCGAAAAGTGCTTCGGACAACTAAAGTGTCGTGTTTTGGCGTTGGGGTTTGAGCTATTTTGTTCGTTCTGCAACAACCGCCAAAGTTTTTCCAGTCTTCATTTAATATGATTCATAAACGTGGATTTTCCTGCGTAATTTTTAATATGTTCGTTAACTCTCTTTTTAAATGCCCTTCCTGTCTGTCCTGTATATATGGCCTTGCAAGTATTACATTTTAATTTATAGACTCCACTTTTATTCATTTCTTCTATTTTAAAGGCTGTTTTGAACTTATAATTTTGTAGTTTCTCTGAGATTTTGTTTGAAATTTTTCCAATAGCTACATGATACTGATTCCAAAGTGAATTTTATTCTTATAAAAGAATAAAATTCCATAAAGTAAAGGCAGATACAATCAATTATCTGATATATGATATCACAAGAGGCAGCATAATCTTTTGATGAATAGTACATCGTATAGGAAATAAAAAAGAAATCCGACAAATAAATGTGTAATTCATATGTTTGTTTCGTAAGTTACCAGACCTGTATACGTAATACGTAATTTCTCAAGTTAATATCTGAATAAAATTTATATCCATAATGAATCATGCATGCAATTTAGATTTACTCACATCGTATTTCAGGTATGCTTTATATACTTACTCATAAAACTAAACTACGACAACCAGTGGCGGTTTTACTGTAGGTGCATTTGTTCAGTGAACCCCCTTAAAAATTGAACTAGTTACACCATATAATTTTATCCTTTTAATATTTATTATATTATTGATGATTATCGTATAATATACATCTCTTTTACCATTTCATAGTTCATAGTTACAAAACACCAACCCGTAACCCATAGAAAATATTTAAATTTTTGTTGTGTCGCTGACGACTTCACCTAACTCTTTTGGTTCAAGTTTTGATTCTGGACATATCACGTGAGCGATACTCCGTTTGATGTCCATGTGTTAGAGAGAAAGGTAGTCGGACGTGTGAAATGGAAGATAAAATACACTCAACATACAGCGTTTAGGTGCACTGCACGAGAAGCCGGAATCAGCCGGAATAATGTCGTGCTACGTCGGCACGGCTACCCGACATTCTGCCAGGGTTTTGCAACTTCGGTTAGCCTGTCAGCCTGCCACCTGGTGAAAATGTCCAGTACGAATCATTTTAAAGGCTCTCGAAGCTAGTGTTGGTAGGAACCGATAGTAAAAAAATTATGTTCAGAAGCATGTTCAGATTTCAGAGTTCAAGTCCACTAATTGTAAATGACGCACAATTTATTGCACAATACGTGTTAATTAAAATATTACGTAAATGATGGAGTCGTGTTCGGTAAAATATATTAAAGAAAATTCAAATAATTTTCAAAATCGTTTCGAAATAAAGAAAAGGGGTCCACCTCGCCCAAAACTACAGCTGACACAAGATTGTACCTTAAAAAATAAAAAGTTCAAACGTGTGTTTAAAGTAGAACAGTATAAAAAAACTTCGTGGTTGTGTGGGTGTAATAAATTAAACGCATTATTTTGCTTTCCGTGCCTGATTTTTGCCGGTAATCCTTATAAAAGTGTTGGGTGTGCTTGCTAATTCAAAACATAGAGGAATGGATTTCCTGTATAAGTAAACGTAAGGTTTTTATTTATTGTGTTATTAAATGCCATAAGTATTTGTTTCTCCTAAAAATATAAAAAATCTTCGCATGTGGTGCATTTACAACATCGTGAAATACGCTTTATGTTCTGATATTACCTACATGTTATTAACTTTGTGAACCCCCTTCGTATTCGACCACGAGCCGTCACTGACGACAACCTCTCAACGGTTTTCTTTTTTCTGATATTCTAATGACTTGTAAGGTCTTATAATTTAGCTCATCCCATGCCTGCAGAATTATTTAAAACAAAGAACGTAAATTCGGTCCCATTCTAAAATTTTGGTAGATATAGATTACCTCCCGTACGTAGATTGGATCCCAATATTAAAATTTTGGTACGTAAATTGGGTCCCGCACATTAATTTGTGTGATGGCTATGAAGTTCAATTACATAATTCAAGCTCGGCACCAACCTGCGGATATAAAATCTTTAATGACTCGTTATTGTCTTTCGATATGTGGGTAAAGTTATGGCATGTAAACATTTTTATAAACATATAAAAACCTTTTCTTCTCCAGAATATAAGCAAAAATGGACTAGTTTAGCCCACATTCTAGGTTTATTTTCTAAATAATGTCATTTTAATACTTAATATAAAATTTCACATGTCAAATTATTTATTACTGGTACCAAATTCACGATTAGCCTTTGTCGTACCTCTACACGGTCATTAAGGCATTTCGGACCGAATTTACACTAACCTGTTTAAAATTTTCGAATATTGCCAGGTAATTCAAATAGAAATTTTAAATAAAGGACTTAAATAACCTCGCCAACTAAAGAAATATGTGTAAAACCTAATGATGAGATTTTCATTTCTTTCTTCCTGACAGATTTCTGAGGAATAATTCATAACGAAAGTTCAACAAATGCCTCTTGTCTTTTAAATTAAACAAACCACGAGTTTCTAGCTGAATAACTTTTTAAATAGAGCGTGTATGTAAGTTGGTGATGGAATGATTTATAAATATTGCCAATGGTTATTTTTGTGTAGCTCGCTGTGTAAGCGCCGCGAGATATTTAAATCAATAATCGGAAAATCTGCTCGAAAAAGTCGAGGAAAAGTTGATAATAAAGACGAGTAAGTTGGTAAGTAAGTCAATCACCCGTTTCTAAGTTGGTAATATTAAGACAAGTAAAACAGAGTGATACAAATACAGTGTCAGATATAAAAAGTGTTTTCAATCGAAAATTCTCACGTAATAATATCTGCTTTTTTAAAAACGTTGGTGGGCTTTTTCTTCGTTGAAATCTCTACTTTCTGATGGTGTGAAAAAAAATCTACATTACTATGGTAAGTTTTCTCAGGAAATGTAAAAAACGAAAGAAACTAGATTAATGTTTTTAAAAATATTATAATGAATAACGTAATCAGTATAAAGTATGTGAATTCAATAGTACGATTTACATGTATATTTATATATTATGAAATTTTCTATGACATAAATGTAATTAGAATTTAATAAAACACCTTTTTTACTGAAAAAAATAGCAGCGGTTACATTTTTTAGATAATATTCCCTTCGTTTTTTTGCATTCCCTGAGAAAACTTACCATAGTAATGTAGATTTCTTTTCAGACCATCAGAAATTAGAGATTTCAACGAAGAAAAAACCCACCAACGTTTTTAAAAAAGCAGATATTTTGACGTGAGAGTTTTCGATTGAAAATTAGGGTGCTTTTTCGATATTAAGTAAAAGTAAGATGAAAAAATAAATATTTCAAATCATAAAATACAGCGTGTTTGGAACATAAATAAGTAAGTTTTCACCAAATTTCGTGAAAAAAAAAAGATTTTCTTGTAAGATAAAAATAAAAAACTAAAAAGTTGCTTATTTGAATTTTTCACATAAATTGTGAGCTTACGTGAAAAAAGTGTAAATACAAAAGTTGTAGATATATTTATTACCTACAACTTTCCCATTTAACTTTTTTCCATAAGACTTGTAATTTTTCCGGAAATCAAGGAAAACCGTTTTTTACCCTTAAAAACTCACCCCCTTCCCCTTCCCGACCTCAGATCGCGCGTTTATTATTTTTCCTTTCATTTCTGTTGTATTTTCTTCCTTTTCCAATGGGTTTCATCCTACTATAACTTTTTTTCACTTTTTACTATTTTTGAAGGCTTCAGCACTGGTCTATAAATCTTTTTCTCCACTCTTGCTCGCTATATTCTTTCTATTACCGTGTAGTGTAACTTACCTAGGCCAACGTGATCGTCAAAAACTTCTTACCCTTCGTTGTGTTGAAAAGCCAGGTCTTGTCAAAAATGACAAATTGTACTCTGGTACGGGTTTACCATTAGAGGAACAAGGTTAAATGAAACACAATGAATTCATTCCTACTTTTTAATCCAAAATCAAAATGAAATGTAAATTTGGAAATGAGAGTGTCAGACTCAGCCTGTGGCTAGCGTGGAAAAAGAGCCTGACAGAGAAAACCACGATCTCAGCCACTCAAATATTTAAAAACAAATTCAAATAAACATAAAAATCAAAAATATCAAATCCAAGTGAATCACATATAAATCAAATATCCAATGTAGAAATAAATTCAGATAAAACACAAATAAATCAAAATATCAAATATAAAAAAAAAATAAGTTCCAGTGAAAAACATATAAATCAAAATATCAAATATAAAAATATATCCAAATAAAACACATGAAAATCAAAATATCCAATGTAAAAATCAATTCAAGTAAAACAGGTAAATCAAAATATCAATGCAAAAATAAAATCAGGAAAAACACAAATAAATCAAAATGTCAAATCCAAGTAAAATGGTAAATCAAAATATCCAGGTAAAAATCAATTCATGAAAAACACAAGTAAATAAAAATGTCAAATCCAAGTAAAATGGTAAATCAAAATATCCAGATAAAAATAAATTCCAGGGTAACACATGTAAATAAAAAAATATCCAATGCAAAAATAAAATCAAGTAGAACACATAAAAATCAAAATATCCAGTGTAAAAATAAAATCAGGTAAAACATGTAATTGCAGGGTTAAACCAACACAAAATAAAAGGCACATAAAAATAAAATCAATAAGAAAATTCAATAAAACACATAAAAATCAGGGTACACAAAAACACATAAAAGGGTAAAAACACAATAAGAAATAGAATAAAATATATGTAAAATAATCAATAAGAAATTGTTGTAAAAAAAATTAAAAATTCTCAAATAAGATGAAAGTAAAAATAACTTGGAAAAGATAAATTAAAATTTTGTAGTTCTCAGGCTCAACAAAAATGAAAAATAATTTGTGTAAGAAAATTTAGAAAAACTTATGAAAAATTCACAAAATGTAAATCACCCAAATTTGATTATAATTTCCGAATGTTTAATAACTTTTGGCACAATTTGAAATTCAATCCCTACAAACAGCAGCACATTTCAAAACCAAAAACATATTTGTTAGTTAATTTATGAGTCTGGAGTCCAGTATGGAAGCAATCCAGATAACGTTGAAAATAAAAATGTGATTTGGGCATACGCAAAACAAATAAATAAAGTCTGGAGTCCCTAAGGAAGCAATCCAGATAACGTTGAGAATAAAATAAAAATATGTGTATAAAGTACAAGTTGCGTAAATACTCCCAAAATCACCACGGGAGAAAATATTAGTACTTACAACAAGGCATTTCATACTTAGATTGAACCACAAAATGTTTTACCCCTTCCGAAAATATACACAAATTACTAAAGGATGAAAAATGAAATATTAATGTTAAGCCTGAAAAACCTTTTAAGTGAAATAATTAAAAAAAAAAATATAATTTAGTAAGATTTACCTGAATTGAAAATATTTTAAAATTGTAAATTATTTAATTTAGTATGATTTACCTGAATTGATATTAATTTAAAAATGTAATTTATTTAATTTAGTAAGATTTACCTGAAGTAAAATTAATTTAAAAATGTAATTTATTTAATTTAGTGAGATTTACCTGAATTGCAAATATATATAAAAAAAAATTAGTTTATTTAATTTAGAGAGATTTACCTGAATTGAAATTATTTTAAAATTGTAGTTTATTTAATTTAGAGAGATTTACCTGAATTGTAATTATTTTAAAATTGTATAAATGATTGAACAGAATTTCTATAGTTATAAAAGAAAATAATAAAAAGTGAAATTAAATTTGAAACAATTAAAATATAAAAATTATAAAACAAAATAATATTAATTTAGAATAAAAAAAAATAATTATCATACCTGTTAGAAATGTAAGTAATTAATCCAATTTGAAACAAAAACTCAAAAACACAGAAAACTCAAAAATACACAAAATACAAATAAAGACACAAAACAAATTATAATCTCTGATTTTGAATACGAATTGAAATAAATTTAATTGAATTGAATATGATTGTTGAAATCTGAATCAGAATTGAATATGAACCAGGATTGAATATATCGAATTGAATTGGATGAATTGAATGCCTTAAAAATCACCTCGCAGCCCTTTTAAAGACTCGCACTAATACGTCATCAAGACCAATCGAACCCACGCCGCATCTAAGAAAAATTCCCACAGGAAATCGATCTACGAGACAAGTACCAAAATTTTAACTAAACGAGAACATGTCTCACGTCAGCTCAAGAGTATTTATGGTTATTACACCCCATGTGTGCGAAACGCCTGAACACCAATAGTAAAACTATGCAGACCACACAGAAACAAAAAAAAAAACATGTGGTTGTTTAGTTTATTTTACTCACGTAAAATGCAGGCAAATATTCAGAAAGTTATCAAGAAATTTGATAAATAATTTTGTAATACCATGATCGAGAAACTATAATAAAAAAATTTTTTTTTTTTTTTTAAAGAAGCGTGCGTAAAATATTTAAAGGATTAAAGATGAACATTGGATACCACAGAACGCCCCTTTGAAGATTGGTTTAGAGATGCAGATGGTAATCTGTCAGTGAGAAACCGGTCTTCAATTTTGAGATTCGCACGCGCAACAGAAAAGGGTAATTTTAGCTACCGGAAAAGAAACAGTTACAGAGGGGTGGAAAACGAAACAAAATTTAGATATTGTTGATAATAGCCAAAGATGATGTCATCTGTGTAAACTTCTGGTTGTACTAATTTGGGTAATTGTTGTAAAGGATGTATGAAAACTAAAATGTCGAATAGTTGAAGGTTTGCCAACGTCTTTGTCTGAAGATGATCTAAGACAGTGCAATTAACTTGAAGTGAGAAAATCCATGGTTGAAGAAAAGAGTTGTTGATTTGATGTTCACGGATGTTTTTGAAAGAAGTACGTAAATTGTGGCGATTGTTAAGTTCGAAAAATCCAGCTATATAATCAGAGGTACGAGATATTACTAGGTATTGGTTGATTGTCGGAAATTTAAGAAGTATCAATTAAACCAGGAGGGAAACGGGACAAAGTATCAGCAACGATGTTATCACGACCTGGGACATGTTCAATTTCAAATCAAATTCATCTAAGTACATCATCCACCTTGTTAAACGATCATTTAGAAGACGACATTGTTTTAGGAATTTCAAAGAACGATGATCAGTTTTGATAATTAGTTTATGTACAAGAATGACTATTCGGAATTTCTTTAGACCGAAAATGATGGCTTGTGTTTTATCAGGATCAATAAGGACGCCCCTAGTTAAAATGTGGCCGAGAAATTTAACTTCTTGTTTAAGAAATTGTAATTTTTCTAAGTGGAGGGTCATGTTGGCTTCTTTTAATTTTGAAAACAGCTGTTCTAAATTGTTGAGATGTTCAGTGAAAGATGCAGATAAAACAAGCAAGTCGTCGACATATTTGAAAACAAAAGATTGTAATTCAGAACCCAAAATGACATCCATGATAAGGGTAAATGAGCCAACAGCAGTTTTTAAACCAAAAGGAAGGACTTGAAAAGTGTATGACTTTTTTAAATGGACTGGTATCGTGTAATTGAATATGATGAAACTATTTATTGGTACTTCCAGGGTTTTTGTTGAAGATGATTTGGTATTTAACTAAAAATTGTAACAAATCTGATTTCTGGAATTCTGGTATGTGATGAAGGGGTCTCAACCTTTTTTTAAACAAAATCCTCTGATATTCATATTGAAGCAAAGTCAAATGGAACAGAAATAGAAGAACACATCTCAAAGGTTTCAATAGTGTTGTTTAGTGTTTCACTGGAAGGATGTTCTACGGAAGAATGTTGTAACGATTGAGTAGGACCCAAAAAAGGTATTGAAAAGGTATCAGAAATACTATTAATGACGAGGGAATTAGTGGTGAAATCTATTTTAGTTTGATTCAAATGAAGCCAATCAATGCCAAGGATAACTGGTCGAACTAAATTCTTGACTACCAGAAAAACAGGAGAAAATGACGTGGGTACAATCAGTAGGTTTATTGGCAAAGGCCAGAACAACACGTTTCCAATCAATACTACCGTCAGGTTCCAAGTTGTGTCCAGTTGAAAGGGTTGGTTGATGTAGAGCACTATGTCTGAGAGTACTCTGATGAGTGGGTTGGAAGTCAAACCTGAGTTGTCCACAGGAAGCGCCCCTGGACTCTTGTTAGTACTCATGCTGTTAGAAATGTAAAAACAACAGCAGTACGATTGTAAAGAACAAAACAAAATGTGAAAAATAAAATTTGATAACTCTTTTGTTCCTCAAAATGACCCAACCAAAGTACATTATCCTGGTCACGGCACCAAAATCTGTAGTGTAACTTACCTAGGCCAACGTGATCGTCAAAAACTTCTTACCCTTCGTTGTGTTGAAAAGCCAGGTCTTGTCAAAAATGACAAATTGTACTCTGGTACGGGTTTACCATTAGAGGAACAAGGTTAAATGAAACACAATGAATTCATTCCTACTTTTTAATCCAAAATCAAAATGAAATGTAAATTTGGAAATGAGAGTGTCAGACTCAGCCTGTGGCTAGCGTGGAAAAAGAGCCTGACAGAGAAAACCACGATCTCAGCCACTCAATGATTTAAAAACAAATTCAAATAAACATAAAAATCAAAAATATCAAATCCAAGTGAATCACATATAAATCAAATATCCAATGTAGAAATAAATTCAGATAAAACACAAATAAATCAAAATATCAAATATAAAAAAAAAATAAGTTCCAGTGAAAAACATATAAATCAAAATATCAAATATAAAAATATATCCAAATAAAACACATGAAAATCAAAATATCCAATGTAAAAATCAATTCAAGTAAAACAGGTAAATCAAAATATCAATGCAAAAATAAAATCAGGAAAAACACAAATAAATCAAAATGTCAAATCCAAGTAAAATGGTAAATCAAAATATCCAGGTAAAAATCAATTCATGAAAAACACAAGTAAATAAAAATGTCAAATCCAAGTAAAATGGTAAATCAAAATATCCAGATAAAAATAAATTCCAGGGTAACACATGTAAATAAAAAAATATCCAATGCAAAAATAAAATCAAGTAGAACACATAAAAATCAAAATATCCAGTGTAAAAATAAAATCAGGTAAAACATGTAATTGCAGGGTTAAACCAACACAAAATAAAAGGCACATAAAAATAAAATCAATAAGAAAATTCAATAAAACACATAAAAATCAGGGTACACAAAAACACATAAAAGGGTAAAAACACAATAAGAAATAGAATAAAATATATGTAAAATAATCAATAAGAAATTGTTGTAAAAAAAATTAAAAATTCTCAAATAAGATGAAAGTAAAAATAACTTGGAAAAGATAAATTAAAATTTTGTAGTTCTCAGGCTCAACAAAAATGAAAAATAATTTGTGTAAGAAAATTTAGAAAAACTTATGAAAAATTCACAAAATGTAAATCACCCAAATTTGATTATAATTTCCGAATGTTTAATAACTTTTGGCACAATTTGAAATTCAATCCCTACAAACAGCAGCACATTTCAAAACCAAAAACATATTTGTTAGTTAATTTATGAGTCTGGAGTCCAGTATGGAAGCAATCCAGATAACGTTGAAAATAAAAATGTGATTTGGGCATACGCAAAACAAATAAATAAAGTCTGGAGTCCCTAAGGAAGCAATCCAGATAACGTTGAGAATAAAATAAAAATATGTGTATAAAGTACAAGTTGCGTAAATACTCCCAAAATCACCACGGGAGAAAATATTAGTACTTACAACAAGGCATTTCATACTTAGATTGAACCACAAAATGTTTTACCCCTTCCGAAAATATACACAAATTACTAAAGGATGAAAAATGAAATATTAATGTTAAGCCTGAAAAACCTTTTAAGTGAAATAATTAAAAAAAAAAATATAATTTAGTAAGATTTACCTGAATTGAAAATATTTTAAAATTGTAAATTATTTAATTTAGTATGATTTACCTGAATTGATATTAATTTAAAAATGTAATTTATTTAATTTAGTAAGATTTACCTGAAGTAAAATTAATTTAAAAATGTAATTTATTTAATTTAGTGAGATTTACCTGAATTGCAAATATATATAAAAAAAAATTAGTTTATTTAATTTAGAGAGATTTACCTGAATTGAAATTATTTTAAAATTGTAGTTTATTTAATTTAGAGAGATTTACCTGAATTGTAATTATTTTAAAATTGTATAAATGATTGAACAGAATTTCTATAGTTATAAAAGAAAATAATAAAAAGTGAAATTAAATTTGAAACAATTAAAATTATAAAAATTATAAAACAAAATAATATTAATTTAGAATAAAAAAAAATAATTATCATACCTGTTAGAAATGTAAGTAATTAATCCAATTTGAAACAAAAACTCAAAAACACAGAAAACTCAAAAATACACAAAATACAAATAAAGACACAAAACAAATTATAATCTCTGATTTTGAATACGAATTGAAATAAATTTAATTGAATTGAATATGATTGTTGAAATCTGAATCAGAATTGAATATGAACCAGGATTGAATATATCGAATTGAATTGGATGAATTGAATGCCTTAAAAATCACCTCGCAGCCCTTTTAAAGACTCGCACTAATACGTCATCAAGACCAATCGAACCCACGCCGCATCTAAGAAAAATTCCCACAGGAAATCGATCTACGAGACAAGTACCAAAATTTTAACTAAACGAGAACATGTCTCACGTCAGCTCAAGAGTATTTATGGTTATTACACCCCATGTGTGCGAAACGCCTGAACACCAATAGTAAAACTATGCAGACCACACAGAAACAAAAAAAAAAACATGTGGTTGTTTAGTTTATTTTACTCACGTAAAATGCAGGCAAATATTCAGAAAGTTATCAAGAAATTTGATAAATAATTTTGTAATACCATGATCGAGAAACTATAATAAAAAAATTTTTTTTTTTTTTTTTTAAAAAAGCGTGCGTAAAATATTTAAAGGATTAAAGATGAACATTGGATACCACAACCGATTATTCCCTTACCAACCTAAGTACATACGTGTTTATTCATCCTTTGTCCACATTCACCTAAACATTCTCATTCTCCCCGTCATCCTACATTTGGAAATCAGTGTCTTAGAACTATTTTAAAAAGCCACCACCAAAACAACAATCCGTCTTACAATAAATAGTTCGGATTATCGAGGTTGAATTGACTGTATATACTTAATTTTATGACATCAATCACTACTGAAAACATTTAGCGTTTCCTTTTGCACTTTATTAAATATACCTATATTTTTTTTTGTATTATTTTATATTTATTTTTAATTGAAATACCTTAATCAAAGTAAATATCGCTGAGATTTTGAATAAATGCCTTTCCACTTCCAAATTGTTTGTTATAATTGCAGAGGGGTATATATACTGAATGTATATTAATAAATACATAAGCACAAAACGCATAATATATATAAATATAATTGTTAAATAAACACATTTCGTACTTTTCGGTGTTATTTTTCAACTGATTTTCAAAATCTATTGTACCTACTTATTTTAATAAATACTGAAAAATAGTTGTTGTTCACTTCTTTAAAAATAATATTAAACTTGTTAACACTACTGTAATTTATTTATAATCCAAAACAGGCAAAATTAAACTGAACCGAGTGTAGAATGGTACATTACCATCGGTGCTTTCTCCACCCTCAATACCCCAACATATATTTTTATAAAAGACCATTGCACTGTAAGTAATTTACGACATTGTCATATTTTGCAGAACGAAGCTACAACAAAATTTAGAAAAAATCTCCAAAAATATTAGATGCTGCTTATAAACTCACACGTCCTATGATTATATAAAATAACTACAATGTAATGTCAGCATGTTAAAGTGATAGAATATGTCAGTTTACATATCCGTTTGATTATTTAATTACGTTTATATTATACGTACGACGCATATCAACCTTCAAAAATAGTTCCCTGTTTCCGCTTGAGTAAGTTTTAGGTACACAAAAACTTAGTTCTGTGCAATACCCTGACGTTAATAAATAATAAACATTTCATTATCGATAACTTCTTAAAACATACAAAATCGAAACATCTTTCATTACTCTTTGGCTATTGTTTAGATAAGTTTGAAGTGAATTATGAAATGTTAATTTACGCCTTCCTTTCACGGATCAAAGAATCATCATCTCGGCACTTGATAGTAAGGACTTTTAAGAATAGAATCTCTAATAGTGTACATTTATGTCCCAACTAAGCATAATTCGTGTATATTTGCTTAAACAAAAATTATTTCAATTTGTATAAAATACGCCTGCATATACAATACATTCGTATGAAAATGGTTTTAATAGGAAAATTACATGAGATAATACAGGTATATCAGTTAAATTCTAAATGGAACTTATTAACATTTGTAAAGTTATTCTTGAAATCGACATAGCCTTTGGGTTGCGTGAATTGGTGAACTTGAACTTCTTCATGTCAGAGTAGAACCAGAATAGTACATTGTGCAATAAATTGAAAAAGTAATAGATCTTGGTGCGTAAGAAGTTAGATACAAGTCAGAATCTAAGGTTTAAGGTCTTATACCGTGTTCACATGACAAAAAAATTGTGAGCCGTCACGGGACGTCTGGCAAACGTGAAACATCAAATGAAACAAAATGATGAGGGTTTGTTTATTCATTTAACGTTTATTTTCATAAAATAAAAAAATTTTTAAATCGAAATTTTTTTCAAGTTGTTTCACATCAAAAAGTAAAAGAATATCGTCTAAACCAAAAGAGAAATAACACTATAGGGGTCTCCTTAAAAATGTAAAACTTAACACCCATTTGCAATTTTGGTTTGCGCAACAGTTTAGTTAGAATTGTTCGTCTACAGCACTTTGTTGCAAGGTCAGAATAGTTTTATAAAATTGGAAACATTGTGTACTTTCTAATTTATAGGAACATAAGAAAAAAACGAGACCCTTAGCTTCATTGTAGAATAGGATATTCTCATAAATTACATATAGATTTAAGAAGATACCCTTTAAACGTTATTTAAATTATTTTTTAGCGGACTATAGCTTTTACCATGTATTTACAGCAAAATCAGAACAAAAAAAGAATATTATAAGGAAAGCAGAATTCCATTAGGTTGTAAGCACATTAATTCTTTGAAATGGTCCTAGCATTAAGCGAGATAAAAGATGATTGACCTTCTAGTTCTGATCAGACCATCTTCCCACTTAGTTTCATCCAAATCCATTCAATTAGTAGTTAGTGTATCGTACTTATTTCCGTGAAAACTCAATAGAGTATTACAGACTGAGATATTTTATCCAGTAAATTCCAAAATTAAATAGTGATTGATTTAAAATCTAGTTTTCAAGCGGTAAAAACTGCTAGGTGGTGCCGGATAGCAGGATTTTACAAAATTTCATTCAGTCAAATATTTATAGGTATAACCGAAACACAGGAAAATGGAAGAACTTTTATTGGATAAACGACATGTTGACGCCTAGTTGGACGAACTTTTGTATTATTTGAAATAAAAGAAGACGATTGCCTTTTTGAACTTTTATTAAATAACACTTAACACTAAAAACTTAATACATACGAATGGATTACTTAACCGTTAGCAATGAATAGATGATAGTAGTGAATAGATATTAAACGTGATGTTTGATTATTTGTCGTGAATTCTTCTCTTTGTTGTCCCGATTATTTTGCCTTTTTATAAAATAACAAAAATTAAAATGAAGAGGGAGGATAGGTGGAGTTAGTAAATCTTTAGGCTAGTTAATTGGATTATGAATTGAAGAAACATTGTCGCTTAATACTGCACCCGAACAAAGGCAATATAATAAAGTTTATTATTGTAGACGAATGTTAGTTGAGCAGCATTGAATATTTTAAGTAAGGGATAATCCATCAATAAATACCTACAGGAAATGCATCATAAAAGAGAAATTTAACAAAGGGGCAGATTCCTATGCATAAACTTTTGTGATCGTATTGTAAACTGATAAACTGTAAATACCATACCAAATGAACAATATGAACGCTTTTGAATATAACTTATTTAAATAGATATAACACTGTTATTATAAATACAAAGACTTAATATAAGAAATATCCTATTAGGAATAAAAATATAGTGTCAAAAACATTGCAAAACATTGATACTCAACACGGCATATACTAAATAATACGAATTTATATAAAGGTGAAAGCTTAAAGGCTCGCTGTTTGAAATCTTTCGCAGTATGGATTTACTTAAGGTGAAGTAAACCAAGTAAGCATCTCACAATCACGGCTAATGCAGTTCCTCTTTGTCGAAATAAAACATTTCCCAGAAGGAATATGTTTGTTGAATATTCCCTCAAAAAACATTTGTGTTTCGTGTGGGAGCAAGTGTATACATGTGCAAAATAAGTCTTTCCTTTTGCCGAAGTATAAAGAAAACATACAGCAATTTCCTTTCGAGAATGCTTCCATGGAACTAAAATCTTTGGATAAAATGAAAGAAGCATCTTGTCGTTCATTATTTTTTTTAAATAGTTCGATTTAATGGAGGCATTTATCATTTTTATTTCGAAAAAATTCAGAATATTTACTTATTTCTTTTGATGTTCAAATAAAAGGTAAAAATTACTAGAAAAAGTCAGAAAACTGTAACAATACGTCTGTAAGTGGTATAATTTCATCCAATAATAATGGACATCCATTAATTACGTGGCTTAAATTGAAGAAAAAAGCAGTCGAAAAAAATCTTATCAAAACTCAAGGGGAGTGGTTCATTAAAAATTTTACGTTAATTTAATTTAATTCCTATCTTTAATTAAGAGTAATACATGGGGCTAATCTCATGTGTGGGAAATGGAATGAATCTCACAGCATCTTACCAAAGGTCACCAAGTAGAAGGGGGAGGTCCAAAGTAAAATACAAACAGCAGTGTTTTTATTTTTGGAACTATTTATCACTGTCGTAAGTCAATTGAAGTAAAAAGGACAAAAATCTGAACAAGACATTCTTGCAACCCAGATCAACCCTGATGTTACCTAATCTAACAATTTTTTTTCGAAATGATGATTGCCGTTTAGTTTGGTGTTTTAGACTAAAAATGACTCCAAAAAGCTTTTAATCGTCTATGATAGGTTAATTTTCATTCATATCTTTTGTAAATTAGTTATTGTTCCACCTCTGCGTCTTCACTTCTCCGAAAATTCTTTTCCTGACTAATACAACCAAAATCATTATACCATTGCTACGAATTTATACTAACACTAAATATGTAATAATTTGACTTAAAACTAACTTCTAATAGAGAAATCAAGCATTCGCAATTTAAGAATTTCTTTCTTAGTAAGAATTAAATATTTCCGTGACCAAAATCGACCTATCATCTACTTGGACGAATCCTATATCCACGCTGGATACACGATATCTAAATCATGGTCAGATAATAGCAACAAAGGTTTATTATCTAATATTTCAAAGGGAAATAGGCTGGTTATGATTCACGCGGGTGGAAGTGATGGTTTTGTGAAAAACTGTCTTCTAATGTTTAAATCTGGAACTAAAAGTGGCGATTATCACGACGATATGAATAGCAAAAATTTCGAACATTGGCTGAATGAAAAGCTTATTCCTAATCGTCCCGTCAATTCCGTTATTGTCGTGGATAATGCACCTTACCACAACGTAAAATATAAACCTGCCCCCAACAGTAATTCCAGAAAAGCAGAAATGGTGGAATGGTTACTACAAAAAGCTATTTCATTTACGCCTACTATGCTGAAACCACAATTATATGAAATCATTAGACAAAATAAAGAGAGGCATGTAAGGTATACATTTGACATATTATTAGAACAATTTGGTCATGTCGTTTTGAGATTGCCGCCCTACCATCCTTACTTGAATCCAATTGAACTTATATGGGCCAGGGTAAAGGGCAAAGTTGCGGAACGTAATATTAATTTTACATTGGATAAAGTCAAGGAACTTGCAGAAGAAGAATTTGCAGCAGTAACTGCAGATGTTTGGAAAAAGTGCTGTGAACATGTTATGAAAATTGAAGATAGTTACCGTGAAAAGGACAATTTTATAGACACAGAAACAGAAACCTTATTAATGTTAATACTAATGAGAGTGATAGTGAAGATTCAGATACTGACAGTGAATCGGATTTGCCTTGATATTCCAACAGATTTTTAGTGAGTACATATTTTTTATTTTGTATATAAAATCTTATAATAATTTTTAATGTATAGGTGTAGTAGATGAAACAAACAATAAACACAGTTAACAGATACCCATTTTTTCATTCAACTAACAGTCATGCTATGGGTACGAATAAAATACCGAAAGCACGCCACTGTACAGTAATGTAACGGCTAGGTGCATGGACTTTACCTACGGTATGCAAATGCTGGTTTAACTTGATTGGTTGTAATACAAAGATGAAACCCATAAAGCATACACCCCTGAGATAAATGATTTATGAGGTTTACTTCTTGAAAGAGCGGCCGAATAATACCTACTTTATTTTGAATTCTTAAGTCCAGTGCAATATTACAACTGTGAAAATAGTAATGGGATATTTTGCCTACGCTACAGATAGCTTGAAATGCTTATTTTCTTAATGGCGTTACACTAAATATTTCATTTGTAGTAATTAGGGACGAGCTTCATTTATGTTGGTTTTTATACATATTTATGTAAATGTATAACTGACAAACTCGTATTCCGTTTATTATTTATTATATTTCTCAGCTTCATCGCAAATTAAATATTTGAAAACTTCATTACCTAATAATTTTGGCTCTGATTCTTTCTAAACTTTCAGTTCAACGAAAAGACGGTAATTACAGCTTCGGGGATTGTTTGAACTAGCTTGAAATCGAAGTTTTGCTATTCTTTTTTTTTTTATTATTTGTAAATTTTTCGACCATTCGTTACATCGTTAAAACTTTGTTTTATCGACAAACTGAAATAAAGAAAGTATTGCGTTTGAAACTTCTTTGTTTTATTCGTCAATAAAAATTTTTATAATCTGTCAATCATTTTAATTAGCAAAGTAAGTTGAGAATGAATAAAAGTAATAGTAAGTGTAGCGAGAAAATCTGAAGTCGTTGCTTATTTCAAACAAACCATCCGAAATTTTTATGTACAGCTACCTAATAATTTATTAAGACATGGGCGTACCCAGCTTTTGGCCTAGGGGGGGGGGCAAATCAGATTTTTAGGTCGGATCGTCCGCGGCTGTTTTGTCACACACTCAACACACTACGCAAACACACCTACATGAAACATTAGATACGTAAAGTAAAGAATAGAAAAATATTTCCAAAGTAATATTTCAACAATATTAAGAAAAATCTATCGCATTATGTATAATTTCAAAGCTATGTCCAATGAAGTCCAAACATGCCCAATTAGCGCTCCCTCTCTAACTCGCAGGTTTCTATATTTCTGTCTTACTTGCACTCGTACGGACATGTTTTTCGCTTTGGCAAATTGTTGGTGATGGAATTTCGTTCTGGCATTGAATATCATTTATTGTTTATGTAATTATTTTATCCTATTAAAATTTGAAGACTGATGAAATGACAAAAATGATTTTTTTTTTATAAATATTTATAGTGTTCTGTTAACAATTAGGAGAGATGTAAATGTTCTGGAAAAAATTCTATGAAGAGAAAATAGTGTCAACAATAATTTCCTAAAATTTTATGACTGATACTTTAATTAAAATGAATCTTATTTCTTACCCTCCTTAAAATTTTAGGGTAGTCTACCCCGGCCACAGAGGGCTGCCAGAAGTGGCTTTTAATTTTCAGTAGGTACAGAGGATTGACTGTGGAAAATTTCGTGACTTTTGAAATGACCACCTAAAATTGGTCACTGGCTCTTGGTCTATTATAGGTAGTTAAATAAATAAAAGTAAATTTGACTAAGCATGCATTTTTATTTAATTTAAATCGCTTCTACTTTAAAAGTAATATTCGAGGATCTTCTGCAAAACAACAACATGTCAAATAATACAAATTCTAGTCGCTCGCAACCTCTCAGCTCGCATCTCCCTACCGAAGATATCCCAATACAGCCAAGCGTTTGAACGCGGTAATCTTCGTCCGCCATCGTCGCGCGCGGTTTTTTTGCTATTGCACCGTGCATTTTGCCAGTGTCTAACTGCACGGTTTATTTGAAATTTAGAGCATAAGGCCCCGTTTACACTTTGATTAGTAATTAGGCGAGTTCATACATGTTCTGCGGGATATCCAGGGGGGGCAGCTGCCCCCCCCTGCCCCTACCTGGGTACGCCCTTGTTAAAAGACAACAACAAGTAATATATAAATTAGCTAATATTCCACGATCTTACAGATAGATATGTAACTTGCATTTGAAATACATGGTTTACTCAGAATAAAAGTGCAGGTAGCAATAATACATGAACCATTAATAAGGAAGCGATAGGGATTGATGGAAATAATGTAAAATTTGAAAATACTTAGAACATATTGCCCAATATTTTTAAATTATAATAATTTAAGTAAACGTTGTGGTATCCGATGGTCATCTTTAATTTTTTAAATATTTTACGTACGCTTCTTTAAAAAAAAAAAAAATTTTATTTAGTTTTTCGGTCATGGTATTACAAAATTATTTGTTAAATTTTCTGATAGCTTTCTGAATATTTACTTGCATTTTACGTGAGTAAAATAAACTAAACAACCACATGTTTTTTTTTGTGTGGTCTGCCTAATTTCTGTTGGTGTTCAAGCGTTTCGCACACATGGGGTGTAATAACCATAAATAACACTTGAGCTGGCGTGAGACCTGTTCTCTTTTAGGTAAAATTTTTGTCACTTGTCTCGTAGATCGATTTCCTGTGGGAATGTTTCTTAGATACGGCGTGGGTTCGATTGGTTTTGATGATGTATTAGAGGGAGTCTTTAAAAGGGCTGCGACGTTATTTTTAAGGCATTCAATCCAACATTCATTCAATTCAAGTCATTTCATTTCGATACAATTCAATTCTGATTCAGATTACAACAATCATATTCAATTCAATTCAATATTCGTATTCAAATTCAGAGATTATAATTTGTTTTGTGTCTTTATTTGTATTTTGTGTGTTGGTGTATTTTCTTTGTTTTGAGTTTTTGTTTCAATTTGGATTAATTACTTACATTTCTAACAGGTATGAAAATTATTTTATTATTCTAAATTAATATTATTTTGTTTATCATTTTTATAATTTTAATTGTTTCAAATTTAATTTCACTGTTTATTTTTTTTTTTAACTTTATAAATTTTGTTCAATTGTTTATAAATTTTAAATTATTTTCAATTCAGATAAATCTCATTAAATTAAGTAATTTACATTTTTAAAATATTTTCACTTCAGGTAAATCACTAATTTAAATAAACTACATGTTTCAGAATATTTCAATTCCGGTAAATCTCATTAAATTAAATAATTCACATTTTTAAACTAATTTCTAATCAGGTAAATTTCACTAAATTAAATAATTAACAATTTTAAAATAATTTCAATTCAGGTAAATTTCACTAAATTAAGTAATTTACATTTTTTTTTTAATCATTTCAATTCAGGCAAATCTCACTAAATTAAATAAACTACTTTTTTAAATAATTTCAATTCAGGTAAATCTTGCTAAATTACATTTTTAAAATTATTCACTTAAAAAGTTTCTCAGGCTTAACATTACTATTTCATTTTTCAATTTATAATAATTTGTGTATATTTTCGAAAGGGGTAAAAACATTTTGTGGTTCAATCTAAGTATGAAATTTGTAAGTACTAATATTTTCACCCGTGCGGACGTTGATGGGGAGTATTAACGGTGGCTTGGTTAATTTGGTATTTTATCGATGATGTCTTTGTTCTACAATAGGATTCTAGACTAGATAAAAATTATCAACTAACACAAGTTGGGTATCCCGATACGTTCCAACGATCATCGTTATCTGGATTGCTTCCTTAGGGACTCCAGACTCCTAAATTAACTAACAAATATGTTTTTGGTTTTAAAATGTGCTAATGTTTGTAGGGATTGAATTTCAAATTGTGTCAAAATTTATCAAACATTCGAGAAATTGGGTTTTGTTTACATTTTGTGAATTTTTCATAAGTTTCTAAATTTTCTTACACAAATTATTTCCATTTTTGTTGAGCCTGAGAACTACAAAATTTGAATTTATCTTTTCCAGGTTGTTTTTGATTTCATTTTATTTGAGAATTTTTAATTACCTTTACAACAATTTCTTATTGATTATTTTACATACATCTTAATTGGTTTTGTCTTATTGTGTTTTTACCCTTTTATGTGTATTTGTGTCCCCTGATTTATATGTGTTTTATTGAATTTTCTTATTGATTGATTATTTTGATGTGCATTTTATTTTGTGTTGGTTTTACCCTGCAATTACTTGTTTTACCTGATTTTATTTTTGCACTGGATATTTTAATTTTTATGTGTTCTACTTGATTTTATTTTTTTGCATTGGAAAATTTTTTTTATTTACATGTGTTACACTGGAACTTATTTTTACCTAGATATTTTGATCTACTATTTTACTTGGATTTTGCCATTTTGATTTACTTGTGTTTTTCTTGAGTTTATTTTTACAATGATATTCTGATTTACCATTTTATTTGAATTTAATATTTTGATTTACCTGTTTTACTTGTGTAGGAATATGAATGAGAGAGAGAGAGAGAGAGAGAGAGAGAGAGAGAAAGTGAACGAGCAAGCGAGTGTGTGAGAGAGAGAGAAGTAATAAGCCTGAATGTAATGAACTGTGGGGCGGATGAGCGAAGGGGTGTGTCTTGTTTAGGCTGATAGATAATGCGAGGGTGCGCGAAAGACGACAGAGTGCAGAGTATGAACTTAGACGGAGAGGTATTCGAGTTGCGTAGTAGTTATCATTAAATTTTTAAAACTTATATTTTACTTGTATTCTTTCAATAAACTTCAATAAAACCATCCGTACCAAAAACTCAGAGCAAATATGAAGACAAGTCGAGACGCGTCGATCAAAAAAGAGGTGGATCAGCGGTTTCGGTGCGATGTTTTAATTGTGGCGAAAAAAATCATAAAAGTACAGACTGTCCTAACAAGACGAAGGGAGCGAAGTGCTTCAATTGTGGTGATTATGGTCACATTGCTGCCAAATGTCGTAAAAATAGTAGCAACAGTGCTCCAAGTAGTTCGAGGTGCGATACGGTGCGGTCGTGTAACAATAAAATTCTCAAGACGGTCACAATTATGGACAAAGACGTAAACGCGCTAATTGATACGGGAAGTGACCTACATTTGATTCGGTGGACATTGTACATGGAAGTAGATGCACCAAAGTTACGGCCAGTGTCGATACCGTTTGATGGAGCTGGGTCAACCGGTAATAAGACCCTCGGACGGTTCTTCGCCTATATCACTATCGACAGTATGAAATTTGAATTCGCATTTGACGTGGTGCCGGATAACGTGATAGGGTACGAAATGATTATCGGGAGCGGATTATCCGATTTCGCGGAAATAACGGTGAAAAATCGACAAGCCACATTGAAGAAACTCCAGTCGGATTCCGAAACAATAGACGAAGGCTGGAAACAAGTTTTGTGCATCGAGGCGACCGACGAAGATTCAACAAATAAAGAGGCAGTGCAATTAGATCACATCAAAAGTGCTGACATAAAACAAAACGTGCAAAGACTTATAGACGAGTACAAGCCGGTAAATAAACTAGACAGCGGTGTAACAATGCAAATTGTGCTAAACGATGATGTGCCCGTCTTCCAAAGCCCGCGAAGATTATCAACCGCGCAAAAAGGCGTAGTTAATTCAATAATCGACAAATGGCTCGATGAAGGGATTATTAGGCCAAGTGTGTCATCCTATGCAAGCCCTATAGTTCTCGTCGAGAAGAAGAATGGCGAACCTAGACTATGTGTGGACTATAGACGCCTAAACAAAAAAATTGTGCGCGATCGTTACCCCTTGCCGTTGATGGAAGATCAAATAGACAGACTTTCGAATAGTGCAGTTTTCAGCTGTTTAGACTTAAAAGACGGATTTTTTCATGTGCCGGTGCAAGAAGAAAGCGTGAAATTTACATCCTTTATTGTGCCAGACGGACAGTATGAATTTCTTCGCGCGTCGTTCGGTCTAAGTAACTCTCCCGCGTGTTTTCAGAGACACATCCGCGCTGTTTTCCGGGAACTCTTAGCAGAAGGTATAGTGTTAGCCTACTTAGACGATTTAATTGTTTTGGGAAAAGACGAAGAACATTGCCTCGAGCGATTGAAACAAGTTTTGAAGACAGCTAGTGACTATGGACTCATAATAAATTGGAAGAAATGTCAGTTGCTGGTGCGGCGTGTTGAATACTTGGGGTACGTTATTGAGGATGGGTCAATTAAACCCTCAAGTAAGAAGATCGCGGCCGTAGCAAATTTCCCGAAGCCGTCAACAGCGAAGCAGGTGCAGTCCTTCTTAGGGCTGACGGGATATTTCCGAAAATTTATCCCACATTTTGCCATGATTGCGAGACCATTATCGCAGTTATTAAAAGACGGGGCAAAGTTTGAGTTTGGGCCTCACCAAGAAGCTGCGTTCGACCATCTGAAGAACACACTCATACAAGATCCTGTATTGAAATTATATCGAGACGGCGTGAAAACCGAATTGCATACCGACGCTTGTATGATGGGATTAGGTGCAATTCTCCTGCAGAAAGACCCCGAAGACGGAAAACTGCATCCAATTTATTATGCGAGTTGGAAAACAACTCCGACGGAAGAAAAATACACGAGCTACGAATTGGAAATATTGGCCGTAATCAAGTCATTAAAGAAGTTCAGGGTGTATTTGCTGGGTACACCCATTAAAATTGTGACTGATTGCCGAGCCTTTGCACAGACAATGGCAAAGAAAGATACCTGCCTGCGGGTAGCCCATTGGGCATTGTTGATTGAAGAGTTTGAATACACCATTGAACATCGACCAGGCACATCCATGAAACATGTGGACGCCTTGAGCCGTAATCCGACGACCGTATTGTATGTGCAAGAAAGTCGTGATATATTAATTCTGAGAATACAAAAGGCCCAGGAAGACGATCCCGACATTAAAATACTTACAAGTGAAGTGGACAATCGGAAGCGAACAGATTTTGTGACAAAGCGTGGTCTGTTGTACAAAGAAAAAAATGGTAACCATTTGCTGGTAGTGCCGAGAGTCATGCAGCGAGAACTAATTAAGCAGGTCCATGAAAGGGGACACTTTGGAATGAAAAAAACAGCCTATATCCTTGAACAAGACTTTTGGTTTCCAAACATGAACGAGAGAATATAGAAGACCATAAATAACTGCCTTTCATGCATATTGGCAGAGAAAAGATCCGGAAAGGCACAAGGATTTTTGAATCCTATAGAGAAAGGAGACACACCACTCGATACTTTTCACATCGACCATTTAGGGCCTTTGCCATCAACACAAAAGCGCTACAAACACTTGTTAGTGATCGTAGACGCTTTCACTAAATTTACTTGGCTTTATCCGACCAAATCTACGACGACAGAAGAAGTCATAAATCGTTTAAAGAAACAATCTGCAGTGTTTGGTAATCCGAGACGAATTGTGTCCGATCGAGGGACAGCCTTTACCTCCCATGGATTCAAGGAATATTGCGCCGAAGAAGGGATTGAACATGTGCTCATCACGACCGGAGTACCCCGTGGCAACGGTCAGGTAGAAAGGGTGAACAGGACGATCATACCGATGCTGACAAAACTTGCATCCCCGAAACCCGAAGAATGGCACAAATACACCGACGCAGTTCAATGCTTCATTAACGCATCTTTTCACCGTAGCATTAGAAAGACCCTCTTCGAAGTAATGACCGGATGTCCAATGCGACTCAAGAATGACCCCAAACTGAAGAAAATAATTGACGAAATCAACATGCAGGGATTCGAGCAAGACCGTGATAATTAGAGATAATAAGAGGCGAGGCAGAATATTCTGAAAATTCAAGAGGAAAATAAAAAGCTGTACAACAAAAAACGCAAAGATGCAATAGCTTATAAAGTCGGCGATATCGTCGTCATACAACGTTCTCAACTGGGACCAGGGTTGAAACTATATCCAAATTATTTGGGACCCTATAAAGTTACTATGGTTATGAGGAACAACCGATATAAGGTTGAAAAGATTGGCAACCACGAAGGACCAAATTCGACAAGCACATCCGCCGATCGAATGAAGCCGTGGGCCCAGCCTGGCAATGATTACGAGACGGATAATGAAGATGAAGATGATATCGGGGCGATATCGAACGCAGGATGGCCGAGTGTAGGAATATGAATGAGAGAGAGAGAGAGAAAGTGAACGAGCAAGCGAGTGTGTGAGAGAGAGAGAAGTAATAAGCCTGAATGTAATGAACTGTGGGGCGGATGAGCGAAGGGGTGTGTCTTGTTCAGGCTGATAGATAATGCGAGGGTGCGCGAAAGACGACAGAGTGCAGAGTATGAACTTAGACGGAGAGGTATTCGAGTTGCGTAGTAGTTATCATTAAATGTTTAAAACTTATATTTTACTTGTATTCTTTCAATAAACTTCAATAAAACCATCGATACCTTTCAATTCCCACACTTGAATTGATTTTTGCATTGATATTTTTGATTTGCAATTTTACTGGAATCTGATTTACCTGTGTTTTTCTTGAATTGATTTTTGCATTGATATTCTGATTTACCATTTTATTTGAATTTGATTTACCTGTGGTTTTACTTGAATTGATTTTTACATTGGATATTTTCATTTTCATGTGTTTTATTTGAATATAATGTTTGCATTTGATATTTTGATTTACATGTGTTTCACTGGAACTTATTTTTTTTTATATTTGATATTTTGATTTATTTGTGTTTTGTCTGAATTTATTTTTACATTGGATATTTGATTTATTTGTGATTTACTGGAATTTGATGTTTTTGATTTTTATGTTTATTCGAATTTGTTTTTAAATCTTTGAGTGGCTGAGATCGTGGTTTTCTCTGTCAGGCTCTTTTTCCACGCTAGCCACAGGCTGAGTGTGACACTCTCATTTCCAAATTTACATTTGATTTTGAATTAAAAAGTAGGAACGAATTCATTGTCTTTTATTTAACCTTGTTCCTCTAATGGTAAATTCGTACCAGAGTACAATTTGTCATTTTTGGCAAGACCTGGCTTTTCAACACAACAAAGGGTAAGAAGTTTTTGACGATCACGTTGGCCTAGGTAAGTTACACTACAACGTGTACGGTTCAACTCCTTATATTTTGTCACTATTATCTCACATAACCTAACCTACCCTAAAATTATTTTTGTGTTTCCCGAAACTACTTCTTCACAATAGGCATATGGTATATCCTGCAATAAAATTATTGCTTCCTCGTCATAACATCATTAATCCCTACAAATGCTTCTATTTTGAATTAATTGTATGTATGTGATTAAAGGTTTGCGTGTCGATTTTATGATAAGTTTATCACCCTGCCACTGTATACGTAGTGAAACAATAAATTATAATAACGTCTGTTGCATGAACTACGATCATAATCATATCATTTCCAATACAAACATTAAAACTTTAAAACGCCACACTATTATCGTAAAGTTAAGCAATGAATAGGGTATTTATAAAAATAAAAGTCTTAGGTCACATTTTCTTCCGCTTACACATCGTAATCAGTAAAATTGATTAAGTGCTTTGTTTTTTAAAAATCATTTTAGATGTTATAAAATGGTTCAATAAGTACGTATATAATGTTTACGAGAAAAGTTTTTCCAAACGGAATATTTAATGTACCTATCTGTAAGAGAACTTGAAAATTATGGATAAATACTTACGTACTTATGATTAGTTGGTTATCAATTTGTTTCCTTCATCATCATCCGCTCTTCAATCCAAAGACAGATATTGAACACCTGTGTCAATTTCCGCATTTGTTTAAAACTAAAGTAAATATCTGAATACGTGTGAACATTAATCTTATCTAACTATTCTTCTTGTACTCCTTTTTACTTCGGCTTATGTTTTTGATGTCTCAAATTGGCCGTGTATGTACCAAAAGATATTCTAGCTTCCTATCATCCTTTTCCCTTGTTGACGTCCTTGGCACTTTATGTTTTCCTAGTTTTTCTAATACCTCTTCATTACTATTCCTTTCCTCTTTTAATTTTTTTAAATTTCCAAATAGGGTTTCACAAGATTCTTGATTTTTCTAAACTACAAAAGACAAGGCACTGATGTAGGAATCGAAACAAAATCAATCCAGAATTTTTAAAATTAAAAAATTTTGTCTCGTCATCTTTATTTCTGGGTGAGTGTTATGCAACTCGCAACTATTTGTTTATACATCTTATATAGATATATTCTCGTAATTGTTGAGGCACTCAATGTTAGAAACTCCATATTATATGTAATAATGAAAACTCTTAGGTTTTTAGTTTCAAAAGATTTATTTATAAATCGGTACAATTATTTCGTTACACAATAAATTCATCAGGCGATGACATAACAACTATCATAGCTGTAGCAATTAATAAATAAATCTTTTGAAACTAAAAACCTTATATGAAAAGAGGATGCCAACCACAGTTGTTAGCGAAACGTCGGATAAGAAACTTCTTCGGTGTTTCCACGGAAGGAGAAATAATCCTAGACCACGGCCAACAAGCCCAGATATCACAATTTCTTTTAAAAACCGCAGTTTTCATTATTACATAGGTACATATTAATAGCGAAAGCTTGTTTGTTACATGAATATCTCATCGAGGAATCCATCGATTTCACCAACTTACAAAACTATTTTTAAAATGAAAACTCCACGACGGCATAATATAGACTACCAAAATATTTTGAACCCGCAAAAGGGACATTTACGACGTAAACTCTTTTCATAAATCCCAAAATCTTCAAAATTCCTTGGTGAGATATATATGTAACAAACTTTCCTCTGTAAAATCGGTCTCACTATTAGTACTTATATAAGATAAGTTACAGAAGACAAGCGAAAATATTTTCTTGATCCTGGTTTCCAAACCACGAGATCAAGACTCTTGGTGAAACCCTCTCTTCAAGCAATTGATCCTGAGTACAGAACTGATTTAAAAGATGTTTATTTCTTCATACTTTTAATAATCGCTCCATTCTGAGTTATCTGATATGATACTGATGGGAAATTTTGTGACTTCTTTCAATTCCTTCTTTCAGTTTCTACATTTGCTTTAACCCCCCTCCCCCTTACGTGATCATGTTTACAACAACTTACCTCCATTTTACTAGCTGCCTGCTGAACATTTGAAATTAAAAGTTTTTGTTTTTGCCATTTGATGTACATTATGTATGAATGACGGAGACATACAAACACGGAAAGTGTTGTCAAAGTAATGAAATTTCATTTGACCTTACAAGACTATAATTAAAAAGAAACTGTTTTAAATACCGTTTGCTATTCATTTCTCATTTGTTTTCTATTCTACTTAGGTATGTTCCTATTTCCATAATTCAATGTTTCCGCCTCCACGATGAATCCAAATAAGTACCGTCATCTCTTCTTAAATCCATTATTTATATAAGTACTGAAATTTTACATTTTTAAGTTTAATCCTGACCCGGACTGCATAATTAGTAAAGTTAAAGTTCACAAATACCTAATTCGATTACGTTACTCAAACACCACCAACAAACTTTAATGTAAAACACAACGTTGATGTTACGTGTCTTTTTTAAAGTGGAGTATTTACTAATCTTTACTAATTATACCACTGAAATTAATTTTTTTTAATTTTCTTTGACCAAGACGGGCTATTACGAAACAGAAAGAACGTAAAACTAATTAACTAATTAGTAACAATACATTTTCAAATATTTTTAAAGGTAAACTTCTTTGGGCGCGTTGAGAGTAAAACCTAAAGGCCATGAAACTACACATTTTGTAACGATTCGTCTAGCGAACCTATGACAATAGAAAGGCGCGGATGCGCATATCGGTATTACAGTCAGCTGTTAGTGACCGGCATCTCATAGCAGTTACATTACAGTAAGTGTATTACAGTAAATGTTTATTTAACAACAATTAATATTTATTTAAGAGTCAGTATTATTATGTATTAATTTTAATTCCTTGTAGTTATTGATAGTTTACGGTTTCTTAAGCACTTGGAAAAATAAACGGAGGCGAAAAAAATTTGATGTATGTATGTGTTTTCATTTTTAAAACATAAATCCTGAAAATTCTCGTACTCTCTCTTCCTTTCACCAAACATTACTTATTCGTTATAAAGGTATGGAGATCGTCAAAGAAGTTTCACTTCTTTCACGTGTACTGAGTTGCACATGATTAAAATTTTTTTTTGATATCTCATAATACGATTTATTTTCATCTGCCATATATTATTATTTATTTACAAGGTGCACCGGAGACATCGACAGTTTGAAATATATCGTTGACTTTTTTCATCGTATGAAATGGGAAAATTGTCACCTTGTGAGCAAACCAATCGACTTGTTCAGTTACTTAGAGTATCTATATATACAATACGTGCACGTGGAGACTTTTGAAATATAATATATATATCTATATATATATACTTTAATTCTAAAAAATGTGCTTGTGGGTGGTTTTGGAAAGCAGGGGCTAATAGTGGTCGTTAAAAATCAATAGATCGAAATGATAATTGCTATACCTATTTGAGCTTTTAGTCGAAGAGGGAAAACATGTTAGGTTAAGTCAGGTTAGGTTAGAAGTAAATACATACTGGAAGGCATAACAAGAAAAAAGTAAAGCTCAGTTAGATGTTTTAGACAATGTTGACAATATTAAGTTATGAGACGTTATTACAATTTGAAAATATCAAAAACTCCGTTATAGTGTAATAATCTGCACACATCTATTTCTAGGAATCAATTTACCTCGTAAAATATTTTACAAATACGAACCAATTCATTTTCTATCAATTCAGCGAAAGAGCATTTTTAAACTCCTTCGAAATTTCCTGTTGAAATGTTGTTTATGACGATAAATTGCACTTTATCCACCAATATGCTCTTTATTCCTTTTTGCATGGCACTACACTCTGAAATGTTATTTCTTGTATAATATAATGCGAACGATAAAGCCGGCATGCAGTATGGAACTTCCGCTAGCCTTCTCGTAAGTACAGCAAGAATAAGTAGGTACGTTTATATACCTAAATTATTGTCGTAGGTATATGTACCTATCTTGCCTACATATAGAATGTGAAATGTAGAAGTGGTTTTATAAATATATTCGCCTGGTTAGTCGAGAACGAAACTTCATCCCTTTTTTTGACTTAATTCAAAGGCTTCTCGTTTAGATATAGGAAATTGAGCAGTTCACAATTTTAAACAAATTCAAAAAATCTTCTTTTGCCCATTATTCGAATAAATTTCAATATCAGGAATACAACATATTATTCATTATTTCTTTTTTTGGCTCATTGATGGATTTTATTCTTTATGTTGAAATATACCTTCAGTTACAAAAATAGTAGTCCTTACTTATTCTGCTTTCAAACCACCTGCTGTAGAGAGTTTACAAATTCTTTCCTCAACTAAGCTTTCAATGTTAGTTCAGTACAAGATATTAAAGGGTGGTACGAAGGTACGAAGGTTGTTTCAGTTTTTTGTTCGAGAGTAGGTATATCGATAATCATCAAGAGCTACGTAATGAAGGAAATATAAAGGAAACGTATAAACTGCCGACACATCGAAAACTAATTATATGTAGATGGTATAAAATTAAAAAGTTAACCTAGTTAATATTAGAATACGAAGACCATTACCGTTTTTTTTAATAGAAAACAAAGTTACTATATATGGGGTGAAGGTGAGTAAATGTTGAGGATGTGCTTTAACCCTCTCATCATACGTTGTAGACAGTCGCCATGGAATTGATAAAATTCCATAAAGGGGGGGCATTTGTGATAAAAAGTAGTATTTATTGCAAAATGGTAAACCGGGTTGTTTAATCATAGCTTATACAACATATCGTAGGTAACCATTATCTAACAGATGTTCTAATTTCAAAAGCACACCTTTATGGGGAGGTGTGGCTTGCTTTATTGAGTTTCCTACCCTAAAATATAAGACAGAGGGCACACAGCTACCCCTCCTCTTCAGGCATTTACCGAAAATACTTTCGATAAACAAAAACAAATATTTATAGGAATTCATTTCTATTATATTTTTATTTCAGGAGTAACGTTATTGACTATGCATCAACAAGAAACAATAATACGAATTTAGATTATATTATAATCATAACTGAAATACATAGATAAGTACCTAAAACTGAAAAGACGAATTAGGTACAAAGTGTCAGTGACATTAGTAATCGGAGAATAAATGATAATAAGATGAAAGTGGGTCTCTTTCTACATTGTGTTTTGAAAACTTATTTTTCTTTTTCTTAAAAGATCCGCAAAGCACAAAAATACAGTTTAAGAAATAAAGTTTAAATACTAATCTTTCGAATATTCGATATATCCATAATGTTCACAGTTAAAGTTTATTACTAATATGGAAAATAACGAATTTCCTTTTCAAACACGACTTCATTATTTAATTTTTTTTTCCTTATATGTTTTTTTTTACATATAACTATTTTAAGTCCTGAGAAGAAGAATTTTAACTAATTGACGGTATGTAACACTTTTAGAAAGTGTTTTACAAATCATGAGTTACAGGTAGTTAGAATACATATATCCTAATGATAATGAACACCTTTTTTAATAAAAGTATCCATCTGATAAAAGCTCACTATTTGAGTCTATCATTCGTTTTTTGAAATTTGTCACATTTAAAATTACGATTTTGTACCGCTGTAGTTATTGATAGAAATATATTTAAAATCGAAACTGACATTCCTCTAATATTTGTAAGTTAATTAGCAAGTATAAACCGTAGTTTAATTTATGAAAATGTACATAATTTAGTCAAAGAAAATATTTCCCCTCTATAAGCGGAAAAATATACCGAATTTTTTATGATCAACTTCTTAGAGCTCATAAATTTTCTGGTATAACTGCGAGCTAATGTAATTATTGAAATATATTCACAAATATTTGGTATGAAAATTTATAACTTTAACCTTTCAAGAAGCTGGCAAAAGCCGAAGTTAAAACAAGTGACTTTTCCCTTAATTTCAGTCATGAACTTGCATCTCTATTTTTTTAACATTATAGAAGGTTGGTCAGAATTTTTCCTAATTTTTCTTATTTTAAACAACTGCATTAAAAGGTATTCAGCTTGCAGCATTTTAATTATTAATATATTTTCATTTTCATGAAAACTGTTTCATTCGTTTTAGATTTTCCTAATTTACGTAACATATGCTTGCCTGAAGCACTTTTGGAATAGTTCCTAGGAAACTGTCAGCTAAATCTCTATACTGTTACAATGATGAAGGACAAAATTGGGCTATTTTCAAACTTTAATAATTCTATATTAACCAAAATTGAATCAAACACTTAGCTATATTTCACTAAAGTTTTTATTAAAACAAATAAACAACGGAAAAAAGTTATTGCTACCTTAATTATATACCCAATACGACCAATCTCATAAAAAATAAATTAAAACAATTAGATATAACAGCCAGCATCACTATCAAAAGGAAATTAAGTAATAATCTGGTAAATAATAAATCCAAAGAAGAAACTTTAAAAGGCTTGACCCCGTAACGTGAGGTTGTGTGTAGAGGTGCTAGATGTTTAAATAGTTAAATTAGTGGGTTCAATTGATCTGATAATCATTTTGATAAGAGTTTTTGATAGTCTGGAAAGAGTAAAAGTGCAAGGTTAGTTTATTTGAGTTGTCTTTCGTTGGTTAGTTAAGTTTTTTATGGTTTTTGACTGTTGCTAAGGCGAAAAGTAGTTCTGAGAAGAGCCAGCCTTTCGAGAGGTCGACTCGAGGTCTGGTTCTTATCGCAGATAACTTTTTGCGCCATTTCTTGTGGTTCTACCTTAACAGTAGAAATCTGATGGATAGAGATAGTATAAGTGGTGAAGAAAAGAGTGGAACATTAAAATACTGGATGGTAAATAAGAAGAAGGAAGAAGAAACAAAGAAAAGAAAGGCCAACGACGTGGAGCAGCAGGAAGGTAGATTAAAAAAGAAAAATTTGGAAAATTGCAATAAGGAAGGTAAAATGATTGAGTCTGTTATGAATGTTTTGGAAGAAATGAAATGTGATTTCAAGAAAAATGGGAAGAAAGCTTTGAAAAACAGGAAAGAAGGGATGAAGAAGAAAAAGTGAGATGGGAATTCTTGAATAAAAAACTTTTCGAAATACAGGAAGAAAATAAGGGGTTAAAGGATAAAATGAAAAAGTTAGAGAAAGAAGTGAGAGGAAAATTTCAGGAATTTGATAGACATTTAGAGAAGGGATGCGAACACAAAGAAGAAATAATAAATATAGAAAAGATGATTAAATTGGAGGAAAGTATGGAATTAATGCAAAAGGAAATAAAAAGGATCAGTAGTATCATAACTCAAGAGCAATGCAATGGGGACAACTACAGTGAAGTTGAAAAAAGTAATAAAGAATTGAAATGGATAATTGAAGATAAACAAAGAGAAAGAAAAAAGAAAAATATAGTGGTAACGGGAATGAAAGTAGAGGATAAGAAAGCATTAGAAATATGGTTTTTAGAAAATGTAGGGGTAAAAGTTGTAATCAAGAAATTGTGGTTGATAAGAGGAAATGATAATATGTTAGGTGTGCAACTGGAAAACGACGAACAGAAGGAGCTGATAATGAAAAATAAGAGCAAGCTAAAGTATAAGCAAGAGAAGGTATATATAAATAATGATTGTACATGGATTGAAAGAAGAAATAAAAAAGAAGTTTTGAAAAAGATGAAGGAACTCGAGGCAAAAAATATTATTTGTAAATTGGGATTTAATAAAGTGGTAACTGAAGATGCCATTTACTTTTGGAATGAGCGTGGAGAAAGGTGGTTTCGAAAAGAAAATATGGAAGGAAGGGTTTAAGTATGGAGCATTTGGTAAGAATGACAATGGAAGCGACAGGGCAAATGAGTACAAAAACACAAAGATATTGACATGGAACGTGGCAGGTATAAAAAATAAAGAAATATGGTTTTGGAATTGTTTAGAAGAGTATGATTTAATTTTATTATGTGAAACGTGGCTAGAGAGTAAGGATTTAATTTCTCTTAAGATTAATTTAAGTTCTAGGTTTAATTGGAATATGTACAATGCAGAAAAATGTAGCAATAAGGGTAGGGCAAAGGGAGGGATGATTGTGGGAATCGACAAAAAGATTGAGGCAAAAGTAGAGGAAATAAGTAAAGGTGTAATATTCATAGAAGTCAAAAAAAAAAGAAATAAGGTGGATAGTAATATTTGTTTATCTAAATGAAGGGAAGGAAGAGAAGTTTAAACAAATAGAAAGGCAGTGTGAGGTTTATAAAGACGATAACATACTAGTAATTGGGGACTTTAATATTAGAGTGGGTAGGGAGAGAGGAGCTTCTGTTGTGGATGGTAGGGAGAGGAGAAATTCGAAAGATGAATATATAAGTAGAGAAGGAAAGATGTTTTTACAATGGTGTAGAAATAATGGAATGTGTATTTTAAATGGGGATAGTAATGGGGATGAGGAAGGGGAATACACCTTTATTGGTAAAGGAAAATCTGTAATTGATTATGCACTTGTAAATGGGAGGGCTTGGAACGGAATTGAAAGTTTCAGAGTTGGAGAACTTATTGGGTCTGATCATTTACCGCTGGAGGTGGAATTTAAAGGAAAGGAGAGGTACTTAAAACCTAAGGTGGAGTGTAAGGAAATAGGTGACTGGTCTCGTGAGGCCATAGATGTTTATAGAAGTAAAATTAAAGAAAATGTTGAAGGAGTGAATTGTTGGAAAGATATGAAAGAAATGATAACTAGTAGCATGGAAAAAAAAAAAAATCAAGATAGGAAGAACCAGTGAAAAATGGTGGAATAAAGCTTGTTGGATTAAAAAGAAGGAATACAAGGCAGCTTTGAGTAGATGGAGGAGGGACGAATGTGAAGAACATTTTTTTAAAAGAAAAAGGTACGAGTATAGAGAACAAATTAAAAAATGTAAAGAAGAATATAGTGAGGAAATAATAAGAATGTTCAGAATGGCAAATGGAACAGATGAATATTGGAAAATTGTTAATACATACAGGGGAAATAAAAGATCAGAAATAAGTAATAAGATAAGTGAGGAAGAATGGTATAACCACTTCATTAAAAGTTTAGAAGGAAGTGAGGAAAAGATTGATCTGGAATACACGCATTTAGTCAGAAACAATGATGATATGGGAAAGGATAATTATTTGAAAATGGATGAGGTTTTAAAGGGGATAAATTCACTGTCAAGGAAAAGAGCATCTGGAAGGGATGGGATACCAGGGGAGGCGTGGATAGAAGTAGGGGATATTATATTAGATAAACTAAGTAGTATTCTGAATGAATTTTGGAGGAAGAATCAGATACCATACGAATGGAAATGTGGAGCAATTGTGCCTGTATATAAAAGAGGTGGAAAAGATAGTGTCGAAAACTACAGAGGGATTACAATTATGGATACAGGGTATAAAATTTATGCGGAGATAATAAAGAATAGATTAGAAGTGCAGGTAAATGAAGGAGGTATTTTAAGTGAAATGCAGTTTGGGTTTAAAAAGGGAAGAGGTGCCATAGATGCTATATTTCTTTTAAAAAATGCAATACAAATGCATATAGAAATGAAAAGAAAAGTTTTTGTTTTATTTGTAGACCTAAAAGGTGCATATGACTAAGTTAAAAGGGATGAAATGTTAAATATGCTTAGAATCAGTAGAATAGATGAAGTATTAATAAGTAGGATAATGGGGTTATATGGAGAGACAGCTGGAGTCGTAAGGGTAGATGGAAGGGAGTCAAGGAAATTCTGGCTGGGGAAGGGTGTGAGGCAGGGTTGTAAAATTAGTGCACAGTTATTTAATATATATTTAAGTGATTTAGAGAATGAAATAAGTAAAGTAGTTGAAGGGGGGCTAGTTGTAGGTAGAAAGAAATTCTGGACAATTTCATATGCAGATGATATAGCAATGGTGGCAACAAGCAGTGAAGCGCTAAAAGACATGGTGAAAGTTCTGGAAAAATTTCTAGGCAGAAAGGGTTTACAGTTAAACAGTGAAAAAACTAAATATATGGAATTTGGGGAAACTAGGGGAAGAAAGGGTAAGGAAAAAAAAAAGGAAGTAATTTGGAAAGGAAAGGTAATTGAAAAACTTAAAACTTATACATATTTAGGGTACGTTTTGGAGGAAAGTAATAGAGATAAAGTACATATTGATAATCAGGTAGCTAAAGCTAATGCGATAATGGGGCGTATATGGTATATAGGAAAAAAGCTATGTAGGGACGATTTCAATAAGAGAATAAGTTTATTCAATGCTGTGGTTAGGAGTATTATACTCTATGGGGTCGAAGTATGGGGGTGGAAAGAGAAAAAACAGGTGGAGATATTATATAGGAAATACATAAAGTGGATTTTAAATTTAGATAGGTGTACGCCTGATTATATAATTAGAAGAGATACAAAATGTGGGAAGATGGTTGAAGAAACAAGAAAAAGAACTGTAATGTACGAAGAGAAGTTAAGAAAGCTGGAAGAGGGTGATATAAGAAAAGAAGTTTGGAGGAAAAGAATATTTAGCATAGGGAGAGAAATAAAATACGATAAAGAAAGGAGGGAGACTTTAAAGCAATTGAGTCTGAGTCAGGAGCAAATGAAAGATTGGGCTGATATGGGACTAAACGTTGGAATGATGGTGAGAGAAAGATTCAGAGATAAAATAAGGGGGGAGGATCTTAGAAGTATTCATAATTCGGAGTACGCCAGAGGTTTGAACATAATTTTATGGGATGAGTGGCAGAGCGACTGGGTTCCTGAATATTTGGTAAATAGAAAGGAGATAAGTCTTTATGCAAGATTTAGAATGGGTAATGAGTGTAATGAATGTAAGTATTGGTTGAAAGAGGAGGATAGGTTGTGCAGAATATGTGGGAGGGAAAGGGAATCTATATCACATGTTTTGGGTGAATGTAATATGAATAAAACAGTAGATGAATGTAAGGAAATGTTAAAAGGAAGTATTATTAAAAATAATAGACTAAAAGAGATAAAAAATATGAGAAACAAATAATAACTAGAAAGAGAACAAAACTCTGATAAGGGAGTTTCTATGGTAAGAATGGCAAGGGGATAGGGTGCCGGGATATTTAAGAGAAGGGAAAGGGGGGAGATTAAGGAAGACGGTCAATGGAAGAATATGTGGAATAGTTGAATGAGGAAGGAAGTAAGGAGCGTATTAAAGGAAATTTTGTGAAGAAGGAAGCGGTGAAAATGAAGTAACAGAGAAGGGGAGTTTTAAGAAAAGACCCAGTTGGGTTGTAAAGCCTTTATAGAAAATAATTAAATAATTATATTGGGGATTACTGGGAAGTGATTTGCATTGGAGCGGGTTTAAAGGGAGGTAGAAATGACCTTATGGTTCTTTATATGTAATTTTTGATGGATGCAATTTGTTTTGTTTTTTGTGACTATTGTAATTGTTCTTTGTAAGTAATAGTGGTATTTATCAAATTAAATGTAATGACTGTGAAGCCATTTATATTGGACAATCAGGCAGATCCATAAAAAACAGGCTGGCTGAACACCAAAAAAACTTAGCTAATAAAATACTGACTGACGGAACATTGCATTTCCAACAACCACAGCTTTGATAATGACAGCGTTAAAATTCTACACATAGAATCTAAGGGTAGAAAAATGAATTTATTGGAAAATCTTGAAATAAAGAGTCATCTATAACAAAAAAGTTCTAGTTAATAACCAAACAGAATTATATGCAACAAATTCCCCTCTATTATTAAGTTTTCAGTAACTCATTTCAATTTTGTCATTACCTAGATGCTTATACACATTTAATACACATACACATTTAATATTTTTTAGAATCCTTATTATCTTATTCTCGTAAACATGTAATTACAATTACTTCCACCATGCTTATCGATGTATGTGCGACTATAAATGTTTTCTTAGGCTAATTACACTCTTACCGAACGGCATGGTCTAGTCGTCTAGATCATTGCTTAGCATTCGGAAGGTCACCGGTTCAATTCCGGGACCGGCTACTCTGGTCCATGTTCTTCTGTGGTTTCCTTGGACCAATTAGGTAAATGCTGGGGTAATTATATTCCACAGATAGTCTTTCACTTCTCTTCTGTCTTCATTTCGTCCGTCTCAACTTTCTCTCCCAAACCACCACTCACCCATTCCCACAATTTCTAAAGGAGACTGAAGACTTTCCAATAGAGTGTAGGCCGGAGGGACAGCCGCCCACAACATTGGCGGGAATAAAACAACCAAAAGTTTTTTTCAATTACACCCTTAGTATACTTAAGTTTCTCTTGAAAATGTCCTTTGGCCGAAACGATTGTTGAGTTTATTTGTTTCAATAAAAACTGTAGTGAAATATAGCCAAGTGTTTGATTCAATTTTGTTATTAATCATGTTTCATAATGAATTCACCATACAAACTTGGGAACTTAATTTTATATTTTCTGTTATTTCAAGCAAAAAAGCACAATAAAGTCTTCGAACGTCCACCGTTGGTTATTTTTCATTATTTCTAACCAACTTCAGTCATAACAAATTCGTAGTTGTAAATCCTTTGAAATCAGTTTTACCGTAACTAAGTTAGATATGTCAATTAATTTTCTATTATTTCTTCATATTTGATCAAATTAAAATTAATTTTTAGGTAATAAATTTATGTCTTTCCTGTATGATGAACCATGAATCAGAATTTCAGTATCTCCTTTGAATAGTCTGTACCTCCATAAATTCAGTGTGTAACGACAAACAAGTGAGAAGCGATGAAACATGTTCGCGTTTAGGTATTAGAAGGCTAACAACTTTATGACAACTGTATATCAAATTCATATACACATACTCACATAGAAAACCCAGTAGTAATAAGTCTCCCGAGGGAAATTAGTATACAATTCAACCGCAAAGCTTTGGAACACCACCAAGAGATTTAGCCGTAAATTCGATGTAGGTACGTATGTACGTGTATTGCTTAGATAATATTTAATTTAGAGAGTAATTCAGACGCTTAAATATGTAGTTTTAACCGCAGACGATTGGATAGTGTACAGGTAAGCAAAGTTTGCATTTGCAATTTATGAGCTACCCCTTACGGTTATTCAAAGTACAACTGAAGATATTTTCTGTTTGGTTACATCTAATACATAAAACATAAAACTTATTCGTGCTGAAAGATAATTCCTGAAATCCGAGTTGGTATTATGGAGTCGACAGTAAACATTGGTGCATGCATTCCTATATTGTTACTTCTATCAAAGTGCACCAGACTGCAAGTATAAAAGTGAGATCTCTTATCTGTTCTTCCTCAACTTAGAAATATCCGTGTGGCGCTACCTTTATTCTTTTAATTATTGATGTCGTTAAGGAATATGCAGGCATATCAGAATGTCATGGCCTTTACCAAGGGTGCATTAGTCTATTGATCAATAGTCGAACATAAGTCAAGCATTTCACAGCTCATGTAGTATTAGATTTTCACGAGACTTGAGTTTTAAAAAATCGTGTGTTTAGCTTGATTCGAGGCAAGATCAGGACGAAGAACTAATTTAAAATTCGAAACAAGAGAATCACGTCACAAGTTTTCTAGATCAAAAAGTTTTATCAACAGTCTCGTAATCCTTATCCATTTTAATTTAAACTTTGGTATTTATATAAACAATTCTATTTTTTTAATATAGTTAATAGATTGCGTATCGCATTCTTTGTGAAACATTTTGAATACGAAAAATGGGTTTTAGAGTAACAAAAACTGGGTTACGTTTCACGAAAAGATTTTATTTATCTCTACAAATTTATTTCAACACCCTTGCGGGTCATTGTCAAGAGCTATGGAGTTACTAAAGATGTAAATAATGTACCAGACTTATATAAACAGATTACAGTGGGCAAGAAGAATTTTATGCAGGTAGGTAATGGTTATCTATTTGGAAAATCCAATAACAGTGGAGAATCCAATATGAACATTTCAATTTGATTATTTACAATATTTTGGTTATTATTAATGGCTTTCTTAATTTCCAATGATTCAAGCAAACTGAATTTACGACCCTTTTGAGCAGAATGTACAAGTTCAATTGAATTAATATCTAAATTATGTTTAAAATCTAGGCAATGTTGAGCTAATCCTGTATTATTCTTTTTATTCTGAATGGCAAGCACATGTTCTTTAAGACGAGTTTTTATGGCCCTACCTGTCTGTCCCAAGTAAAAGGCTGTGCAATCTTTACAGTTAAATTTATACACGCCACTTTTATCTATTGAATTTGTTTTACTTTTGTTGTTAACTAACAGAGTTTTTAAATTAATTTTGTTGACTAAAATTCAAGTACATGACGGAAAGCACAAATATTTCCAAATTCATAGTTTATTGTATTATTATTAATTGTCCTGTTTTGGTTGTGCCTTGCCTACGTGCAAATACGTACGTATACATTTTGTTATTCCTCCAATCACCCTTTCCACCTCCCTTTTCCCTTCCCTTCCTTTAGTGCGGATTTAAGTGAAACGAACTTCATAAAAAACATTTTTGTTTTTTCTTGTGACTTAATCATTCAGTGTGGGACTATTACACTTATTGCTTTCAAATTGTGACCTGTGAACGGGCCTGGAAAAAGGCAAGTTATTGGGGACTTGAACAGTGTTGTGATATTTTGAGAACTTACTTAGTAAAGAACTGAACAATTATATTAAATCAATATGGCTACTGATTCAGTGAATAAAGGAGCGCTTAAATTATTAATAGATGAACGTGCGCGATCAAAGGCTGCGTTGACAAGATTTAAAAACTTTTTCGACTCTGTACAAAACAGTGAAAATGTTAACGCGGGTGTTTTGTCGGCAACCAATCTCCAACATGGGATACACCTCAAGCTGCTGTCCAACTTCCAAAGATATCGTTGCCAACGTTTGATGGTGCGTACGATCGCTGGCTACAATTTCGGGACACCTTCGAATCTCTGATTCACACCAATAGTGTATTGTCGAACATACAAAAATTCCATTATCTAAATTCGACATTAAAGGGAGATGCAGCACGTGTCATTCAAACCCCTGGTGTGTCGGAGGCGAACTACTTGCTAGCTTGGGAAGGCTTAAAAGACAGATATGAAAACTCAAACGCAATTATACATTACCATACGAAAGCTCTCTTTGAACTACCGCAAGTGACCAAAGAATCGCATACCAAGTTAAGGCAGTTCGTTGATGATGCCAATAATCATTTGTTAGCTTTAAAATCTATGGGACAGCCAGTTGATCACTGGAACACATTAATTGTCTATCTTTTATCTACCAAACTCGAGACTACAGCAAGACGAGAATGGGAACGATATCTCATGAAACTTCCTAACCTAGCGACTGTAAAGGACTTCACGATGTTTATAGAACAACATTGCAAGTATTTAGAACGATCAACTGTTGAACAACCCAAACCTGAAAGAGTTAAGCAGAAATTGGTGAACAAGCAGAACTATCGTGGACAAGAAAATCGTATTTCATCCCATATAGCTAATTCTTCAGCAAATTGCCCATTATGCGCAGAATCACACACTCTATACCACTGTGAAAAATTTTGGAACTTATCAACAGCAGAAAGAGTTAGTGAAGTACAACGGTTACAAATATGTTTCAACTGCCTTCGACCAGGTCACCGAAACAAAACATGCTTCGTCAGTGGATGCCGAAAATGTTCAAAAAAGCACAACACGCTACTACATGTAACTTCACGGGACGAACAAGGTGGAACTCTACAAGCATCAACTTCCAATGCGCAAACCAATACCTTTTTGGTGCATACCATAGTGATACGCCTCGCATACTCCTGTCAACTGCGCTTTGGGTTTTCGTTCTGGACAACTCGGGATAAAAGCATATATGCCGAGCACTTTTGGACTCGAGCTCGCAGTCTAATTTTATTACCGAAGATTACTCAAGAAAATTAGAACCGGTAGAACGACTGAATATCACAGTCTGCGGAATACAGCAATCTTCGCAACCTATAAAATATCGCATGCACGGTTTTCGTTGGTCTAGATTTAAAACCTTGTTGTCGTGTTTGGTGTTGCCATAAATCACAGGCAACTTGCCTTACCTTCCATCGGACCAAGCGATGTTGCCAATTCCATCAGAACTTCCGCTAGCAGACCTATCGTTCGGAGAAACTGGACCAATTGACATGCTGATCGGCGCAGAAATCTTCTGGGATCTTCTGTGCATAGGACAATTCAAACTGGGACCTGGGCAACCGACAATCCAGAAAACTCAGTTGGGATGGGTGGTAACCGGACCGCTACCTAGGCAATTTGTTCCAGAGCTACCAAAAACATCTTGCCATCTAGTCACCAACCAACAACTTCAAGAAGATATTGCCAAATTCTGGGAACTTGAAGGTTGTGAAGAAACTCATAACACTCTTACTATCAATGAACGGGACCGCTGCGAACAACATTTCCGCAATACAACAACACGAAACAGTGATGGACGTTTCGTTGTCAGAATTTCATTCAAAGAGGACTCAGGGAGATTAGACGAATCCCGTCTAATCGCTGAAAAACGTTTTTTATCTCTTGAACGAAAACTCCCTAGGAACAACGAACTTCGCGACCAGAACGTAGCCTTCCTGGATGAGTACGAACAACTGGGACACATGACAGAAATTTCGAATGCGGCAGGATACTATCTACCTCATCATGCCGTTATGAAGATAGACAGCAGCACGACCAAGTTACGCGTGGTTTTTGACCGATCGTCAAAATCGGATTCAGGAACTTCCTTGAATGTTATTCAACTTGTTGGCCCAAACGTACAAGATGATTTATTTTCTATTCTTCTTCGTTTTAGGAAACATCGCTACGTCCTATCAGCGGACATTGCAAAGATGTACCGCCAAGTGTTGCTACATCCAGACGATCGACGATACCAAAGGATTTTGTGGCGGCGTACTTCTTCAGGTCCAATCAAAGAGCACGAACTCAATACTGTGACCTATGGAACTGCGTCGGCCCCGTATCTAGCTACCCGCTGCGTACGAGAACTTGGCGAATCGCTTAAAAACTGCAATGAGCAACTATCACGAACTACAATTCGAGATTTCTACGTCGATGACCTTCTCACAGGAGCGGCCACGATCAATGAAACAAGGAAAGTTAAGCAAAAATTGTCATCGATATTATCAACGGCAGGTTTCGAACTCCGAAAATGGCTATCCAATGAAGCTACCATCGTCAATTCCTCTAGTAGCATTCAAGAGAAGGTTCGTTCAGACAACGACCAAAAAACTACTTGGAGTACATTGGAAACCAGAGAAGGATGTATTCAAGTTTTCCATAAACATTTCACCATTAGAAAGGACAACAAAGAGGACAATATTGGCAACAATTGCCACAATTTTCGATCCACTTGGACTCATCGGCCCGGCTACTATCCGATCAAAAATTCTACTCCAGCGTCTTTGGCAACTGAAACCATCATGGGACGAATCAGTAACACAAGAGTTACAAAGCGAGTGGGTCAACTTTCATGAACAACTGGAATCCTTAAATCAAATAATCATTCCACGGCGTGCGATTTGTCAACTTACAGTACGAGTAGAACTTCATGGCTTCTGTGATGCCCCAATAAAGGCTTATCATAACCATCTCCTGTGCGCTAAATCACGAGTGGCTCCACTTAAAACAATTACACTGCTTCGTCTGGAACTTTGTGGTACCCTTCTATTGGCGGAACTCATTAGTAAGGTACGCGCGTCATTGGACTTGACACTGGATGAAGAATTTTACTGGTGTGATTCAACAATTGCACTTTCCTGGATAAAGTCGTCACCTAGCCGTTGGAAAACATTTATAGCCAATCGAGTAACCAAAATCCAGAATCGTACCAACTACGATAATTGGCATCATGTAGCGTCTGAAGACAACCCCGCTGATATAATTTCTCGTGGAATTCTTCCATCAGAGCTGAATGAATCATCTTTATGGTGGCATGGCTCTACTTGGTTGTCTAAGAATTCTATGAATTGGCCTAAACACCAGGACGTCATTGAACAATAATCGATTATTGAGGCAGAAGCTAGAACTCAACCATTAACACTGATTTCAACAAGTGAAGACTTCGGACTGTTAACGAGGTATTCGTCACTATCTCGGCTTGTCAAGGTTGTGGCATACTGTTTACGATTTATTCAGAACTTAAGGTCATTACAACCAAGAACAATACTGGCTGTCTTACCACAACATCCTTTGATTCAAAAAGGCTTACCGTGCAGGAACTTTCGAGTGCTTTAACTCAGTTAGTTAAGGTAGTTCAACAAAGACACTTCGGGCAAGAATTAAAGCACATTCGTGAAGGACGTGAACCATCCTCCAGCAGCTCGCTAAGGTTGTTAAAACCGTTTCTTTGTACTGCAGGATTACTCAGGGTGAGCGGACGATTGCAAAATGCCAGCATTCCTTTTGAACAGAGGCATTCCATGATTTTGCCTGCAAAGAACAATCTCAACTCATAATACGTGACGAACATGAACGATTACTCCATGCAGGGTGTCAGTCCGTGGTTGCATCCCTCCGAACTCGCTACTGGCCGATTTCTTGCAAAACATCAGTAAAGAAGGTTCTTCAACAGTGTGTAAAATGCTTTAAGGCAAAACCATGTATATCGGACTATCCAATGGGATCCTTGCCAACTGCGCGAGTGACTCCAACTCGGCCATTCGACACTTGTGGGATTGATTATGCTGGACCCTTCTTTACGAAGGATAGAACGCGAAGCAAGATTAAAACGAAATTTTACATGTGCATCTTCGTCTGTTTTTTTTTAATGTCTGCAGCGCTTCATTTTTCGACGTGGACGATGTCGCAATATATACACGGACAATAGAACTAATTTTGTTGGCGCTCGCAACCATTTGAACGAACTTGGTCAGTTACTTACCAATGAAAATCACAACCAACGGATCAGCAATCTTTTAAACGAACAAGGAATGCAATGACATTTTATCCCTCCTCATGCCCCACACTTCGGCTGATTATGGGAGAGTGCAGTAAGGTGTGCAAAGACACATTTGAGAAGGGTCATTGGCGAAACCGTCCTTACTTATGAAGAACAACACAGTTCTCAACCAAGTGGAAGCTTGTCTGAACTCTCGGCCTCTTTCACCTCTATCGGATGATCCTAGCGATCTGAGTTCACTTACTCCAGGTCACTTTCTAATTGGAGGTCTATTAACAGCTCCACCTCAAATGGACGTAACTGATCTTCCAGCAACCCGACTCAATCGATACCAACACATGATTCAAATGGTACAACATTTCTGGAAACAGTGGCAACGGGAGTATTTGCACCAACTGCAACAACGAAAACGATGGTGTATATCCAGAACTACTTCAATCAATCCTGGGACGTTGGTAATCCTTCGTGAAGACAACCTTCCACCTTGCAAATGGCAGATGGGACGTATTCCTGAGACCTTTCCCGGAAATGATGGAGTTACCAGAGTAGTATCTGTACAGACCGCAGATACTGTGCGGAAAAGGCCTACAACGAAGATCTGTATCCTTCCTATAGAAGATAACGCTCCTTCATCTAATCAATCGACAATTTAATATGCATTATATTTTTAGGTTCCACTTAACTAGTTTAATATGTAATTCTAAGCATTTTTTTGTTGAAGGCACACTTCAAGGTGGGCGGAACGTTCAGATTGTATTACATTTCTTTGAATTCTAATTTTATCTTAGGGTACAATAGATATACAATTTTGTGGACCCAGGTAATTCGGGTTTTTGCTAATATCGTAATAAAATTCAAGTACATGTTTCCATCTACCTACTTAGGCACAGCGGGACGGAAAGCACAAATATTTCCAAATTCATAGTTTATTGTATGTCTATTGTCCTGTTTTGGTTGTGCAGTTATAACTGCAATTTTGTACTTGCTTACGTGCAAATACGCACGTATACATTTTGTTATTCCTACACTCACCCTTTCTACCTCCCTTTTCCCTACTTTACATTTTTTATTAAAATATTAAAGAGAAGAAGTCTTGATTCAGCATTTGAACAATAAATAGCTACGCAGATATTTGTATTTTTTTTGTTGTGAACTTCTGATTGGATTTTTGTGTGTGTGTAACTCGAACTAGATTCGAAAATAAAATTCTCCCGAACTTTTGAGAATTAAACAATTAGAATTCGAGCAATTAGTATTATAAAAAGTTTTCAACAAATAATTCCGTTTATTAGTCAGGTTCCATGTGAAATGGGAAATGATAAAATAAAAATTATTTGAATAAAGAAAGAAGAAGTTTCACAATGCCTATTTTAAGTCTGACAATTTTTGTAGTTGTAATACCATTTTCAAGGAGTATAAACATTTCCAAAAAACGTATTAATTAACTTTATTTTATTCCATTTTTCTTAGTTTCACTGGTCAGTATACAATACCACACTACTTATTCATAGGTCAACTATAGTCTACCTTTTCTTTTCAGTAATTAATTTTCAATAAAATCTTTTTTTGTTAGATATTCCTGAAACCCCTTTTAAACTAAATTTCTCGAGCGGCACTAAAACAGGTACCGCTTTGTTAATTATAATCGAGGGTCGATGGCGAACAACTCACATAATTTCATTCTCTTTATCAAAAGTAAAAAGAAACACTAGGTAATAATTTGTTTCACAATTTTATTTAACAAACTGACAATATTGTTTCGGCAGTTATGCCATTATCAAAGTAATTGTACAGGTAAACTTAACTAGTATTTATATAAAGGGACTTAAACTAATACAAATATACAAACATAGGTACACAGAAGCATATTTATTGGTTTGTCTTGGTTGATAACTTTAATAACGGGGAAATCCTAAAATCCGTCTGGTCATTTGTTACCTGTTTCTGTTCTGTTATTGCTTTATGTATTTCTAAAATTTCCAAGAGATTTAACCGTTTACCTTTATTGCAATTATGTATGAGCTTTAAACTATTGTTATCTATAAAATGATTATTTTCTAAACAGTGTTCCGCTAATCCTGTAGTCTTTTTACGATTCTGAATAGATTTGTTATGTTCATTTAAGCGAATTTTTAATGACCGACCTGTTTATCCTAAGTAAATAGCAGGACAATTTTGACATTTTATTTGATAGACACCGTTTTTCTCTAAAATATCTTTTTTATCTATTTTGTTGTTCACTAGTAAAGAGCCTAAATTGGTTTTGTTTATGGAGATAGGAGTAATTTCTAATTTCTTGAGTTTATTGGAAATGTTACTAGAAATCTTAGGTATGTAGTTCAAAAAGGAGAATTGTTTTTTCTCCGTGATGGTACAGTGATAGAAAGATTTAAGATTTTGTTTCCGTCGTTTTTTATGTAAAAGGTCATTTATCAAAGAAATGTCAAAACCATTATTTTTTGCTAAAAGTTTGATTGTTTTTAGTTCTTTATCAAAGTTTTCTTTAGTTAAAGGTAAATTTATTAGCCTATGTAAATAAGAGTGGAAAGAACTTAGTTTTATTTTATAAGATTGTTGTGAATGTGATGGTATGAGTGTGTCAGTGGTAGTAGGTTTGCGGAAGATATCAATGTCAATATGTTGGTTGGATCTAGTTAATTTTAAATCTAAAAATGATAATCTATGCGATTTTTCAATTTCTAAAGTAAATTGTACGGAAGAATAAAAGGAATTAAGGTATTTCAAAAAATTGTCTAATTCTAGATCTGAACCTGTCCACAAACACAATATATCATCCACGTAACGGGTCCAAAAATGTACCTTACTGACTAAATTATTATGAGACTCAAATAATTTGCTTTCAAAATTAGCCATGAAAATCTCACTAAATAACGGTGATAAAGGTGAACCCATAGGGACCCCATCTAATTGTTGATATAACTTACCATTGAACTTAAAATAGCTTTGATCAAGACATATGCTAATTGCAGATATTAAATCAGTTTTCTCGTTGTTAGTTAAGTTGATATTGTTACAGACTAGTTTCTTACAAATTGATAAAAGTTCTTTAACCGGAATTGAAGGAAACAAATTAATGACATCGAAGGATACTAATTTGTAATGCAAGGGTAGAGGGAGAGATTTTAATGTATTTGCTAGACTTAGCGAATTTTTAATACTATATACTGAGTTGAAATTTAGTAATTCGGGCAAAATGTTGTTTAGTTTTTTACAAAGTTTGTAAGCAGGTTCTTGTACATATGACACCACTGGGCGCATTGGATAACCAATCTTATGTATTTTCGGTAAACTGTAAAGTACAGGAGCATTCGGATTCATCAAAGTTAACATATATTTATCTCTCTCATCGAAAATGTTTTTGCAATTTTTTAAAATGGATTTGATTTTTGTTTGAAACTTATTCGTGGGGTCAGTTTTTAAAACTTTAAAATTCTTGTTATTTATCAAAGCCAAAGTTTTCTGTATATAGTCGTCTTTATTTATAATGGTTATCGTGTTTCCTTTATCGGCTTTGCAGAGGATAAGGTTATTAATTTCTAACTTATTTTTGATCGATTTTATCAGGTTCTTTTCAGTTTGATTACAACGAGGATTTTTATTTAAAAGTTTTACTATTGATTTGGTAAAAACTGATTTTTCTACTTCTTTGTCTGGCTTATTTGACATTTCTATTCTCTTTCACATTGTTAATAAAAGAAGAAGAGGTTTTTGGGGACTCGTCTCTTTTATACATACTCAACTAAGAGGCCAAATAGAGCGGTTTCTGAAGAAGCTAGATGATGAAAGCAATATTCAAATGGTTAACTAACTGATGCTCTTGTAACGTTTTAAGAATTTTTCCGTGTAGCTACTATCCATTAAGAGGTGCGTGCCTCTGAAAGCATTACGAGTTCAAGTAAACATTGACGGATGGAATAATAATGGTGCAACAAAAAATAATTGGTCGCCAACGTAGATTTTAGGAATAAGGGAAATATTAATAATAGTCTTGTTGGTGGTACCAAAAGAGCAAGATCAAAATGAAAAACTAAAGTAATCGTTAAAGGCCAATTTGTAAGACCAAGAATAAGGCTGTCTATAAACAATAAAATGATTACACCAAACAGTTGATCAGAGCTACATATGTGTTTTACATTTTTGCAATCTGAATTCCACACAGTAAATAGTAACTTTAGATCTTCACAGAGAATTCACGAGGTCTTTTCCATATTAGAGAGTTGAATTTTTAGAAACTGAATTAGTCTCACAGTTTTCTCATGGTTGTCTGTTCGTCCATATTCTATATTTTTACCTCTAAAGTCTTACGAATACAATTACAACGTCAATCCGTATGGTAAATTGAGACTTGATTTCCTTTTGCTTTCATACATTATTTTAATAAACATTAAGTTCCGAAATCTTGTGCTTGTATTAGGTGCTTATCTGTCTATTTCACACAAGAACTTTTACTCTAATGGCATAAAATTCTAAAATTTGATACAAGAATTCTACAAAAAATGTCTATTTTGAAACTTTTCCTTTTTGAATACTTCTAGAAAAAACAACATGAATAACAAGCAAGTTATTTAATTTAACTTCGAAAAACACCCTTTCGATTCATATGTAAAAGGCGTCTTTCAAAGCGTTACGAAGTTTTAAAAGATTTAGGACACTCTTATCGACAACTCCTTCTTGTCGGTTGCTTTTGGGATATTCGTATTTGTCTTAAACCCCCATTTTCGATTCAGACTCCTGTTCGCTCATCTTTACTTTTTCATTTTTGGTGTTCAACTTATAAAGTTTGCATTAAAACTATAGAACAAGCATTGCAGTAGGAAGATTATTTTACTATCTTATGTTGATAATGTGTTTTACTATGGTAGACCAAATACAACTTCCTTTGTACTTGCTCATTATTATATTAGTAGTAGCCTTAAAATTTTAACGAGCTAATTTTCTTATGAATAAATCTATATCTTACAGATATTTCAAAATATCAATCATGGACAAAAGTGAACCTGAGCAAAAGTGGACACCCGCGATAGGAATCAATTTTATCACTGCTATGATATGTAATAGAATCACATCTATCATTGTTACATCTTCATTTTCTCTTCCTTTGTTGGCTTACTCTTTTTCCTCACTATTCACTTTAGCATTTCAGTTAGTATTATGGATAAAGTAACAAAACAAGTGGTCCCACAAGGGCCTTTAGTGGAGGGGTTTATTGACAGGCGCTCAACGAATGGAATTCAATACCACCAAACGTAAAGATAGCCGATTTTCTTTCAAAGATGATGGTGTTTCTTCTACCAAACAAAGACGCTCTGTCTTTTTTGTATTTTACTTCAACACCAATTTATAACTTAACAGGAGCAGTGGTTTAGAAATTTGGATCGTAGCTTATCACTTGGACTTAAACAAACAAATCCTTGGGCACTAATATTTCACAAACATCTTCCCCTCGCAGTTGGACTATGTGCAATTAGCTGATTGTAATAAAGCACGCAGACATTTTCTTTCAGAATCGCTTATATTCAAAATAACACTTACCCAAAACAAGGAAGGAGAGACTTCCAAAAATTACTTTCTCTTAAATTGCCTTACCAAGGATCATTCATGCCTCAGATACATCATACATGTCAGTTTTATTTGTTTATCCTTTTTGTTGTTGTTTTTGTATTTTTATGAAGACTGGAAAAACTTTGGCGGTTGATGTAGAACGAACAAAATAGCTCAAACCCCAACTACCAACTAAAGTGTCGTGTTTTGGCGTTGGGGTTTGAGCTATTTTGTTCGTTCTTGTATTTTTATGTTTATGTTTATAGAATATGCACTGCTGTTTGAAAAGACTATTTTATATTATCACATAGTGCTCATATTCTTACAAAATTATATTTTTCATTGATTGTTTTTATATTTCGTTAATTGCATTTGTTCTCATTTCAATATGCAACGAGTTGATTTTAGGAAACACGGAACCGCCACACGTAACTTCGACATAGTTACATAGCATATTATGTAGGCTTCCAAAATTCCATTTAGAGGTAACTAAAATAGCACTATATGGCTATTATAAAAGAATTAATTAATTTAGAAAAAAATTAGGAAATCAGTTAAGTCCGTAAGATTAAGTAAGCAAGTTAGAAGGGTTATGTCACCCTACCATTTTTCAACGTCTCTAGGTTATTTTAATGAAGGTAAGTAATAGTTGTACTTATATCGTATTTTATAATTAGGTTTAATTGTTATTAATTGAATTAAATATTATTAAGAACCATATAAACTTCGCTCATCGTTACAATATATTAAAATTTTACAGTTGCCTACACTAAATAAGTAGTGTTTATAAATTAAAGCTGTTACTTATTGTTAAAAAAAGAAAGAACTTTAGGAAACACTTTATATCTATTTACTTATTTAATCGTATATACTGTACCATTACAGCAACGTAAGAGTTACAACAAGATACAAAGAGCATGGGTGGATATATTGGTAATATCTAATTGTAGGGATCTACATAAATACCAGAAACATGAATATTCAGTATACATACGTGCATATTCCATGAAACACGAACGTTCCAAGTAAGCATAAGTGTTTACTGGAATTTGAATAATTATTTTATTTCACTTTTTCCTAAAACCTCGCCAATTAGCATGCATCCCAACGAATGGAGTATTAAAAGCACATTGGGAAGTATTTTCAATACCCTTTTTTTTCATGAAATAAACGGAGGTTATTGAGAAGTGTATTGGAATTAATTCACTAGCTATTAATTCAGATTATGAAATTTTCAAACAATTGAAGAAGTATAATTAATAATAGTGATATAAAACACATGAGCGTGATTGTTACAGACTAAAGTGACGACCGTGGGACATTCTTGCAGATTTGGGGAGGGACGTTGATGGCTGGCAGCGACCTAATCTAGTGAGCAAGTTCCTGGATAACTTCTATTTTGAGGTTAGATTGTATTCATTTTAAATATAATTGTTCGGCAAAGTGATTTGTTTATTCCTCTTCGGAAAAGAGCTTAGAAGTCTAAAGCTCTTGGGTGATTTTTACGAATACCTTATAAAATATAAAGTACACAAATTGAACTTTGATCATAAGGACCTTCCATACGTTACTGGTCCAAGTTACACTGACATTCAAACCTTATTTTAGTCTTTGGGGTTCAGCTTGAAGAACAAGTTAAACACTAAATAACGAACCGCAACAATGAAAAATGAAAACGGGAATTAAGAAAGTATAAAAATTCTAAGGTAGAAAGGCTTGAGACGAACTGAAGAATTAAAAAAAAATATGTAGAAAAACTTATGAAGGAGGAGTTACCAGTTGATATATGAAAGTAAGATAAAGTGGTAACGAAGTTGGAAATTTTTGGAAATAAGAAATACTAAGAAATAGATTGTAGTACCAAACCACTGAAAAAAAATCATGTGTGCAATTCACACGTGGTAGAAATGAAACCTTCAAAAATTTTGGTTTCAAGATAATGAGACGAATGTAAAATTTCGGGAAGAGGATAATTGTTTCAGTAATGATCATAGTGATACAAACCTAAAGCTTTGTACTGCGCATACGCGCACAAACACGTATTAACACACGTACAACGCTGAGACCCAAGCAAACTCTGACTATGCCTTGGTAAACACGAGTGGAGGGGTACGATGCAGAGCACAAAGAGAACCACGAACATAAGAAACACTGTATAATGCTTACTATCTCATTTTTTCCCACTCCATTAGTATTGTGTCGTTCCGGGCGGACTCGGTACAAAGGAACTAATCCAGGCTAGGATTGATTCGGACCGAATCCATGTTTTCAATCCGAATCGTTCCGAGGATCGAAAAGGCGATCAGCCAGCCATTCCCTTCGACTTTCGGTTCGATTCCCATCAACGTAAATACAACTCGCTTTCGTTCGCAGTCGTGGAAAAACGAATAGGGAACCGAACAAGACGATGTAGTAGGTCGTCGGTGATTTCCTGCTGTTTGCGGTATCATCAATTAAAGCATTTGCGCTTTAGGAGTCTGCCGATGTTTAAAACTTAAAACAAACACATTGCTGCGCTGTCAGCAAAACAAAGAAAATGATTATATTAATTACTTAGGTATCTTAATATTCATTGATTGTTACACATTATAGATTTAGATGTTGACTAATAAACTAAGTTTGACTTGACAACGGCTTTTTCTTTAGTTTACAATTATTTCTGCCGCTTCAGCAATTCAACTTTATTTTATTTATTTACTATACTAGACTAAACAAACTGTATCACTGATCATTCTTATTACATCTTTTCGCAGCCTCGCAGTGCCGTACCGTTATATTTTCCACAGTATTCGTATCGTACAGATACTTTAGCCCAAGCTTGGATTCGGTTATTTGTACCGATACTGACCGAGTTCAACCGGATCGACGCAAAAATGTACTATGCATTCTACATTTCAATTTCATTCCGAGGAACGAATCCGTCGGACTCGTTCCACTATCGGAATGGAATTGGAACGAACGAATCCACAAAAGTATCGAAACTTCCCATCACTACACTCTATCTCTTTTTACTGTCGCTTTTTCGTTTCATCGACCTTGAAATCACAACGGTAGGTACTATAGGAGTTTTAACATCAAAAAAGTGCAATTAATAAATAATGAAGGGTACAAACGTCATGCCGTTAATACACGAAAGATGAACTATTAAAGGGATTATAGAAAAGTACTCGTAGTTAAGTAATTTATGTAGACGGGCGGAACGCAAAAGAATTTCAATAGAATATTGAAGATTGTTTACATGGATACTGCGACAAAAAGAATTATAATAAAATAATTATAATATTTGAAATATTGACAAAATGGTACCAACAAAGTTTTTTGTAAAATACAATTATTGGTTTGAAGGTTATTATTTAAGACATTATTATTTTGAACGAATGTGGCGTTATCCACCACACTATAAAGGTCATCCAATTGACTATTTTGAAATATCTTTAAAGTCTAAAAGGCAGGTTATTTCCTGTCCTCTCAATATTATGTATTATAATGTACCATGGAGTTAATTATTTGTTTTTTTTTTTTGAAGCTCAGATTTTCATAAAACTGGAATGAACACACTTCCATAGTTCGGGATCCTAACTGTAATAAAGTTGTTTTACGCGAGCTATCATTGAATAGATTTGAAACAATAAAATTGAATAATTTGCATTTTTAAGGTATTTTCCAGTTAGGATGACATCTTCACTGTTGTATAAATTTAATCGATCGATTTTGATTAAAGAAAAAAACGCCTTTTTCCGGCTTCATTCTCTAATGTCATTTAAATCTCTTTATAAATCAGTTGAAATTTTACAAAGCATCAGCCTCCCTAAAACTTAATGGATCTTCCTTATTTCACACATTTTTTGCCGTTTTCTTTTTTTTTAAACAAATAACAGAAAAGTGTATTTTTTTATTTTTTCCTCTGTATTTAGCCAAATAATATATATATAAGCCCACGCAAGATTCCATAAGAACATCGATGTTAGAACTGAAATAACGAACAATAAACCAATTTTTCAAGGGCATCTTACGGGGGTGTATGCGAACGTCAGAAACATGTTTTAAACATCGTAGAACTTCATAAACAATTAGTTTTTAATTAGACCTACTTAAGTCAAGTTAGCACTTTCGAACGATTGTGTTTATCACTATTCATTTAAATAAATTGTTGAGCAAGCCTCAAGTGAATCAAATTTCTAGTTGACTATTAATAGAATTGTATAGGCGTTAATTAAAAGCAATTAAGTTAATGAACAAATAAATCATTCAATGTTAGTCTGAACCCCTGCTAAAACTTATTATAGTAATGCCTTTTATGAAACATGTTATTAAGTGCGAATTGAATAATTACCTTACCTCTAATAAAAATAGTACCAAATTGAATGTTACGTTCCCTTTTCATGCATTTAATCAGTTATTGGTAGTTCTTGAATACTTTTTATTTTTTTTTATATATTTAAATCCGATTTGAACGTTATAACTCGATAGATAGATCAATTTAAACGTTGTGGTTCGAACCCTTTGTCGATCAGACAAATACTCATGCCCCTTTGTCCAAATTTCATTAAATGTGAAATGAGCTCTGACTGGTTTTACAGTAATAGTTGCCATACACCCATAAAGATACGCTGTGGGAAAATCGGGATATTTAATTATATTGAATAATTCTAGATACATAGTTAGTAAACATCTACCAAACCGATATCATAAAGAGTCCATTAAATATTTTGCTTAAAATTAATTCGTTTTTAAGAAGGAATACATCCATAAACTGGGTTAAAATTTGGCCCTATGTTCTTTAAATGAATAAGGAATCTTGAGATTAGATTTCCTCAGTACTCTAACAATCTAATTATATTTACAGAAAAAGTCAATAAATAAATCAAATGTAAGTCTAAGTAGATGTTTGTATAATGAAGGAAGCAGCAGATGGATTATCTCACTGTAATTCTCTAGCTACCACTAATGCCTGCTCTATTTTATATGCACAATAATAACAATGTCATTCTTGTTACAAATTCCGCATTATATCTACAGAATTCGTAAGCATCATTAAGCAGTTGAGATGACAATTTAGGCAAATTTTGAAGCTGTAAAGTTCATTTTGTCCATCTCAGTATCGGATGTATACACTTTCGTCCAGGGAATTCCAAATTTTATTAGGATTTTTCTTAATAAAGTCAGTTTGGAGAGAGAGAGAAGGGGGAACCATAACCTGTTATTAACATCGTTTAGCCCCCCTTGGTCACAGTATAATGTGATAGGTAGAACAAAGGTGAGTAGTGAATACAAAACAGATTATCTATTGTATTTATCTATTAAATCTGGATTTTTCCCAAGCGCTCCCACATACGCGCCTAGGTATCTGATCTCCGGACGAACATGTACATTTTAATTAGGTCATAAAAAAAATATGGACGAAAGTGACAACTTTGGTCATTGGTAATAATCGTTCGAATACTTAACAGACGCCATGCGAGAGTATTATATAAAAAATTTCCCAAAATCAGTTAATGGATCTTTGGAATCATCTTCTATTCGATGCAACGAAGGGTCGAAACAAATCACAAGAAAATTAGCTATTGCCTCCTTCTTCAGAACAACTAATAGCGGGGAAAAAATTAAAAGAGATTGGTTGGCTTATACTGAAATCAACAACTTATTGTAGTGTTACGTCAGTAAATAATTTTTTTGTCCATGTATAATATTTTTTTCCTTTTTTTTCTTGGAATCCGATAATTAAATAGAACTGCATACTATATGCTTTAAAACCAAACTACCAAACGCAAAGTATGTGTCATGACTGAAAAATAGGCCCGGAATTACAATGTTGCCTAGGGCACGCTTTAGCCTTAGTCCGTCACTGATTAGGTATATTTCTGCTTAAATATTTCTTATAAAATCAATAATAAATCGAAAATTTTAACTAACAGTTTCTTGACCCATCATACTGTGAAATAATTAATTTGTTGCCTCTAAGTGTTTTTATTTAAAATTGACAGAAAATTGAATTGAATTTTAATTAACGTATTGCAGAATAATAACAAACCTTAAACATTATTACAAATCAATAAATCATTGAACTTAGTAATAGATAAACATAAGCCACACCTCAATATCAGATCAGTCCACGCCTTCGTAATTTTATAAACTTTAAATGTTCTTTTGTAATCACAAACTGTAGGTGTTCAGTTTTTACGTCTAAGTATGACTTAGATGGCTAACATTATGAAAAAAAAAACGCCTTTAACGAGTGTGGGGGTAAACAAACATTCGGTCGCTTAGTTTATTGCCACCTTAATAACGGTATTTTTAGCAAGTTTATCCAGCTTACCATTTTGTTTCTTTTACGTTAGACAAACAAATGTGAAAACGGCTAAAGTTTCATTAATGAGTTTTCTCTCCTCTGCATTGTATAGCCACTTGAATTCAGATGGTACAAAAATGATAATAAATTTCTCTGGTTTTATATATATATTTTACAGACTTTTCTAGTTTTTAGTTTTAGGCTTAAATATTGTCAGAATAAGTATGAAATTAGATTGCATAAATAATTTTTATAAAGTTAAGTTTTAAATAACATGAATATGAACCGGCATTTTTTTTGTTCCTTATAATCGTTTAATAGACGTTTTATATCAGCCCCTGAATATTTTTCGAAAAATGTGTAACTTCTATTATAGTTAATGTAGAGTTACTTATTATTCGTCACCATCGGTTGACGGGTTAATAGGAAATTGTAAAGCTTCATGGGAAAAAATCAGCTGTAGAACAGGAAGTTACAAATCAGAGCTTTCGATCAATTCTGAATTGGGAAGTTGTTTCATGTTCAGGGGTAATGAAACCAATATTTTCCCGGGAACCACAGGTCACGGAAATTTCCTCTTTTAAAATTCCACGAAAATTCTCATTTCAGCAACCACCTTCTTTATCTTTCTTTGCTAATAAACTTTTTTTAAATATGATAATTCATCATTATTCATTAAATACTCTTTGATAAAACCACTTCTATAAGGATATACTACATAAGATTTATTTTAATCAAAGCCAGGTCGTTGATATAGTTTTCTCATACTAAGAAACTTTGGGAATGAAGTATTAAAAGTTACAAATTTAAAACACATTTTTATTATTGAATGATTTACCTATTAATAAATTGCAATGCCCTTCTTAATTCAGGTCATATACATGTAGGCATTCAATTCATATTTAAGTACTACAATTACAAGTGTTTTAATTAATAATATAATAATTAATAATTTTACTTTTTAAAATCTAGTGCTTGGTCACATTTTAACCGGAGTAATCTCTTATATGAAAATAAGTGATCTGTTTTTTTTTGTTATTACAAGTTAAGAAAATGCAGATCATTCCAAGAGCTTAAGTCAAAACATTAAAATGTCTAAAATGTATCTACAATATTCAATTAGTTTTAAAATCTTATGATCCTTGACTTTGGTGTGAGAGGAAGAACAAGCTCCACTTCTCAAGCCTTTCACCAGTTCATAGATTCACAGTGGGGGAGAGGAGCAATTTAATTGCCAAGAGGGATTATTTAAATGTAAATGCTATAAGTGGTCTGCTTTCAACTATAAATATAAGGAGACTTGATATGGAAGTCAACTACATTGAAATCCTTTTCAATGTGGATGAGACATAAAAGCTTTAGAAATGTATGTTTGAAGGCTTTCACGGCCGGAGTCAATAGTAGAAAGATTTTCCGGGCTAATGAGCCGTGGTCCAATGGAATTTGTAGATTTTCCAGACGTTTCGTTCGGATCTGCGCCGAACATTTTCAATGGAGACGATGATGGCTTCGAAGTATTCTTCTTGAAGAGTCAGGAGCGTCTGAGTTTGCATCGAAAAAAAAAAAAAAACTTTTGGGTGTTTCATTCCTACCAATATTGGTGGGCGGGCTGTCCCCCCCCGGCCTACACTCTTGTGCAAAGTCGGAGGGGTAGGGCGGAAGGCCCTCTTCAGCCTCCTTCAGGAATCGTGGGAATGGGTGGGTGGTGGTGTGGGGGAAGAAAGATGAGACGGGCGAAATGAAAACAGAAGAGAAGTGAAAGACTATCTGTGGAATATTACTATCCCAGCATTTGCCTTAATGATCCAAGGAAACCACAGAAAAACTTGGACCAGAGTAGTCGGCCCCGGAATCGAACCGGTGACCTCCCGAATGCTAAGCAATGATCTAGACTACTAGGCCATGCCGCTCGGTAAACGTTTGCATCGACCGTGTCGGCCGTATTTATAGTTATCGGTGGTGTGGAATTTGTCTCGCTTGGCGCTGATTGGTCTATGGCTTCCCTGTAATTTCTTGGGTAGTAGTAAGATGTCGTGGAAAGCACGTCCGTTTCCTCAAATTTTATAATGTGTTCATTCCCAAGGTAGGCATGTTCTGCAACGGCTGATTTTTCTAATTGGCCTAAACGGCAACAACTCCGATGTTCTTTCAGGCGTGTTTTTATACTCCGTTTTGTGGTACCAATGTATACAGACCCGCAAGAGCAGGGTATTCTGTAAATACCAGCAGTAGATAGTTTTTCCCGTCGGTCTTTAGCGGAGCGGAGTAAATTGCACACTTTGTTAGTGGGATTGTAGATGGCCTTCACGTTGTGTTTCTGCAAAATTCTACCTATTCGATCCGTGACCTTGTGTATATAAGGTAAAAATGCTGCAGCTGTAAAAGTTTGAGCTGGATTGGTTGTCGCAGTTTTTCGAGGATGTAAGGCCCTATTTATTTCCTGTTTTGTATAACCATTGGCTTGAAGGGCGTGGTTGAGATGTTGTAACTCTTGTTTCAATTCTGAAGGTTCACAAATGCGTGTAGCACGATTAGTCAGTGTTTTAATGATCGTGCGTTTTTGTCCTGGGTGGTGATTGGATGATTTATGTACATATCGGTCCGTGTGTGTAGGTTTTCTGTATACTGTGTGCCCCAACGTACCGTTGGGTTTTTTGCTGACTAAGACATCTAGAAATGGCAGCCTTCCGTCTATTTCCTCTTCCATCGTGAACTGAATTTGAGGATGTATGCTATTGATATGTTCCAGGAATTCAGGTATAGTTTCTCTTCCATGACTCCAAATAACAAAAGTGTCATCCACATATCGATACCAACATGTGGGTTTGAGTCTGGCCGTGTCGAGAGCTTTATTTTCAAACTGTTCCATGTAATAGTTGGCAACCACTGGGCTAAGAGGGCTGCCCATTGCCACACCGTCAAGTTGTTCATAGAAGTTATCTGCGACCTGGAAATACGTTGTGGATAGCACATGATGAAACAACTTCGATATGTCCGTAGGAAAAATTTGTTGTATCTGCGTCAGAGCTTCGTTTAACGGAACTTTCGTGAAAAGCGACACTACGTCAAAGCTAATCAAGATGTCCTTGGGCTGTATGGTAAGCGTTTTTGTTTTTTCTATGAAATCTGTAGAATCTCTGATGAAACTATTGTTCGTTCCCACGTGCTGTTGTAGTAGTTTTGTAAGGTATTTAGCTATCTTGTATGTAGGTGAGCCGATGGTGCTGACTATAGGTCTGAGGGGGGCACCTGCCTTATGGATTTTTGGTAAGCCATACAGTCTAGGAGGTAGGGCCTCACTAACCATTATGTCTCGTTGTTCTTCAGGTGGTATCGAGGACTGTTTAATTAAATCGTTCGTTTTTCGGAGTATTCGCGCCGTATGATCCTTTTTTATGATTTTGTACGTGTTGGGATCCAGAACGTCCTTGATTTTCTTATGGTATTCGTCTGTATCTATCACTGTAGTCGCATTTCCCTTATCAGCCGCAAGTATGATTATGTCTTTGTTGGATCTTAAGTTTCGTAGTGCTGCTCTCTCTTTATTGGAAATGTTGGATTTCGGTAATCTAGCTTTCTGGAGAATTCTGGAACTTTCCCGGCGGATTTCTTCTGCAGAACTAGGTGGTAGCCTCCGTATGCCGGCTTCAATGTTGGATATGATATCTTCAATAGGTATTCAATACCACCTACGGCGCGAATACTCCGAAAAACGAACGATTTAATTAAACAGTCCTCGATACCACCTGAAGAACAACGAGACATAATGGTTCGTGAGGCCCTACCTCCTAGACTGTATGGCTTACCAAAAATCCATAAGGCAGGTGCCCCCCTCAGACCTATAGTCAGCACCATCGGCTCACCTACATACAAGATAGCTAAATACCTTACAAAACTACTACAACAGCACGTGGGAACGAACAATAGTTTCATCAGAGATTCTACAGATTTCATAGAAAAAACAAAAACGCTTACCATACAGCCCAAGGACATCTTGATTAGCTTTGACGTAGTGTCGCTTTTCACGAAAGTTCCGTTAAACGAAGCTCTGACGCAGATACAACAAATTTTTCCTACGGACATATCGAAGTTGTTTCATCATGTGCTATCCACAACGTATTTCCAGGTCGCAGATAACTTCTATGAACAACTTGACGGTGTGGCAATGGGCAGCCCTCTTAGCCCAGTGGTTGCCAACTATTACATGGAACAGTTTGAAAATAAAGCTCTCGACACGGCCAGACTCAAACCCACATGTTGGTATCGATATGTGGATGACACTTTTGTTATTTGGAGTCATGGAAGAGAAACTATACCTGAATTCCTGGAACATATCAATAGCATACATCCTCAAATTCAGTTCACGATGGAAGAGGAAATAGACGGAAGGCTGCCATTTCTAGATGTCTTAGTCAGCAAAAAACCCAACGGTACGTTGGGGCACACAGTATACAGAAAACCTACACACACGAACCGATATGTACATCATCCAATCACCACCCAGAACAAAAACGCACGATCATGAAAACACTGACTAATCTAGCTACACGCATTTGTGAACCTTCAGAATTGAAACAAGAGTTACAACATCTCAACCACGCCCTTCAAGCCAATGGTTATACAAAACAGGAAATAAATAGGGCCTTACATCCTCGAAAAACTGCGACAACCAATCCGTCTCAAACTTTTACAGCTGCAGCATTTTTACCTTATATACACAAGGTCACGGATCGAATAGGTAGAATTTTGCAGAAACACAACGTGAAGGCCATCTACAATCCCACTAACAAAGTGTGCAATTTACTCCGCTCCGCTAAAGACCGACGGGAAAAACTATCTACTGCTGGTATTTACAGAATACCCTGCTCTTGCGGGTCTGTATACATTGGTACCACAAAACGGAGTATAAAAACACGCCTGAAAGAACATCGGAGTTGTTGCCGTTTAGGCCAATCAGAAAAATCAGCCGTTGCAGAACATGCCTACCTTGGGAATGAACACATTATAAAAATTGAGGAAACGGATGTGCTTTCCACGACATCTTACTACTACCCAAGAAATTACAGGGAAGCCATAGAGATTTATAAACATGGCAATAATTTTAATAGAAAGGAGGAAGCCGTAAAACTACACAGCGTTTGGTACCCAGCCCTAATACGAACAAAGAAAAAAACCCAAGGCCACTCAACAAACGATGCTAGCAGAGCGAATCCGGCGCCCGACCAATCAGCGCCAAGCGAGACAAATTCCACACCACCGATAACTATAAATACGGCCGACACGGTCGATGCAAACTCAGACGCTCCTGGCTCTTCAAGAAGAATACTTCGAAGCCATCATCGTCTCCATTGAAAATGTTCGGCGCAGATCCGAACGAAACGTCTGGAAAATCTACAAATTCCATTGGACCACGGCTCATTAGCCCGGAAAATCTTTCTACTAGCTTTAGAAATGTTTAGTTAAACAGTGAAATATATTGATCTAATCTAGTTAAACTTCACAATTTCTGATAGAATTGAATTGGTATGTACTTTATTTTGACTAGCGCATCTGCAATTCTTATATTTATAGACGTTCTATTATCATTCTATAAATTGTAACAATGTGAAAAGTACTTAGTGTGCCTAACATATAAAGGAAGATTTCGTTTATTCACAACTAAAATGTGCTCATAATAAAGGAAATAAGCTGATATCCTTAGGAAATTCTGCTTGGCTTTATCGATTTTATCCATTTCATATTTTGACTGTAACGGAATCTACATCCTATTCTACCTATGCAGTATTCAGAGGAAATCTTTCTTAAATAAGATGAAGATTTTAAAAATTTAGCCAATCTAATAAAACTACCCTATTTACAAGAGAAATTGCGCTGTTATCTTTCTCGCTATTTATCTGGCTCAAAGATGATTAAGATTTATCTTCGAGAACTGTTCTGAAGTGTACATAACATGAACGATAATCTGCTCTTTGTGAGTATTTGTTCTGGTAAATCCAAAGATATGGTAAGTTCAAAAGTAAGAATCAATTAGTTATTATCTTTATTCATTCTTGGAACATTTCTAACGGTATAATGGTCTTTCAACAGAAATAACACAGTAGGGGCGAAATATATTTTTATTGTGTAAAAAGCAGGGCGACGTTTTGCCCTAATTTATAGGGCTTTTTTAATGGTCTTTCCACACAGTGATGACTCCAAGCAAGCCTCACTATGATTTGTAGGCAATTTCTCTACTTTAAGACGTTTACTTATATTACTTCCCGCAACAGACAGTGATCATAACGATCGTCACAAAATAAGGACGAAGAAAATGCTAAAAGTCACATTCTCTTATCGCCCAAATAGAGGTGATGCTAAACAATTGACAACAACAAATAAACAAAAGGATTATTATATAACTTATTGCACTTGGGTTTATTTCAATAAATTATATTAAAACTATGTTGGCGTTTTTTCTATTATTATTATTAACGATGTTACATCAATCACTCCTCCCCTTGTGTCATTGAAAGAAATTAGACCACTTGTAGCAGCATAGTATAATAAAGTATATGTGCATATGAGAGAAGATTATTTATATACCAACAATATAAATATGTATATTCGAGCACAATGGTCTCGAAAGCAGTGGAGGAATCAATACTGTATGGAGGAATCCGCATACATGTACAAAGAATCTAGGGCTCATATTTGTTACCTATTTTAACGTTATTAGTTATTGTTGGCTAAAAACAATAATAATAAGTTAACTAAAAATTTAACTAAAATGAAATTAGACAATGCTCGGGCGCCACTTTGTCAAAACAAAGAAAAAGTTGCCGTACTCCGGGTTGAGCAGTGGTGGTTCGAAGCTCTCATAAGTAGGGTGTTTTCACCGGTTCTATGACGGGAGGAGGAGGAGGACCTCAACCAAGGTCAAAACTTGATGTCAATGACTGTAATTGCGGTATTGAACTTTTCGCGTTTTAGGTTTATTGGCCGGTTATTAGGTCGTACACCATGTGCTTATGTTCTATGACCGGAGGAGGAGGAGGTTGTTGGCCGTAAACGTGATCAAACTTGATGTCAATGACCTTAATTGGGGATTTGAACTTTTTACGTTTTAGATTCATTGGCCGGTTATTAGGTCGTACACCATGTGCTTATGTTCTATGACCGGAGGAGGAGGAGGAGGAGGAGGAGGTTGTTGGCCTTAAACGTGGTCAAACTTGATGTCAATGACCTTAATTGGGGTATTAAACTTTTCACGTTTTAGGTTCATTGATCGGTTATTAGGCCATATACCAGGTGCTTATTTTAGAGGGTGTGAACATTGTTAGCCGATTAGCAGGTGGATGACCGAGAATTTTATTATTAAACTTTTATTTCGTTGTAAATGACCATAGTTGGGGTATTGAAATTTTTTCGAGTCCATTCATCATCCGCAGATTGCACCTGTTCCTGTACACGTGATGTTTTCCGCATATTGCACCTGTTCCTACACACGTGGTGTTTACAATATTGCAAGGTTAATATACAGGGTCGCCGTCTTGGTAAACCGTAAAATCACTCATTTTATCACAAACTGCAGGTGATACTAATCATTATTCATAAACCGTTTCTATGACGCTTCGGAGGAGTAGGAGATCGTTGATCTTAAACGAGTTCGTTGTAAACAAGCGTTAGTTGAAGACCTTTTTTAGGATCAACAACCTCCTCCTCCTCCTCCTCCTCCGGTTATAGAACATAAGCACATGGTGTACGACCTAATAACCGGCCAATGTGCACCCTAAATACCATAAAAATTTTGAATTATTAAAAATATATAAAAAAAGGTGTGAAAAATTAATTAAATGAATAAATTAAAAATTTGCCACAAAGGCCCAAAAGATAAAGTTAGGTATTTAAAAAAGAGGCCACGTGGCAACAAGGAAACTTTTGACAAAAAAAATAGTTATATAAAAAAATTGAGTGAATAGCAAAAATGAATTTAAAATAAATAATTAATTTAAATGAATTTACATAAACTAGGTGTTAAAATGAAAAGGTAACTGGATTAGAAACAAAAATTTTCACCAGAACATCAAGTGCAAAACTCTAACAGAAGAACACACACAAACACGTTCTTGTCGATGCCAAGGATAGAGGAAGAAGCCTCGAGCACCGACCGGAAAAATTCATCGATCCTTCCATCGATTGCGTAGTCCTGCGCAAAAGTTGTTAGCCTTGATGATAAGAGAGAAGGTCGATCAAAAGTAAGAATAAATCAATACAACTGAACCAAGACAAACACAAACTGAATAGAAATAAGTTAAATTTTAGTAACGGGATTTTTAATAGAAAAAAAAAACCGTAACACTATATTTCAGAACTGATGGTTTAGCCAATAGCGCTATTGCTTAAAATGGTGTCAAAATTGTAGCGACCAGTGACACTGTACGTGTGTGCGATAACAATTTGTATGCATGTACTTCTTATCGCTAACATGCTTACGACACAGCCACAGCGTACGACTTCCCTTTATCAACGTAAACTTACAAGCTCCAGCGACAAGTAACAAGATCAATTCTGGAATCATCGACATTCTAATTATTATTCATCATTCGGGAATAATCAGGATTTCCTCTTCGAATCATCCAGAAAGTTCGAAAGGTGTATATAAAGTGATCGTCTTTGGGCCAGAGGACAGTAGTTGTGATAAAGCATCAGTGCGCGAATCAAAACGATAAACGATAGACACAAGTAATACAAATCAGTTATATAAATAAGTGAATTGTTCTAATATAAATAGTAGTTTTATGTTAGTGTTAAGTGTTGTGTAAATAGTGTTAAATAAATAATTGTTTAAATACCTATCATTGACTAGAAAATTCCTTACAATATCAAGGATGCTTTATGACAAATTGTTAAGGATATACAGCCTGCTTGCTTCGTTGGCAAGTCATTTAAAGTTTCCAGAAAGATACATAGTTCTTAAACGTCGCATGATGAAAAATGTAGTATTTGGTATAAATTTGAGAAGACATTCCATAAATTCTTAAATGTTAGATTAATGGAATCGCTATTGTAATCCTTTTCAGTTACAATTTATCATTTTACATGTGACAGTTAGTAGGGTTCCTTACATCGATTTACATTTCAGGTAGAATTAGTTCCGGAATTTAACAGTCGTAAATTTCAGGCGGATCTATACAATTCTACAGTGTGCAAAATTATGACTTTCAATGAATATGGAGAAATTGTCTTGAAATCGTTTGATATCTATATACACGTAGTTTCGACAAGTTTTGAGTTTTTTAGGAACAAATTAAATTTTTGGATGTCTTTAAGGTCGTCCACATGAAATTAGAAGGGTTCTATTACTTACAGAACACCCTTTGTGTAGTATTAATAAAATTAAAAACCTTCCGATGTCATAAGTGAATATTCCAGTTGCAAAACAAAATAACGCAAGCGTAAATTTACCATAATATAAATATGGGCTTCTATCTTTTGTGGTTAGCACGTCAAAATTTTAATAACAGTAAACCATAAGCATATCGTAGAGGTGTAGATATATGCACCACTTTACTGCAGTTATTTGTTAAAAAGAATGCTTCGTTCTTTTAAACCCCGAAATATTAAGAGATAATGTTTTAAAACAACTACTGTATTGAAGTTATCAAAGCATATTCTAAATTGAAAAATAAATTTGCAGTAGCTTAACGCGCTAAACTTTCCGAAAGATTCTTAGTAATAAGAATCACAAGGAAAAATAATTCTCAAGGAAGTAAGCAACTTATGAGGTCATGTAACTATTAATAGACAGAAAACTTTAAATTAAACGGGTAAAGAAGTTACTGATAGTTTTCGTCTTGTACATTTTTTATCGCTTATTTGTTAAAAGGTAATTTAATTTTTCATTATAAGGCTTGTAAAACAATATTGAGTAGGTACAAGATAGTTTGCATAGTGTCCAGGAAACCAAAGTTGAACCATTTATTGAAAACGGAATAAAGTCGTCGACTATACATCAATAGTTCAATAAATCGTTTCAATAATCCTATTTCAAGTATATCTTTGTATCCAGTAGGGGTATAACTTCGTTTGTTGTTTAATGCAAACAAAAAGTCCTACACGATAATTAGCCGAATCCCCTACTGATGCTAATTGTACCAGCCTATTTATGACCCAAAATACGATCCGACGCAACAGTGAAATAAGATAAAGCATAATTAATAACGTGTTTACTCAGTCGTCACACACGAAAGAAAATGGCAGTAGTAGCACACTCCATCTTGTTATCATGTTTTATCATCTATTGATGTAATAGAATTATATTAAGGTTATTTATAAATATAAATACCTACATTCTAATAGGTAGTGGGTATTTGCAAACTTATTAACTTTAATCGACCTTTATTACTTTCATAAACAAATGATTGATTGCGTTGGCTGTTACTTGGTGAAAGTTTAAATCCATATTAAGTAAAACACAATTAAACTTTTCACAATTTTTTTATTTTTCACAACTATAGTTTCGCTACACTGTAGCTTTTTCAAGTGATTAAATTCTGTAACTACTTACTTAAATTTACAAAACATCTTATTTATAATCTACCTTAACCTAAGGGGTGGGGTTTTTTTATTTTGAATAAATTCAATAGTGGTGAATTATTCAAGTCTAATTGGTCATTTAGAAACAGGTATGGATTACGAGTTTTTATTTTATTTATTTCTAAAGATTCTAAAACATTTAACTTTTTGCTTTTTCCTAAAACATGTAGAATTTTGAAATCATTATTGAAGCTATGGTTTTCTGTTAGTAAATGGTTTGCATAATTAGAACTTTGTTTTTCATTTTAAATGTTCATTGAACGCTCTTCCTGTTTGTCTTATGTAACATTTTTCACAAGATCCACAGTTTAATTTGTACACACCTGATAATTTACATTTGTCTGTTTTATCTTTGTTGTTTTTAATTAGTTTACCTAGTTTATTTATAGTTTTAAATGTTACACTTACATTTTGTTTCCTTAGTTTTGAAGCTACACTGTTACCTAATTTTCCAATGTAGGTATGTTAAACTAACATAGTTTTTATTTTTAATTTTGGATGAGGGATAATTTTATTGAATTGCTGATTTATTCAATTTGTTTTTGATTAACTAATCTATTATATTTGTATTATAACCGTTTTTATGTGTTATTTGTTTTATGAGATTTACATCTGAATCGTAATTGTTGTCAGTTGCTACAGTGTAGCGAAACTATAGTTAAATAAATAAAAAATTTGTGAAAAGCTTAATTGTGTTTTACTTAATATTTAATAAACAAATAAACTTTAAATATCTTTTCTCCCTAAATAAATTGCACATCATCAAAATACGTTACCTTGAAATTTCTTCTACAACAAATGGAATTTTAGTTATTTTTTTTTTGATTTATCGCCTACTACGAACTTAAAGTTCAATGTTTCAATATTTCATTTGGAGCTTCGGTAAATAACAAGTCAAGTTTCGAGGTACTACAAACGCCCATGTTGATATACCTATGTTTAAGGGTCAGATATATAGTGTAAATTTAAACTTCCACCAGAAACGTTATGAGATTACCACTGAAAAAATTGATAGCTCGCTGAAACAATTTAACTTATATTGCCAAAAGAAATTAATATGAGTTTCGTCTGTGACTGAACATAAGAAATATTCTGAATGCCTATAGGTACGTACTTCATAGATTTAAAATCATAAATTGCTTTAAACTTTAGAATAAGTAATAAGCGGATTTAGAAAAATTCCACTTTGTGCCATTCTGTCTTTTATGTCTCCACCATCTTCTACGTCCTGTGACTTTTCAGAAATATGAAAAATCGATGACACCTTTAAGTTTTTCATTTTTTATTTAAAGTACTTCTTCAGTACTAAGAAAAAAATTTTTATCGTTATAATTTTTTTGTAATATTCTAATGACCTGTGGCCTTTTATTCTTTCATAAATATTTTTAGAACTCTCAATTGAAAATTTGATAGTCTCTTCTGAAACTACCAACAAGAAGATCTTCACAAATATATATTAACATTAACAGGTTTCGTCAAACTGTTTTTTAATCAGGCATACGATTACTAATTAGAAACTTATTTAGACATTACATAAAAAAGTTTGATTTTGTTCTCTGAGGTGTACATCCTAATTTTGATTGAGTTCTGCCATTTATTAAGCTTGGTATTTCTTTTTAAAACTTTTACCTAAAATCTTATTTGTATGTATCATCACTTATTTGGTTTTCTTTCTATCCAAAAAGGACTTTGTTGTAAACTTGCCAGACTCATTATTTTTCATTACACCCGTGATAAACAATAATGCTTCACAGGAAGCTAAACAAAGAAAGCTGAGAATTAATATTATTTGGACTAGATGTGTTCTGGTGATACTACCGTGACAGGACGAAGAAATAATACTAACGCGAAAACGGTAAACTATTTAATAATGAACAAAAATAAATAAAAACTTGAACGTAGAGTTGGAACTTAAAGTAGAAGATATGAAAAATGGATCAGAACTATGGTTTGAAAATTAGGAAAACAGGAAGATAGATAAGGAGGGGTTTAAAATATGTAAGTGAAAGTAGGGACCCAATAGAAAAGTACTAAAATTTGGAAATGCCGATAGTAAAAAATACAGAGAAATAGAGATTGAACCCAAATGCATCAAAGAAACCCATCATAAAATAGCAATTAGACAGAAGAAAGAATTGCAGACGTTACGTGTTACGGTCTTATGCAGACTTCCACACATACGCCATTAGAATATGATACCTTTTACGAATGCGTAATATAAGATGATTTGAGTGGAAAACTAATTAATATATTACGTAACAACTTAGACATTGATATAATGAGTACAAATAAAAACAAATTAAAAACCTACTTGTAAACAATAAAATAGAACAAGTAAATAACTTTAAAAATTCGAGGTGCCTACAAAATTAAATGTGAAGATTGCAACGCAGTTTATATTGGCAAAACAGGCGGTAATTTTGAAATCAGATACAAAGAACATGTAAAATCCATCGTAGACAATAAAAACTCCACAGGATTAGCTACACATTGTAATATGGTACAAACGGACATTTCATTAATAAGAAATGGCTTATCAGTTTTACACACAATGGAAATAGCAAAAAATTAGATCTATTGGAAAGATCAGAAATTGAAAAAGCCCTGCATTTCAAAGAAAATGTGTTAAATGACCACATAGAATGTTTTTCCAGCCCTATATTTAGAGCTTCGTTTAGACATAATAGATAACATTAGTTATTACAGTATTATTCCTTGTCTATATATATATATAGATGTATTATATGTTGTATCTTTTGTTGTATGTATAAATAACATGTAATTTGATTTCAATTTAGTTTATTTCTTGTGCTCTTTGACAACGATTGAAAAATCGAAATTCTAGCAAATATTTGTGAAAATAAACTTTTTTCCACAACCACTCTACCGCAATTTCTATTGAGTTTATTTAATGTGTAATTATACCTAATATAACTTTATTACTATACCCAATAGAGAGTGGAAAGTTGGCAAATATATGAAATCAATGCATCTTTTTAATATCTAGAAAGAAGTGAACCTAAAAAAAAATATTTCACAAGAAAACAAAGATTATAGAGACTATTCGTATTAATTTTAATGTTTTTGAAGTTGTGACATTTCATTAGGATATATCTGCACATCGTTTGAAGCAAACTCAAAGCACCGAATATCATTACGTAAAGATTCAGACATTTGCAACAAAGTTAAGTTTAAATAAGGTGGAAATATCTACTAACAAATTGTCAGCTATGAATTTGAGGAAGTGTCTACACATATTACTTGATATAGAAAGACTAACAGCTTTGTGCTTTAAAAGTATAATTTCATTTTCTGAGATTGTAATTGGTAATTTTAACATATTTATGCTAATAGTTGATATTTGAAATTCTAGAACATTAGTAAAATATTCACACAATTGTCAATTATTTAAATTAAAGACAGATAATGAACAGTAGAAAACCTTTTACAATTATTAGACTACTAATATTAAATTTCAAAGTCACAAACTGAAATCCAAAAGAGTAGTTATAGTCATAAATAGTGCGATTCAGAGACTGAAATCGAAAATCATCTACAGCGGAATTCCGCATTTTATAAATTTAAATGAATGAATATACGTTTGTAAAACAGAAAACTAATGAAAAAAGAGATATTCATTGAAAACTCCATAAGCTGTTAAGGTCCCGTCTTCATAATATGCCGTTCGCTTTCACTTCATTCACTTCAAAACATTTTAAAGTGGAAATAGTCACTTTTGACGAATACTTGGATTTTAAAAAGATATTTTATAAAGAACTCAAAGAGTTCAAAAAGGTTTTAATGTTGGGTATTCGTGATTTATTTTACAATAAAAAATTTTTTTCAACCTCCTGAAGTTTTATCCGCACTGGATTCGTTGTATCAGAAATTAATTAGCTGGCTTGCTACATTTTTTATATGTAAGTGTATTTTTAGGGTTGCATACCAATGGGGTGTATATAACAACGTTTAAAATTTGAATGAGAAACTACATCGTTGTTTGTTAAACGTTAAATTAGAAATTGTTTTAGAGGAATAACAATAATTAAACTTACTTACGGCTTTTAAAATTTGTTCTTTCATTCCTACCATTTAAAAATCGTGCAGTTATACCGGGATGATATATCTTAATAGAATGAATTTGGTTTAAATTTACCACTATTTAGATTTAAACACTACTTTCAACACATTTTTTCAAAACAGTTTAATGTATTTACTAATTGTTACGTAATGAATTAATTAACGTTACATAAGCGAAATTGAATACTGAATGGAGTTAACCTCAGCTGTTAAACATTCAAATTTTATTGTTTGTTATCACATTTTTTTAATAAACATGATATAAGACCGGTTTTGAGCCGGAAAAATAACAGTATGCTAATCAAATATTTACCCATCTGTGAGTGATTACCGTAATCACCCACTAATCAGCGATAAAACGGTGAGTTATTTAATTGAACAAATACAGTGTCGTTCAAGTAAACACCTTTAATCTTTCATCGTAATAAATAACAAATTGCTATAATGACAGGGTATCAATTTGTTTGTGGCATTAGTGATAATGAAATTTTCAGTTCTCATACTCCACCCGTTCCTTACGCTTGTAACGTTTTTTTTTTTATGAAAAATACCGTTACGAAGCCTTAACTTCTTTCTATTCCGTTTGTGTTTGTCTTAATTCAATTTTGTTCATTACGTCTTAATTTGGATCGACCTTCCGTCTTATCACCAAGGGTAACAACCTTTGCGCAGGACTACGCGATCGATGGAAGGATGGATGAATCTTTCCTCGATCTTTGGTGCCGACAAGACGTGTGTGTGTGTGTTTCTGTTCGTGTTTTGTGCTTCATGTTGTGTTAAAATCTTTGTGTGAACCTCATACATTTGAATATTTTTCGTAAATATATTTAAAATTAAGCATTTTTTTAATTTTCATTAATTTATCATAACTTGTCGAAGCTCTCTTTTAAATTCTTATTTTTTAATTAATTTTAACTTGTTTTGTCAGTTTTTTTTGTTGTCACGAGGCGTTTTGTAAATCTTAATTTATCTTTTGAATCCTTTGGGCCTTTATGGCAAGTTTGTAAATTATTAATTAATTTAGTTTTTCTCGCCTTTTTTCTTAGTAATTTCAATTTAAAATTTTTTTTTCTTGTGGAATCTTGTGCGTTTGCTCTGACCTCGTTAGTGACTCGCCTGTACCCTTCCTTTCCTTCTAATTTTTCTAGACATCTTCAATGCCTACAACATTTTAACTTTTATTTAATATTTGTTTGTTTTAGGAAAATTTTCACCTTTGTTTGTGCATCTTTTTTTGTCAGCCCATCCACACCCTAGTTAGGTTCCCGACGGACTGTAAAGCTGGGATTACGGATTGGGGCGCACTCTCATCCCGGCCAGGAGACCATTTTAAAATCATTCGAACCAATCAGAGACAAATTAAGGTAAATAATTAAGACCTGCAGGCGACACTAAATATTTATCAAGGTTGATCCCCAAAATCACAATTATTGTCTGGCTCCCTCTCGCAGACTAAAGGTTCCCTCTACACCCAGAGCCCAGCGGCAGTCCCAACACTGGCGTAGGGAACACTTTTGGGTGGGCTTGTGTTTGTAAGTTTTTATGTATTTTTTGTAATATACTCTTCAAGTGTTTTTTTGTGTTTTTTATAAGTTTCAAGCTATCAAAGCGTCAGGGTTTTCAGGAACCTCCACTGCTCTACCCGGAGCATAGTGCTTTCCTCAATTCATTTAATTTTTTATTATTATTTACTAACTTTTTATTATTGTATTAATCAGCAATAAATAACAACGTTAAACGCTCATAAATCGTAGTGTCGGTTTTAGTTGTTTAAGCTATCTAAACTATCTAGTGATGATGCAATTCTTATTATTGTATAACACGTTTAGTCCAGAAACGTTTAAGGAAAGTAATATCCAAAGTAAATTGTTTGTTCATATTACTACATACAAAGGACGAGTAATATTGCGTTAAATTAATACCTTCTCATGTACTTAAAGTCGTTTTTATGAACGAGCCTTGGTTAAAAAAGCATGACAAAAGTCCATGCTTTAATCCTTTTTCCAATGTGTAAAGTCGGAAAGCAAAAGTTAATAATCCATGGGATAGAGTACAACGGTGGGTGTCATATGATTGTTGCGACCCTTGAGGTCCTTACGGATAATTTTCCAATATGTCATGTACCAACCCTTTAACAATTAGATATTGAGAAATAATTGTATTTTATGATATTTTATTACCTATTATATTTCGAATACTCTATAATATAGTAAATTTAGATTTAGAAACTACAAATTTGTAGCAATCACAATATCAATAACAAATAAGACTCATTTCCTTCAACGATAATAAACCTAATATTAATAATTTGTTGTATTATTGTACTTACAATTAGATAAGTAAGTATTTAACATTCCTCGTCTATGAGAAAACCAAATAGGAAGTCGCTTATCTTTAATATCATATCAGTAAGTAGAGGAAGAAAAAGAAAATCTTTTAAAACGGGGTAATTATTCGAAGATAGAAAGAAAAAAGACAGTTCTAGTCCAAGTTCAGTTTCAATTTCACGACAATTTACTAATTCATCAAAAACTCTGTATCATCGCTGAATTTTTGTCCGTCTTGAGAATAGTTAACGTTGACGATATTGTATTTTAAGTGCACACTTGAAATTTATTAAACACTTCGATTTTCTTATTTCAACATCATATCCTTTCGAGAAACAACCATTACAAGTATGATAAAGAGGGAAATGTGTACAATACCTAAATTAGGAATTTAAAACACTTTTTAAGTTTAAATATCACAATTTTTTTCTTAATATTCTTAAAAAGGATGTGTAGACTGCATTATTTATTGTATTATCAATATTTACATATCATCAATGTCGTCGATAATCTTAGCTCAGTTTTAAAGAAGAAAAAATTAATATTTTCAAACATACTGTAGACTACCTTTAAAAATCAACCTACAAATCAAAATATATCCTGTAAGAGGTTAGTAAATTTTGTAAGGGAAATTTTATATTCATACTAAAATATTTACACCAGATTTTCTGACTATTACAATTTGAGCAACGCTGGCTCGATTTTTCCGGATGTTGTTTATGTTAACGCCACGCCAAACCCTTTGGTATGCGACCCTTCCTTTTCTTTTATAAACACAGGCACTTTGCAGACAAAAATTATCCTCATACAAATCAGTCTATTCATAGCAGTCGATATAGTTTTGGTTTGTGTAGTTGTGTGTTTTTGTCAGAAGGTGTTGTTCTTTGTATTTTTCAAAGGTGAGTCATCTCACTAGGTTACCAATTTTACTTTTTCGACTGAGTGTAAATTATTTACGTCATTTATTTATGAATTTTCATTACAATATAATATCCTTCGTTCTGAGCACTACGCGAGTTAACTTTTAGTGCTTTGTTTTTGAGTATGATGCGAGTTATTTGTATATAGAGTGGGTTATGCGAGATGACCCTTAGTACCTTAGTGAAAGCACGTTGTTACACTATTTATCATGGTGAAGACTCTAGACTAACTTTATTTATTTCCCAGGAGTTATTTCGCGAGTTTAATACCAGTGATTCGAAAAATGATTGAAATGCAAAGACGTCAATTATTATTTATCTAGTCATTTTCTTTAATTATTATTCTTTAAGTTAAATAATTAGTTGCTCATATATTTTTTTTGTTTACTTTCCAGATGTGTCATCTCAGACGTGCAAAGCCTTTTTTTTATATTTAAAAGTATTCCTTTTTCCGTAATTTCGTTTGTTTGTTATTATTTAAATATTAAGATTATTTGCAATTTCCTTCATATTGTGAAGGACGTGGCGTTTGGAGTGGAATTGACTCGCGCCGACTGCGAAAATAGAGTGAAATTTACCCATACCGCGATCCAGGAGGTTCGAGAAACAGTTGTTGCAATTTTCGAGAATCACCTAGCAACGTCCACAACATCATATAAGCGATAGCGATGGACAGTTTGACAGTTTTTTAACAGAAGTTAGAGAGAAGCGATGAAACAGTGATTACGGATGCGAAATAGTTGAATAATATTTGAAAAAGGCAAAATTACTTATTAACAATATTTTCGATCTTAATACTGTGTCACTGGGCATTTAGTTTTCAATAATTCTGATATTTCATCTTAGGTTCAATAAAAAGCAAATAGCAATTTTTTATTCTTTTTATTTATTAATGTGAAAACGAAATTGCATTTCGTTGTAAGCAAAGAAAAGGAAATGCATAATTTAATTGTTTGAAGGTTCAATGACGTAAAGATTGCTACGTAAAAGTTTGGAAACAAAAAGAAAAAACGTTTTTTTTTGCACGTGCTGAAACAAAAGTTTTGAATGAGTGAGAACTTAATGGCCTGCTACGGTGATAAATTTAGATAACTTATTTTTCAATTCTCGAAATCACTTTTAACTGAAAAACATCTGAATGCTAATATTAGACATTTTGATTACAATTCATATAGTCGTTCGTGCAACTGTATTATGCCCGACAAAATTTTCATTCCCAAGGCTATCAAAGACTATTCAGATCAGATTTGACGATTATTTTCTTAACGAGACAGAAGGACACTTGCTTTCTGCTAAATACTCAACAAAAAATTAATCAAAGGATAAATCAATTACTTGGTTAAACATTTCTTTGCGTTGCTGTGTGATACGTATGGTACATGGGTAACTATTAATACTTAGTCGATATATAACACCAGGAAGCAGGGATGAGTAAAGTAATGCAGAGGTGTAGATTTGCCAAAATATATGTGTTTCTAAGAAATTTCAATACGTTTTCATAAATTTTTGAATCACACTCATTACACTATATAAAGGATGATTCAAATTCGATGTGCACCATTAGGATCTCATAAACCGCAAGAGATAAGATGGCGGTTACAATGGAGGCCAAGTTGCCTATTGAAGTACCTAATAAAGGTGAACCTAGAAATGTAGAATCTCCCTTTTAGTTTGTAAGAAATTTACAAAAATCTAAACTTTGAATTTTTGAATTTTCAATTTCAAATATGTCGGTCATAATTAGACCTAATGAAAAATAATGAACACATTATCATTACATTTTCTTTACCTTCGTACAATGGTGCTATTACAATTTTCCGTGCAATGTTTCGTCTTTATAGAACCATTATCAATTTAGAAAGACTAAATACGTGGCAATAAAATAAATTTAAAATAAACAAAGAATGGTCTAGTCTTTGTACTGCACTGATTGAAAAAGGGCTAAGTACGTACATTTTATTAAAGATTATAACATAGGGAAAAGTACAGAATAATAATTGAAGAAAATTATACCATGGCTGATGATGGTTGTATTATCATGTAACGTCAGGAATTAGTTAGGTACCATATAGCAGTGGTATTGGTTTATTAAATTATTAAAAAAAAAGCATGCCCCATTTAAAATTTCTAAGTTGTTGATGGTTATGTAAAGACAAAACGTTGCACGTAAAACTGTAATAGCACCAGTGTACAGAGCTAAAGAAAATGTAATGATAAAGTGATCATTATTTTTCAATATGTCTAATTATAAAAGAAATATTTGGAGTGACAGAAAATTCAGAAATTTGACTTCAGTGCTCCACGTTCTATTGCCCTAACCTAGAATATCAAACAGTTTAAATAACATATCTAAGTGTTTCTAATTTTTGTTTCACGTCCCACCCATTTTAAGAATCTTAAAAAATTCAGTCTTTAAAATTTTTTCAAAGAATATAAAAATATGAATTTAGCGCAAAAATGTTTGATAAAATTTTGACAGATGCATGCTTCAGTTACCATTAATATCATTTTAAAAAACCTAGACATCCAAAAATTTTGCAAAATGCGTATTTTACTAGTACCTACCTACAGTAAATATGATAGATTTCTGAAAGGGATGAGGGCACTTAGCAAGGGCAAGGTCCTACTATTTGATTACTTTCTATACATCAGTATTCTCAAATTGAGTGCATATAACATTACGCATATAATCGCATTTTTCAAAAGAAAGGTACTGTAACGAATTTTCTAGTCAAAGATTGTTTATTTAAACAATTATTTATTTAACACTATTTATATAACACTTAACACTAACTTAAAACTACTATTTATATTAGAACAATTCACCTATTTATATAGCAATTTATTTATCACTTTTGTCTATTATTTATCGTTTTCGTTCGCGCACTGATGCTTTCTCAAAACTACTACTCTTCTCTGGCTCAAAGACGATCACTTTATATACACCTTTCGAACTTTCTGGATGATTCGAAAAGGAAATCCTGATTATTCCCGAATCATGAATAATAATTAGAATGTCGTCGATGATTCCAGAATTGATCTTGTTACTTGTCGCTGGAGCTTGTAAGTTTACGTTGAAAAAGTCCCGTGCACGGTGACTACGCCGTAAGCATGTTAGCGATAAGAAGTACATGTAGACAAGTTGTTATCGCCCAATCGTACTGTGTCACTGGTCGCTACACTACCCCCTCCTTAAGGGTGATTCGTCCCGAATCACATTCTGCCGTTCCTTCAGAGGATCATGCCGGTACTTGCAGGTGGATCCGCTTCGGCATCCGGTTGTCAGGTGGAAGTGGCAGTCAACGGTCTTCAATGGTGACGGTCCTCGTCGTGGATTTCCAGCGCACACCAAGATTTCTATTCCCGTGTATCGGAACAAAACCTCCAACATGTTTCTGACCACCCTCCAATCCAGCCCACCGAGTCCACATCCGATCCTCGGTATTGCTAGCTTCAGGATCTTAGCGTGCAGAAATTGCTCTCTTAGTTCTATCAGGGAGTCCCATAAGGAGTGGTAGAGTAACTGCAATACTTTTCTTCCATCTTTGACCTGGTCGAGTAACATCGGTAGTCGCCCAAACTTCTTCCGAAAGACCGTGGCAATCCCACGGCTCATGTCCAAATCCCTTGCCACACAATGGGCCAGCGAGTATTCTTTCGGGACGGCGAATAAGTCCTGCTGAACTTCGGTGGTGACTCCAAATCGGGATTTACGGTGTAAGCTCTGTTCGGCCATTAATTCTTCGTACTGGGGCTCTGGCGATCGAGTCTGCACAACTATAACTCGAGCTTCCTCGTGGTTGTCTACAGCATATGGAGCCAGTCGGTTGAAGTGTACTACTCTTGGTTTTCCATTGGGAGTACGTCTAATTCGGTAGATTACGTCATTGATTCGTTTGATAACTTTATACGGGCCTTCCCAATCTTGTTGCAGCTTAGGCGAGAGACCCCTTTGACGCTTGGGATTATAAAGCCACGCCAAATCTCCTTCCTGAAATCCTCCATCAGTGGCCTTAATGTCATATGCGTCCTTCATCCGGTCACTGGCTATCTGCATATGGGAACGTATGTCGTCATGGATGTCGTCCAATCGTCTTCGGAGTTCACTGACGTAATCTTCTCCAGCCACGTCTTCGCCAGGTTTGCATCCGAACTTAAAGTCGCATGGTAGTGGCAACTCTCGACCGAACAGTACCTTGGCTGGTGTTTGTCCAGTGGTTTCATGTACGGAAGATCGGTATGCCAAAAGGAACAATGGCAGATAACGATCCCAGTCTCGCGGATGTTTGGAGACCATTTTGGACAGGTACTTGTTAATGGTCCTGTTCATTCGTTCTACCATGCCGTCTGATTGGGGATGTAGGACTGAAGTACGAGTTTTGTGAATGCCCAATACGTTACAGATGTCCTGAAATATGCCCGACTCGAAATTTCGTCCTTGGTCGGAATGCAGCTCCAGTGGTGCTCCGAATCGGCTGATTAACTCTTTCACGAGCGTTTCCGCCACTGTAGTTGCCGTCTGGTTTGGAAGGGCGTACGCTTCAACCGATTTCGTGAAGTAGTCCATTGCCACTACGATGTACTTATTCCCATCTTAAGATTCTGGGAATGGTCCGGCAACATCTATGGCAATTCTCTCGAATGGGCTGCCGATGTTATACTGCCGCACGTTGTCGCTTCTGAGGTCCCTTACTGGCGGCGCACGTCATGCACTTTCTGCACCAATCTTCCACGTCCTTCTTGCAGTTGACCCAGTAAAATCGTTCTCGCAATTTACCAAATGTCTTCTTTACGCCGAAATGTCCTCCCGAAGGGTCGTCATGGAGGCACTGCAGAACTTCTTTTACCAAGCTTCTCGGTATCACCAGCTGACGTCTGCTTTCTGTGCCATCTTGATTCTCAACGACGCGCTTAAGGACACCATCTTCTTCTTCAATGGAATCCCATTGAGCCCACAAGGATTTTAATTCTGTTGACTTAGCAGCCACTTCCTGCCAGGTTGGTCTTCTGCCTTCTTTCTTCCAATCCAGGAACGTTTTTAGGAGCACGCCGGAATGTTGTTCTGCCTTAATGCTGTCGGGCTGCCACTGCTCGTCCAGGATAGTTATCCTCCTGACCTCTTCGTGTTCTTCGACGCGTTGACAGTGTGTACAATTATCCAGGCAAGGTCTTCTGGATAAAGCGTCGGCGTTTTTATGGCTACTTCCCGCTCGGTGTTCTATGTCAAAGTCGTACTCTTGCAGTTTCTCTATCCATCTGGCTACTTGGCCCACGGGGTTCATAAAATTCAGCAGCCATTTCAACGCGGCATGCTCGGTTCGTAGCAAGAACTTTCTGCCGTAGAGGTATTTGTAGAAATGCTCCACGCTTTTTACTACAGCTAACAATTCGCGCCTGGTTACGCAGTAATTCCGTTCTGGTTTGGATAGAGTTCTGCTAAAGTAGCCGATCTCTTTTTCTTCACCATTCTGTATTTGTGACAGAACCGCGCCAATTCCAATATTGCTAGCGTCGGTGTCCAGAATAAACTTTCCAGTTGGTAGGGGATAGCTCAACACAGGTGTAGACGAGAGGGTTTTCTTTAGTCGTTCAAAGGCAGCTTGGCAGTCTTGCTCCCAACAAAATGGTCTACTCTCTTCTGTGAGTCGTGTCAGAGGCTTAGCAATTTTAGCAAATCCGGGAACAAAACGTCTATAGTAGGTGTCCAAGGAAGCTTCTGACTTGATGGACGTCAGCAGGTACAGGCCACTCTTGCACGGCTCTGATTTTCTGTGGGTCGACTGAAACACCGTCTCCGGATACTACATGCCCCCGGTAGTTGACGGTCTCTTGGAATAGCTAACATTTCTTGGGGCTTAGTTTTAGGTGGACGTCACGAAGTCTTCGGAAGACTTCCTCTAATTTTTTCAGATGGTCGTTGAAGTCTTTCCCGACTACGATGATGTCGTCGAGGTATACCAGGCAAGTCTTCCCAATTAGGCCAACCAAGACTGTTTCTATCAGTCGCTCAAAGGTGACTGGTGCGTTGCACAACCCGAACAGCATCACCTTGAACTGCCACAGCCCCGTTCCAATGGAAAACGCTGTCTTCTCTTTGGCATCTTGGTCCAGAGCCACTTGCCAGTATCCGCTCTTGATGTCTAAGGTGGAAAATATCGTCGCCCCTGACAGTGTATCCAGGGTGTCATCGATTTGTGGTAAGGGGTAGCTGTCTTTTTTTGTCACATTGTTTAATTGGCGGTAATCCACACAGAAGCGTGTCGAACCATCCTTTTTCTTGACCAGAACTACCGGCGATGTCCAGGGGCTAGTAGATGGTTCTATTACCCTATCCCTTCGCATTTCACTAATGATGTTCTCAGCCTCTTCTCTCTTGGCCAGTGGTAGTCTCCAGGGTCGCTGACGGATGGGTTGTGCCTCGCCAGTATTTATTTTGTGCAGCACGAGGTGGGTTCGCCCTTTCTTGCCGCCGTCTACTTCAAAGACGTCTTAGTATTCGTTTAGTAATCCTTTCATTTGACGTCGTTGGTTAGGATTACATTTGTCACTTGCTTCATGGCACAGTTTGGACAAGGTTCTGGTAGGCGTTGCGAGTCTTCCGTTCTTGTTTGTAGTTTTCGGAGTTGAGATGTTACGGTGTCCTGTGTAGTTAGCTTGAACTCTTCTCCGTTTAAGGTCACGACTTTTCTTTGAAAACTCAGACAAAAGTCGTATTTTCGAAGCACGTCCAAGCCCAGAATGACGTTGTCTTCAATTTCGGCCACAAGCACGCAGTGTCGGAATAAGGTCTTCCCTATGTGGATCTTAACGTGGCTTTCACCATGGACATTTACCGTTTCCCCGGTGGCCGTACGTAGCTTCCATTGGGTCGGTTGAAGCATGCTTGTAGTCATCACGTTGTCTCGTATAATAGTCCTGCTTGCTCCGGTATCCATTAGGAACGAACACCGTTTCCCATTTATACGTCCCGTAAGAAAAAGACTGTCAGCTCTATCTTTCATTGTTTTTGTCAGTGCGTATAGACTAGGTGCTTCTTGCTCCGGGATCGACGCTTGCCCCGCCGGCGCCGCGCCGACCCTGACTAGTTTTCCTGTACGCGGGGCTTCTCTTCTTGAGAGGCAGATCTCTCCCTCTTGCAACTGCTTCTCACGTGGCCTAACTTCCCACAGTTCCAGCACCTGACTTTTCGGGGCTTCCTTTCTATTTTAGTCGTCACGCGGCGGATCAGTCTATCGTCCCGACCGGCTGACTCTTCTTTTAATTCCCGCACTCGACATTGTCGTTGGGACGCCTGTTTCACGACGTCGTATTCCAATGCACGGGCCAATGAGTCTACCAAAGTCCTCGGCCGGTCCAGTCGGAGTCGCTGTTGTATTTCGTCTTTTAGTCCGTCAATAAACGCGTCGACGGCCAATCTTTCCAGGTATCGTCGGCCGTATCCAGATAGACGAGCCGGACTAACCGTGCGATATCCGCCTCGTATTCCTGAAAACTTTCTCCTGTCTTCTGTCGTCGGTTCTTTAACTGTACGTGGTACACAGCCGTCAGATGTGCTTGGCCGTATCGCATCTCTAATCTTGTTACTAGCCGATGATAGTCTAGTAATCCTTCCGGTGGCAACGTGTTCAATATTTCACCAGTACCATCACGCAGAGCAAGGGCGAGTGAAGAAGCTTTTTCTTCTAACGTCCATCCTGTAAGCTTTTGCAGCTACTTCGAACTGCGTCACGAACGTGGTCCATGGTGTTTTTCCCTCAAACGTAGGTAGCTTCATATGCACTTTGGATGAGATGACCTGTTCTTCTTTCACGTCGGGGATTTCTTTGCCGTCAACCACGCTGTGCCTCTTTTCCGTAAGTTAGTGACTGGTCTCTCGTTTTTCCGAATTCAGAACCCTTTCTTCCAGCTTGGCCAATCTTTTGTTTATTTCTTCTTGTTCAAGCTTTATTCCTTTTAATTCTTCTCTTGTTTCTTCTTCGAATTTTCCCAGTTATTCTTCCAAATTTCCTTCGGATTTTTCTAATTTTTCTTCCAGGACTTTTGAATTTTTATTTAATTTTTCTTCTAGATTTTCATTTATTTTTTATTCCAGATTCCTTGAATTTTCGTTTAATTTTTCTTCCAGATTCTTTGAATTTTCATTAAATTTCTTTTCCAGTTCATCCTCGAATTCATACGTACTGGGATCGAAGCCTTCTTGTATTAAAGCCTCCTCGAGCCGCTTCTGTAGGATGATCTTGGTACCAGACGTATCTTCGTCTCGCTCTTCGAGTTCGCTTTTCAATTCGGCGACTTTCAACTAGAAGAATTTTTTCGGCATTTTTATTTATTTTGTATTTTTATTACACTAGAAAATTCTCTGGAGGTCGATTCGCAGACCCCACACCTGACACCAATTGTAACGAATTTTCTAGTCAAAGATTATTTATTTAAACAATTATTTATTTAACACTATTTATATAACACTTAACACTAACTTAAAACTACTATTTATATTAGAACAATTCACTTATTTATATAACACTTTTGTCTATTATTTATCGTTTTCGTTCGCGCACTGATGCTTTCTCAAAACTACTACTCTTCTCTGGCTCAAAGACGATCACTTTATATACACCTTCCGAACTTTTTGGATGATTCGAAAAGGAAATCCTGATTATTCCCGAATGATGAATGATAATTAGAATGTCGACGATGATTCCAGAATTGATCTTGTTAGTTGTCGCTGGAGCTTGTAAGTTTACGTTGATAAAAGCCGTGCGCGGTTACTACGCCGTAAGCATGTTAGCGATAAGAAGTACATGTAGACAACTTGTTATCGCCCACTCGTACTGTGTCACTGGTCGCTACAGTACCTACAGATAGGAGCCATCAAAACATATCTTAAAAGCAATTACGATGCCTTAATAGGATCGCAACACCTTTAGGCAAACCATTTTATAATTCTTACTACAAAATCTTCCCGTTACTTATCATCTTTGGAAAAATTTCTCCTGAAAAGTAAATGAATATTTTTTTATAGCGAACGCCTGCAGGCAGCTCCTGACAAAGCTTTTTCCTTGTAAAGGTTTGTCCTCTAGTTGATGTTATTACTAGGTATAGTAAATTTCCATAAAATAATTAGTAAGTATTAAATATTAAAAAGTAGAAAAGTTGTTGAACTCAAGATATCCATCCTTCTTTATTGTCACATAGTGCTCATATTTTTCCAAAATTATATCTCCTTTTAATTGTTTTTAATTTCATTTATTACATTTGTTTTAATTTAAATATGCAACGTAATGGTTTTACGCAACAAGGAACCGCCACACGGAAATGCTACAAGATTGCGCGGCAAAAGTGTGCCGTGGTCAACTTGCAAATTTCCGTTTGGGGGTAAAAGAGCACTATGTGGGTGAGTATAAAAGAATTAGTTTTGAAGAACACAGAAGGTCAGAAGTCAGTAAGATCGAGCCAGCGAGTCAGAGGGGTTAGGGGGGTGTAGCGGGTTGCTGCTATCACTCACCCTAATGCTCGATTAAGAGTCCCTGCCATTACCAACGGCCCTAGTTGGTAGTTAATTAGGCAAGTATTTTTAAGATTTATTCATAATTCGTTTAAAAGTGTTATTTAGTTTATAAGGCATTATTTAATTTATTAAATCATTAAAACCATCATATAAAATTCGCTCTTCTACGTTATCGTCGACTAAAAATTAATTGATGTGATGCTAATTGCAATTCAGGGAAAAAGAAACGCAACTTCAAACACCAATTTCATTTAATATAAATGTGTGCGAACCGTTTGAAGTTTTTAATTCAAAATCATTTAACTTGTAGGAGCATATTATTGTAAAACGAAATTTTAGTGTTGGTAGGTGGTGTACAATTTATGCAATTTAAATGTATAATTAACCCGCCGATTAGTAATTCTTGATTAATAGAACACCACGCATGCAGTGCTTCATGCATAATTACACTTAATCTGTGTATTTATCCCATAATTCTGCACCATTAACATGCCTGCTGATATCTCAATGACATTAATTTCAACAACGCGATTTTGTCGCGACTGTGTGTGTATTTCCGATAAAAATTAAATTTGTTGATCCTCGACCAATATACAACATAAATATTTATCAGCCAATCTGTTATTTACAATAGACATAAATTTTGTACAGTCTGTCGTTTTGTGATGGATCTGGTAAATTATAAAAATGACATATGCTAGTGAGTCATTATTTTTTTATTTATACTACATCCTGTAAAAGAGAATGTGTTATCTGATAACAATTTTACTGACAAGTTACTGCCTATGGATGATTTAAGAAGAATCTACCTTATTAATTACCTACAGTTGGTTAATATACATACAAAAGGAAAGTAATATATACCTATGAAAATTCGTGTTTCATATACAGCATGATAATAAATTTTGGAATAAATTTCATCTTTCATAGTGGACGAGTTTAAAAAAACTCCGAGACAGGTCGATTATATTGTAGTGTATCTTACCTAGGTCAACGTGATCGTCAAAAACTTCTTACCCTTGTGTTGAAAAGCCAGGTCTTGCCAAAAATGACAAATTGTACTCTGGAACGGGTTTACCATTAGAGGAACAAGTTTAAATAAAAGACGGTGAATTCATTCCTACTTTTTAATTCAAAATCAAAATCAAATGTAAATTTGGAAATGAGCGTGTCAGACTCAGCCTGTGGCTAACGTGGAAAAAGAGCCTGACAGAGAAAACCACTATCTCAGCCACTCAATGATTTAAAAACAAATTCAAATAAACATAAAAACCAAAATATCAAATTCAAGTAAATCACACATAAATCAAATATCCAATGAAAAAAATAAATTCAGATAAAACGCAAATAAATCAAGATATCAATGCAATAATCAATTCAAGGAAAACACATGTAAACCAAAATATCTAATCCAAGTAAAATGGCAAATCAAAATATCCAGGTAAAAATCAATTCAAGTAAAACACGGGTAAATCAAATGCCAGTAAAGTTGTAAATCAAAATATCAATGTAAAAATCAATTCAAGTAAAACAGGTAAATCAAAATATTAAATTCAAATAAAATGGTAAATCAAAATATCAATGCAAAAATAAATTCAAGAAAAACACAAGTAAATCAAAATGTCAAATCCAAGTAAAATGGTAAATCAAAATATCCAGGTAAAAATAAATTCCAGTGTAACACATGTAAATCAAAAATATCCAATGTAAAAATAAAATCAGGTAGAACATGTAATTGCAGAGTAAAACCAACACAAAATAAAATGCACATAAAAATAATCAATCAATAAGAAAATTCAATGAAACACATATAAATCAGGGCACACAAAAACACAATAAAACAAAAATAGAATAAAATATATGTTAAATAATCAATAAGAAATTGCTGTAAAGAAAATTAAAAATTCTCAAATAAAATGAAATCAAAAACAACTTGGAAAAGATAAATTTAAATTTCTCAGGCTCTACAAAAATGAAAAATAATTTGTGTAAGAAAATTTAGAAAACCTTATGAAAAATTCACAAAATGTAAAACACCCAAATTTTATTATAATTTCCTAATGTTTGATTAATTTTGACACAATTTGAAATTCAATCCCTACAAACAGCAGCACCTTTTAAAACCAAAAACATATTTGTTAGTTAATTTAGGAGTCTGGAGTCCTGTATGGAAGCAATCCAGATGACGTTGAAAACAAAAATGTGATTTGGGCATATGCAAAACAAATAAATAAAGTCTGGAGTCCCTAAGGAAGCAATTCAGATAACGTTGAGAATAAATAAAAATATGTGTATAAAGTACAAGTTGCGTAAATACTCCCAAAATCACCACGGGAGAAAATACTAGTACTTACAAAAAAGGCATTTCATACTTAGATTGAACCACAAAATGTTTTGCCCCTTTCGAAAATATACACAAATTATAATAAGTTAAAAAAAAATAACATTAATGTAAAGCATGAAAAACTTTTTAAATGAAATAATTTTGAAAATATAATTTAGTAAGATTTACCTGATTTGAAATGATTTTAAAAATGTAATTTATTTAATTTAGTGAGATTTACCTGAATTGAAGTTAATTTAAAAATTTATAAACAATTGAACAATATTTCTATAATTATAAAATAAAATAATAAAAAGTGAAAATAAATGTGAAACTATTAAAATTATAAAAATGATAAAAAGAATATTAATTTAAAATAATAAAATAATTATCATACCTGTTAGAAACGTAAGTACTTAATCCAATTTGAAACAAAACTCAAAACAAAGAAAATACACAAACACACAAAATACAAATAAAGACACAAAACAACTTATAATCTCTGAATTTGAATACGAATTGAAATGAATATGATTGTTGAAATCTGAATCAGAATTGAAATGAATTGAATTGAATTGAATATGATTGTTGAAATCTGAATCAGAATTGAATCTGAAACAATTGAATGTCTTAAAAATCACCTCGCAGCCCTTTTTAAGACTCGTACTAATACGTCATCAAAACTAATCGAACCCACGCCGCATGTAAGAAAAATTCCCACAGGAAATCGATCTACGAGACAAGTAACAAAAATTTTACCTAAACGAGAACAGGTCTCACGTCAGCTCAAGAGTATTTATGGTTATTACACCCCATGTGTGCGAAACACCAGAACATCAATAGTAAAACTGCAGACCACACAAAAAAAACATGTGGTTGTTCAGTTTATTTTACTCAAGTAATACAGATGTAATTATAAGCTATCAAAAATTTGACAAACGAGATTTGTCCATGTGTCGATATTATAAAAAATTTTTTTTTTTTAAAGGAGCGTGCGTAAAATATTTAAAGGATTAAAGATGACCACAATATTATAGAGAAACGTGGGGCATCTTTTAAGATGATTCAGTTGTATACAGGGTGACCCAGAAAAGCTGAACTACCAATAACTGTTTTCTTGTTGAGCACCCTGTATAGTTTTCCATATTCAGATAAAACCTTCTTTAAGAATACAGTAGTGTGAAGTTGATAGGTCTATCTCAAAGAGCAAGCGAGATGTCCATTTATATTTAAAAAAAATATATTTAATTTTTCTTAAAAGAAATTGTACTTGGAAATATACCCCATAACAATATTAACATTAGAAAATGGAATTTCACCTCACTTTGTGGTACTTAGAAGTTCGGCAATATGTTGATGATACTTTTCCTGAAAGATGGATATGGTGAAGAGAATTTCTTGAGTGGCCCCCGCGTTTTCCTGACTTTAGCCCACCGGATTTTTTCCATGGTGTTATTCAAAATGTAAGGTATACTTCAATCGACCAAAATTTAGCACACAATTATTGAGAATTAGTGCTGTAATGGAGAGAATGAGCCCAGAAATTAGTGGGTGTAGTGTGCAAAGTGTTTATACTCGCACGGGCCAGTGTTAAATTGTTGGTGGGAGACAATTTGAGCACTTATGTTACATTTTATTAATTATTTGCATTTGTTTCATTTCCAAATACAATTTGTTTTATGAAAAATTACATTAAATATTTCTTTTAAAATAAATGACCATAACTCGCTTATTCTTTGAAATAGGCTCATCAAACCTCACACCGCTGTATCGTAATAGCAAACTTTATCCAATTATGGAAAAATGTACAGGGTGTTTGACCGTCCAGCGTTTCTGAGACACCCTGTACAACTGAATCATCTTAAAAGATGCCCCTCTCTATAACAAAATCGACATTTCTCGACGTTTTGTTTTTTAATCGCTCACTGTGGAAGTAATTAATTTTGTTCCAAACATTATCATCACGCTGTATATTTTATTAATCTTAATCGTGGTATTAGTTGACAAACGTGAGTTGAGACCCTACAGAACGGTGCGTCATTACAAAATGAAAGGGATGCACCCAGAAAGGATTTTATTTAGTAACTTCAAGAGGTGAACATCGTGTACAGTCTGTAAAAATTCATTATTTACGCAGGTATAGCGTTGCAAAATGGTCAAAGTTACAGGCGGCATCGAAATCAGGTTTGAATACTTATTCCTTTTGTTGTACATGTGTAGAAACTTAGAAAAATATCAGTTACTCTCTAGTAGTCTTCGCTTTTAGGGCATCTATAGCTCATTAAATTAACAATAGTAAATTTAAAAAATATTGATTAGTGAAGTTTAAAAATTTCAGAAGATATATAAGGATACATATGGTTATAAACAATTATTCTGTTTAGTTGTCGGTCTTTGTTTTTGTCTGACTAAGTACAACTATTGCATGAGAAGTTTCTTCACATGTATACTAAATTAATTATTTAGCCCTCCTTGCACTGTCCCTGTTTGCGATCTCTCACTCACTTACAGTTTGCTTCACGCAGACACATAGGACGAATAGTGCGTCGGATTACTTCCTTACTCTTTATCGTGGTCTTGATTGTCTTTGACCCCTAGATAGTCCAGTCGAATTAGCATAAAAAGGTAGTGTTCTACAAAAAATTGTTTTTTCAAACGGAATGGACTTGTGGCGCGCGATGTTTAGTACCAACCGCATGGGGATAGCGCACCCCACTATCGCTCCTCAAACTACTATGGAGAATACAGGGGCTTTAAACAATTACCATATGGACAATTTGTTAGTAATTTAATTGGAAACAATTTTATATACAATCATATACAAATTTACGAATTCCTTTATCGGCTCCAAACGACTTCTTCACTTTTTTTTAATTCATAAAAAGATCAGTATAAGATGGTTTTTTTTTTTTGAATTTTTGATGGTGTATAGTAACAAAAATATGCTGTTGATACCAAAATAATTAACGGTAAATTTAAGATCTATTTTCAGTACTTTAAAATCAATGTTTCACCTTTTTTTTTATTGATAGTATGAATTTTGAAGCTTCTCATTTTACACATGCCTCCAGAGCCGCTATATCGATGGGAAATAAGCATTAAAAAAGGTAAAATTTTTATAAATTAATTTAAAGTTTCTAAAATTCTACGGATCCCACTTTTTTATATTGTTCATTAACAATTGAAAAACGGGTGTTGTTTGCAATAACTCATGAACGAACTAATGACTTTCTATGAAACTAGGGCCATTTTGTAGATTTGCTAGTGCTCACAACTTTTATTTGAAACTTTTTTTCCCAGTCAACAGTTTTTTCTGAATTAATTGGTTAACAAAAAATTTTCCCCAGCTTTAAAAGCTGTGCGTTAAATACTCGCTTATTTCTAACACTGTCCTGAGTATATCATACCCCGTTGATACCTAGAAGCAATTAATTTTTTGTAAAAATGTTAATTGGGCTGGACTAACATTTCTACCTTTTTTATTGTCACGATTCTTTCAAAAGCTCCTATAAATAGTATTTTAGATAACGCTACGATTTATACCAGTCGCTCTCAACCAGTGATCCACAGGAGTCAAAATATGGACCACGAACGATTTCGAACTTCGCGCCTTTATTTGCAAACTACAGTTATGGTTAAACAAAATTGATGAAAACATTTATTCTGCATTCGTTATATTACAAGTACTTGTGAAGGGTACATTTGGATCCAATTAACATGAAAAGCTTGTGTATAAAAAAGGAACTTGTTAGAAATCGACTTGAATTACCTGATCTATAGTTTTCTCAAGAGTTTATTTATGCAAACGAATTTTTTTTTGCTTTGTTAGTGATTAAAAACAAGGCCAGGAATCGATTAAAAGTAATTGAAGATTTGCGTGTAGCTTTAAACAACAATATTGGTTTGTCGTATCATTCATTTTTTAATTTAGATATATTTGTAAATATTATTTTTATTTTATTTTAGATGTAAGTTCAATTTATTCAAATATTTGCATTCCGAAGACGCAGGTAGTAGTTGCCAATTTCTTTGTCGGCAACAGATATGACCCTCAACGGCCTGCACTATCATAAACCCCAACAACACACATTGTCCAGTTTGTACCTAGATCGTGTCTTGGAATTTTTGTCATAGCGTATTTGGAAAATTTGTCAAACATTTGGCAGAATATTGGCGGCATATTCTTTTGTTTGTATGTAGGGCCGAGGGGGTCGTAGTTGCCTGCAATTCAGATTTTTAGACAGTTCAAATTTGAGATTCGATCGAGCACTATTACCGCGCACTTCCTTAAAGTTTTTTTTTGTAAAGTTTTATTCCAAACAGTTTCTTTTAATATACCTGCAAATAAATTAGTAATTCGTTTTATTCATCTAACTTAAATTTTTAAATTAATAAGAAATTGCTGTGTCAAATTAATTTGGGGCACAGCTGATATCGTCGTGTTTAAGACGTATAGTGATACGTCGCCGTGATAAATTATACAAGGGACACGGCATATATCAATTTTTTCCATGGTCCTTCGAGCCGGATACTAACGTCCAGGATTATACAGTGAAGTGTTTTTTAAAGGTGAAACTACCTGTTAAAATAAAACTTAAGTTTGTGCGCGAGTGAATAAACTCGACAGTAAATATATGGACTGTATCGGTACATGTGTTAAAGGTGTTATAATAGGTCGAAACATTTGTACGTCTTCGGTGTTTGCTGAACGGGACTTCAAGGAATCTATTCGCCTGCAGAGACGAGTGGCGTAACCTTTCTGGAAACAAGAGCTCAACGGACAACGCTGACGAGACACATCACCTAAAGGTAAGCTCGTTATTGTCGTAGTACCGTTTTCTTTTTCCTTTTGTTCATTCCCTAAATTGATCCCTGTACAATGGCAACCGAGGAGTTAAAGGTGTTGATTCAAAAACGAGGTATCATCAAAGGTCAGATTACCTCAATGGAAAACTACTTAAATAAGAACAAGGAAACACCTCCCCATGCTCGTAAACTTGAATTACGAATCGAAAAACTAAAATCATCATTTGTACCATTCGACGAACTTCAAGATGAAATAGAATTGTCCGAACCAGGTAAACATGAAGACGAGCGGTTTGCAATACAAGATAGCTACTTTGACGTCCTCGTGGAGGCTGAAAATCTCTTGCGTATCACCCTAGAGCATCCAGCGTTAGCGAAGAATTCAAGCAGCACATCTGGAGAATCAAATGGTACTGGTGAATGCGACGGTCAACAATCAGAAGAAGATTTTCGTCCGCGGGTAGGAAAACGTCGCGTAAAATTGCCAGAAGCTTCTTTGCCTCGATTTGATGGGCGCTACGAAGACTGGCTGTCATTCAAGGATTCATTTACATCTCTTATCAACTGTCAGACTGATCTGACCAACGTGGAGAAATTACAATATCTCAAGTCATGTGTAATAGGAGAAGCCGCGAAAAAGATTAAACACATGAGTATTATGGACGACAACTACAAACGGGCGTGGGACACATTACAACGAGCGTATGCGGACAAGCGGTTAATTATTAGTAAGCATTTAAGCCTTTTGCTTCGATTACCCGGGCAAGAACGCGAAACAGCAGAAGGACTCCGAAAACTCGCCGACGATACATTGCAGCATCTGGAATCGTTGGCAACGTTAGGTGTAGAGGTTTCTCACGAAATCCTTGTTCAAAATCTGGAGGAAAAACTGCACCCCATCACTGCCGAGAAATGGGAGGAAACACTCAAACGAGGTGTTTTCCCCACGTTAGATGATATGATAGAATTTCTCTACAAAACGGCCGCAAGAGTGTCAAAACGTAACCACACTCAAAATGGAGACTATAAGATAACGAAGGCTGCTGCGTCTAATAGTAAATCAAACTTTAATCGCAAGTCCAAGGGAAGTTCTCAGAGCACCACGAAGCAAGTTTTTGTGACCAACATACCAACAAATTGTCCCCTTTGTCCTGAAACTACTCACCAACTTTTCCGCTGCAAAAAATTCCGCGAATTGCCTGTAACAAAACGTACGGAAATTGTGCAACAATCATCACTTTGCAGAAATTGTTTGAAAAAGCACGAAACTAAGGCCTGTACGTATCCAAAGTGTTGTGCTTGTAATGAGGCACACAACATATTGTTACATGCATGACTATATGGCCCGGTTGAAAATAAACCGCCTTTGGTTTCCTTAACGACGGGAGCAATGTCAAATCATTTAATGACAAGTGCAATAGTCAATGCATTGGATAATCAAGGCATCCTGGTCAAGTGTCGTGCACTGTTAGATACGTGTTCTACGGAAAACTTCATCACAGAAGGCTTAGCGAAACAGTTACAACTACCCATGAAGAAATGCAGCATTCCTGTCGGAGCCCTGAACAACATGATAACAACGACGAAATATTCTGTTACTGTAACTCTGCAATCTCGACTAAGTAATTATCGAAAGACCTTTGAGTTTCTTACAGTGCCGTCTATTACAAATTCTACGCCCACTGAATTGTTACAGCGTGAACTTATTCCCATTCCATCCAACATTCGTTTAGCGGATCCAGAATTCTATAAACCAGCCCCCATCGATCTGCTTTTAGCGTCTGGACCAACTTTGGCTTCTTTTTGTGTCGGACAAATTGATTTATCCTATGACTCGGAAGACTTGTATTTACAGAAGACTCGGTATGGTTGGGTTATAGGAGGTCGTATGTCTAATAAGAACGGCGTACATTATGCAACTTGTAACTTAGTCAACTTACAGCGTGAGATATCACGATTTTGGGAAATCGAAGAAGCAATACCCATATCTCGTCGTTCAGCCGAAGATCAACGGTGTGAAGAACATTTTATTAATCACACAACACGGGACATCTCGGGACGCTATACGGTTGCTCTTCCCTTTAAAATCGACAGAAAACCTCTTGGCGAATCGCGTTCTCGAGCGTTGAAGAGGCTAAACGCATTGTTTAACAAATTCCAAAGGGATCCACAGTTGCAAGGGGCTTATTCTGATGTAATTAGCGAATACTGGAATCTCGGACATCTAAGTAAAGTAGAAACTGATGAAGAAGATGGATTCTATCTTCCCCATCACGCCGTCTTTAAGGCTTCAAGCGCGACGACAAAACTGCGTGTAGTTTTTGACGGGTCAGCTAAGACAAGCTCTGGGGTTTCATTAAATGACACACTGATGGTTGGGCCGACTATCCAGGACGATATGCTGTCATTTATTCTACGGTTTCGCATACATCGTTATGTCCTTATTGCCGATATTGAGAAAATGTATCGGCAAATATTGGTGCGTAAGTCTGACAGGAAGTATCAACGAATATTATGGAAAATGGAAGACGACGTCGCTACCTTTGAACTAAATACTGTGACGTTTGGTATCGCTCCCGCTCCCTACCTTGCTATTCGCTCTATTCACCAATTAGTGGACGACGAAGGCTGTAAATTCCCACGCGGTGCGTATGTTTTGAAACATGATTTGTATGTGGACAACTTACTAACTGGTGCCGAAACTATTGAAGACGCACGTCTAATCCAACAACAAGTGACGAAATTGATGCGCTTAGGTGGATTTAATATGCGACAGTGGGGATCAAATGAGTCACGTGTATTACATGGTCTTGCCAATGAGCAAATTGACGCAAGTTTTCAATTTGATGGTGACAAAACTGTGAAAACCTTAGGCATATCGTGGGATGCTAAAACAGATTCCATCACCTACACGGTTGAGTCACTTGATGCGGAGTCAGCGCGAACCAAACGAAGTATTTTGTCAGAGATCGCTAAAATATTCGATCCCCTAGGACTATTGGGACTAGTTATTTTGTACGCCAAGTCCATAATGCAACGTCTATGGGCCCTGAAACTTGGCTGGGATGAGTCCGTCCCGATCAATCTGTATTCACAGTGGACAGACTTCGCAAGGCAATTAAACTTTTTAAACAATTTGCAATTTTCCAGAAGAGTTGTAGACCCTGGCTCTGAACTCCAATTACATGGATTTTCTGACGCAAGTGAAAGAGGATATGGTGCTTGCATCTACATAAGATCGAGCGACAACAAAGGTAACATCGCATGTCAATTACTTAGCGCAAAATCGCGGGTGGCGCCTTTGAAAACCATTTCCATACCACGTTTGGAGCTGTGTGGAGCTCAGCTACTCGCGAAACTGTTCCATTATATTTCCCACACCATCAGCTTGTCTTTCAACAAGGTAATTTTTTGGACCGACTCGACGATTACTCTACAATGGATTAGTACATCGCCGCATTTACTCAAGACGTTCGTGGCGAATCGTGTATCAGCCATTCAAGAGGAAACAAGGATCGGGGAGTGGCGTCATGTGCCTTCGTTGTACAATCCAGCAGATGCCTTGTCAAGGGGACAGTTACCTGTGGATTTTTTAAGGAACAAGCTCTGGCACGAAGGTCCTTTATGGCTTAAAGATGATAAAAATTCGTGGCCCAAGAAGGTCATGCCAACAGTGGAAGTTTTACCTGAAACCAGGAAATTGACGTGTTTCGCAACCAACAATATCGACTTTTTCGGTAAATTTTCGTCCTTTACCAGATTAAAACGCACAATAGCTCTTTGTTTGCGTATGCGACCGCGACATAATCATAGCGGCGGATTAACACCTGGCGAATTGTTGTACGCTGAAAGGGTCATATTAAAACTGGTGCAAACTTCATTTTCAAGCGACAGAGTAGATGAAGTTACTCAAAGGAAAAATGGACGAATGAAACACAAAAGATTGTTTGCCCTTAATCCATTCGTAGACAACGAAGGGATAATGCGAGTAGGTGGACGTCTACAAAACGCAGACATACCTTACGCTCAACAGCATCCAATACTGTTGCCGCAATCTCACCACATAACCAGTCTCATAATCCAAGAGTATCACGACAATCATTTTCATGCAGGCGTTCAAACTACTCTTTACTTATTACGTCAAAAATATTGGATTATAGACGGTCGTAACCAAGTCCGTAAGATAATACGATCATGTGTTCGTTGCTTTCGTGCAAATCCTCCCAACACAAATTATGTAATGGGGAATCTTCCAGAGATTCGAATAAATCAAGCAAGACCATTCTCAAGGGTAGGAGTGGACTACTGCGGACCATTTTTTATAAAAGAAAAAAAGCATCGCAATACGAGGCAGATAAAAACATATGTTGCGGTGTTTGTTTGTCTGGTTGTTAAGGCAGTGCACCTGGAGGTCGTAAGTGATGACTACTGAAGCCTTCATTGCCGCACTCAGGCGCTTTATTGCAAGACGGGGAAAACCTGAAGTCATTTTTTCGGATAATGGAACCAACTTTATCGGCGCCCACAACAAATTGAAGGAGATTTACAACCTTTTTCAATCCAAGGAACATCAAGGGAAGACGCAGGCGTTCCTAACTAACCAGGGAATTGTATGGAATTTTATACCTCCATTGTCTCCGCATTTCGGAGGTTTGTGGGAATCGACAGTTAAGTGTTTTAAACATCACTTGAAGCGAGTAGTAACCGGTCCCATCTTTACCTTTGAAGAATTCAACACCTTCACTATAGACGTAGAGGCGATCCTTAATTCCCGTCCCCTTTGTCCTATGTCTAATGACCCCAATGATCTGTTAGCTCTCACCCCAGGTCATTTCCTTATCGGTACGGCATTGGCGAGTTTGCCCGAGGGCAACTATTCAGATGTACCAATCAACACAATATCGCGTTGGCAACACATTCAAAAGGTTCGCCAGGATTTTTGGAATCGCTGGCATAAAGAATATTTGAATGAACTAAATATTCGTTATAAGTGGTCAACAGGTGAACACTCCATCAAAACCGGTACCATAGTTCTACTCAAAGAAAATAATGTTCCCTCAATGCAGTGGAATATCGGAAAGGTCATAAAAACGTATCCTGGTGACGATGGAATTATCCGGACAGTTTCCGTGAAAACGGCAACGAACACGTATAAAAGAAGTGTTAAACAACTTGCGCCTCTACCAATCAAGGACAATATTTAGTTCAGTGTTAAATGTAATTAATTGTATTAAATAAGTAGTAAGTTGGTGTTGATCGATATTCTCTCAACGGGGGGAGTATGGTTTGTCGTATCATTCATTTTTTAATTTAGATATATTTGTAAATATTATTTTTATTTTATTTTAGATGTAAGTTCAATTTATTCAAATATTTGCATTCCGAAGACGCAGGTAGTAGTTGCCAATTTCTTTGTCGGCAACAGATATGACCCTCAACGGCCTGCACTATCATAAACCCCAACAACACACATTGTCCAGTTTGTACCTAGATCGTGTCTTGGAATTTTTGTCATAGCGTATTTGGAAAATTTGTCAAACATTTGGCAGAATATTGGCGGCATATTCTTTTGTTTGTATGTAGGGCCGAGGGGGTCGTAGTTGCCTGCAATTCAGATTTTTAGACAGTTCAAATTTGAGATTCGATCGAGCACTATTACCGCGCACTTCCTTAAAGTTTTTTTTTGTAAAGTTTTATTCCAAACAGTTTCTTTTAATATACCTGCAAATAAATTAGTAATTCGTTTTATTCATCTAACTTAAATTTTTAAATTAATAAGAAATTGCTGTGTCAAATTAATTTGGGGCACAGCTGATATCGTCGTGTTTAAGACGTATAGTGATACGTCGCCGTGATAAATTATACAAGGGACACGGCATATATCAATTTTTTCCAAATATCTAATACCAAACTTCTGCAAAAGATGCAAGCTCAAAAATCGCGTTAATTCAAAGTTGATTTTATTTAACTAAAAATGTTATGTTTTCCTTTAAAATAATATTATTAACTAAAGTTACTGTTGAATTTTTAGTTTGATTCAGTTTATTTATCCTGTACATAGTGAATCCTGCTAAACATAAAAGAACCAACATGGTCCTTGGTCAACAAAATGTTGGGCTTGTTTATAACAAAGGCCATTACCAATCATTCTTCTGAAAACACAGTGTTCGAGAGGCTGCATTCGAATTCGTCCCCACAAAGTCGGTACTGCTGGGAACGGTTGGTAATTATGAAAAGTAAATACACGAATTCGTACCCACGACAGTTTTATTGGAAATTCGCAGAAAACCACTTTCCAAATTTTGTGTAACAATTTCGAAGGTTTTACGGTGACATCGTCCAATGTTTTCCGTTTTAATGCGTTGCTAATTCTTTGTCTGTTTAATTTATTCGTATCGTCTTCATGATTATGTATCAGAACATAATGCCATATTAAAGGAACTCCGTCAAGTTCGCCCTTAGTTTTTAAAAATGCTTTACAATTATGCTGCCTACATTTCCACCGCGAACTTTCATCTGATAACTTTTATGAAAATTGAATTTAAAATTATTTACAACTATTGACATCTTATTTCTTTCAGTAAACATCACAGACGCGTTGTAATTTGCCATTTCAGTCACTACTAAGCTATACTAAATAATTAAACAACGTTTCATGTATTGTGGCGAATGACGCGCAGAAAAATTCGCGGGCCGTCATAAAAAATTGTGGAGTGATATTTCGCGTATCGATGGGACATTCAACCTTTAATTCTTTTGTAAATATTTCAAAGTACCTACGAATTCTTTTGTATGATATTTCCTTGTTATCTGTATTAATGTAAATATTTCTCTTCCTGTGAGTTATGCATACGTGTATAAAGACACTATTCAAAACAGTGCCTGCTCAGCAATACGCTTTCCATGCAATACATTTTATGCTTAGTAAAGACAAAGATAAGATGTTTATTTCTTAATTAAAATAGATATACCTACATGTTAGAGTTAAACTACGCTCCCAAGCAATCGGTCATAACTCTCCCTCGGTTGGGAATCTTTTAATTAGGAATTGCATTTAATCTTTTTTTAATAAATAATTAATTAATAAACAAGTGTTCTTTTTAATAAATTACCAAATATAAATAAATAAATTTTAAAACCTTTTTAAAAAGCAATTCACCGAGGTTAAACAAATAAGTGGCGCAGTCGTGACGGATTTCCGTGCGAGCACAAGTGCGATAGTACATATTAAGAGGGAAATCTGTGAACCGCAAACGGAGCAACCCTGCATCGCCAAGGTCTCCCCAACAAACTGCAAAAAGGAGCAACCCTGCATTGCCAAGGTCTCCCCAACAAACTGCAAAAAGGAGCAACCCTGCATCGCCAAGGTCTCCCCAACAAACTGCAAAAAGGAGCAACCCTGCATCGCCAAGGTCTCCCCAACAAACTGCAAAAAGGAGCAACCCTGCATTGTCAAGGTCTCCCCAACAAACTGCAAAAAGGAGCCACCCTGCATCGCCAAGGTCTCCCCAATAAACTGCAAAAAGGAGCAACCCTGCATCGCCAAGGTCTCCCCAACAAACTTTAAAAGTAACAACCCTGCATCGCCATGGTCTCCCAAACTTCAAAAGGAGCAACCCTGCAACGACAAGGTCTCCAAAATCATCAAATCAACAAAAAGAGAGGTAGTCTTCTCGTCGACTCAAGGTTAGTCATAATTAAGAAATTTTTATGTTTCCAATTAGAAACTTTATGCTTGAAAACGAAGCATACAAACATTGTTTGAAAATATATTTTTATGCTTTTGTGTTTGAAAAGCTATAGAAAAATTTTGTCTTATTGGTATTTTTATGCATAATACACAGAAAAATATCAAGAAAAGTATTAGAAGTAGAAATATAACTTTATTCATAATTTTTATGTAATTCAAAACACCATTAATGTCAATTGAGGATTTAAGTCAGTCATTAAATTCTGTTTCGTTAAACGAATCGTTTAGTCTATCAATAAATAGCGAAGAAGGTTTTAGAGGATTTAGATATAGTGAAATCTATTCAAATTCTGTAAATCAAAATTTAAACATGCCAAACCAAAACACAGAACTTCTAATTTCAACAGCAAAATGTTATGGCGAAATCTTACCAAAATTTGAAGGAAAATCACATACGTTAGAATCATTCATTAATAAAGTATACAAATTTTACGATAAGTACGGCGTATCTATAGACGAAACTTTGAACGAATATGTTTTTTGCTTAATTTCTAGTAAATTAATAAGAGAAGCGGCAGAATTTATCGCGTGTAGACCAGATATTAATTCGTGGCCAAATTTGAAAGATGCATTAAGAAACAAATATGGAGATTTTACGGATAGAAAAATCTTATCGCAGCAATTCAAATCGCTCAAAATTAAACAGAATGAAAGCCTAAACGAATTCATCGAACGAATAAAATCGACACAGACGCAGTTAGATATTAAGACCCAAATTGATACAAAATTAACAAATGAGCAAAAAGAAACGTATAAACAGATACATGAACAAACCGCGCTTGAAATTCTCTACAATAATTGTCCAATTATGTTACAAACAATTTTAGACGTAAAAGAGCATGAGACACTAATACAAGCCACACCCACAATTTTAAATTTCATTACCAAACATCCACAAGAAAAACATAAACCACCAAATATTACACTAAATAACACAATGAGGTATCAACAACCCATACAAAATGTAGGTATACGAAATATCACTAACACTGTACAACAAAATCCATTTATAAATACTAATTACCAAAATAGAAATCCAAATTTTAGACAACAAAACATGCAACAAGCATCATCCAGGATGCCTAATACAGGCATGGTAAATAAAAATAACAATTTTATGAATCAACAAACTAATTCGAAAAACTCAAGTAGTGTTAGGTCAAATCAATTTCAACGAACAGCTTTTAAAAATTGGCGTCAGCCTCAACCACAAATAACACTCACGGAAGTAGATAATCAAGATTATTCTAATCAAATTGATAATATGGAAACAATAGGTGAAAACTATCAAAATGATAATAATGTCACGAGTACTTGCCAATTAAGTTGGTGTGGGCGTAATTAATGAACATCTTCCCTGAATAGTTAAGGAATATTCCCGGCTTTCATGAAACATCTAGAAAACTCCAGCAAAGATCAATGGGAAAACAATTAGATTACGAGAAGGCTGTAGATTCCACTAGAAAGAAGCTGAAAAGACTATATAAAGAGGCAACACGCACACATCGAGTCAGTTGACAGTTAACAGTGAACAGCTGATGTTTGGAAGCGAAGCGATCGATAGGCGATACAGGCGAACCATAGAGAGCGATAGCGAGTGGCTACGATAACGGCGATTGAAAGAGACTTTTAGTGAAATAAATTGTGCGGACTTGTTCATAACTGTAGTGTAGTCAAATTAATTTTAGTTGTTAAATAAATTCGTTATTTTTGTTTTGTTAATTGTGTTTTCTGTGACCGAACACGTCACAATAATAATAATAATTTTGAATTCCCAAATGAAGACGAAAATAACGTATATTCAAATAATCACAATTATCCGAATAACTATAATTTAGATAATGACGAATCATATAATTATATTGAAACTGGCGAACATGTCCAAAATTTTCGGCAACTTGCCTCGGACGAAATTCAAATGTAAAATCACATAATATCAAAATTTCTTAAAATAATTTTACCACGTTATCACGAAATACATTACCATGTTTATTATTAAAATTAAATAACGAAACTACTTTACGAATTTTAATAGATAGTGGCGCAACAAATTCACTCATGGACCCCGAAATAGCAAATAAACATTTTTCAGATCGTATATATAAGGAAAATTTTTTGTTAAGAACAATCATGACAGAAACAGTACACGACCAATGTTTAAATGTAGATTTATTCAAACCTGACGAAAATATTAAATTTTTTATTATCAAATTTCATCGTCATTTTAATGTATTATTAGGTTCCGACAGTTTGGAAAAAATGCGTGCAAAATTAGACTATTACACAGGTAAAATAACACTTAATGACACTGAATATTCTTTAATTAGATATGATGCTAATAATAACAATAAAGTGGAAAAAAGAAAGTTCAATGTACCAATTAAGAAAGGATGTATATTAGTACCAAAACAACAAGTAAATAACGCCTTTATCCCCGATACACTTACGGTGGCGGATAATTATCAATGTGAGGTACCTGTTTATGGAAAATTAATAGATAACCAACAAATACATAAAATCAAAGCACAACATGTTAATTTAAAAGAGACGAACGTATGTCAACATTTGTATACACCTAAAAATAGTCAAAATTCAAAAAAGCCGTTAGAGCTAAATCTGGAACATCTACAAGGAATATCCCGTAAAACTTAAGAAAATTTATGTAACGAATTCACTGATGTCCTTTATAAAGAAGGTGACGTTTTAACGTTTACGAATGTAACAAAACACAAGATTCCGTTGAACTCTGATATTCCGATATTTGTCAAACCATATAGATTTCCGCAAGTTCAAAAATCAGAAATAAATAAAGAAATAAAAATTTTACGACAACAAAATATAATCACACCAAGCGAATCTCCTTATAACTCTCCAATATTCCTAGTTCCTAAAAAACCTGATAGTAAAGGAAAGGTTAACTGGCGACTCGTTGTAGACTTTAGGAAACTGAACGAACGCACAATTGAGGACAAGTACCCCATCCCGAATATATCATCAATTTTAGAGCTTTTGGGCAAGTCAAACTATGTCTCGACACTAGATTTAAAAAGCGGCTATCACCAAATTGAAATAGACCCAGCTGATCAACATAAAACAGCTTTTTCTACTGAACAAGGCCATTGGCACTTTTTAAGAATGCCTTTCGGATTAAAAAATGCACCTGCTTGTTTTGCAAGAGTAATGAATAATGTTCTAAGCGGGCTAATTAACAAAATTTGTCTTGTATATCTTGACGATATCATCATTGTAGGAAAAACATTCGAGGAACATATCCAAAATTTAAGACAAGTATTTGAAAGACTTCAAAAGCATCAATTTAAAATTCAGACTGACAAATCAAAATTTTGTTTAAGAGAGATCGAGTACTTAGGCCATTTAATTACCACAGATGGAATTAAACCGAACCCTAAATTAGTAGAGAAAATAAAGAACATATCGTTGCCAAAAACTCAGAAACAAATAAAGTCATTTCTTGGTTTAACCGGGTATTATCGAAAGTTCGTCGATAATTATGCGACGATAACGAAACCGTTGACTCTTTGTCTGAAGAAAAATGCAAAAATTGTACACAATCCCGAATTTATTAAAGCATTTGAAACAATTAAAAGGATAATTAGCAACCCACCAATTTTAGCACATCCCGATTTTTCGAAAGATTTTATAGTAACAAGTGACGCATCGAACACTGGAATTGGCGCAGTATTATCACAAGGTCAAATAGGTAAAGACAAACCGATAATGTATATAAGTAGAACTCTCAACAACGCTGAATTAAATTATTCAACTATTGAAAAAGAATGTTTAGCAATAATTTGGGCTACAAAACAAGTTCGACCCTACATATACGGACGTAAGTTTACGATAATAACTGACCACAAACCGCTTCAGTAGTTATTTAACCTTAAAGAACCCAACTCAAAATTAATAAGATGGCGTTTGCGGCTAGAAGAATTCGACTATAATATTCAATATAAAAAAGGTAAAAGTAATATAAACGCAGATTTCTTGTCAAGACTTGAGACGTATCCGTTCGAGACACAGGATGACCTGTTATCTTTATTCAATAACCCAGGTGACGTAAGTCAACACGAACCATTAGATATAGCGGATATTGACGAATTTTTAGAAATAAAAGATGTCAAAACAAAACCCAAAATTAAAATTTTATCAGATAAAATCATTAGACCAGCTGATATCCCTTTACAAGAAGTAGATAGAGTTATTAAAACAGCTGATCCTTCTGTACAAAAAATAAGTGAAGTTATTGACCCGAAACCGAAATCTTTATCTAGCGCAACACAACATTCACAAGCAGAAAACACTAACGCGACATTACCTATATCTGATCACCCCCTAAATTATTATCAAAATCAATTCTCATTTTCATTTTTCAGTAAACCTAGTATTAAAATTACAAGGCCTTTTAATAAAATGAGACACACAATACAGATCACGTGCGAAAATTATGTTAACGAAATAATAAACATTTTAATGAACTATAGTAATCCTAAAGTAATAAACGCTATTTATCTTAAAACACCTCAATTATACGAGGAAGTAGCATTTTTAATTAATCAAAATTTTAGTGGAAACATGAAATTCGTATATACTAACAAAATATTAACAGATGTAGTAGAGGAAGAAATTCAAAACAACATTATGCAGCATAGCCATATACCAGATCACCGTGGAGCGAAAGAATTAACAGCTCAAATCAGTAGACAATATTACTGACCTAATTTAAATAAAGATTGCCAAAAGTTAGTAGATAACTGTAACATATGTCAACAAGCCAAATATGAGCGACATCCTCCGAAATATCAATTAAAATTAACCGAAACACCTAAAGAACCGTTACAACTAGTATACATGGATATTTTTACATGCGAAAAAACAGAAATATTTAACCGTGATTGACGCTTTTTCAAAATATTTTATGTATCACCCATTAAATTCTACAAATTCTCCTGATATAATTGACGCTTATGTAAACATGTTTTCTCGATATAAAATGCCTAAGAAATTAATAACGGACAATCAACTTAACACCCCTTTATTTCACACTTTATTTATGTTCTCGACATATGTTTCGGGCATACTAAAGTATAATCGTTTACTCTTGATAATGGGCTATGCCCGAAACATATGTCGAGAACATAAATAAAGTGTGAAACATCTATTCTTTTGTGGTTTTATTTATTTTATTCATAACCATGTTTCACAATAAGTGCACCGAAGATAGTCTTATTATTATTAAAACCCCTTTATTTGTAGACATGCAAAAAATGCATAAAGTAGAATATCACTTTATCACTCCGGTCCATCCAAACAGTAATGGTCCAATTGAGAGAGTGCATGGGACAATTGTCGAAATTATTAAAACCATCACGGCTTCTAAAAACAAAATGTTAATGCTAAATGCCTTTGAAAACGCAGTCATTATATATAACCGTTCGATACATTCATTAACAAATTATAAACCCATAGAGTTAATGTTTGGACATTTAGAGTCTCGCGACATGTTAGAAATATTTGATGATAATTATTATCACGAATATACGAGTGAAATTTACGATCGAATCAAAGCTTTATACGATATAGTTAGACAAACTGAGGAAACTAAGAAACAAAAATATATTGATTACGATAACGCTAAAAGACGAATTTTCCTGCCATTCCCAAAAATCAACCAATTTATCTAAAGGTACCACAAAGAAGTAAAAGGATACCGAAATATAGACCCGAAATTGCTATTCAAGATTTAGGTGATAAGGTAACCACACAGAAACACAAAATCTATCATAAGCAAGAAATAAAACCCTTAAGAAAATCACAAGTCCAAATAAGAGATTCTGTTTCAGATGGTACTCCTTTATCTGTTGATGATCGCAATGTGGGCAAAACAAACATCCCAACAAGTGGAAATTAAAAATTTGAAAGACAACCCTGGTATTTTACCACTAAAGTTAGGAAACGCAAAGGTACAGATTACACACCACACCTTTATACACAATTTTCATTTAGAACCGCTAAAAGATAATATGAATAATTTGGAAAAATATATAAATATACTTTCATTAAAAACACACTCTAGGGAAAACATTCCCATAATGCGAGAAATACATAGATTAAAACAAAGATACACACATTTAAAATCGCAAGTTACACTAATACACCCAGATATATTTAATACGGTGCGTAATAAAAGAGGTCTAATCAATGCTCTCGGATCAGTTTTTAAATTCGTTTCCGGAACATTAGACGCAAATGATGGCGAACGTTATGATAACGCAATTAATACTTTAAAAGTAAATCAAGAAAACATAATAACGCGTTTTAATAAACAATTATCAATAAACAAGCAAGTAATTGAAAACTATGAATTAATCTTAAAGAGCATTTCTCATAATTTCATAGAAGTAGAAAATACAATTAATTTAGTACGGGAACAAGAAGCAATTTTAACGGAAGTATTTATTTTGGAAAATATTTTAACAGAATTGGAAGTTTTAGTGAGTAACATACAAACGGCAATTGGTTTTGCATCTTTAAATAAATTGCATTTAAGTATAATTAACGAACAACAAATTTATCAAATGAAAGAAACCATAACAAAATTTAATGACCCGACTACATTTTATTCAGACGATAATGTTTTATTTATAGAGACAATTTCTGTAGAATTTTATATTAATCGCAATCATATTGTCTTTCTACTTCATGTACCAATTCTTGATAACATACAATTTAGCTTATATCATTTATATTCAGTACCAACGCAAAGTAATACTATAATGATATCGCCTACACCGTACGCAGCAATTGTTGACGATAACATTTACTACCTGAAAGAAAGATGTAATTTCATACAACAGTATTTTTGTTCTTTAAAATCAGTAGAGAAAAATTACCAACAGGACAATTGTATAAAGAACTTATTGAAAGTGCAACAAACACCGACGTGTAAAAATGTACCAGTGGAAGTGAATGACCTATTAGTGGAAAGCATCAATGACGAAAAGTATCTTATAATAGTCCCAAAAGAGACGCTAGTTCACATAAAATGCGGTACTGAAGAAGTACAAGGCGTGTTTTTGATAACATTGCTATTTTCTTGTTCATTTATCACGAGAGAATTTAAATACATTAATTTAGAGCAGAGTTTAAATGAAGACCCTGTATATTTGCCATTTTTAACGGATGCCATAGCTAATGTGGATCCAATTCAACTAAACTTAAAATCAATCGGTCTAGATCAATTAGCAAAATTAACGTTACAAGGTAATGAACCTCTAGAACATGTTATGAGAACTAGTACAGTCTGGACAAATAGTTTTAGTATTTTTATTATCATAACCATTATAATTATCATTATAACTATTATATGTATTTTTAAACATAAACATGTTAAACTTATTATTAATAAAGCTGTAAGGGGAAAGCGTAATATTGAGAATATAGAAGAAGAATTAAAAGCATTTCCACTGCCTGAACGCATTAAATAAAAACTTTTTTTTTTCTATAAATTGACTTAATAAATTTTTTTTTATTTTTCAAAAAAAATTTTTTATCTTAAAGGGCGGAGGAGTTATGCATACGTGTATAAAAACACTATTCAAAACAGTGCCTGCTCAGCAATACGCTTTCCATGCAATACATTTTATGCTTAGTAAAGACAAAGATAATATGTTTATTTCTTAATTAAAATAGATATACATGTTAGAGTTAAACTACTCTCCCAAGCAATCGGTCATAACTCTCCCTCGGTTGGGAATCTTTTAATTAGGAATTGCATTTAATCTTTTTTTAATAAATAATTAATTAATAAACAAGTGTTCTTTTTAATAAATTACCAAATATAAATGAATAAATTTTAAAACCTTTTTAAAAAGCAATTCACCGAGGTTAAACAAATAAGTTGTGTAAATACTTCAAACTCCTATTCTTTTGTATTCTATTTCTATACCTCAATTACTTTATGACTTGTACTTTCCGATAATCCTATTAACAGTTCATATTTCGTTTACTAACCGCATGACGCCTGTACCTTTCAATATTTCTTAATTACACTTTTACGATGGGTTTCCTCGGTGGTTTGGTACTACAATTTATTTCTTAGTATTTCTTATCTCTAAAAATTTCCCATTTTTCGTACCACCCTATTGGTATCCTACTTTCACCTACTATCTATTAGCTCCTCCTTTAGGACATTTCTTCTTTTTCAATCACTCAGGCAGTTCTTCTCTAACCTTCACTTAAATCTCTGACCTACCTGCGCTCTTCTTTTGTTAAATTGTAAATATATTGTTATTCTTTATTGTTGTGTTATTTTTGTTTTTTGTTGAAGTCCTCCGTAAATCATAAAGGACTAAATTGGTCTCTTCGCAAAAGACCAAATTATTTATATTTATTCTCTACCGTAAACCCCTTCCTGAAACCGGTTCCTGTTGCCGATAGGGCATATCAATAATCGACTATTCTAATTATCCAATAAAATGTAGTGGGCCGAATAAAATTAAATTCAGATATGACAACGCTGCCATCGTTTACTGGGCAATAGCGCGTAAACCATGGGAGCCAATTCGTGTATAATTAAGAAAGGATTGCTTTTCGAACGGGGACGAAGTAGTGTTGCTTATAAGCGCTTATTACCTCTTGAGGACGAATCCGAGTGCTACGGTTCGAGAGAAGGCGAGGTTCAGAAACATAAAACATGTCAGTCATATTCTTGAAACGATACGAAATTTTCTTTTCTTTAACGATATAATACTCATGAAATTTTCGGCATCAGGATTCGATTTCCTGAAAATTATACTGTCACATAATGCTCAAAATTTTACAAAAACTATATTTCTTTTTATATTTCCTTTATTTTGAGATATGTTCGTTGAAACTTTCGACACATGAAACTTAGTCACAAAATTGTATTTATTATTGTTATGCGATGCAACTCAAATACGGATCAGGAAACCGCCACCCGGAACTTCAACATAGTTGCACGGTATATGTAGGACATGACCAACTTCCAAAGTTCCGGTTAGGGGTAACTAAAAGAACACTATGCGAATCATTATAAAAGAACAAATGAGTAAGAAATAAGGTAGTAAAGACGAAGACCGAGCCAGCTAGTGAGAAGGGTTAGGGGTGGTATAACGGGTGACCGCTATTACTCACCCTAATGCCCGATTAAGACTCCCTGCTATTACCAACGCCCCTAGTTGTAGTAGTTTTAATATATATTTATAGTTCGTTTATAAGTATCTATTTTTTGTTCATTTAATTCATTAAATCATTAAAAAACACCACAAAAATTTCGCTTATTCGTTACAATACATATTTTCACATATATAATGTAAGGTTCATGAGTTATTAATCCTTGAAGAGATGGCAACTTTTCAACCAGTAATGCCAACACAGTGAATAGCAAATTGTAGTAAAGCATCTCAATATAATTTTGAAGCTTCTCGTTTTGATTGGATTTAGTAGTCTCGGAACGCATCAAATAACAGAATCTAGAAATCTACGTACATGAGTAGGTATCTACCCATACATGTATGAGCAGCATTTCCCGAAACATATCGCAAACTTCGATGTCTTTATGGGTCTCCATTCTCTTATATTTTACGTGAAACGTCTTTTCTCTAGCATACAAATGAACGTACGTATACTGATATCTAATCGTGAACTAAAACTAAGTTTTTGTTTCTCTGCTGTAAACTTAATAAATGGTTACATAGTCGTTTATATTGCCTCGAAAAACCATTCAAAAGAGCATCAAATTAATCGCTAGTTACACTAACACATAAATAATGAAACCGGTATAATCTACAATAGTACCGGAAATATCATTTAATATTAACAAATCAATCAAATGGAAACGTAAAATGGAATGTAATTAAGATCGAGATAATTGGATTATTTGAAGCCATCGTAAGGAACATAATTTATGTTGTTTCAGTTTTTACTCAGTTTAAAATTCTAAGGTAAAGTAAATTCGGGCCGATTCTTCTAGGTTTCTGTCGAATGGGTTAAGGAAGGTCAAAGTAAGAAAATCGGTATCTACAGTCAGTCCAATAAACACGCGAAAAATGATATATGGCTTAGTTTTACACCCAACATTCCAGTTCCGTTATATCCCGGAGTGGAATATTTTCGAGTAAGTGTTTACACTTAAATCACTTTGTTCAAACGAAGACTAGAATGAAAGTCAGAAAATAGAATAACCAACATATTGATATATTCAAACATTCCTGATTATTTACACTATGCATTCAGTATCTTATATAATAGGTAATATTTAAACTAACCAACTAAAGATTATAGATACATTTAAGACAACCTTGTGCCTTATTTTAAAAGAACAGCTTTCTGTGAGAGGATAAAGAAGTATAGTGCTACCTAGTAGCGTGTAGTGAGTGAGCGATCAAATGAAATAAAAGAGTCAGAAGAGGTGAAAGAAGAAGAGCAAAGCAAAGTATTATGTGAAGCTCGCTGCCACAAGTTATAAATTAAAATAGAAACCAAAATACGTATTGAAAGAAAGCCACTTTAGACACTTGATAAAGTAGATCCAACTCCGAATAAGTAACTTCTTCATCTTCATATTTTGCTAGACCAGTACGAGAAGACACGTGATAAAAAAGATCGAATTCCGAATAAGTATTTTTTTCAGTAAAGGGAAGTTACAGAGATATACCTAGTGGTAGGCTTTTTTTTCATAGTATCTCTAGTCTAGTCCTTTTGATCGTCTCCTCTCTACAGAGGTATTAATATAATTATTTAAGCTTTTAAAACTCTTGGTTTTCTGTATTTAAGAAAATAATGAGTGGTTTCTTAACCCTAGAAAGATAATCTGCGTCCGCGAGACGTAATGCGAAATATATTTTCGTATTTTTTTCTTTATTATTAATCACAGCGTGTTAGCCTCTTAGGACAATTCAATCGGGGGCCGGACCTTACTCGGAGCGGCAGTGGGGCCACGGTAACTACCCTCAATAAGTATCTACAGCTCTGTAGTGCGTCCGCAAGACGTATGATTATCTTTTATGCAACTTTTGCAAATTGTTTAAAATAATTGTTTATTATTATTTACAGTTATTTGTTATTATTTGCAGGTGTTAATTATTATTAGTATTATAATGGCGAACCGAAAAGTTTTGGATAGTTCTCAAATTGAGAACTATTTAAATCAATCTGAAGAGGAATCGGCTTCAGAGTGTGAAAGTGAATGGGAGGATAACCTCTTAGAAGTCGATGTGCAGAGTTTACGGTTTTTGTTTATAATTATCCAATTTTTTTTTGCTAAATGTTCATTTCATTTCCAATTATAGACATATAAACATTCATTTACCTATAACGCACGATAAAAAGTATATAGGCTTAACAAAAAACCATAATCAACTAACATAAGTCTGACAGACGTATGATTATCTTTTACACTAGTTACTATATGATTATCTTTCTAGGGTTAAACCCTTCGACAAACTATACTTTGGAAAATTATTTTTTCACACAATTTTGTTTAAATGTTGCGTCCCTGGCTTGTCACTGGATCACTATTGTACATCATCTACTCTACTCACCGGATTTAGCCACTTACCTTTCCGCATTTCTCATTTGTTTGTTAAATGAAAAACTATTTTGAAATAGCCTCCTATATGAGGTGAAGCAGCAAGTCAGACAAATAGTTTTCATAAGTGTATAATTGAAACTTAAATAAGGTAAATGCTTTCCCAAAATTGAGTATTCTTTTGAGGAGAATGTGATTAACATTAAACTAAATTAACTTAAATAAAACATTCACAGACTATATTTTTAGATTGGCTGACTGATGAACTGTCTTCAAAAGAAATAATGAATCTAATGAACAAACCAGCGGAATAGTAAAACATTGTTTTTTTTTTTTAATATAATGTTACTTACGACTGAATAATTTCTTTTTTAAAAGTAAATAATACGAAATGGTATTTAATAATTAGATGTAGTATTTTTCATATTTTTACATATTTAGGTAGGTACCTAGGGAAATTTTAAATTTGAAAGATATTACAAGACACTTTTGTTCAAAATACAAGTAAACAACCTGGTGGAAAAAAGAAACACACAATATTTTAATTGCAATTGCAATTCTTCCATGTAAAATCACCACTGTCAGAAATAGTTCCGCAACACCAGACGAATGCCAAGAATAAATAGGTTTTTTAAAAGGTTGAATAGAATTTGAGTCCGCCCTTGGTTACATCCCTACAAGCAGTTAACTTTTAAAACTAGAAACAATAATGTATAATGAACATCCCTATCAATACCTACATTTGTTATAGACTAATTATTTCCTGTTCCAAAATTTGTTTGCAAGCATAACCTTTTGCAAGTTGTAAAAAGAAGTGGCTTTTCATGTAATTCTATAAAGGGTTTCTTCTTTTCGTCTACCCGCCTTTTTACTCACATAATGATCATGATCTTCGTTCTCTACACATTCAAAATGAATGTGATCAATGCAATAACATGCCCATATAACTTTATTTTCCTCATTTCTTTATGATGATCTACAAAAGATGCGTATAAGTGGAAAAGTATTGGGCTTAGCGGATATCCTTGTACTACTTCATTTTTTCTTGTAAATTATTCCATTAAATCATATTTTGTATACGATAATTTCGTAGTTTTTAGGGTTCCGCACCTCAAAAGGAAAAAGCGGAACCCTTATAGGATCACTTTGTTGTCCGTCCGGCCGTCTGTCAAGACCCTTTTTCTAAGGAACGCGATAAGGTATCAAGCTAAAATTTATACCAAATACTCAGGTCTACTGTCCCTTCGATCTGTGAAAAAATCAAACTTCTTAGCCAACGCAATCAAATGATACAGCCGTTTATGCCGCAAATTTCCGCATATTTTAGAATTTCGCAAGGGAATCAAAACCTACAGGGTACTTCCCGTGAACTCAGAATCTTGAAATTTGGTACGAAGCAACGTTTTATAGCACAGATAAAGGAAAAATTGCGAAAACCGTAAATTTGTAGCAAAATTGTCAACAAATTAAGTTTGTACGGAACCCTCCGTGCGCGAGCCTAACTCGCACTTGACCGGTATTTTTTCTTTTAGTTATATACTCATTTCAAATTTAGTAAATTTTATCTACTTATTTCCATTTGAAAAATAAGTACTCAATATATGGGCTTCTATTTTGTTTTATAATATTTTCAAAATCCTTGAATAAATTTGAAAACCTGTGACCATTATAGTTATGCCTCTGTACGTTTTAAAGTTTAGCCGTCTTCAATTTGCCTTTTTTTGTTATCAGTATTTCTATTTTTATTGTGCCTTTGTAATATTTTCAATAAAATTTTGATTTCCTCCTACGAAGGAATATATTTGTGCCTCGTTATCAATTCCGTCCACACAGAAGCCCCTTCTTCTTTTAGCTGTTCTATTCCTGTAATAAATACATAGTTACTTCATTTTGTTCAATTTATCATTTTTAGAATACCTAATACCTTCAAGTTATTTTGGAAATGTTTCATTCAGTCTTCACTTTTGATTTCCTCATAAATTGTTAAAATGTTATTTATTAACTGTCACCCGATATTTAACATGCCTCATATTTTTTGACCATCCATTCTCTAATAACATTTCCTACTTCTATTTTTCTCTCTTTTTCCATATTCTTCTTTATTATTTAATTCTCTACACTTTCATTTTTTTTTACTTTTTGTCAATCAATCTGAATATTCATTTCATTCACAATCAAAATTTTTGTGTTGTGGCTAATATTAGTACTTCATCGAATTTTCCGTTCTTTGACATCTATATTTTGTACTCTCTAAAGTTTTAGAGACAGTCACTTTATTTATATTGATTGATTGATTTTCCATCTTTCATAATTACTTAATCTATGATGAAGCACTCATTTCCCCAAACATGTTATCTACTGTTGTATTTTATATTTTCTTTATTATTTCTAACCCATTTTCATATTGTTACGAGTACTTGCCAATTAAGTTGGTGTGAGCATAATTAACGAACATCTTCCCTGAATACATAAGGAATATTCCCGGCTTTCCTGAAACATCTAGAAAACACCAGCAACGATCAATGGGAAAACAATTGGATTACTAAACGGTTGTAGAATTCCCTAGAAAGAGGCTGAAAAGACTATAAAAGGCGGAGACGGCACACACCGAGTTAGTTGACAGTGGACAGCTGATGTTTGGAAGCGAAGCGATCGATAGGCGAACAACAGGCGATAGATAGATAGTGTCTACATTATAGCGAGTGTTTACAGTAGAGGCTAGCGGGAAAAGAGACTTTTAGTGAAATAAATTGTGTAGACTTCTTTATAACTGTAGTGTAGTCAAATTAACTTTAGTAATGAAATAAATTCGTTGTTTTGTTTTGTTAATTGTGTTTTCCGTGACTGAACACGTCACAATATAAATTATTTATCTACTAGTTTTATTTCTTCATTATCCAAAACGCTAACTTTTGATTTTATTCCATTTTTATCTTCATTAACTAGCTATCCTTCCTCTGCTTTCAGTTAATTAGGTACAATGTGTATAAACCAGGATTTACCTACCTTTCATGCATACAAATTTAACCACATTTCTTTATTTAACGTTTTTTACTATTCAAACTCTAAAGAAATGCTTCGCTAAAGTTGAAATAGTCTTGGAGATATTTCATAATGGGGCACGGGCACAGTGGATGAGTTCCATTTGGAACACATCTGAATACCTTTTGATTGAATGAGAAAAAAAATGAAGTCGAGAAAGCCTCCAGATTAAGAATATTCTTTGAATATACTTTATTAGGAAAATGATTTATGTATATCCCCGAAGTGCTTTTTATATGATAATTTTAAGATTTGATATTCACTTGCTGGACCACCTTTTTCAAATTTTTCATTTTTTGTTTAATAGATAATCCGATCATGGAAAATATTTTTATTATTTGTTGTATTGTTCACCTTAAAAATGATTTATTTATTTATTTTATTTTATTTATTTATTTATTTATTTAAACGGGAATTTCCCTTTACAAAAGTAATACAAATTCTTACCCTTCGTTGTGTTGAAAAGCCAGATCTTGCCAAAAATGACAAATTGTACTCTGGTACGGGTTTACCATTAAAGGAACAAGGTTAAATAAAAGACAATGAATTCGTTCCTACTTTGTAATTCAAAAATCAAAATTAAATGTAAATTTGGAAATGAGAGTGTCAGACTCAGCCTGTGGCTAGCGTGGAAAAAGAGCCTGACAGAGAAAACCACGATCTCAGCCACTCAATGATTTAAAAACAAATTCAAATAAACATAAGAATCAAAATATCAAATTCCAGTAAATCACACATAAATCAAATATCCAATGTAGAAATAAATTCAGATAAAACACAAATAAATAAAAATATCAAATAAAAATCAATTCAAGAAAAACACATGTAAATCAAAATATCAAATAAAAATAAGTTCAAGTAAAACACATGAAAATCAAAATATCCAATGTAAAAATCAATTCAAGTAAAACAGGTAAATCAAATTCCAGTAAAATTGTAAATCAAAATATCCAGGTAAAAATCAATTCAAGTAAAACAGGTAAATCAAAATATTAAATTCAAATAAAATGGTAAATCAAAATATCAATGCAAAAATAAACTCAAGAAAAACACAAGTAAATCAAAATGTCAAATCCAAGTAAAATGGTAAATCAAAATATCCAGGTAAAAATAAATTCCAGGGTAACACATGTAAATCAAAAATATCCAATGCAAAAATAAAATCAAGTAGAACACATAAAAATCAAAATATCCAGTGCAAAAATAAAATCAGATAAAACATCTAATTGCAGGGTAAAACCAACACAAAATAAAAGGCACATAAAAATAAAATCAATAAGAAAATTCAATAAAACACATAAAAATCAGGGTACACAAAAACACATAAAAGGGTAAAAACACAATAAGACAAAAACCAAATAAAATGTATGTAAAATAATCAATAAGAAATTGTTGTAAATATAACTAAAAATTCTCAAATAAAATGAAATCAAAAACAACTTGGAAAAGATAAATTCAAATTTGGTAGTTCTCAGGCTCAACAAAAATGAAAAATAATTTGTGTAAGGAAATTTAGAAAAACTTATGGAAAATTCACAAACTGTAAACAAAACCCAATTTTATTATAATTTATGAATGTTTGATAAATTTTGACACAATTTGAAATTCAATCCCTACAAACAGCAGCACATTTTAAAACCAAAAACATATTTGTTAGTTAATTTAGGGGTCTGGAGTCCTGTATGGAAGCAATCCAGATAACGTTGATCGTTGGAACGCATCGGGCTACACGACTAATGTTTCTTTGCATGCTTTATCTAATCTAGAATCCTATTGTTGGACCGAGACATCATCGGTAAATTCTCAATATAACAAAAGCCCCTGTTATACTTTCATCAACGTCCACACGGGAGAAAATATTAGTACTTACAACAAGGCATTTCATACTTAGATTGAACCACAAAATGTTTTACCCCTTTCGAAAATATACACAAATTATTATAATATGAAAAATTAAATATCAATGTTAAGCCTGAAAAACTTTTTAAGTGGAATAATTTTAAAAATATAATTTAGTGAGATTTACCTGAATTGAAATAAAAAAAAAATGTAAATTATTTAATTTAGTGAGATTTACCTGAATTGAAAATATATTAAAAATTGTAGTTTATTTAATTTAGAGAGATTTACCTGAAGTAAAATTAAAATAAAATGTAGTTTATTTAATTTAGAGGGATTTACCTGAATTGAAATCAATTTAAAAATTTATAAACAATTGAACAGAAGTTATAAAAAAAACAGTGAAATTAAATTTGAAATAATTAAAATTATAAAAATTATAAAACAAAATAATATTAATTTTAGAATAATAAAATAATTATCATACCTGTTAGAAATGTAAGTAATTTATAATAAAAAGTGAAATTAAATTTAAAACAATTGAAATTTTAAAATGGTAAAAATAAAATTATTATTTCAAATAATTATCCTACCTGATAGGAAATGTTAATCCAATTTGGAACAAAAGTTTACAAACAAAGAAAATACACAAAATACAAAATAAACGTATAAGATAAATTTTACACCCGGATTTCAAAATCTGAATCTGAATGCCTTAAAAGTTACTTCGCAGTTCTTTTAAAGACTCGTATAATACGTCATCAAAACCAACCGAACCCACGCCGCATCCCAGAAAAATTCCCACAGGAAATCGATCTACGAGACAAGTACCAAAATTTTATGTCTCACGTCAGCTCAAGAGTATTAATGGTTATTACACCCCATGTGTGCGAAACGCCTGAACACCAATAGTAAAACTATGCAGACCACACAGAAAAAAAAACATGTGGTTGTTTAGTTTATTTTACTCACTTAAAATGCAAGTAATTATTCAGAAAGCTATCAGAAAATTTAACAAATAATTTTGTAATACCATGATCGAGAAACTATATAAAAAAATTTTTTTTTTTTTCTTAATGAAGCGTGCGTAAAATATTTAAAGGATTAAAGATGACCATCGGATACCACAGTATAAATGATAATATGCAATGCAAAATTTTTAGCAATATTAATACAATGTAGATATAAATACGATTATTTATATGGTAAAACTTAAAAAAGGCTTTTTTTTTCATTTATAAGTTGCTGCTTCTAAAGAAACATCAAGGTTAATAAAATGACTGTTCTTGTTGTATAATTGAATCATCTGTTAACAGGTGATCTAAGCATTAAATGAGGCCTAAGCTTTGGTAATATAAACTCCGGATTTCTTTCTCTAAGCTCTCTGTTAGGTTTGTAAGGTACAAAAGATTCTCGTAACGATAATTCATCAATAATTCCATTGTCTATTTTGAATAAACAAATCGCATCAGAGTATTCAGCATAAGATTTAATCGAGGGAATTCTATATTTTAAAATAACAGCAGCATAATTGTGTGAATTCTTATCAATAGGACACCCGTCAATGAAAGCTAAGAATCGAAGAAATTTATGTTGCACCTTTTCTAGTTCCTTCCATAATTCCTGAGTAGAAGAAGCCCATATGTTAATGTCATATGTTAGTAAAGACCTAACAAATGCATAGTATATATCAATAAGAGATCTCGGAGACAAAGCCCTACTCTTTGCCAAGATTGTGTACCACTTTCTATAAGCCTTACTAATTATAATTCTAACATGCTCAGCAAATGTAAAGTTTTCATCAAAAACAACACCAAGATCTTTAAACGTAGATACTCTCTCAATTGGCATGTTAGATATAGAGTATTGATAAAAAGAAGTACTCCTTCGGGAAAAGGTGATAATCCTGCATTTAGATGGATTAATTTTAAGACCATTTAATTCACACCAAGCCAACAAGGAGTTGAGATTCCTCTGAAGTGTCGCAGCATCGGAAGGACTAGTGATAACTCTCAACAATTTAGTGTCATCTGCATATATTAATATTTTACTATTAGTAATAACCTCTTTGGCATCATTTATAAATATCACAAAAAGGAGAGATCCCAAATGTGATCCCTGCGGCACTCCAGACGGGACCCCAAATCTCCTTGAGAGGCAATCATTTATCTGTACATTTAAAGATCTATTATTTAAATATGATGCAAACCATTCAACAACAGAGTGAGAGAAACCAAATTTATGAAGTTTATCCAGAAGAATAGCGTGGGGAATCTTATCAAATGCCTTTGAAATGTCAGTATAAATCACATCAACTTGCTTACCCTCATTCAAGTAAGATGTCAGATATTCACACTTAACCATTAAGTTAGAAATCGTTGAACGTCCAGAGACAAAACCATGTTGTTCAGAAACAATTTTAGATTTACAAAATGAAATTATTTTGTTATACACCAATGATTCAAATGTTTTGGCTAGGATATTCTGTTTAATAATGGGTCTATAATTGGTAACAAACTTTCTGAAACCAGACTTGAACGCGGGTTTAACATAAGCATGTTTAAATTTACTCGGGTATGTGCGAGTTCTGAGAGATTCATTATAAATCATAGAAATAGGCTTAGCTAAACTAGTAAAACAATTCGAAACAAAAAGTGGATGAAGGCCATCAGGACCCACAGGTAGATTTTCATCAATGTTCACTTTCATTTGCAGTTGAACATTTGAACATTCATCCACATCCAAAGTACTCAAAAATAGGGGTTGGACAGTCTGATCAGTCAAATTGTGTTGAAAAGCAGAAGGGAAATAATCAGCTAAAGCTATGCAGAAGAGTCTGCAGAGTCTGATTTCTTATCTTTATATGAAAAATCAACATTTACAGAAAACCCAACTCCATTCTGAGAGTTTACATGCCTCCAAAAACACTTGCTATTACTCATAATACTCTTTTCCAAATTACTATGGTATTCCTTCTTAAGATGCGCAGATAGCATTTTACAGAATGACCTTTGTGATTTAAATCTCTGCAGATCATGAGGGTTAAAAGACTGTTTATACTTAGCATGTAAGTTTTTTTATATTTAACCGCATCTCTAAGCTCCTTCGAAAACCAAGAGGAATATGAGCTCTTATAAGGTCCGTGATAGTGGAGTATAACAGGTAATAACTTCAAAAATTAAAGAACAAAATTTGTCAACCATCAAATCCACATCACTAGCACCATAAAAGACATTATCCCAATTTATTTGATTCAATTTATCATTAATCTGATTGTAAACAGCCCTTCTAAAATTGAAATGTGAACTAGACAATGCTCCAGAGCTCAAATTATGTTAATTTACAAAATTCTTTTGAGTATCTACTTGGTATACGAATGTAGGCTTTCACGAATCAAGATTTAGACATTTTGTAAGCAATTGACTGCCAGGCGCGGATACATGAGGGGAGGGGGTAATGGGTGCAAATGCCCCCCCTCTCCTGACTCACGATCAAAACACTGTATTGAACGATTCGAAACTTGAGCTTCAGGATTGTTTAAATAGTTCATAAATGGTTTGTAGAATTAAATATAACCTAACATTTTAGTTGTCATTCAATAGACCATTATTGAAATGCAAATATTACATGAATGGCACACTAAAATCTTACCAAATTTTTTGTTTAGAACGAATTATTTAAAAGGTAGGTAAAGTAAATCCGCGCCTGGTAACTGGCATCTTCAGTAGATATACTTCGTCCACATGATCATTACATTACAACGTGTTAACAATCGCTTCAGCGTAAGTGAAGTAATATTATCAATAAGCCAAAAACTCTAAAAAGACATACGTTACATAACAATTTGTTGTATGTTATTATTTCAATGAAACGATACTACATTTTTCACGTTTCTAAGTTGAAAATACATTGTACTATGAATAAAGGGATTTTAACTTTCTGCTTAAAATGCCTTGTTGGGTTAGGTATCTATGTATTAATGGAACGCTTTAAAAGAACCAACAAACGTTGACTAACTTTTCTGTCGTACAACACATCAAAAAGTCGCACCCTTCCATCACCCCGTCATTAAGAAAATTACTAACAAAGGACGGGTGTTTTCAATTGACCTAATTTCAATTAGTTTCTTTCACATTCGTCTACTGTAGCAAAGTCACGGAGGTAAGGCCATTTTGCAAATATGTCTCATTATTAATCATCATAAACATCGTAATTTTTTATAGGTGAAATCGGAATTTTTTTAAAGTTTGAAGATAACTGATACAGTACGTAGATGTGAAATGTGAATTTAAATGATGACTTTGATTTATATTAAATGAAGAAATGTGTTTTTAAATTCCGTAGAAGAATTTTTAAAAAATCCCTTGCAAGGATCAGTAAAATGTTACTAAACAATTAATCGAAGGGCGCCACTGGGTTGAAGACTAAGCTTCATGCTCTACGAACTTAATGGAACGGAACCACAGCAAGATGCAGCTTTTTGTTGTTTTTATTTACGATCGTAAATGAAACGTGTAATGACCGTTAAAATAGAACATGATTTTTCGATGCAAATATTCTGTACCACAATAAATTACAAGGAAGTGAAAAGGTAAACATGGTACATGTACTAAACATGTCAGACAACTAATAGTCTGTATTAGATACGTATATTAGCCTTCAATTTTTACATAAAATTTGTTGACTATTACCTACCGTAATGGATGACAATTACTTAAATAATGTAAATTTAGTACAAAAATAATGGTTCTGTTCAGCTTTATCGCATTCATTTGTATCTTAACTGCACGGAAGAGGGAAAAATTGTGATGCTGACAAAGCATTTTTATGGAAGAGACTTATAAGGACAGGTGCTACGAAAAAATGAAAACGGCAACTCTCTTCAAAGTACTGTCACGAATGTTTTGATTTCTGTCACGTTCCTCCGAAAGCATTTATACTTCCACAGCTCTTCCATTAATTTTACATTCTCACAATATTCTTTTACTGTCTTATATTAGTTTAATAACGATCCTACCCATCTGCTCCTATCTTTAAACACTATCTGGTATAATTGTGTTGTGGTTCGTGTCCATGATGCAATTGATTTCTAAATTTCAAAGCAAAATCAACATTCAAAAATTAAATTCGAAATTTTGTTGAACGTTTCTCCACTTCACTGCAACTCCTTCAGCAACTCATTTCACCACTATCCTCAAATTTAATCATTCTTCTTCTTAAAAACCTAATAATGGTTAGTCAATGCATTTCAGTGGTTATTTAAAAAGCTTATATTTCAAATTCAAACTTCTTCTATCAGTAATTCTTCTTGATATTATTTATTGCATACAATTATAAAAGAAAATAAGTGTATCTATAATTTGTTTATATTTGGAATTAAAATGTTTCTGTAATAGACAGGATAGAAATCTTTATCACAACCGTGAACGTTTGTGACAGCTTTTCAAGTGTTAATATAAAAAGAAAGGCACATACATTTATCCCTTTTCAATTGAGCGACATTAGTTTCGAGTTTTCCATAGGTATTCGAGAATTCTGTCAAAAAATTCTGCTTATTTATTTTTTGTCTGAAGAATTGTAAATTATATTTTAAAGAAATCCGTAAGTCTAAATTTATTCGCTGTCACCCAATATGTTACCGTTCTATGTTCCATTGATCCCTTCAAATTTTCATAAAATTGTTCCATGGTTTTCAGTCGTTTGCAACTAATAACACCAACTGATATTTTAAATTAAGTAATAGTAACTTTTTAGAAATTTCTAAATGATAGATTATTAATCTCAAATCATAGTTAAATAGAGTAAAAAATAATAAACCAAGAAAAAACTTGTAACCAGAAATAATCAACGTAAACGTTAAATAAATTTAGGCAAAATTAAGTAATACCTACAGGCCAACCAAATCGAAAATAAGAAAGAATATAAACAGCGAGATAGACATTTCCGATGTAATTATCCTAGTTACCTCAGAATTTCCCCAGCAGGAAGAAATAAATTAGACGAATGAAATAAAGACAAAAAAGAAGTGAGAAACTACCTGTGGAATATTGATGTCCCAGTATTTATCCAAATGTTTCAAGGAAATTGAGGAAAAACTTTGACTGGGACAAGCAGACGCGAAATCGAATTCTAAATTATGAACTAGATTGCAACGTGTCGCCTTCCAATACTGGGTAGGCATCGCAAACAAAGTATTGTTACGTAATTTATATATCACGTATTTTTTAACACTTTTTATTAATTAATTCGTACACCAAAAACCAATAATTCACTAACTACTTCGCTTCTTAATCCCTTTTCCTTCACTTCTAACTTCTATCTGTCACTCTTCTATCAAAAACTGTCAAACTGTCTAACCCTGTTACTCATATAACCACACACACTCTGTGGCGAAACGGTCGTTGTGGACTTATAAAATAAAATATTTGAAACTTAAAAGAGTGTTCTTTTATTTCATTGTTAAAATGGAGTTTCAACATGTAAAGGCTAATACAGTGAATAAATTACTCCTAGTTTACGATTACCACCGATGGTACGGGGTGTTTCAGTTAAATTCGTTATACAACTATGGGGCAGTGTTTGGTGATATAAGGGTGTAAATAAATGCTTGTTCAGCTTTAGTTTATTTAAATGATTATCTAAAGATACAGAAAATCGAAATCTATAAAATTCTGTATAAGCAGTGAAAAGCATTGTTGTAGTAAGTAGCACGTGTAAGGTTTTGCTTTCTATGTTTCCGAGAGATATGTAACTAACCGCCAAATTTAATTTAAAATAATAATTATGAGCCGTTAGCGCTTGGTGAAATATATTCAATAAAGAAACAAACGAAGCACTTGGAGAAATTTCACTATAATTTATTAATTGTACTCTGTGTACATTTCGCCTTGTTAGGGCAACTTCAGGAGTTTTTGCCAAATTTAAATTTTGGATAGCCCAATGCAATGAGGGAAGATGTCCTATAATGGTAAAAGAAGCCATTCATTTTCAATTCTCTTGATTAAGAAAATGACCTCAAATTATTCTAAAAAAATTATTTTTTAAACGATAGAATAAAGTAAGGTAACTTACTAGAAAATGAAGATAGTTAGGCTCTCTAAAATCGAATTATTCTTTCTCTCCTAGAACATCGAACGTGAAGAAAATGGCTTTTATTTTGGCCAAAAAATTAAATATTCACGATAGATTGTGTAATCTATGTTTACTCTTAGTTTTGCGCTCGAATTTTTATTAATGTGGCATAATTCCTATGTAATTTAAATAAACCTATTTTTATGGAAAAAATTTGGATCAACTCCAAATATTTCTGTTGGCAGGTATTAGGAAAAATAACCAAGACTCAGTGTAATGAACTTTAATTATTTATGCGAAGAATAAGTGTATTATTGAGAACTATGTGATACAATGTGCGTCCGTTGCGAGATTTCTACTGCGACTCTATTGTGACTGTGCTATCATGCTACCCTAAGACTACCTGACTATCATAAAACTTCCCTATCTTGAAGAAAACAGAACAAATTATATTTATACAGTAAAACATATTTGTTATCGTTGTTACTAAAAAATAACACCCCTCTTCAAAAAATAATAAATATTACATCTGAATATGTTGTTTAAAAACAATTTAAAAGATTACATCAAATCGCAAGTTTGATCTGTCTATAATTTTACAAAATTTAACGGTTTTGTCAGCATATCAGCTGGCATTACATCAGTTGGACAATACTTATAATCCAATGCTCCCTTCTCTTTCAAGTTTTTATGTAATGATACTTCGTATTATCGACGTGTTTTGTGAGATAACTAAACTTTTTGTTGTACACTAAGTTTAAACAGCTTTGATGTCTTCAAAAATAGTTGTCGTTGCCAGCATTATTCCTCTGAAGTCTGTTAATAAGCGGCGTAACTACACAGCTTCTTCTTTAGCCTCCGCGAGTGCAATATATTCGGCCTCAGTCGAAGATAATGCCACGCACGATTGCGTTCGACACCCCCAACTAATAATAGGCGCACCGAATATTTAAAAAAAATACCCACTATTCAATTTAGTATCTTTCTGATTTTCAGCCCAATCTGCGTCCGCGTAACCGAATAGATGCGTGTTAGCTCCGAGAATTAATTTACAATCCTTTGTACCTATCAAAATAACGCACTATCCGTTTTATTTCTTTTATTGCTTTTTCATTCTTTGCGGCAATTAATATATCGTCTACATAAACTAAAATATATATTGTTACGTAATTTTACAATATCACGTATTTATCTCAACACTTTAATTAAATTAACTCTATAACAACAACGATTCAATAACTATTTTGATAACAACAATAACTCAATAACTGTTTCACTTGTCAATCCCTTTTCTTCTCTTCGAACTTATCTCTGTGACTCTCTTCTATCAAATACTGTCAAACTGTCCAACGCTGTTCCTTATATAGTATTATGGACGTTTCTAGGCAACTCTCGAAACGTCCAGCAACTCTCGGACTTTCTGGAACGCGTCATAGGTTACTTCCACACAATTTTCGCAGTCGGCGCTTGTCAACGTCAGAGTGAAACATCTGTCACACTGCCCCCCCTCTAGCGCTGATCGTCCCGATCAGTTTCTTCCACTGTATATGGAGCCAGCCGGTCGAGGTGTACAACTTTCATCTTCAATTTGGGGCCTCGTTGTATCCTGTAGACGACATCGTTTATCCGGGTAATCACTTTGTACGGGCCCTCCAAATTCCGTTGTAATTTAGGACACCTTCCTTTCTTGCGAACTGGGTTATAGAGCCATACACGGTCGCCCTCCCTGAATCCAGTGGAATTCGCTCGCTGATCGTAGCGGGTCTTCATCCGGTCACTTTCGAATTTTATTCTTGTTCTGACGGCTTTATGGATGGTGTTAAGCCGCTCGCGTAGTTTAGACACATAATCGTCCGTGAACAGCGAAGAATCTTCAGGTCCACCAAACATTAGATCAGCAGGTAGTCTCAGTTCTTTCCCGAATAGCACGCAGGAAGGTGTCTGTTCGGTGGTCTCGTGTATGGATGTCCTATAGGCCAGAAGTAATAAGAGAATGTGGCAATCCCAATCGATCTGATGATCGTTTACGAACATCCTCAGGTTGTTTTCTATAGTCGCATAAAATCGCTCTACCATCCCATCAGGCCGAGGATGCAACGGAGTCGTTCTAGTTTTTCTTATTCCCATCAATTCACACATTCGTTGAAATATTTCTGATTCAAAGTTTCGGCCCTGGTCGGTGTGAATTTCCATAGGAACTCCGTATCGGCTGATCCAGTTGTTTATTATTGCCTCCGCCACGGTGGTTGCATCCTGGTTGGAGATTGCATAGGCTTCGGGCCACTTGCTGAAGTAATCCATCACAACGAGGATGTAGTGGTTGCGATCTTCAGTTCGAGGAAAGGGACCAGCGATATCCATGGCTATTCTTTCGAATGGCGCTCTGACGTTATACTGGTGCATTTTTCCTCGTGTTCTGGTTCTCGGACCTTTGTCGGAAGCACATACTTCGCGTTTTCTACACCAGTCTTCCACATCCAATCTAGCGTTCACCCAGTAATACCGTTCACGTAGTTTCTCTAAGGTCTTCTTCACCCCAAAATGTCCACCTCCAGTCCCAGCATGCAGCTCTTTTATTACTTCTTTCGTCTTTTTCTTGGGCAACACAACTTGTAATCGCTTTTTGGTCCCGTCCGGATTTTCCCAGATTCTTTTAAGTACTCCATTCTCGAGCTTTAAGAAATCTCATTGGGCCCAATAACATTTCGTCGTAGTACTCAGGAAGCTTACGTCCGCCCACGTTGGTCGAGATTCTCCTGTCTCCTTCCATTTCACGATGGGTCCAAGGTCATCATCGGTTCGCTGTTCTTCAATCAACACTGTGTCTTCCCAATTTTCTTGTCTTTCTACGGTGGTATGTAGGCATGGAATTTGTTCTAACCCTTCTGTTCGTTCCACAGAAGAACAATGCTTGCAATTCCGTGGGCATGGTCGTCTTGATAAGGCGTCGGCATTACCATGGTGTTTTCCTGGCCGATGTTCAATTTTGAAATTGTACTCTTGTAAACGCTGTAACCATCTGGCCACCTGTCCTTCAGGGTTTCGGAATTGCAGCAACCATTTAAGAGAAGAGTGGTCAGTTCTCAGCAGGAATTCTCGCCCATATAGATATTTGTGGAAATGTTATATAGTTTTTACCGCAGCCAATAGTTCTCGGCGGGTCACACAATAGTTCTTCTCGGGCTTTGACAGTGTCTTGCTAAAATATGCGATTACTCTTTCTTTACCGTCTTGAAGTTGGGAAAGAACCCCTCCAATACCCACATTGCTCGCATCAGTGTCGACTATGAATGGTTTTCCAAATTCGAGATAAGTCAAAATCGGGGTGTTAGACAACTTATTTTTCAGAACTTGGAAAGCTTCTAGACAGGTGTTCGTCCAATCAAGAGGCACTCCATTCTCGGTAAGTCTGTGCAAGGGGCGAGCCACATCCGCAAATCCCTTCACGAATCTTCTATTGTACGAACATAGTCCCAAGAAACTCCTAAGTTCATGCTGATTCGTTGGTTGCGGCCAATTACGAACTGCCTTGGCCTTGTCAGGATCTGTACCAACGCCTTTACTTGATATGACATGGCCTAGGTATTTCACTTCACTTCTAAACAACGCACACTTTTTGGGATTTAATTTTAGTTTTGCTGCTGTAAATTTCTGAAGTACTCTGCTTAGATTGGCGAGATGGTCTTCAAACGTTCGCCCAAACACAATGACGTCATCCAAATAGACCAAGCAGATTTACCAATTCAATCCTTGTAAAATGGTCTCCATTAATCTTTCAAAAGTAGCTGGTGCGTTGCATAGACCGAAGGGCATTACACTGAATTGCCAGAGACCGTTCCCAGTAGTAAACGCAGTCTTTTCCTTGTCTTCGGGATGTACTTCGACTTGCCAATATCCGCTCTTTAGGTCCAACGTCGAGAACCATTTACTTCACTGGACAGACAATCTAACGTGTCGTCGGTTCGTGGCAAAGGATAGCTGTCCTTATGTTTTACTTCATTTAATCGTCGATAATCAACACAGAATCTCGTTGATCCGTCCTTCTTACGTACCAAAACGATAGGGAAAGTCCATGGACTTTTCGATGGTTCTATTATCCCTTTCTCACGCATGTCCTTAATCAATGAATCGACTTCTTCTCGTTTGGCCCATGGTACTCGTCTGGGTGGCTGTTTGATTGGTCTTGCATTTCCTGTGTTGATTCGGTGGTACGCTAAATTGGTTCTTCCATCATCGGTGTCATTAATCGCGAAGACGTTCTGATACGTTCTAATTAGATGTTCTAGTTTTCGAGTTTCATCTGCAGTAAGATGTTCAGTTGCCTTGTTGATTAATTGTTGCAATGCTTCTGACAGATCCCCGTTTTCTTCCCTCTGTTCTCTAATTTGATCCAAATGATTTATGGTGATGGCTGGTTCTAATGTCCCTATTGGTGTTCCTTTCGTAAGTTTTTGTTCAAAGCATTTCAGATTGGCAACTCTAATTGGAATCGTGGTGGAGCCGGTTTGTACCACAGTTCTTCCGACAAGGATAGCTTTCTGCCTCAATTCTTCGTTGTCTTGCTCTTTGACTCCAGTCATTTCATAAGTGACATTGTCCCCTATTGTAATTCGGGCAACAGCTTCGGAGTGTCCAGGTAAAACTTGGTCTTCAGCAATGACGACCCTTAGTGTTCGCTGATCAGTCCCATTTCTTTATAGTGGCAGTTCTTGATCTCCTATTCGTAAACATTTTGTGCCCATGTCTACCTGGATTCGGTGACTTTCCATAAAGTCGAGTCCCAAAATTATGTCGTCGGTGATATCGGCCACAAGCACTTGTTGGTACAGGGTTGCGTCTCCAAGACCGATCACCACTTCGCATTCTCAATGAAACGATGTTGTTTCCCCTGTCGCAGTGGTTAAGACAGCATTTATTGTTAGCGGTCGAATCCTCCATTTAGCGATTATTCGAGGGTTAACCATTGTTCTTGATGCGCCGGTATCCACTATCAGTTTTAACTTCCTGCCGTCCACAAAACCATCCACAGTAAGTGAATTATCAGTGGTTGTTTTCGATACAGAAATGATGATTGGGGCTTGGGGACGCAAAGTAGACTTTCGCTTTCCCTGCTTGCTTCCTTTTGCGGCTGACGTCTGTCTTCTTCCAGATGGACAGCCGCTGCTTAAGTGCCCCATACGTCCACAATTCCAACATGTAGCTTCTCTCTTTCTCTTGACACAATCGCGTGAAAGATGCCCCGGTTTGTCGCAGGTCCAACAGCGTGGGCGCTCACTCATCTCTTCTTTTGGTTTTGAAGACATGACTTCTTTAGCTATTTTTACAACTTCTTGTCGAAATATCTCGCTGTCGCCATCCAAATTGAACCCAGCCTGTCGAACTCTAACATATCCTTTGGATGCTTGTTTGGCTGCTTCATACTCCAGTGCGTGCGACAAAGCTTTGCCTGCAGTTTTATGTCGGGATATGCTCAGGGCTTGCTGTATTTCTACATCTAGCACTCCATCAACAAACATTTGGGTTGACAGCTGGTCTGTAAAGTCTTGAGGGGCACTAGGATAAGCCAACCGCACAAGCCTTTCGACGTCTACTTCGAATTGTTGAAGGCTTTCGCTGCTTCGTTTTCTTCTCTTCTCGCTTATATCTGACTCTCTCTTCTATCGAATACTGTCAAACTGTCCAATGCTGTTCCTAATATAGTATTATGGACGTTTCTAGGCAACTCTCGAAACGTCCAGCAACTCTCGGACTTTCTGGAACGCGTCATAGGTTACTTCCACACAATTTTCGCAGTCGGCGCTTGTCAACGTCAGAATGACACATCTGTCACAATATACTTGGTTTCCCTTTTACTGATTTTATGTAGAGGCATGGGTCTGCTTGGCCTTGAATAAAATCGTTGTTTATTAGAATTTCATTCAAAAGTTCATTCAACACTTTGGCAGCTTGCTTTAGGCCATAAATACTTTTCTGAAGTCTTCAGGAAAAATTCTATTTTCCTTTTTCGACATAGCTATCCGGTTGCTGCATGTATATGACCTATTTTAATTGACCATTTAAGGAAACAGTCTTTGCGTCGAAGTATTTGACAAGTAATCCCTTTTTATATTTGATAGTAGTAGGCGTTACATGTTGAAACTCCATAATAATTTAGGAAAAAAACACACTAGGTTACAAAAAATATTTGTATATCCACTAGAACGATTTCGCCATACAATGGCTTCATCAGGTGAAAGAATATTTCAAAGATCGATAACAATTTGTGCTTATATACTAAGAGTAGACGAAAAAGAAATCAGTAAGTGTAGGGGGTGTTTAAAAAATTGATATTAAGGTTTAACAGAGGAGAGTTGTTAGTTTCTATTTGATTGTTGAGAATTATATTTAAATTACTCTATTTATTTATTAACATGCTTTCCATTAGATTAAGTTTAACTCCTTTGTCTAACGTATTTAATATTTTAAATTGTTCATTGAATTGATGGTTTTCCGTCAACAGATATTCAACATAGGTGAAGTCAGCTTTTTTCATTTTGTAACTTGTTGGATGTTCATTTATCCGTTGTTTAAAGGGTCTCCCAGTTTGTCCGATGTGCACTTTCTCCACATTCTATAAGTAGGTACACTCCTGATTTGAATATTTTTTATCAGTTTTGCCTTTGTTGTTTTTGATAAAATTAGAAACTCTAATTTTTGTTTTGAAGGAAGCTGTGATCATTGACTTTTTAAATAATTTACTAACATTTTGTGAAATTTGACACATATAAGTAAGCGAACAGAAAGTGTTAGTTTCTTTTATCTTGTTTATTGGATAAATTAAACTAATGGTTTTATTTTTGTTCGCTTACTTCCTGTAAATTATAAAAAGACTAGCAGCAATACCCGGCGTTGCCCGGGTAAGAATATATTACACGCTTGATGGAACATTCTAGAATATTCGCGAATTTAAAACTATCCAGAACATCCCATAATGATTTAAAACATTTCCTTACTTTTTTTACATTCTGAAACATTCTTGAATGATCTTCAAGATTCTGGAACATTCTTGAACATTGCTAAATCATTCTGAAATGTTATAATAAAACATTATTTTACTTCTTAGAACATATTTGAACTCCCTGTAACATTCTAGAAAAATCTGCTTTATTCTCATCCCCACTCCGTGCTGTTTGCTGGGTGAGTAGTGACATCAGTAAACGCCTGGCGGGGATGACTAATCGATTGATAATAATTGATCAGTTATCGACCACTGAGAGTTGAAGATTATTACAGTACTAATATCGCTATTAAAAAATGGGGGTTGGTTGTAGAAGGATGAAAATTAAGGGTTGTATGTATTTTTGTATGCTGTATCATAAAAAAATTAAAACAAAAAATTTTGTCTAAAAAATAAAAAAAAATAGGGGTGGACCACCCTTATTATTTAGGGGGATAAAAAATAAATTTTGGCCAATTCGCAGACCTAACCGATATGCACACAAAACTTAGGTAAAAACCGGTAGAGCCATTTCGGAGGAGTTTAATTACAAACACCGTGACACGAGAATTTTATATAGTAGAATGCTACCTTCTCCAAATGTTATTTTTCCCTATTATTATATTATATTATATTATTTTTTCTGAAACTGAATCTCTCTAAATCTATAAAACTCGGACTCCTTATATTCATTGATAATCATGAAATCATTAAAGTTCTTTTATAGGGAATGGCGTTACATAAGCTTTGGTTTTTATAGTGGTACGCTACCGTTTAAACACTTACCTATAATTAGGTTCACTTTTCTTTTATATTCAGAATTTCGCTAGAGATTTATTTAATTAGCATGAATTGCTGAAGTTCAATATAACTTACAAAGGAAATGTTCACGCCAGCTTTTTAGCAAACTACAGCAAAAGTTTTGTTATATTGTCAACTTCATGGAAGACAGTTAGTTACTAGCAAATGACTTAATTCGTTACTCTTTAAGTTCCTTGTAAAATTTAAACTTTTGTTTCCATTTATTTCCATTAATAACGATGAACAGGGTAACAATACAACTATTATGAAGTTGCAAACTGCATCTGTACCATCATTTCATTTGGACAAAATCCGACAGGACTTTAATCATCGTCGAACATTTCTGTGTTCGTCTTTCTATTGTTCCAGAAGTAATAAGTATGAAAATCGTTACAGTTTTGTTTCTGAAACTAACTTACTAACTAAAATCACTCCCTGATTTATTTTACATAAATTGCTAAGAAAAATGAAATTCAAAAATCTAACGAAAAAGAAGAATAATTCTGCTCGAATAATAATCTAAATCAAATTAGATATACTTTCAATCGATTTATTTAGGACAACGAGGTAACTATGGAACTCTAACACAAAAACAATAGAAAAATTAGAGGGGTGGAAAATATTTTATTATTTACATATTAGTTTATTTGCGAGTATGTTTTTGTGGAAACCCTTGAAGAGATCATGTAAAAATTCAGCGAAACGTCGGTAAATGATGCAAAATAAGAAAAGATTTTTCACCCCTCTAATTTTGAAAGAATTATTGTGATGGAGATACTCATTAAGGGAAAACTGACAATACGAATTATACTTCTTTTCTATTTATAATGTGTAACTTTTTTTTCTATGAAAAATCCCGTTACTAAAGTTTTATTTAACTCGATTCAGTTTGTCTTTGTCTTGGTTCAGTTTTGTTGACTATTTCTTAATGTTGATCGACCTTCCGTCTTATCATCAAGGCTAACAACCTTCGCGCAGGACTAGGCGATCGATGGAGGGATCGATGAAACTTTCCGGTCGGTGCTCGAGGTCTTCTTCCTCGATCCTTGACACTGGCCTGACGTGTGTGTGTGTCTGTTTTTCTGTTCGTGTTCTGTGCTCGGTTTTGCGTTTCAGTTTTTGTTTTGAATCAGGTACCCCTTTAATATTTTCGTTAAAGTTTTAACAAATTAATTCTTATAAATTTATTTTTAATGTGTGAAGCCTTTAATTAATTTCAATTGTTAATTCTTAATTCACTTTAACTTTTTTAGTCAATTAATTTTTTTTTGCCACGAGGCACTTATTATATCTCTTTATCTAGTTAATCCTTTGAGCCTTTGAGGCAATTTTTGTAATTTATTTATTAATCTAGCTCCTCACATCTTTATTCCAAGTAATTTTTGATTTTAAATAATTTTTCTTGTTCTTGTGGTATCTGGGGAGTAGATTGTTGTGTGTTGTATGTTTCTTTGACCCGACAGAGACTCTCCTGCACCCTTCCTTTTCTTCCCTTGTTTTTTTTTTAGGCATCTTCAATGCCGAGATTTTTTTAACTTTTATATAACATTCTTTGTTTTAGGATAGTTTTCATTTTTTTTTTTGTGCTTATTTATTTGTCAGCCCACCCACCATAGCGTAGGTTTCAAACGGACACTGAGGCTGGGAGTACGGGTTGGGGTGAAGACATCATCATATTTTGCTGCCCCGGCTTAGGGACCTTTTTGTTATACGAAATACCTCGTATGGCCGATAATTACCTGCAGGCGGCTCCTAATACATATATAAAGAGGTTGGTTCCCCACAGATATTAGGTTGGTAAGCTGGCATTTCGATCCCTTAGAGAAGTCCCCTTCAAAGACCCCGAAAGCAGCCCTAGTCCCAACCTTGTCGTAGGACACACATTTTTTTGGTGGGCTGCACTTGTAAGTCTTGTTTTTTTTGTTTGTAAAATTTTGCATTATACTCTTCAATGTTTTTGTGTTGTTTTTTTTAAGAGAGCTTCGAGCCCTCTAAATCACCAGGATTCTACAGGAACCACCGATGCACTACCGGTGCTCAATAAGGTTTTCTTTGTGTAAATTCTTTTCTTTGTTTGACAAAGTGGCGCCCGAGCACGTTTTCTTTTTAATGTTTCATAATATCGAATTTTTTATAACAAACTATTATTTTACTAAATATTTAAAATTTAATTTCAAAACTAAGTATTAGTTTTGTTAAATTGGCGCGGCACGAGTAGGGACCTGAAGAATCCTGATTGCAATTTTTTTCTTGTATTTATTGTAACTGGTAAACAAAAATTTTTTTTTGTGATTAAATTTATATTTTGTACATTATTTTTGCATTTACTGCATTTAACCTTCTGTAATTTATCTCTTAGATCTGTTTTGTAAAAGTTTGAAAAACATTGTCTGTTTACTTGTTTAATATCTTTCAAATTTGTTTGTACAGTTTCAAACTTGTGTAAAATTTTAGGTACTTGTTTTGCATTATGGATGTATTCTCTATTAATCCTCTGGTGATTGACTAATCCTTCCTTATGATGACGTATTAGACGAAACTACTGTGAGTCAAAACCAGTATTTGACTTGGAAAACTTGGATGTTTATCGTGAGTTTGACGAATTTCTGCAGTATGTAAGTGATTACAGATACCATACGAAATCATACTTTAATTGAGTTAACTTCTGATAAATTTATTTGTATCTGAAATTGAGTACAATTGCTTGGAAAAGAGAGCTAAGAGATTGTCTGTTTTATGTAAATTGAAGCCAACTAGTATTGGCAAGTTGTTTCTTAATTTGAGTATTTCTCGTGCAGAGTTGCATTTCAAAAGGATTACGTTAACTAAAGATTGTAATTCAAATGCTCACTACCTTTTTTTGTCTATTAGTATATTAAATAGTCGACTAACTGATACGTTATCACTTATACTTCCTGTTAATTCTTCTTTATTGGTTAAGGTCGTGTCTACTCCACATTCAATTTCTGCTTCAGGTTCCAGGAATGATGTTCCTGTATTAGGGAATAATGTTGGTTTAGGAAACTTAGGATTTTCAAATTTTCTGGACAATTTTTAGGTACATTCATTTTCGTTCAGATAACGAGACTTGTTCGGTTAAATCTGCTGATCCAGACGTCGCTGTAGCTCACGATCCAATAAATTTCTTTTCTTTTGGAGCAGCTCCTCTTCGTGTTTGTTTTCATACATTAGTTATGTCAGTGCCAAGGATTGTTGTTCTATCTCTTTCTTCTTCGATTCTCACACCTTGAGTGAGGGGTGCTATCAGCTCTCACTACATGTATAATGTTGGTCAGGAGTCCCTCTGTTCCCTTTATAGACTCTTGTTTGCTTCATGCATGTGAGTAAATTCCAACCCTTTGTCTCCAACATGATTCCACTCATTTTTACCTTTTGTCGTGCTTTCCTTTGGTAGTGCATCTGTGAGTGCATGGGACAACCCCATCGCGAGTTTTTTTAGGGGTATGAATCGGCCAAAGGTTTTGGGTTCGTAGCGTATGCGTGCCTTAGGGGTAATCGGGCTCACAACCAAAGTGAATGAGGTTCTGTCTCCCCTTCGAAGAGAGTTTCCCTTGTGTATGCGTATCTTACTTCCTTTCGTATTCATTATCATATTTTTCGATTCATAATTTGCCTATAACAATTCCTGGCTTCATTTCCCAAGTTCACCTCTGGAATTTACTACGTTTCACTTTCGTTTTTCGCCTCCTCAATCCTAATACTTTCAGGTCATTTTACTTCGGGCTGGAACCCCAACTGTACACTTTTTTACTGTTATTTGGCATTTCGTAGGAAATGGATATCAGTTTTTCAGGTCTTTCTTTCTTTCTTGCTTAGGTTCCCGAGGGGTCTTACCGTCCCTTTTCGGTCATGTAGTACCTGACTGCATGCTGGAATAAAAGAAAAATTTTTCTGAATTTATTTTTGCCGTCCCCTTTTGTTATTGTTTTTTAACTGTTCCCTATGTAGCTCTTCTAATGCCCTCTTTTGGCTCATGGAAGCCTCCCTTGTCTTACGTATGGCTTTAAGCCAATTAAATTTTTTATTTTTTCGTTTTTAAAGAATTCTATGAATTCCATTTTGGATTAAGTTTCGTTTTATTCCCGAGTAGGAAAGTTTTTAGTTTACGTTTTCGACTTAAGTCGGGATAGTTCCACCGTTAAGTTTTATTCTAGCTTAGAATGCATTTTTTACAGCTAGGAATGTAGATTTATGTTTTTGAATTTTATTTTCACTTTCAAGTGATTTTTTAGTTTTTGTTGGTGTTCGATGCACATGCCTTTTGAGTTTAGTTTACTGGTTTCGATTTGTTTATAGTTGATGCCTTTTATTTGTGCTAGGTGCTCTTTGAGTGCGACTTTTGTTCGATATGAGGCGATATTGCCTTTTAGTTTGCAGATAGCTGCAGTTTTCGATTATTGAGTAATCGCTTGTGCTTTTGGTAAGGTGCAGATTATATTGATGCACTTGTTTTGGTGCAGTTTAGGTTTTTTCATTTGGTTTTGGTGCAGGTGAATTGTTCTTGCACACTTTTGGTGTAGCTTGGATGCATTTTCCCTATGCAGGGTGATTTCTTACGCAATTTTGATGCAGTTGTGCATTTTTGATGCATTTTTCTGTGTTAGGTTTTTGCTCAATAATGAGTGCTATGATTTACGGATGCGGAATGTTTCTGCGTTTTCAGGTTTGAGTCCTGATATAGTGTTTTGGGCTTTAGGCCTATTCTTGGCGTCTTTGAGTGTTGCATGTTAGATGCAGTTTTAGGCTTTAGGCCTTTTGTTGGTGCGTTTGCGTTTTACATTTTAGATGTAGTTTTGGACTTTAGGCCTTTTGTTGGTGCGTTTGCGTTTTGCATTTTAGATGCAGTTTTGGGCTTTAGGCCTATTGTTAGTGTGAGTTTTGCATTGTAGATGCAGTGTTGGGCTGTGGGCCTATTTCTGATGTTTCAGAATTTTGCATTTTAGATGCAGCGTTGGGCTGTAGGCCTATTTCTGGTGTTTCTGAGTTTTGCATTTTAGATGCGGTGTAGATTGCGATTTTTTTATGGTGAGAGAGCGAAGTTTTGAGAGTGCTGTTTGCACATGAGATTTGCCTATGTGATTTTCGTAGCGTGATTTAGAGGTGATTAATCTCTTGAGTTTGTTTGCCAGGGTATGGTACCCAATTTGCCGAGTGCAAAAATTGTTTCGTGCGTTGGCTACGATTATCCTTTACGTCTGCTATAGGCGCTTGCATAGTAAGTGCAGAATATTGAATGCCGTTCTTTTTAATTTATTTTCGTTTGCCTTGGGTGCTTAATTATAAGTGCTATGCATTTTAAATGAAGTTTTAGTTTTCGTTTTCCAATTCAGTAGCATTGTCTGGTCGAATTGACCAATAATTTTCGTTTAGTTAGGCAATTAGCCTCCATTTTTTTATATTTAGTAATTGTCTGTTTGAGTTTAAGTTCCTCGATTTTTTTAGGAATAGATTCGTATTAGATTTTTGGTTCCCTTTCTTAGCTCTCGTACCGTTATTATGTTTTCCGTTTTTGATTTTGGTAGGTTTTGGGCTGTAAAGTACGTTTCTTTTTTCTGTTAATAGGTTTTGTAACTTTTTTTTCTATGAAAAATCCCGTTACTAAAGTTTTATTTAATTCGATTCAGTTTGTCTTTGTCTTGGTTCAGTTTTGTTGATTATTTCTTAATGTTGATCGACCTTCCGTCTTATCATCAAGGCTAACAACCTTCGCGCAGGACTAGGCGATCGATGGAGGGATCGATGAAACTTTCCGGTCGGTGCTCGAGGTCTTCTTCCTCGATCCTTGACACTGGCCTGACGTGTGTGTGTGTCTGTTTTTCTGTTCGTGTTCTGTGCTCGGTTTTGCGTTTGAGTTTTTGTTTTGAATCAGGTACCCCTTTAATATTTTCGTTAAAGTTTTAACAAATTAATTCTTATAAATTTATTTTTAATGTGTGAAGCCTTTAATTAATTTCAATTGTTAATTCTTAATTCACTTTAACTTTTTTAGTCAATTAATTTTTTTTTGCCACGAGGCACTTATTATATCTCTTTATCTAGTTAATCCTTTGAGCCTTTGAGGCAATTTTTGTAATTTATTTATTAATCTAGCTCCTCACATCTTTATTCCAAGTAATTTTTGATTTTAAATAATTTTTCTTGTTCTTGTGGTATCTGGGGAGTAGATTGTTGTGTGTTGTATGTTTCTTTGACCCGACAGAGACTCTCCTGCACCCTTCCTTTTCTTCCCTTGTTTTTTTTTTAGGCATCTTCAATGCCGAGATTTTTTTAACTTTTATATAACATTCTTTGTTTTAGGATAGTTTTCATTTTTTTTTTGTGCTTATTTATTTGTCAGCCCACCCACCATAGCGTAGGTTTCAAACGGACACTGAGGCTGGGAGTACGGGTTGGGGTGAAGACATCATCATATTTTGCTGCCCCGGCTTAGGGACCTTTTTGTTATACGAAATACCTCGTATGGCCGATAATTACCTGCAGGCGGCTCCTAATACATATATAAAGAGGTTGGTTCCCCACAGATATTAGGTTGGTAAGCTGGCATTTCGATCCCTTAGAGAAGTCCCCTTCAAAGACCCCGAAAGCAGCCCTAGTCCCAACCTTGTCGTAGGACACACATTTTTTTGGTGGGCTGCACTTGTAAGTCTTGTTTTTTTTGTTTGTAAAATTTTGCATTATACTCTTCAATGTTTTTGTGTTGTTTTTTTTAAGAGAGCTTCGAGCCCTCTAAATCACCAGGATTCTACAGGAACCACCGATGCACTACCGGTGCTCAATAAGGTTTTCTTTGTGTAAATTCTTTTCTTTGTTTGACAAAGTGGCGCCCGAGCACGTTTTCTTTTTAATGTTTCATAATATCTAATTTTTTATAACAAACTATTATTTTACTAAATATTTAAATTTAATTTCAAAGCTAAGTAATAGTTTTGTTAAAAATGACTTCTTCATTTACAATTATGACAGCGTCACAATAAGTAAGGTCAGGAAGGTAGAAGTTGATAGAATAGTAAAGAACTTTCATGATTCATCTGAATTATCAAGATATGCTCTTTATGGCAAATAATTCCGACTGACAGAAACATGAATATGAATATGAACATAAACAGGTTAAGGATATTTCATAAACATTAGGAAGCTCTCCAGAAATTAATTTCTGGAGTTAAACCATTACCAATTAAAAAAAAACATTCATCAATTAACGCTAAAAATTCGCCACCAGAGCTTTGTATATATGTAGTGTGAATTATTGTAAATTAATCAATAGGAAATGGTTTTCAGCTACTCGGTTTATTAATTTTATGCATTATGCTTTTTTGCCTTTTGATGCCAAATAAAAAATATTCTTATTATTTAAATCAGTGATCCCCGGAGTGGTCTATATCGATCCCTTAAGATCAGCTAGATAATGCGAGAGATCTATGTCAGCGGAAATAAAAATTGGAGTTGCATGAAGTGATGTAGATGAGGGCCCACGGGGACGGGTCTCGTTTAAGCAGGACGTGTCTGAAATTTTGGCTTCCAATAAATGGAAAAGTTCAAATAACATGGATAGTATATTGATTTATAATATAAATGTATATGAAACATAACAATATAGATTTTAAGTTAGATTAAAGGAACTTATTTACGACTCCACTCTGACTTAGGTAAAGGAGAACCGACTATGATCAACAACTTAATTCCTTTGAATTTGATTTAATGCTAACTAATAGATTACATTGAGTAATAATTGCCCAATCAAGAAAGAAATGGCACATGGTCAAAAAAATAAGTATGTTTGGGAATTTCTGTACTCTGCAATTCTTTACTGGAAAAACAAAAATAAAAGGAATATTCCAATTGCAATGTATCGTAGTTAGAGAGGGACAGTCGCTTCAAATATACAGAGATGCATCTCTCCGATTTTTTAAAATTTTTTTTGAACTTTAGCTCACTGTTTTCTTGCGTGGAATTACTTTTATACGCATTAGAATGAGAGTACTAAAAAATAACCGCAAAGAAGCACACAGAAGGGAATCGAACCCAAATCCGCTCTGTCGAAAGTAGGTACACATTCCAGTTGCTCGAAATTCTACCCGAGGAGTTAATTTTTTATTCTGATACAGAACGTAAACTATCCATGCGCCAACTTCCATTTAAATGCCCTTAACCACAAAGGCGTGAATGAGTATATAACTATAGCCCAAATACTACTAGCCTAAATATTTGCATTTACATACAGGGTGGTTCAGATAATCTCGTTCATGAAAGTTTGAAATCGAAGGTTTTGTATTTAACCAAAATGTTTTAGGATTTTTGAAACTTCCGGAATGTAATCAACATTCTAATTTTAAACGGAATATACTATATTTTGTACATTTCTGGTATCTGACAAACACTTGCCGGAGATTAAGAAGTGGTTGTAACATATTGTAGGGTACAGTTATAGAGACTTCAACCTTTTGATAGATGTGTAATTCACATTTTATTACTTTTAGGGTGTCCAAATAATACACATGATTCTTACCAACCATAATCGCTTAAAAACATATTATTTTATAAGCTACACTTCTATTAAAAGGTTGAAGTCTCTATAATTTGTAACTTCTTTTTTCTGGCGACCCAGAAAACAACGTTACGCCTAGCCTTATTCTGCTGAAGGTTTAGTTTAGTGTATAAAGTGTGTGAACCCGCCTTAACGTTCTTATTAATTATTGATTTTCTTCGACTGTCTTGTGCATATCGATCCCTTCCAAAAAAGGATCTACGAGTTCGATATCGATTTTCGAGACAGAGTCTTCCTTCTGACCATCAACTGTGACGGACGTTTTGGCGTGGTGCTATGTGTTTTTTGTGGTATGTGTGTCTATTATCTTTTTCCATCGGCAGTTTAGCCTTTCAATTTCAGTTTAAATATGTGTTGTGAGTTATTTTAACCTTAGCCTAAGCTGTTCAATTTTGAGAATAAGTACTCAAAACATTTCATTTTCTAGTCTTGTATTTTTTATATCAGTCACATATGTAGGTATTGTGACGGATGTGTCATTCTTACGTTGACATGCGCCTACTGCGAAAGTTTAGTAAAAGCATAAAAGTAACCTATGACGCGTTCCAGAAAGTCCGAGAGTTGCTGGACGTTTCAAGAGTTGCCTAGAAACGTCCATAATACTATATAAGGAACAGCGTTGGACAGTTTGAAAGTTAGTTATTCGATAGAAGAGAGCAACAGATATAAGCGAGAAGAGAAGAAAAGTGATTAGAAAGCGAAATAATTATTGAGTTGTTGTTGTTATTGAAATAGTTAGCCTATCGTTGTTGTTATAGTTAATTTAATAAAAAGTGTTCAGAAAAAAATACGTGATATTGTAAGTTACGTAACAGTATTTTAAGATTTATTTTTTGGGCCTTTTGATTTGATGTTGGTTATTTAATTATAGTTGATTTCGTAAGATTTTCACACATTGTTTTTCTTTTAATTCATTTTTGCATGTAATTTTTTGACCCTTAACCGATTTTTTAATCACTCACACTTTTTTCATCTAGTTTTGTTTGTTACTTCTCACATTTAAAAATTTCGTTGTGGTTATCATTTCTTTTTCGATACTAACTAACATCACCACGTACCAAATGTCTCGGAACTACGTTTTCTGTCTTACAGATGTTGAGGAATCTGATGTTGAGTTCGGTGATTTTGAGTTTCAGTTTTAGTTTAAAAAACTACAAAGCTTGTGTATCGGCATCGGTATTTTTCAAATATTGAATTGAGGAAGCTTTTAATTGTTGCAACTCCATATTCACAATACAAATAAAACACAACAGTTTCAGTTGCAAAATAAAATTATTCAATGATAGGCAAAAACATTCTTTAACGGCTATGAATCCTCAACCTCCAAAATTATATGGACTTATCAAACTACATAAGGATGGTTATCCCATTAGACCGGTCGTATCATTTGTCCAAGCTCCTTGTACCTATGTTTCTAAGGTTTTGGTTAATAAAATCAAAGAATTAACAAATTTCAACCCCATTTATTTCATAAAAAAATCGTTAGAACTTGTAAATAAAATATCTAGTTAAGATTACCGCCTAATAACAAATTTGTTTCGTTTGATATTTGTAATCTGTTCTAGTATTCCACCCGAAGATGTGGTCCAAATTTTTAAATCGCTTCTAATTGGTAACCAGGTAAATCCAGCCATAATTAATGATTTAATCTCCACCTTCCTGCCTCAAACAAAATTATTTCATCTTCGATAATGTTTATTACCAACAACAGGAAGGATTAGCGATGGGAAACCCAATGAGTCCTATTTTAGCAGAGTTGTTCCTTAAAAATTTAGAAAAGAAAATTTCCAGTAATATTTTTTTAAAAAAGAACTGTTGATTTTACTACTACCGCCGTGTTGACGATATTTTAGTTAGCTTTACTGGTACTGACAGGCAATTATCTAGTTTTTTTCAATTTTTTAAATAAATTAGATCCTAAAATAAAATTTACTTTAGAGTTAGAACATAATACATCTATCAATTTTTTGGACTTAACACAAACGAATTCCAACAATTCACACATTTTTTCTATTTATCATAAACATTCTCATACGGACTCTTATCCATCAAAAACCTGTTGTCCCACAAATTACCTTTATTTAATTCTAGTTTACATAGATTAATAACAACACCGATATCTTCAGAGTGTTATAATAGAGAATTAAATAGGATTTATTAGATTGCAAGAAATAACGGTTATAGTTTTTCTTTAGTCTCAAACTTGTTAATAAAATTAGCTCAAAAAACTCGTAACTAAGTCTATGCTTTCACTAACAATAATACGAGTATTAAGAACCTTAATTATAATTCAATTACCTATTTAGGAAATATTCCTCTCACCGTAGGAAAACGGTTATCTAATTTTACAAATTCAGTTATATCTTTTAAGGCTAATAACCCTCTAGGCAAAGTTTTGATAAACAATATAGATTCTACTAATAAAAACTCAAAATCAGGTATTTATAAACGACAATGCGGTACCTACTTGCAAGAAAGCGTACATTGGCCAGACTGGTAGAGCCTTTAAGGACAGAATATCCGAACACAAAAAGAGTTAAGTATATAAAAAAGTTACTCCATTCAACGTATGCTCAACATTTCTTATTAGAGTCTCATAATTTTAATGATAATTTCCAAATATTACACATAGAGAAGAAAAGTATAAAATTGAACTTACTTGAATTTTTAGAAATAAATAAATTAAATAAACAAGGTTTAATTTTAAATGACAAGATTACATGTTCCATATCCGTTCATTCATTACCGTCAATCTTGTGACTAAAAATTACATATGGGCACTAAGCCTTAATCTACGCTTTTATCCACTGAATGCATTCCATTGTATACCTGTCAGATTTGGATAAATTTATCAGAATACCCTTAAGTAGGTGGATGGAGTTAAAATAAAAATTATTATCTTGATAGGGACATTATAAATGTATACAATATTTGAAACTCGAGCAGTCTTCGTCTCCTGACAGTTTTATGGGCTTACTGAATGACAGACGTCCTCATCACAACTAGGATTATGTTCATGTGAAAGCATGATTCTTCTTTTGATATTCATATCCATTATCATATTTTACAATTTCTACTGTAACATTAAGTAAGTGAAGTATCGAAACGACATACATTTTACTTATCTTTTAAATACAAGTACGTATTGTTAAAACTACCATGGTGATAAAGAAAAAGTATTTCGTGTTGATGTAGGCTTAGCCTTTTCTTCGGTAACCATATTTATCTCTTTTTAAAAAAAACAATTATAAAGAAATATTTTGGTTTGTTTTGCTCCTTGAGTGATCAAATTAACGTGGAAAATTATTTTATGTGCATTGAGTTTTTCTTGTCATGAAGCATTTAATACTTTTTGTTTAATCCTAAATACAATGTCGCTTAAACTGTTTTGTTGCTATAAATAAAAGTTAGGAATTTGCTTTGAAGTAGTAGTGTTTTATTTATGTTGATAACTCTGGTTGACATCAATAGGCCCTCTAAGAAATGTTGAATCCTATGATTTTAAATCATTCTTTGAAACAACGTGTGGGTTTATTTTTCGATCACGCCTCGTACACCAAGTTAAGTTACACTACATTATTAATATTAGAAAAAAAGTCATTCTTCATAAATATATATTAAAAAGTTCTGCAAGGCACAAACCCGAAAATACAATTACCAGATATCATTTTTTTTCGGTCGTATAGGAGGTGTCAAAAAATACGAATTTTGCTCAAGAGTCCAGTACCATTATTTTGGAAATATAAAAAGAAGTTATTAAAAAACTTGTTTCTAATGAGATTTGACGTTAATATATCTATGTACCTACTCCCGTAACTAATAATTTTAAATTGATTTAAAAGGGACGAAAAGACAGCAAATCTATACTAATTTGTGTTAATAATATTCAATGGTGTGGTTAATAGTATGTATTTTCGCCCCTTTTAAGCTTTTTCGATGATAAAAAGAAATAAAAATTAAAACTTGAAATTTTCTTACTGTTTCTCTTTCAAAATGAGTACGTCGACATAAAATGCTGTTAGAATCAATTTTTTTATAACCTTTTTTCATATTTCAAAACAAAAGGTACTTTCTCTTGAGCAAAATTCATGTTTTGACACATCTCGTATACAACTGAAAAGAATTTAATATCTGGTAGTTGCATTTTTGGTTTTAGGCCTTGAAGAACTTTTTACAAAGAATTACATTTTTTTCTAATATTAATAATAGAGTTTTTCATTTGTTGTCAACTCTTATTATTTTGCAGATATTTTTTTTCCTGGTTTGGTTAACAGCTAAACTAATATATGGTTCTTAACCATATCAAAGATTAATATCACGAACAGTATCATGTAATTTCAAAAGTCGTGAAACAGTCCTTCTAGGAGTTAATTTGTTTATAACGTCAAGATTTAGGGGTCAATTTAATTAATTATTTTATTTTTTTCGATTAAATTTTAAAATCGGACAACCTAAACTCACTTTAACCTAAACTTTCTGTTATTCATCTCTTGAGAAACACTTGTTAAAGTAGCTTCGAATTTGAAATTTTTTAAATTTAGTCAAACATATTTTTTTTTTTATTGGCAACAGAGTCTTATTTTGACATTTTCTCCATTTTATTCTGTTTGTTTTACGGTCATTATTTAGGTACCGACGTAATATACAATATATGGAAACTAGCTGTTGCCCGTGACTTCGTCTGCGCCAATTTCTGTTATTATGATCGCGATTAAGAATTTTTTAAAAGAATATATTTTTAAAAAAAATTTGCCTAAAAAATAGAAAAATCATTTAGGGGTGGACCACCCTTAACATTTAGGGGGATGGAAAATATATGTTGTCCGATTCGCAGACCTAACCGATATACACACAACATTTCACGAAAATCGGTCGAGCCGTTTAGGAGGAGTTTAATACAAACATCGTGACACGAGAATTTTATATAATAGAAGATAATAAAATAAACAGTACAAAATTTAAAGTACGTATGTATATGAGGTAATTCTAAGGGAAGCATGTAGGTGAAGATAAATTACAGTGAGGAAAACAAAAAAAGTTAGGTAGAAAGGAGACAAAGCCATCATAAAATACGTTGGGAATCTACATTGAAGCAAGATTAAAGAAAAAAAAGAACAAACTTATTTTTACAAAAATATAAATTTATTATTTTTTTCCGTCACAGCTCTATTAATTATAGTTCCCGAAAATTGAACATAATTTGATCAAAAGAATTGATATAAAAGCTTTAAAACGTACATACAATTTTCACAAGAAATACAGTCGGGAAGGTTTCTGGGAAACGTTTATAACTTACTTATTATTCTAAACTAAATCCATCATACCGCTCAAGCCATAAATTTAATAAAAAGACAGCATTTTAAAGCTAATTGTTATCTTCTTATTATTTTCATTAGGTATTGACAAGATTTAATGCGAGTTTTTCCGCATTCTTCGAAACTATAAATAAAAATTATATGAAATAAGTAACAAAAGGGGAATTTTTTCCCCCTATCCTTGTTGGGCCCTAGACGGAAGCGGGATACCTACCAGTATTGTTAAAAAGCCTCGGGTTAATTCTACGTATCCAAAGTTGGTAGACTTGTTGAAAGTTGCGGAAGCTTGCCGAAACATGTTTCGAATGTTCAGTGTAAGCATTTCACGAAAAGGAAATTGCAAAGGACCGTTAATGCTTAAAATCTACTCCTCTGTATCAAAATCAGGAAAAGCCAACGCATACTCCCACGGACATTAAAACGAATACTAGAAAACATTTTCGCTACTAATCTAGCTTTGGTTTATATTGACTACAAAATACAGTAAAAGGTAAGCATTTAGTGTATTCATCTATCAGTAATTTATCGAAATCATTATATGTGGACAGTGATATCGAATCTTTTCATTCTCTTCAACACCAAGTACCAAAATGTCAATATATTATAATTTTTAGTTATTTAGAACTAGGTGTAATAGTTCATTTTTGTTTTATAGACCTACTTGCCAAACTTAAAGAAAAATATTAATAATAAAAATTGATTCGATTGTGGAATATTTTGAAACATTTTCAAATAATGACGATTCAAAGAAAAGGTGCTTTTTAATATTTCAATAGTTTTAATGGCCAAATACTTAGGGTTTGCTGAACAATGGCCCTTTCAAATGACTTAACACTTTTGAAGCCCTATTAAAGTGTTCGATGCTCTTTTAAAATGCCTGAAGCCTTTTTTCAAAGTTTTTTTTAACCCCTTACAAAATGTTCGAAGCCCTTTTTAAGTGCTCAGTAGATCAAGAAACAATTACATACGGATTAAATTGATCTAAATACAACAAATTTTAAATGCATAAAACCGTTTTCAAGTTAATAAGCTATGAATAAAAACTACTTATATAAAAAAAAATCTAAGAAAAATTTGATCAATAAAACACACAAACTTAATAAAATTGAAGTTTCTAAATGAAAATGTAGTTATTGTGTCGAATATTATATAGGCCAAAGAAGAAGAAATCTAAGGGCTAGATTTGAAGAACACATATTGTACCAACTTTAACGACTGGACGACTTAGTGAGAAATAGTGAGAATATCAATGTATTGCGTTTTTGAAAATAAAGGAAAAATACTTTTATAGGTACTAGACAATTTCACCAACGACCAGTTAGAATTTGAAAACAATGTACTTAATAATAGGCAGGCACTTCTACTTCTACTTTCTACCCCTTATCAATAACCGCTACTATTTAAGACAGCATCATTAATGTAATATTTAACATAATTGGTGTATTCTCTTGAAAAGAGCTTTATCAGCCGAAACAATTGTTGAGGAGTTAATAATAAATGAATCGAAATTAGGCTCAGATCATTAACTTTTGTCTAATAACAGTCTTAGTCAATTACTATTAGAACTTTGTTTAGGTAGCTCCTAATTTAAGTTGTAAACGCTTTTTATAAATAAATTTTTAAAAAGTAATTTATGTAACTTCTAAATATAATTCTAAACAATTTTTATATGAATAATTCCTTCTATTATGTTGCAACAATTCATACATCTACACGTAAATTTCTGTTTAGTACAAAAAGTGACAAAGAATTTGGAAACGAAAGGTGGGCAGATCTATTGTTAATCCTTTTCACAAAAAATTGAATAACCTTTTTATATATACTATTCGTATTGAAGGCACTATGGCATATCAGTTCGTCAAACCGAAAAAGGCCTGATTTAACAAAAAGCTCATATTGTACAAAAATAGCACATACGTTCATAGCTTTGTGCCATTCCATTTTCATTTTTATTTTGGTAAAAAAAACAATTTGAAACTAGAAAAAAAAGTGTAATGAATATTAAAGAAGTTAATCGCCAATGACTTAAACTTAATAAATAAAATAGTAGTAAAAAACACTTGAAGAAATTTCACAAAAATTTTTGTTGAGGCTGCCTCAAATTCGCGTTATTATAGCATTATCAGGAATAAATGTCCTAATTTTTTAGTGGAACATCTAAGTGTTTCTTTGTCATGATTTTAATCAATATTAATAGATATAAACAGGTTTATATCAATTCGTAGCATTCACGAAAGATTAAAAAATGTAGTAGTGATTCCCATTTCTAATCCCCAATTAATCAAACATCGCAAAATGTGAAACTTTTTATAACCATATGTTCTGAAGTAACAAAAATCAATTGATTAAGATCGTACTAATGGGATGGCAATAGGTAAGGTTCACTTATCCAAAAAATGAGATATGTTTGTTGCAACGAAATTTTGCAACACATGATACAATTTAGCAGATCGAGCTGTTTCAGCAGTTTATTTAACCTTTGTTTATGTGGTTTAATTTTTCGAAGCTTTCATAAAATTCATTGAAATAATTTTTATTAATATTCAGTTAATTCGTTTATAAAAAGAAAAAAAAAGTAATATCTACAAAATGTTATACCACGTTTTTTCTTAAAATTAAGCATATTCACCTTACTCCTTTTTTCAGAAAAGTACGTTAAAAATCCTGTATGTAGCATACCTAAGATCACCCTTGACATCCTCAATAAAAAAAGAATCGTTAAAATTAGTTCACAATCAACTAAAAATGTCACAACACAAGAGAAATACAGTTTAATTAAGAACTTCCTCCTTATATTATTTTTCTTTTCTATTTTAATATTATTTACATTCAATATAGGTATTGAGTAATCATAAATGAATTAAGGCGATATCAAGATCAGATAGTATCTAAGAATAATAGTAGCTACAAGTTCCATAATTAAAACCATACTTTGAGAACTATAGCATTGTTTCGTCTTGACATCAGTTAAATTTTTAATTTTTCAAAACAACTCAGAGAAAAAAATATTTGTGAAGTGTAATAATAATTTGAATGAACTAACCGTGTCTTCATTAACAACCCGGTTGTTTAGAGTATTAGGTATTTTCGTGACATGGAAAACATTAACCTTAAAAACAACTCCAAATTAATTTATTTTTCGAAGAAACGGAAAAGAAATAAGTAAGTAAGTACCTATTGAGCAAAAAAAATGTAGGTTTAGAAAGTAATCTTCTCAGAAACGCACAATTCCAAAACTTTATCTAACACCGCAAAAACTCTACAATAAAAAATATTGGTTAAAGTAATATTCCATTCTAAAAGAAAAATGTACCAATTACATTTTTAAAATAGCGCAGGTTTAAGAATTCTAGCACCTAATTTAAAAAAAAAATTGAAAAGATTAAAAAACTATTATAACTGATACACGAACATATAAGAGTAATATGATTAATTATTTCTACATTCAGTTGATGGAAACTAATATTAATACTTAGTAAGAAATAAAACACAAAAGTTTCCACAACTTAGGCTTCTTCAGAAGTAATGTATTTCAACTAAAACAACTTTTAAAACTTTTGGGTGTTTCATTCCCACCATAGTGGTGGGTGGGCTGTCCCCGCCAAAGAAACCAAAGAAAAATTTGGACCAAAGTTGTCGGCCCCGGAATCGAACCGGTGACCTCCCGAATGCTAAGCAATGATCTAGATGAGGGGTGAGCAACACGCGGCCCGTTAAACATGTGTATGCGGCCCGCCAAGCATTTCTAAAATAGGATTTATTTTTCGACTTTCCCCCTTCAATATATTGTCAATAAAATTAATTATAATAAAAAGGGAGTACCGAATAAACCGATTTAAAAAATGTATTTTTCTTAGTAAACATCGAAAATTTTTATAAAACTTATGTGAGCCCCGAGAAATTTCCGCTTTTGACGAAAAATGCAAAGTAAATGATGTCTCTGTTCGGAAGTACGTATGCTTGCGAACAATTGTTTTCAACCATGAAATTAATAAAAAATGACCACCGATCAAGACTGAGTGATGCACAATTAGAAAGCTGCGTACGTGTGGCTACCTCCTCAATTCCGGCTCATATTGATCAGCTTGTATCAAAAAAACAGTGCCTTTCATAAAAATTTCTAGTAAATTCGTTTTTCTGTTCTTTTCTTGTTTGTTTTTGTTTTGCATTAAAATTTGTAGATGAAATCTTTACTTTTTTAATTTTAAATTTTTTTATTCTAATGTTTATTATAAATAAAGCTTTTTAAATTACTAATAAGTGTTACTTTATGTGCGGCCCGCTAAAAAATTAAAAAATCTAAATTGGCCCGTTGATTAAAAAGGTTGCTCACCCCTGATCTAGATCATGCCGCTCGGTGTATTTAAACTAATAAGGTGTTTGGCATAGTTTGAGTTTAATTATTATCATAGGATTTTTTATGTTCATTTATTCGTTTTTTCAATGGTCTTCCAGTTTGACCGAAATATATATAATTACAAGAATTACAAGTTATTTAGGCGAAAAAATTGGTCAGTTTATTAAACTAATTTTGTGGAAACTTCTGTGTTTTATTTCTTACTAAGTATTAACAATGGTACGAAACTTGAACCTATTGTCGAATAATAATTTGTCAATAACGAGATTAAGTTACTTGCCAGAGGTTCCTAATTTCGCCAAATACCTACATACTTTGATATAAGATAAAAATTATTGCCTTATTACAGGTTACTACTTTAATAATTCGTCCAAATCCGTTTTTGTAAATAATGGTCCGCAATCCTATTTTAAATAGACAATTATACATTTAGAAAATATTTACAATAACCAGGTACCTATCTATATTAAAATTTTGCAATTCGTGATACTTAATATATAAAAATGTTGATAATACGAGCCCTAAGGACTAAATGTTTTAACACTCGAGTTTTGTAAATATTTGCTATTCTAGATTTCATCGAATGAGAATAATATTCTTACACAAAATATTTCGATTTGAATTAAACTAAGGAAACGTGCATTTAAAAAAAATATGTACTTCACTAAAGAGTTACAAATAAAAGCATGCAAACAAAAAATTAAGAAACAATAACAGTATTTAACACACACGGCGCTTCGACCTCTTTTCCTTTTTTACTGCCAATAGCTATGTACGTCATATCCGTAAATTGTTTTACACGGTTGGAAAAAAAATTAGTGCAATAATGGCAAATACATTTTTACCAGTATTTTACTAATGACCAGTTATTTCAATTAAAAAAATAACCTATACTGGCTACTTTTTACATTAATTTCATTACACTAAAAAGTGTGCATCAATTTTCCTAACTGAAATAACATGGAACATTTAAAAAACCATGAACAAGAATCTGCTTAAATACTGCAATTAATACAAAAATTTCAAGTTAGACCTCCTAGACACAGCTAATGTAAAAAAATAAGAATTCCTGAGTGCGGAATCCCAGGAACAGTCTTAATTAATTTCGTGGTTATATGGTTCCTATAAACGTTTCAAACAGATTGTACTTTTTTTTTGTACTACGCAAAGAACTTAAAAATGGAACACCGTCCTCCAAATACCATCCAAATTATTAAAAAGTTGATTACTACTAAAATAAATAATTTTTTATTACCATTGCGAAAGGTCAATTGTAGAAGACAGGTGTACATTGGAACCATTATTTTTAAATTAAATTAATGTTTTTACTTTATCCAATTTTTTATAATGGAACTATCACTTATACTAATTGTTAGACGTTTATTTTTATACCAAACTCATAAATCTATTATGTTATATAAGCAATTAAACACCTATTTAAAGTAAATTTTTAATTATGCTACCAATAATTCAACCATAACCGTTTGAACTAACGAACTTCACCTGCAATTTCAGTAAAACGTAATACCTATACTTATAGATATATATTTACCATTTATCGACAATTAAAATAAATAACTATTTTGGATTGTTTTCGCAGTAAATTTTATAAGTGGCCACAAAATGTAATGTCAACAATTTGTTTGCCAAGCACTGAAAGTATTGATTACATTTTGGTAAAAATATATTCATATATTTAATGATCCTAAATAAATAAATCAAAATAAATTTGGACGAAACGTCAGTTTCAAATGACAGTAAAAAAGTGCAGAAAAATATTTTTTATGTAATAATCTCTATTTTTAGCTGAAAATATATATTAGTTAAGATTAAAAACTACCTATACGCATATAAGGTGTTCTTCAAACGTGTTATAGGAAAATTAAAGGAGTTTAGAGATTATCAAGGATGATCTTTTTAATTATAGTAATTTCAACTATCGGTTACTTCCGGTTATGTCGGAAGATAATGCAAACTTTGTTATATTAAAAGTAATGGTATATTCTTTACATCGAACTCGTATGAAACACAAAACTTTAAGGTAAATTTAATAACCAATCTGTATACGTACGACAAGTAGATTCTGAGAGAATTTAATTTATAAAAAAAATCGCAATCGCAGCCTTAACTGAGAAATATCATAACATCCACTAAAAAAAATGAAAACTGGAAAAACTTTGGCGGTTGTTGTAGAACGAACAAAATAGCTCAAACCCCAACGCCAAAACACAAAGTTACCTTCTTCAGGGACTGAAGTGAACTCCCCAGTTTTGGCGTTGGGGTTTGAGCTATTTTATTCGTTCTATCCACTAGAAAAAACGATTTAGTGTTGAAATTTGAACCAGTTATGGTCGATTCCTAATAAAACCAAACTTCATAATTAATACAGAGAATTTAGAAAAAAAAAATTAAGTTTAAAAAGTTGAAACATGAATTAATTCGTTTTTTTTATGCCACTATTATACCTATTTATTTTTTTTAAATTAAATTCAGCTTTAATTCATTTATTCTGTATTTATAGAGAATGCAACAAAGTTATAAATAGAACATGCAAAAGATTTAATGAACTCTATCCTCATGAATAAGCAAAAATTTGGCAGAACTAGATGGTAAAGCAGTTTCTTGTTTGATTTTTAACAATCACCGTCCATGGAACACTTTTCTTAACTTTCTAAAATTAGTGAAATTAATTTAATTGAATTAAATTAAAATATTATGTTTCACATGAATGTGTCATAAAAGGTATACCATTCTATTTATAATTAAAAAGATGGCATTAACTTCCCATATAATCGGAAGTGGTCAATAGTTGAAATTATTTAAGTTAAAAAGAACATTTTTGATAACCATTAACTTCAAATTTCTATTTTTTAATATCAATTTTAAGTTCTAATAACTCCATGTAATTTTTATTTTAATTTCCTATATTACTTTCTAAATGTTTAAGGAAAATTAAGTATATAAGACAGTATTATTAATAAATTTAAAATTATCATATCATTTAATATTTTCCACAAAAATTAATTTTTAAGCGTTTTTTAACTAGGTACTGAAGTTTGAAAAGAAACTTGAAATGTTATTATAAAGGTTTTGTATTAAGTAACGCAGAGTTGCTTGCAATTCTACAAGACAATATTGTTCACTGATTTTAAACTTTTCGTACAGTATTTTCCAGAAAATTTAATTTTTAAGCATTTATCTACTACTTTCATTTGAAAAGGAACTTGAAATACTATAACAAAAAATTTTGGCATGAAGTGACGCAGAGTTGTTTTCATGAATATATAAAAGTTGCGTCAGGATAACACTTTTAAAAACAAAAGTTATTTCGAAATCATAAATATTGAGAGGTAACTCACCCTTGTTTCAAACTCCTAATGCATAGCTAGGTACACATTTTTTGACGTGTTTTTAGAGAGACGTGAAAATCTGTTTTATACTAAGTACGTACACAAGTAATAAACTCCGACAAAGCAGTCAGTATCAATTTATTTAACTATTTTCCTCCCGAAAGTGGAGACTGTCCTGTTCGAAAACTTCGTATAAGTTATTTTCGCGGAAATAACGACTGGTACTTAAACACATGCGCCTAGGAAAAGAGTTTACGGACGACTGAGACGCCAGTTGCGGCGCCACATCGCGTCGCGACGCCTTGGACACTCCGTTTGCCACCTAACATCGACCAAACTGATAACGTTCAGGACAGGTAGCGTTATGGAAATTGCAAATTTTCCAGAATTGTAAACGTGTGGGTGTTTGAAAACGCCCATACGAATACGATTTATATACATATACATATGTATGCCTGGGTACGAGCCCTTTAGGAAGTTATCACTTCGTGAACTAGGTATATACGTTATTCGACCCTTTATACCTGTCGCTCAACTGACTTCACTATTTAACTTGCTTTGACGTTTTCCATTTCTTTTGTGAAATGTTTACTGACATTAAAATATTACATGCAATTGATCTCCCGGAAACATTTCTCATTTTTCAAATGAAATTATCATGAATTTTCGACGAACGTAAGAAAAATGAAAGAACAAATAAGGCTACAATTGAAGAATTCCATTTGGTAATTTTTCATCTGCTTCAGGCATTTTTTAGACATACAGAATTAAATAAATAATTCTTTAAATTTGAAGGAATTTATTATAGTCACTACAAATTTGTTTTACTAAATATTATCTGTTGCATATGAACAATAATTTCATACACATACGTAATCATTACTCATATATTTTAGATTTAAAATTCTTTATATATATATATATATATATGTATATTTATCTTACTCGAAACAATTTTCGTCACATATCTCACTTTTACTTCACCCTACATACCTTACTATCTACTATGTCAATTGTCACCCTCAGTTTATCTTTTTCTAAATCACGTATTTCTTTCAGGCTCTTTCTTTTTTAACATAACACAAAACAATATCAAAACAATTCTCTCCGAGTACTCTTCGTAAAAATCTTATACTTTTACATCGTTAAACAAAACAGATTTTTTTTTCGTAATCATAGCATCAGACACCAACTATCCACACAACATTACCTTTAAATCAAAATACTATCCTCACTAAGCATTAGCTTCTTCAGGTGATTTTAAATTTTTTGTAACTTACCTAAAGTGTTATTATTTATTCAAAATGTACCAGTCTCAACAAGTAGGGATTAGCTTCCCCAATTAATAATTTCTTAAAACTCTATAAACAATGTAGACCAAAATATGTTTTAAAAATATTCTGTCCAGCATTAGCTTGAACTTTCCAATATTAATAAAATGAATCGTTTTGTAAATGGTTTCATTTTATTATATTGTAACGTTTCTGTGGGGGCAAAAATACGCGAAAAATCAAATTATTTATTGAATACAAAGGAAAAATTAACAATATGAAACGGGAACTAGAACTAAATTAACAACAACTATCTAGTCTGTCTGTCTGTCTGTCACTACTGTTTGCTATTTATTTATTCGGCAAAGAGATCTCGAAAAGCACTGTACTGTACTGTACTGCACTATTACAATGCCTTTAAAGCAAGCAACATTTCAATGGAATTCCCAAATTATAGGTTTTGTAGATTATTATTTCACATCGACCAAGATCCAGCTGATGATATTTATATATAATCTTAAATTTTAAATGCCATTTAGGTACTTACGAGCTCAAACACCAGTCAGATGTTTCATAGTAACAAATCTTTCCAATATTTGTTTCACTCCAAATCCACTATCAGATGAAGAATTACCTGTTAAAATACATGATTATATCTAGTACTATTTAATACGTACATTTCAAGGAAGTAATATTTGTAATGCTATCTTAAAATCGCTCTTGAGGAACTTCTGTATAGGGCTCAGCAACAGGTGATCAGGGATGACACAAAGTTAATAATTGTCCTACGAACATGTCTTGTAAACAAATATGTATATGGGTAGATGTTCACTTTAATTAAAAAACGAAATTCAAACAGAACAGTAAAAATGAATGTTCTTTTATTTTATTTCTACGAAATTTCAAAAACCGACAGCAGTCTAATCTTAATTCTCATACGTAAACAAATCCCATTGAGATCACTGTTTTTGTACATTGTGAAGTAACAGCTGATTGGTAGCAGATGTCATCAAGTTTTGCAGTTTAATCATACAATAATCGGATAAAAGAAGATTGATTGTATTATTCAGTCTATTTTAATTTACATTGTGTATTTTTATGTTCTTTTTAAAAATTATAAGCTTCTTCTACCAAGCCTAAAATTACTGTTATAGAGCCACTCCCTTGTAGGAAATCTAGTAACATTTTGTAACTAAGTTCTGGGGCATAACTCTCAATTCTTTTGCACTCCTGCTGCCAGGTTTAGAAATTTCATGTAAGTTTGGTTGTCTATATTTTATGAATTAATTATTAAAATTGTAGCGACCAGTGACACCGAACGTGTGTGCGATAACAGTTTGTGTACATGTACTTCTTATCGCTAATATGCTTACGGCGTAGTCACCGCGCACGGGACTTTTATCAACGTAAACTTACAAGCTCCAGCGACAAGTAACAAGATCAGTTCTGGAATCATCGACGACATTGTAATTATTATTCATCATTCGGGAATAATCAGGATTTCCTTTCCGAATCATCCAGAAAGTTCGAAAGGTGTATATAAAGTGATCGTCTTTGAGCCAGAGACGAGTAGTAGTTTTGATAAAGCATCAGTGCGCGAACGAAAACAATAAATAATAGACAAAAGTGATATAAATAAATTGTTATATAAATAAGTGAATTGTTCTAATATAAATAGTAGTTCTAAGTTAGTGTTTAAGTGTTATAAAATAGTCGAACGGGGCTGTGGCAATTCAAGGAGATATGCCGTTCGGGTTGTGTAACGCACCAGCCACCTTTGAGCGACTTATGGAAACAGTCTTGGTCGGCTTAATTGGCAAGACTTGCCTGGTATACCTCGACGACATCATCGTAGTCGGAAAGGACTTCAACGACTATCTGGAAAATTTGGAGGAAGTTTTCCGAAGACTCCGTGATGTCCACCTAAAACTAAGCCCCAAGAAGTATCAACTACCTGGGGCATGTACTATCCGGAGACGGCGTTTCCGTCGACCCACAGAAAATCAAGGCCGTGCAAAAGTGGCCTGTACCTGCTGACGTCCATCAAGTCAGAAGCTTCCTTGGACTCTGCACCTACTATAGACGTTTTGTTCCCGGATTTGCTAAAATTGCTAAGCTACTGACTCGACTCACAGAAGAGAGTAGACCATTTTGTTGGGAGCAAGACTGCCAAGCTGCCTTTGAACAACTAAAGAAAACCGTCTCTTCTACACCTGTGCTGAGCTATCCCCTACCACCTGGAAAGTTTATCCTGGACACCGGCGAAGACGTGGCTGGAGAAGATTACGTCAGTGAACTTCGAAGACGACTAGAAGACATTCATGATGACATACGTTCCCATATGTAGATAGCCAGTGACCGGATAAAGGACGCATATGACATTAAGGCCACTGATGGAGGATTTCAGGAAGGATATTTGGTGTGGCTTTATAATCCGAAGCGTCAAAGGGGTCTCTCGCCGAAGCTGCAACAAGATTGGGAAGGCCCGTATAAAGTTATCAAACGAATCAATGACGTAATCTACCGAATTAGACGTAACACCAATGGAAAGCCAAGAGTAATCCACTTCAACCGACTGTCCCTATATGCTGGGGACAACCACGAAGAGGCTCAAGTCAGAGTCGTGCAGAGTCCCAGTACGGAGAATTTATGGCTGAACAGAGCTTACACTGTAAAGCCCGATTTGTAGTCATCACCGAAGTTCAGCAGGGCTTATTCGCCGTCCCGACGGAATACTCGCTGGCCCATTGCGTGGTCAAAGTATTACAGCTACTCAATGGGACGCGATCCATCTTCTATCTAGTCACCAAAAACAAGTCGGCGGAGAAGCCTGCCTACCACTAAGGAGTGGTAAGGATAAGGATGGGACTCCCTGATAGAGCTAAGAGAGCGGTTGCTGCTCGCTAACATCTTGAAGCTAGCAATTCCGAAGATCGAATGTGGGCTCGATGGTCTGAATTGGAGGGTGGTTAGAAACATGCTGGAGGTTTAATTCCGATACACTGGAATAGAAATCTTGGTGTGCGCCGGATATCCACGACGAGGACCGTCACCATTGCAGACAGTTGACTGCTACTTCCACCTGACAACCGGATGCCGAAGCGGATCCACCTGCAAGTACCGGCATGATCCTCTGAGGGAACGGCAGAATGTGATCCGGGATCACCCTTAAGGAGGGGGTAGTGTAGCGACCAGTGACACCGAACGTGTGTGCGATAACAGTTTGTGTACATGTACTTCTTATCGCTTACATGCTTACGGCGTATTCACCGCGCACGGGACTTTTATCAACGTAAACTTACAAGCTCCAGCGACAAGTAACAAGATCAGTTCTGGAATCATCGACGACATTCTAATTATTATTCATCATTCGGGAATAATCAGGATTTCCTTTTCGAATCATCTAGAAAGTTCGAAAGGTGTATATAAAGTGATCGTCTTTGGGTCGGAGAACAGTAGTTGTGAGAAACCATCAGTGCGCGAATTAAAGCGATAAATAATAGACAAGTGATATAAATAAATTGTTATATAAATAAGTGAATTGTTCTAATATAAATAGTAGTTCTAAGTTAGTGTTTAAGTGTTATATAAATAGTGTTAAATAAATAATTGTTTAAATAAATATCATTGACTAGAAAATTCGTTACAAAATTGAACTATCATGACGTCATCCAAATAGACCAAGCATATTTCCCAATTCAGTCCTTGTAAAATGATTTCCACTGATCTTTCAAAAGTAGCTGGTGCGTTGCATAGGCCGAAGGGCATTACATTGAATTGCCAGAGACCGTTCCCCGTAGTAAACGCGGTCTTTTCCTTGTCTTCAGGATGTACTTTGACTTGCCAATATCCGCTCTTAAGGTCCAGCGTCGAGAACCATTTAATTTCGCTCGACAGACAATCTAATGTGTCGTCGATTCGTGGCAAAGGATAGCTGTCTTTATGTGTTACTTCGTTCAATCGTCGATAATCAACACAGAATCTCGTTGATCCGTCCTTCTTACGTACCAAAACGATAGGGGAGGTCCATGGACTTTTCGATAGTTTTATTATCCCTTTCTCGCGCATGTCTTTGATCAATGAATCGACTTCTCTTGTTTGGCCCATGGTACTTGTCTGGGTGGCTGTTTGATTGGTCTTGCATTTCCTGTGTTGATTCGGTGGTATGCTAAATTGGTTCTTCCATAATAGGTGTCATCAATCGCAAAGACGTTCTTATAACTTTGAATTAGGTATTCCAGCTTTTGAGTTTAATCTTCAGTAAGATGTTCAGTTCCCTTGTTGATTAATTCTTGTAATGCTTCTGGCAGCTTCCTGTTTTCTTCCCTTTGTTCTCTAATTTGATCCAAATGATTGATGGTGGTGACTGGTTCTAATGTCCCAATTGGTGTTCCTTTGGTAAGTTTTTGTTCAAAGCCTTTCAGATTGACAACTCTGATTGGAATCGTGGTCGAACCGGTTTGTACCACAGTTCTTCCGACAAGGATAGCCTTCTGCCTCAATTCTTCGTTGTCTTGCTCTTTGACTCCAGTCATTTCATAAGTGACATTGTCCTCTATTGTAATTCGGGCAACAGCTTCGGAGTGTCCAGGTAAAACTTGGTCTTCAGCAATGACGATCCTTAGTGTTCGCTGATCAGTCCCATTTCTTTGTAGTGGCAGTTCTTGATCTCCTATTCGTAAACATTTTGTGCCCATGTCTACCTGGATTCGGTGACTTTCCATGAAGGCGAGTCCCAAAATTATGTCGTCGGTGATATCAGCCACAAGCACTTGTTGGTACAGGGTTGCGTCTCCAAGACCGATCACCACTTCGCATTCTCCATGAAACGATGTTGTTTCCCCTGTCGCAGTGGTTAAGACAGCATTTATTGTAAGCGGTCGAATCCTCCATTTAGCGATTATTCGAAACAAAACCATCCACAGTAAGTGAATTACCAGTTGTTGTTTTCGATACGGAGATGATGATTGGCGCTTGGGGACGCAATGCCGGCTTTCGCCCCGTAAGGCCGGCTATTCTTAGTTTCCCTGCTTGTTTTCTTCGGCGACTGACGTCTGTCTTCTTCCAGATACAGCCGCTGCTCAAGTGCCCCGTACGTCCACAATTCCAACATGTAATTTCTCGCTTCCTCTTGACGCAATCGCGTAAAAAATGCCCATATTTTTCGCAAGTCCAACAGCGTGGGCGCTCGCTCATCCCTTCTTTCGGTTTTGAAGACATGACTTCTTTAGCTATTTTCACAACTTCTTGTCGAAATATCTCGCTGTCGTCATCCAAATTTAACCCAGCCTGTCGAACTCTAACATATCCTTTGAATGCTTGTTTGGCTGCTTCATATTCCAGTGCATGCGACAAAGCTTCGCCTGCAGTTTTATGTCGGAACATGCTCAGGGCTTGCTGTATTTCGACATCTCGCACTCCATCGACAAACATTTGGGTTGCCCTGCTGGTCTGTAAAGTCTTGAGGGGCACTAGGATAAGCCAACCGCACAAGCCTTTCGACGTCCGCTTCGAATTGTTGAAGGCTTTCGCTGCTTCGTTGATAGCGACTTTTTAACTGAGCCTGATACATTTGTTGTAGGTGTTTATCGCCGTAGCGCATCTTCAATCGGTCCACCAAAATTTTGAAATCGTTTTGCTGCATTTCTGGTATACTTTGCAAAACGTCTAGAGCTTTCCCACGTAGCGCTGTGATCAGGGCAGCGGCTTTCTCCATCTCATTCCACTCATTTGTCTTGGCAGCAGCGTCGAATTGTTTACGATAAACTGACCAAGAGATCTTCCCATCGAATGTTGGTGGTTTTATTCTCGACATTCTTACACTTCCTTCTTCGCTCTTGTTTAGTTTTGTTTAGTCTTGAACGTTCAGATTGGTTTTGGTCTTCATATCGTCTAACTCTTTTTGAAACTTTTTGTGTACGGCTTTTAACTCTTCTTGAACTTCTACTCTTAGTCCCTTTGCTTTCTTTAACTCTTTTTGAACTTCTACTTTTACTTCTTTTAACTCTTCTTGAAATTCTACTCTTATTTCCTTTAACTCTTCTTGAACTTCTACTCTTACTTCTTTTAACTGTTCTTTCAATCCTTCTTGCTCAATTTTTATTGCTCTCATATCTTCAGTCAATTTCTCTTGACCTGCTTTAATTTCTTCTTGACCTGCTTTAATTTCTTCCTTCATTTCTTCTTGGCCTGCCTTCATTTCTTCTTTCATTTCCTCCTTCATTTCTTCCTGACCTGCCTTCATTTCTTCCTGGCCTGCCTTCATTTCTTGCTTCTTTCTTTAAGCATTTCCATCAAAAATTTCATCTGTTCCTCCATTTTTGCTGGTTGACTTCTTGTTACTGGCATAAATCGTTACTTCTGACACCAATTGTTACGTAATTTACAATATCACGTATTTTTCTCTCGACACTTTTTATTTAATTAATTCATACACAACAACGATTCAATAACTATTTCGTTAACAACAACAACTCAATAGCTTTTTCGCTTTTTAATCGCTTTTTGTCACTTCGAACTTATCTCCTTCTTATCTCTGTCACTCTATTCTATCAAAAACTGTCCAACGCTGTTCCTTATATAGTATTATGGACGTTTCTAGGTAATTCTCGAAACGTCCAGCAACTCTCGAACCTTCTGGAACGCGTCATAGGTAACATTTACTCAACTTTCGCAGTCGGCGCGTGTCAGCATCATTCAAAACGACACGTCCGTCACAGTATCTACTATTTTTTGTTTACAGTCATAGTTTACAGTTAAACGTTTGCGTTAATGGCTTTGTTTATAATATAATGGTATAAAATATGACTCGATCATAATTATGTTACGGAGGCAGCTGAAAGTCTTTAATGGAATGGTGATTCGTTTTAATCATTACACATCGTAACTTTTAAAATTAATAAGAAAAGTTTTCTCTCCCAATAACCGAGAGGTAAAAATTAGGATTAAATACTTTAATGGCTTTTGGAAACGTTATAGAATTCTACTATTTTTCAGACAAGGATCCATCCCCGAAGTTTGAGTTAAATTGATTTTCTTGTAAAGTGTTTCATAAAAGAATTAAATAACTTGAAATATACAGTATACTCAACTCGAATAATCGACCCAAACGACTTGATATTATAGGAGAAATTATAATAAAAGCCCATTAAAAGAAAATGGTAGAACTTTTTGTCAGAATAGCGATAAATATTCCAGATTTTATTTGTTAACTTGACTAAAAACCCAACCTGATGGTTCCTTTTTTATTTTACACATAACAGGTACCTACCCTCATTGATTTCATTTTACAATATTGCAAAACTATCTAAAGCTATTTTCATAATGATGATACAACAGAATAAAGTGAAAATATTTTCAAAATTCTTAATTTTCTGGAAATCAAGCCCGCTAAGCACTCATTTTTTGTTATCATTTTTATTGTAGAGGATTACTTGCAATAATGCAAAACTTTCAAAATTTATATTGTTAACTGTTTCTAAATTACTAATTCTTTATGGGTTAAACTTTTTAGACATGAATATCAAAATTATTAATAATAAATTAGATTTCAATATCTTTGAAAAATCTACTAGCACGGATTGTATAATTAATTTTAACCCTAACCAATCATGGCAAATTAAAATGTCAGCCTTTTATAGTTATATCCTAAGGTTATTAAACCTCCCATTAAGTAATGAAAATTATAATAAAGCACTCCAAACGATTAAACTTATAGAACACAATAATGGTTATAACCCTCGTTTAATAGATAGAATTATTAGTAAAATGAAAAAGAAATCTATAAACAAAGAATTGTATTCACCCATTTGTCACGATAAAAGTAACTACAGTTTTATCAATTATGTTCTGAATTACAGTAATAAAATTTGTAAAAAACTGAATTGTGTTAGACAAACTATTGGAGTCAGGCGGCGGCGAGCCAATTGAAGAATATTGGTGAGAGTTTAGGGCGACAGTGACACCTGGCGGTCACTAGTAGTACGATAGACAGCTGATGGTTGGTATCTATGGCGATCAGGTGACTGGCGTAAGGCGGGGTTGGTGGTGGGACTATTCTCTACGTGGCGCTCGAGCTATCAAGGCGTGCGAGGCGTTGGAGAGTATATATATTTCGATTGTGAATTAGGCGTTATAATAACAAAAATACTTCGTTTAACAATTCAGGAGCGGGATTACCACAGCTAGTCCTTACTTTTGTGGCGTTACGGCGAACAACAAAAACAGTGAGTAACTAAATAATGATATTGGTGATTGGGTGTGGCACGGACACGCGTGTGTGTGTGTGTGTGTGTGTGTGCAAGTGTTTGGCGAGATGGCGGATAAGAAGGGGGGCGATAGGTCTGAGGAGCCCGAGTTGAAGTTGGACTTCGAGATGGAAGACCTCGACTTGGGTGAGTCAACAACGGCAGTTGACCGACCCGACGACCGTTTACTGAAGCTCGTGGATGAGCGTATGGCGGGGTGCATGTCGGCTTTTATGGATAAAGTGATGAGCGAGATCCGGCAGTTGGCGGGCGGTTCGACTTCTTCGAGTACCTCGGCGGGCGCGAGTACTCCAGGGGGCGCGACGGAGACGGCCACAACTCGGCGACGTGGTGATTTGATGGAAGTGGGCGCCATCGTGGAAGAGTTTGATCCCGATGATCAATACTCCAATGTCACCAAGTTCTTGGGTTTGATCGACCAGCTAGGCGACGTACACGGATGGTCCGAGTACGAAAGGTATTACCTTATGTAGGTGAAGCTTAGGGGCGCAGCGGGAACCTGGCTACGGCGATTAGACGTGTTCACGTACACCTGGGAAGAGTGGAAGGCGAACCTCAAGAAGGCGTTTCCCAGACAACACGATTTCTTCACGGGGTTGATGGAGATGGTAGAGAGACACAAGGAAGCTGGCGAGACCATGACGTCATACTACCACGCGAAATTGGCGTTATGTGAGAGATCGAAAATCCATGGCGAGGATGCGGTCTCTTGCATAATTCGCGGCCTACCGGAGGAGCTATGGGCGAATGCTTTCGCTTGCAGGAGTAAGTCACCAGAGGCGCTTTATTCTGACTTTCTTGCAGGTTTAGAGCACTACAAGACACCGGCGTCGGCGGAAAGACCTGAAAGACAGGAACCCTCGACTTCAGGCGTTAGGGCGAAGAGAGTTTCTAGTCCATCGGTTTTACCCACAAAACGACAGGCGACAGGCGAGACAGCGAGGATTAGGTGCTACAACTGCCAGGAGTACGGCACGCACCTAAGCCGAAACTGTCGAAAGCCCAAGGCGGAGAGGTGCAGCTGGTGCGGCAAGGAGGGCCACTGGTTCAACAACTGTCCAGCCAGACGGGTCCAGGAGAAGAAGAAAGGCGAAAGGAGAGGCGAATGGAGCAAGGGTGAAGGGGACGAGAGGAGGAAGAAAGCCCCAATTAAGGTAATATTGGTGAGTACCTTTTTCGACTCCACCTATAAAAGAACGGCTGAGGTCAATGGAAGGTGAGTGAAGGTGTACATTGACACAGGCTGTCAACATAATCTGATATCAGGTGAGTGTGCCCGAATGTTGGGATTGCAGGTGGATCTCAAATCTATCCTTCTGAAAGGATTTGGCGGAGGATTAGGCGCGGCGCATGGACAAGCGAGATGTACGGTGGCAATCGATGGGCTCAGCTTGAATATTACTGTGTTGGTGACAGAATGTGATATCACTAATGCTGACATTATTTTAGGGCATCAGCGATAGTTGAGCAAGGCGTAGCGCTAGTGGTGAGGGGCGGCAAAGCAATGTTCTTGGAGGAGTCGGGCGTGGAGGATCCCTTCAAGGACATTAGCCTTGACGACAGGGAGGCGTGTTGCCGACGTAACATCTATTTGGAGGAGGATGTAACACTCAAACCGCTCTGGGTGACACGTTTGGAGGTGCGAGTACCAGATGCTTCGGAAGGCGAGGAAGTGGTTTTGAAGCCAAAACTCTTCGATGTCGGCGAGGCGGCGATAGCCATTCCTAGTGGAGTTATCAGGTGTACGGGAGGAAGATCTTGTTTGGCGGTGACCAATTTAGGTCCAGGTGAGGTTCGCTGGAAGAAAGGGCGAGTAATAGCCAGAGGGAGTCGGTGCACAGAGGCGGAACGTAAGTCGACGTCTAACACTACTAATGCACAGGTGAGTCTTATTCAAACCATTAATTTTGACAAACTTAATGTAGGCGATATAAGCGATCTATATAAGAGTAAATTGATAGAATTTTTGTCACAAAAGGCGCATTGTTTTTCGAGAGGTGAAGGTGATTTGGGTTTGACTCAATTAGGCGAGATGGAAATTAAATTAACCAAAGATGTACCTGTATATTTTAGACCATATAGGCTGTCGTACTCTGAGAGACAAAAAGTAAGAGACAAGGTGCAAGGACTTTTGAGTAGTGGCGTCATCAGAGAGTCTAATTCGGCGTATGCTAGTCCCATAATTCTAGTAAGCAAAATGGATGGTGGCATTAGATTATGTGTGGACTACAGGGCGTTAAATGCAATTACAGTCAAGAATAGGTACCCTTTACCACTGATTGCAGATCAATTGGATCGATTGGCGGGCAAAAGGTTCTTTACAACCTTAAATTTGGCGGAAGGTTACCACCAGGTACCTATGCTTCCTGATTCCATTGATAAGACGGCGTTAATCACTCCAGATGGGCAATACGAGTATACAAGAGTGCCATTTGGATTGGCGAATTCTCCAGCGGTATTTCAGAGTATAATTAATAAAATGTTGGGTGGATCAAGACACGAGCAGGTGTTGGCGTATATGGATGATCTACTGATTCCATCGACGACAGTAGAAGGCGGTTTGGCCCTATTAGGACAGGTGCTAGACTTAGTAGGAGAAGCAGGTTTCAAATTGAACCTGGCGAAATGTTCCTTTTTGAAGACATCAATCGAGTATCTGGGGCGTTTATGGCGTATGACGAACGAAGGCGATAGACTGTATGTTCCTGCCATTGCGAAATTAAGTTTATTACGCAAACATCACGACTAGATCGGACATCCTTGTTATAACAAATGTTTGGAGTTATTGAAGAAAACCCATTGGTTCCCGAAAATGAGGCGGTTTGTGCGAAAATATACGGCGGCTTGTCTGAAGGTGCTCACGGGCGAGGCGAAGGATTCTTACAACCTTATGAAAAGAAGGCGGTACCTATGGATACAGTGCATCTGGACCATTTAGGCCCCTTTGTCAAATGTGCTAAAAAGAACAGCTATTTATTAGTGATGGTAGACGCTTTTACCAAATATACGTGGGCGCAGCCTACTAAGACGCTCAGCTCTGCAGAAACTATTGAAAATTTGAGGTCGATATTCGGAGAATTTGGGTACCCAAGGCGTATAATAGCTGATAAAGGTTTGGCATTTACCAGCAAGGCGTTTACAGCTTTCATGTGCGAGAAAGGCATCAAGCACGTGGAAAATGCAATTGCTACTCCGAGAGCGAATGGCCAAGTTGAGAGGCAGAATCGCACACTGTTGGAGGTGATCACGGCAAGTGCAGAGACTGAAGCGAGATGGGACGAACAACTACCGGAGGTTCTGTGGGGAATAAATCATACAGTTAGCTCTAGTACAAGATTTTCCCCGGCAGACCTACTGTTGTCCTATCAAGGCGGGCGAGTTGCAGATTTGGCGCAAGGTGTTGAGACTGCTACACGAGGGCGAAAACGCTTGCAAGCCAACAGGCGTGAGGCGGGCGAGAGATTCCAGAAAGTTGCATCTCAAATGAAGGCGAGATATGATAAAAGGCGTAAGGTTGCAACCGAATATAAAGTTGGTGACTTGGTGTTATGGAGACAAGCAGCTGCTGCATCAGGCGAAAAAGGTGTTAATAAAAAGGTGTCGAATAGATTCGACGGTCCTTATAAGGTGTCAAAGGTGTTGGGCAATGACCGATATGAAATTTCTTCATTGCAAAGTACAAGGGGATACAAACGGTTCAGAGCGATTGTTGCGGCGGATGCACTGAGGCGATTTCAGAGTGGCGCAATCAATGTAAGTGGCGAATCTGATGATTCCTTAGGTGATTTAGATAGGGACCAGGCGGGTACGCAAGATTTGATTGATTTACTTGGAAGTTAAATGTTGACTTATATTATTGAGGACATTAATGTTTCAGGATGGCCGATTGTTAGACAAACTATTGGAGTCAGGCTGTGGCGAGCCAATAGAAGAATATTGGTGAGAGTTTAGGGCGACAGTGACATCTGGCGGTCACTAGTAATACGATAGACAGCTGATGGTTGGTATCTATGGCGATCAGGTGACTGGCGTAAGGCGGGGTTGATGGTGGGACTATTCTCTACGTGGCGCTCGAGCTGTGAAGGCGTGCGAGGCGTTGGAGAGTATATATATTTTGATTGTGAATTAGGCGTTATAATAACAAAAATACTTCGTTTAACAATTGTTTAGGTAAGAATACTATTTTAGTTAACAAATGTAATATAGGTAGATTATTAGTAAACAATAAACAAACAAAACCGATTTCTAACAAAAGTGGTGTGTAGGTACAAAATTAATTGTTTAAACTGTAATGCATTTTATTTAGAGCAAACGGGGAGAAAATTAGAAATAATAAATTTTGTGTACAAAAATCTTGTAAACAATTGTGATCATATTCTTTCAGTTATTAGAAAGCTATCTCTTACACTATGTGTAAGTGACAGCTGGTGATGTAGGTCGAATTGAAAATTTGGCCCTCCCTAGGAAAAAGTCGTTGCTCGGCCTATGCCGAAACTGCCCGAAATAGATCATTTGTATTTGAAGACATGTCACAAAAATTATTAATGTTGCAAAGTTTTAATGGTTTACATTATTGTATGAGTTATACTGTAGAATATTGATTATAAGAAGATATCTGTGCTTAACGTACCTGATTTCGAAACAATAAAGGATTTCTGAAAACATTTGTTCTTTATTTTCACTGTTTTTTGGTTCTATCCTCATTATAAAAATAACTGTAGATAGCTTTACAACTTTTTAACACAAATTCAATTAAGATATCTACTTATTTTGCGTAAAATAAAAAGAAAAGGAAACATCTAGTTTTATTTTTAGAAAAATGATTCGATAAATTATAGAATGTATATCGAAATTTTCGCGAAAAATTCAAACTCTAACTTTTTTCTTTTGCATGAGATAGACCTCTCTGTTTAAAATATTTTTAATGATGATTTTTTCTGCACTATGCCGCCATTTTCTGCAGTCAAGTGGGTCGGAGCCACACTGTATAAACAAAATGATTTTGATAAATTATTTTTTATTACAAATTTATTAATTTATTATTCTTTTAGTTATTTCCAATTCTTCAAAAGTTACATCAAAAAGTTTGTGCAACGACAAATAAAAATAGAAAACAATAAAAAAATAAAACAGGTCTAACTTGTAGACTTAAAAAATAAAAAATGGTGATGGACCATTCTGATTTTATTGGTTTCACTTCTTTTTTAAATCTCATAGCAAACAAAAGTAAGGCCAAACATTTATGTTTTAATATTATACAGGGTTATTAACGCTATACGGCACGGAATATTATGGCCAAAATATGAAAATTTCAAAAACTTTAAAATTTGGGCTATATAGGGGTCTATTATGGTTACCTTTTAAAATTATTTTCATATTATACAGGGTGTTCCAAATGCCCTAAAAGTATCAGTTATGTTTTTTTAAACGGAACCCCCTGTATATTATTGCATTAATGGATTCTTCGATCAAAATAAGTGTTTGTTTTGATAAGGTTTATAACACCTAAACCTTAAGGTTTTTTAAATAATTTGAATTTTATCAAAATCTAACCTAATTTTTATGTTTCAAGTACTTAAGAACTATTTAAGTTATGTAAGCGAAATTTACAATGAAGTGTAACAATAGATCATATTTTATATCCCAATTATAATAAACTCGTCATCTTATACAGGGTGTCCAAAAATTAATACTACTTAAGTAAGAACTTTAAGGGGTTGTAACTTGATTAATTTAAATGGAACGCCATATTTTTTTACATTTCAGGAGATGTATTTTTTTATTACCTATCGATTGGTATAAGGGTGTCCATAAGCTAAGTCTTCGCGTTTTCTCAAGAAACGCTAAATAATTGTTTTATGCGCCATTTGGATTTTTCAATTAAATGTTTTAAATCATTAATAAATAAATAAATATATTAACCAATTAAGTATAACATAATACAAATAAAATATTTACAATAGGTGTTCGAAATGTCGACCATCGTTTTCCAGACACTTGTAAATTCTTTTTTCGAAACCACTGCTAACATTGGATAACATTTGCTGGGTATCACTTTCAAAAGCGTCTCTTATGCGCATTTTCATATTTTGTGGAATTGTCGGAGGCGTATTATAGACAATTCCTTTTATGTATCCCCACAAAAAGAAATCTATTGGTCTTAAGTCCGGGGATCTGGGGGGCCAATTTTTAAATCCGCTTCTTCCAATCCACCTATTTTGAAAGTGGGCATTTAAAAATTGCCGAACCTCACGGTGATAATGAGGCGGAGCTCCATCCAGTTGAAGCCACATGGTACTTCTAATATTAAAAGGCACTTCTTCCAATAATATTGGAAGTTGGTGTAAAAGAAATTCTAGAAACATCATACCATTTAATGGTCCTTCAAAAAAATACGGACCAACTAAATACGGGCCCAGTATTCCACCCCATACATTAACGGGCCACCTATTCTGATTTCTCATTACTCTGTATTTATGCGGGTTTGAATCAGAATAGTAGTGAAAGTTATGTCTATTCACGAGACCATTGTTATGAAAAGTACATTCATCACTAAATAACACTCTATCGATAAAAATTTCATTTTCTGACACTTTATCCAACACCCACATGCAAAATTCAGTTCGGTTATCAAAATCATTTCCGTAAAGTTCTTGACAAAGCTGGATTTTATAAGGATAAAAACCATGCTTTTTAAGAATTCTTGAAATACTTGGTTGGCTAATGTTCGTATTTTTGGAAATCTGATTTTGACTAATATTGGGATTTTCGATAACTGAACAAACTACCATAAAAACACTTTCTTCATCTTCAGTGACTGATTTTCCTGTAATGGGTTTTTTATAAGTGATATTTCCGCTTTCCTGAAATTGTTTTAATAATTTTTCAAAAACGGCTGGCTTAGGATGTTTTCTTTCGAGAAATCTTTGAGCATAAACTCGAGAAGCCAATAAACAATTCTTATAACATTCCCCAAGGATAAAAATCATATCAATACGCTCCTCTTTCGAATAAATTTTCATTTTGAATAAGCAACACTTCAATAATAAATATTAACATCTGACAATAAACACCAAAGGCAACTAGATACATTAGAACTTTTATTTAAAAAACTCCAAATGGCGCATAAAACAATTATTTAGCGTTTCCTGAGAAAACGCGAAGACTTAGCTTATAGACACCCTTATACCAATCGATAGGTAATAAAAAAATACATCTCCTGAAATGTAAAAAAATATGGCGTTCCATTTAAATTAATCAAGTTACAACCCCTTAAAGTTCTTACTTAAGTAGTATTAATTTTTGGACACCCTGTATAAGTGACGAGATTATTATAATTGGGATATAAAATATGATCTATTGTTACACTTCATTGTAAATTTCGCGTACATAACTTAAATAGTTCTTAAGTACCTACTTGAAACATGAAAATTAGGTTAGATTTTGATAAAATTCAAATTATTTAAAAAACCTTAAGGTTTAGGTGTTATAAACCTTATCAAAACAAACACTTGTTTTGATCGAAGAATCCATAAATGCAATAATATACAGGGGGTTCCGTTTAAAAAAACATAACTGATACTTTTAGGACATTTGGAACACCCTGTATAATATGAAAATAATTTTAAAAGGTAACCATAATAGACCCCTATATAGCCCAAATTTTAAAGTTTTTGAAATTTTCATATTTTGGCCATAATATTCCGTGCCGTATAGCGTGAATAACCCTGTATATTTGACTTGTGTAAGACAGCGAAGTTTATTTAGATTAGATAGAAACAAACACTTCCAAATAAACATATATAAAAACGACAACGGCCTACAAAAATTAAACAATTTTTAGTCTTTAGACACAATTAGGGAAATCTAAAATTAGAAAGGGGGAAATTCCCATTACTTCGTATTTTATCAAGGTTTAAATAACACTGAATTTCTATATGAGGTAGAGAATGTGGATTTGACTTCTTTTTTTTATTTATAATTTATCCCGACTGGACCATGTACTTTTTCCAGATTACTAAGGAAAATGGTAAGGGAATGATATAATATTCCATAGATAATCATTCACTTTTCTTTAATTTGTTCGTCTCATCGTCCTCACCCCAACCATCACCCAATGAAGTGATGATAGAAATGACCGCACAGAAACTACTGTAGCGACCAGTGACACCGAACGTGTGTGCGATAACAATTTGTGTGCATGTACTTCTTATCGCTAACATGCTTACGGCGTAGACACCGCGCACGGTACTTTTCTTGTTATCAACTTACAATATGTAAATCATTCTCCAGCGACAAGTAACAAACTCAATTCTGGAATCATCGAGGACTTTCTAATTATTATTCATCATTCGGGAATACTCAGGATTTCTTCGAGTTCCTGTCTAGAAAGTTCGAAAGGTGTATATAAAGTGATCATCTTTGGACCGAAGAGTAGTTGTAATAAAGCATCAGTGCGCGAAACAAACCGATAAATAATAGACAAAAGTGATTTTCTAGTGTAATAAAAACACAAAATAAATAAAAATGCCGAAAAATTTGTTCGAGTTGGAAGTCGCAGAATTGAAAAGCGAACTGGAAGAGCGAGACGAAGATACGTCTGGTACTAAGAACATCTTACAGAAGCGGCTCGAGGAGGCTTTGCTACGAGAAGGTTCCGATCCCAGCACATATGAATTTGAAGACGAATTGGAAAAGAAACTAAAAGAAAATCTTGAAGAATTAAAGGAAAACTCAAAAATCCTGGAAGAAAAATTAAATAAAAATTCAAAGAATCTTCAAGATAAATTAAATAAAAACCTGGAAGAATTAAAGGGAAATTCGAAGATTATGGAAGAAAAATTAAATGAATTAAACGAAGGTTCAAAGAATATGGAGGAAAAATTAGAAAAATTCGAAGGAAACTTGAAAGAAAAACTGAAAAAGCTCAAAGAAGAAACAAGAGAAGAAATAAAGAAAACGCTGGGGACTTTCGACGAAAGATTGGCCCAACTGGAAGGAATGGTTCTGAATCCGGAAAAACGAGAGACCAGTCACCTACTTACGGAAAAGGGGCATAGTGTGGTTGACGGCAAAGAAATCTCCGACGTGAAAGAAGAACAGGTCATCTCCAAAGTGCATATGAAGCTTCCTACGTTTGACAGAAAAACATCATCGACCATGTTTCTGACGCAATTCGAGGTGGCTGCAAAAGCCTACAAATGGACGTTAGAAGACAGAGCTTCTTCACTTGCTCTTGCTCTGCGTGATGGTGCTGGCGAAATTTTGAACACGTTACCACCGGAAGAATTACTAGACTACCATCGGCTAGTAAAAAGATTAAAGATGCGATATGGCCAAGCACATCTGACGGTTGTGTACCATGTGCAGCTAAAGAACCGACGACAGAGGACAGCAGAAAGTCTTCAGGAATACGAGGCGGACATCGCACGGTTAGTCCGGCTCGCCTATCCGGGTACAGCTGATGATACCCTGGAAATATTGGCCGTCGACGCGTTTATTGACGGACTAAAGGACGACGAAATACAACAGCGACTCCGACTGGACCGGCCGAGGACTTTGGTAGACACATTGGCCCGTGCACTGGAATACGACGTCGTCAAACAGGCGTGGCAACGACAATGCCGAGTGCGGGAATTAAAAGAAGAGTCAGTCGGTCGGGACGAAGATATACTGGAAGAGATCCGCCGACTAATAACTAAAGTGGAAAGAAAGCCTAGACAAGTCAGGTGCTGGAACTGTGGGAAGTTAGGCCACGTGAGAAGCAGCTGCAAGAGTGGAAGATTTGCTTCTCAAGAAGATAAGCTCCGCGTACAGGAAAACTAGTCAGGGTCGGCGCGGCGGGGCAAACGTCGATCCCGGAGCAGGAAGCCCCCGGTCTAGTTGCATTGACAAAAACAATGAAAGATAGAGCTGACAGCCTTTTTCTTACTGGACGTATAAATGGGAAACGGTGTTCGTTCCTACTGAATACCGGAGCAAGCAGAACGATTATACGAGCCAATGTGATAACAAGCAAGCTTCAACCGACCCAATGGAAGCTACGCACGGCCACCGGGGAAATGGTGAAGTTCCATGGTGAAAGCTACGTCAAGATCCGCATAGGAAAGACCTCCTTCCGACACTGCGTGCTTGTGGCCAAAATTGAAGACAACATCATTCTGGGCTTGGACGTGCTTCGAAAGTACGACTTTTGCATGAGTTTCCAAAGAAAAGTCTTGGCCTTAAACGGAGAAGAGTTCAAGCTAACTACTCAGGACACCGTAACATCTCAAGTCCGAAAGCTACAAACAAGAACGGAAGACTTGCAACGCCTACCAGAAGCCTTGTCCAAACTGTGCCATGAAGCAGGTGGCGAATGTAATCCTAACCAACGACGTCAAATGAAAGGATTACTAAACGAATACTAAGACGTCTTTGAAGTAGACGGCGGCAAGAAAGGGCGAACCCACCTCATGCTGCACAAAATAAATACTGGCGAGGCCCAACCCATCCGTCAGCGACCCAGGAGACTACCACTGGCCAAGAGAGAAGAGGCTGAGAACATCATCGGTAGTTCTGGTCAAGAAAAAGGACGGCTCGACACGCTTCTGTGTGGATTACCGCCAATTTAATAATGTGACGAAAAAATACAGCTACCCCTTACCACGAATCGATGACACCCTGGATACACTGTCAGGGTCGACGATATTTTCCACCTTAGACCTCAAGAGCGGATACCGGCAAGTGGCTTTGGACAGGGATGCCAAAGAGAAGACAGCGTTCAAGGTTATGCCGTTCGGGTTGTGCAACGCACCAGCCACCTTTGAGCGACTGATGGAAACTGTTTTGGTTGGCCTAATCGGGAAGACTTGCCTGGTATGCCTCGACGACATCATCGTAGTCGGAAAGGACTTCAACGACCATCTGAAAAATTTGGAGGAAGTTGTCCGAAAACTCCGTGATGTCCACCTAAAACTAAGTCCCAAGAAGTGTCAGCTATTCCAAGAGACCGTCAACTACCTGGGGCATGTAGTATCCGGAGACGGCGTTTCAGTCGACCCACAGAAAATCAAGGCCGTGCAAGAGGAGCCTGTACCTGCTGACGTCTACCAAGTCAGAAGCTTCCTTGGACTCTGCACCTACTATAGACGTTTTGTTCCCGGATTTGCAAAAATCGATAAGCCTTTGACACGACTCACAGAAGAGAGTAGACCATTTTGTTGGGAGCAAGACTGCCAAGCCGCCTCTGAACAACTAAAGAAAACTCTCTCGTCTACATCTGTGTTGAGCTATCCCCTACCAACTGGAAAGTTTATCCTGGACACCGACGCTAGCAATATTGGAATTGGCGCGGTTCTGTCACAAATTCAGAATGGCGAAGAAAAAGTGATCGGCTACTTCAGCAGAACTCTATCCAAACCAGAACGGAATTACTGCATAACCAAGCGCGAATTGTTAGCCGTAGTAAAAAGTGTGGAGTATTTCTACAAATACCTCTACGGAAGAAAGTTTTTGCTACGAACCGACCATGCCGCGTTGAAATGACTACTGAATTTCCAGAATCCCGAGGGCCAAGTAGCCAGATGGATAGAGAAGCTGCAAGAGTATGACTTTGACATAGAGCACCGAGCGGGAAGTAGCCATAGAAATGCCGACGCCTTATCCAGCAGACCTAGCCCGGACAATTGTGAACACGGTCGACGCGTCGAAGAACACGAAGAGGTCAGGAGGATAACTATCCTGGACGAACAGTGGCAGCCCGACAATATTCAGGCAGAACAACATTCCGACGGGCTCCTAAAAATGTTCCTGGATTGGAAGAAAGGAGGCCGAAGACCAACCTGGCAGGAAGTGGCTGCCAAGTCAACAGAAGTAAAATCGTTGTGGGCTCAATGGGATTCCATTGAAGAAGAAGATGGTCTCCTGAAGCGCGTCGTTGAGAATGCCTCCATGACGACCCTTCGGGAGGACATTTTGGTGTAAAGAAGACCCTTGGCAAAGTACGAGAACGATTTTAGTGGGTCAATTGCAAGAAAGACATGGAAGACTGGTGCAGAAAGTGTACGACGTGCGCCGCCAGTAAGGGCCCTCAGAAGCGACTGCGTGCTCCGATGCGGCAGTATAGCGTCGGCAGTCCATTCGAGAGAATTGCCATAGATGTTGCCGGACTATTCCCAGAATCTGAAAATGGAAATAAGCACATCGTGTGTGTGGCAATGGACTACTTCACGAAATGGGTTGAAGCGTACGCCCTTCCAAACCAGACGGCAACTACAGTGGCGGAAACGCTCGTGAAAGAGTTAATCAGCCGATTCGGAGTACCACTGGAGCTGCATTCCGACCAAGGACGGAATTTCGAGTCAGTCATATTCCAGGACATTTGTAAGATATTGGGCATTCATGAGACGCGGACTACAGCCCTACATCCCCGATCAGACGACATGGTAGAACGAATGAACAGGACCATTAACAAGTACCTGTCCAAAATGGTCTCCAAACATCCGCGAGACTGGGATCGTTATCTGCCATTGTTCCTTTTGGCATACCGATCTCCCGTACATGAAACTTCTGGACAAACACCAGCAAGGGTACTGTTTGGCCGAGAGTTGCGACTACCATGCTACTTAAAGTTCGGATGAAAACATGGCGAAGACGTGGCTGGAGAAGATTACGTCAGTGAACTCCGAAGACGACTAGACGACATCCAAGACGACATACCTTCCCATATACAGATAGCCAGTGACCGGATGAAGGACGCATATGACATAAAGGCCACTGATGGAGGATTTCAGGAAGGAGATTTGGTGTGGCTATACAATCCGAAGCGTCAAAGGGGTCTCTCGCCGAAGCTGCAACAAGGTTGGGAAGGCCCGTATAAAGTTATCAAACGAAGCAATGACATAATCTACCGAATTAGACGTACCCCCAATGGAGAACCAAGAGTAATCTACTTCAACCGACTGGCCCAATATGCTGGGGACAACCACGAAGAGGCTCAAGTCAGAGTCGTGCAGACTCGTTCGTCAGAGCCCCAGTACGAAGAATTTATGGCTGAACAGAGCTTACACCGTAAAGCTCGATTTGGAGTTACCACCGAAGTTCAGCAGGACTTATTCGCCGTCCCGAAGGAATACTCTTTGGCCCATTGTGTAGCAAGGGATTTGGACATGAGCTGTGGGATTGCTACGGTCTTTCGGAAGAAGTTTGGGCGACTACCGATGCTACTCGACCAAGTCAAAGATGGACGAAAAGTATTACAGTTACTTGATGGAACGCGATCCATCTTCTATCTAGTCACCAAAAGCAAGTCGTCGGAGAAGCCTGCCTACCACTCCTTATGGGACTCCCTGATAGAATAGAAATCTTGGTGTGCGCCGGAAATCCACGACGGGAACCGTCACCATTGCAGACAGTTGACTGCTACTTCCAACTGACAACCGGATGCCGAAGTGGATCCACCTGCAAGTACCGGCATGATCCCCTGAAGGAACGGCAGAGTATGATCCGGGACGGATCACCCTTAAGGAGGGGGTAGTGTAGCGATCAGTGACACCGAACGTGTGTGCGATAACAATTTCTGTGCATGTACTTCTTATCGCTAACATGCTTACGGCGTAGACACTGCGCACGGTACTTTTCTTGTTATCAGCTTACAAGATGTAAATCATTTTCCAGCGAGAAGTAACGAACTCAATTGTGGAATCATCGAGGACTTTCTAATTATTATTCATCATTCGGGAATACCCAGGATTTCTTCGAGTTCCTGTCTAGAAAGTTCGAAAGGTGTATATAAAGTGATCATCTTTGGACCGAAGAGTAGCTGTAATAAAGCATCAGTTCGCGAAACAAACCGATAAATAATAGACAAAAGTGATAAATAAATTTTTATATAAATAAGTAAATTGCTCCAATATAAATAGTAGTTTTAAGTTAGTGTTAAGTGTTATATAAATAGTATTAAATAAATAATTGTTTAAATAAATAATCTTTGACTAGAAAATTCGTTACACTACTGCTTTACTGAAACTTATTTACATAAGGAAATTTAAGATGATGAACTAAGCTCTGTTGGTTAAAGCTTGTATAGAATAGATAAATGCTCAAAGGGTTATTTCGAATATGTTGGAGGCTTACTAATTATCGTCAAAATTTCCTTAAATTGTTTTCTAGGATTGAAGAGGCGAAAAACGAAAGTGAAACGTAGGCAATTCCCGAGGTGAACTTGGGAAATGAAGCAAGGAATTGTTATAGGCAAATTATGAATCGAAAAATATGATAATAAATACGAAACGAAGTAAGATACGCATTTACAAGGGAAACTCTCTTCGAAGGGGAGACAAAACCTCATTCACTCTGGTTGTGAGCCCGATTACATCTAAGGCACGCATACGCTATGAACCCAAAACCTTTGGCCGATTCATTCCCCTAAAAGAAACTCGCGATGGGGTTGTCCCATGCACTCACCGATGCACTACCAAAGGAAAGCACGAGAAAAGGTAAAAATGACAGGAATCATGTTGGAGACAAAGAGTTGCAATTTACTCACATGCATGAAGCAAACAAGAGTCTAAAAAAGGAACAGAGGGACTCCTGACCAACATCATACATGTAGTGAGAGCTGATAGCACCCCTCACTCAAGGTGTGAGAAACGAAGAAGAAAAGGATAGAACAACAGACCTTGGCACTGACATAACAGGGTGTTTTTTACGGTGCAGTCAATTGAGCAACCTTCAAAGAGCGATTTCTTCATTTTTTCAAATGGAACACCCTGTATATTATTGAATATTTGGAATGGTGCGTTAATTCTGCTTAATGTTTCTTTATAATATTTTATACCTAAACCTCGTAATTTCAGAGATATTTCACTTTTTTCATTATTTCCTGCTGATTATTTGTTTTTGATTTGATCTAGTGTGCTGATCGGTCAGATTTGACAAGTTGGCACAAGCAAATAATAAATGAATACGTAATGTGTCTATTACATCTAATAATTTAATACGTTAAGCGTGCTGTATTAGTGACTATTACAATTATTTTTGCATTATTGTCATTGTCGTATCATACCAGTTTGATTCGGCTCGTAGTTTTCCTGAACAATTTTAGCTTGTCACATATTACTAGGGGTTTTAGTTAAGTCGGTGTTATGCAGTTTGAGAAAAACGAACTCGTTGACATGATTTTCATTATGGGATCAGCTGAACAAAATTGTTTGTTAACTCAACGAATGTATGCACAGAGATATCCTAATAGAAGACAACCTTCAGTTAGCAGTTTGGATAAACTTAAGGAAAGGTTCACTAGGACGGGAAATGTCAGTTATGAGAAATGTGAAAGGAAAAATAGAACAACTGACGAAGAAAATTTGAATGTACTATTATCAGTAATTGAAGAGCCATCTACTAGTTCGACAAAAATATCAAAAGAAATGAATGTACCACGATCTACTGTAAGCAAGATATTGAAAAATAATAAATATCATGACTACAGTATCTCCTTTCATCAAGAACTGTTGGAGCCCGATTTCGAGACTAGAAGGACATTTTGCGAATGGGGATTGGAAACTGAAAGGATAACACCTAACTTTTTCCGAAAGTGTTATTTACCGACGAATCTACATTTACTCAGAGTGGTATCCCGAACCGTCATAATCTTCATCATTATGCAACTGAAAACCCAAAAATACTGAGATCGGTTGATAAGCAGAGACAATGGACAGTGAATGTTTGGGGTGGTATTATGGGAAACTTTTTAATTGGACCACATTTCTTTCATGAACATTTAAATGGTGCACAATATTTGTATTTCTTGCAACATGATTTACCTCGGCTTCTGCAAAACGTTCCTCCTGTTTTAAGGGAAAATATGTGATTCCAACACGATGGTGCTCCAGCACATTTTGCGTTAACTGTCAGAGGGTTCATGAATCAACAATTCGGAGATAGATGAATAGGTCGCGGGGGTCCTATCAGTTGGCCACCTAGATCGCCAGATTTGACGAAACTCGATTTTTTTCTATGGAGCCACATAAAACATATTGTATACAAGACTCCTCCAACTACAGCAGACGACATGAGGCAACGTATAATCTGTGCCTTTGAAACAGTTTCCGTTGAGATGTTACAAATAGTGCATAGATCCTTTCTGTCAAGGGTGCAAATGTGTTCCAATCACAATGGAGGACACTTTGAACATTTACTTTAAATAGTAAACGATATTAAACTTTGACCATCTATTTATTTATTTACGTTTTAATTGTCTCAACTTACCAAATCTGACCGATAAGCACACTAGATCAAATAATTGGTTGGTGATAATGAAAAAAGAGAAATATCTCTGAAATTACGAGGTTTAGGTATAAAATATTATAAAGAAACATTAAGCAGAATTAACGCACCATTCCAAAAAGTCAATAATATACAGGGTGTTCCATTTGAAAAAATGGAGAAATCGCTCTTTGAAGGTTGCTCAATTGACTGCACCGTAAAAAACACCCTGTATAATAAAATTATGATTTTATTATTTTTTAGGTTTGGTACATCCGTTGGCAGCATAACTACTAAATATTTCATCTCAACTAATCGTAATACTCGTGCATTGAACTAAAAAGCCAAACCCTGTTGCAACCAATTTTTTTAAATTTTCATTATTTACTCAACAATGCAACATCCAAACCCAAAAATCTTTGTATCATTGAAAAGACAATTTTAAGTAGATTATGAAAAACAAATAATATGCAGGGTGTTTCATTAAAAAAAAATATGTTGGAACGTGCTCCGATTTAGTGATTCACCCTGTATATGTCAAACTATTTTTAAAATATGCGTCTTTTGATACTGTATTGTAACCACCTGTACCCAGGTGTTATTAATATCTGCAAATATACCTTCATTTGTTTACTTTATTTCCTATATTATTATTATTTTAATTTTGTTCTGATGTCAACTTTAATCCTTGTCTTGCTTTTAGTCAATGTAGTCAAATCAGTTTGCTTTAACATTTTCCGATAATTAGTTCAGTAAAATTAAATAATTTTAAATAATTTTTGTCTTCAAAATTTAAGCCACATAAAATCGTGCATTTGGTGTCAATTTTTGCAGCGTGCTGTAACCGTCATCCTACATCTGGTTTATGTCCGTATGTCTGTATTCCGATGTTAGGAGAGAGACAGCGAGAGCTAGGTTAGCGGATAGGTATTTTCGGTAAGGAAGCAGGCAGAGGATGAGATAGAGAGCGTGTGGACACACACACTAGGATAGGTAGAAAGAGAGGGCGTTATGTAAAAGAGGAGTGTAGGTATATTTCAACCCTGATTTGAGCTTGTAGGTGTTAGCGCCGAGGTGAAGCAAGGGGAAGCTCGCGAGCGCGGTTCTCACGCGATGGTAAGGGTAAATTTTGGAGTATAAAAGGACTCGCGATCTCCAGTAAAATCAGTCTCCGACATTCCACCTACCCTGGCAAGGAAGAGGGAGACATACCTTTACCTACTACCTGCTCAATTGAAGTCTCCGACATTCCACCTACCCTGGCAAGGAAGAGGGAGACCTACCTTTACCTACTACCTGTTCAATTGGCTGGCTCGGTCAGTCTGAGCGAACGTTCCTTTACCACCTGTTCAATTGGCTGGCTCGGTCAGTCTGAGCGAACGTTCCTTTACCACCTGTTCAATTAGCTGGCTCGGTCAGTCTGAGCGAACGTCCTTTACCACCTGTTCAATTGGCTGGCTCGGTCAGTCTGAGCGAACGTCCTTTACAACCTGTTCAATTGGCTGGCTCGGTCAGTCTGAGCGAACGTTCCTTTACAACCTGTTCAATTGGCTGGCTCGGTCAGTCTGAGCGAACGTTCCTTTACCACCTGTTCAATTGGCTGGCTCGGTCAGTCTAAGCGAACGTTCCTTTACCACCTGTTCAATTGGCTGGCTCGGTCAGTCTGAGCGAACGTCCTTTACCACCTGTTCAATTGGCTGGCTCGGTCAGTCTGAGCGAACGTTCCTTTACCACCTGTTCAATTGGCTGGCTCGGTCAGTCTGAGCGAACGTCCTTTAACCCTTACATATTAATTAACCTAAGACTCGTCTGGCAAACCAAAGGCTGTTGTAGAGTGCAGTCCACCGTCACCTGGTTTTGGTCTGATGTACCTGGGCAAGTCCATCCTCGAGCGTGGAAATCGAGTCTTCCGTCCGCCCCTCGGTTCCATTGTCTAGGTCCAATTGTTCCGGTCCCCTGAGCGAATTTCTGCCGTCCAAACAACTTTCCATCCTGATGGACATCACGAATCACCTCGGACCACGGTGTCCAATCGAATCACCGCCGTCGCGGGTTCATTTGGTCCATAACCACCTTCTGGGGCCACATACAGCGCGTCGCCGATTTCACCACCCCCGCACTGGCCGTTCCCTGCCCCTGCGGACCGTGTAAAATAGGAGAGCGTCCACCCCCCACGTCCCGTCACTGGTTTCTCGAAAAGGACATTCCAGTTCGGCCACTCGGTCCACGATGACGACCCCCAACCGAGCCGATCCCTTTGCGGCAGTACTTGAGAACCCCGCCGTGAACGACCCACAAAGTGAAGGTATAACCACTAACACTTGTTTGTGTCTTTGTTGTGTTTTCTCACTTGAGATTTATGACTTAATATATCTCTTTCCCACATAGCTACCATGGCCCAAAGGTGATGAACTTTAATTTTCTTAATAATCTTATTTTTGTTGTTTTATTCTCTTAACTATAGGTGCTGTTTATTACGATTGATTACTTTTAATTTGTAAATACGTTCGATTATTTTTACTCTAGGTAACAACTTTATGATATTGCTTTACAGTTAAATTTATGATTAATTTTTACCTTAGTACAATTTCAATCGTCATTACTTGGTTTTAGTTCTGGCAACTGGTTGATACTAGGTAGATACGACAACAACCATTTTTGGTTTAATCAAACATTACCACTCGACAAGCTGGTTCTAAAGATCGAGCAGCCCAAACATTTGTCTGGTAACTGGTGTGTCAAATGTTTCATACATTAACACATCTTTGTCTAAATTAAAAGGAGATACTCTCTATTGAAGACCTCTTGGTCCGAGAGGAGGAAGTCCATTAGTAAGTGACGTGCTTTGTTGTTCTGAATACACAAACCATTTATACACACACAATTTATACACTTATATGCATACACAGGGTATATTCACACACACACGCATATACACACACACATATACCAAGTATATAAAACACAACCCATACACCGAGTGTTGGACCCCCACTACGTACAAAATGTACAAAACACACCAACGCACAAAGTGCACACACACACACATACACACACACACACACACACATACACTCAGTGTATGTCCCCGCCCTGCCAACACTCACCGTGTATACAATTACCCTGAAATAATATACACCTAGTGTATGCATACACACACACACACACACACACACACACACACAGTGTATTTCAGACAACAGGTACCTAACATGTCTTACCTAACTACCTAGGTAGAACATGGCTTACTACAGGTGTGGCTATAATCACAGTTATAGTCCTGTCTAGCAAGGCTTCCTTCCTCCCTACTCAAGACGAACATGTGAGAGGTCACCTGTATTTACTGTTGGTGCACGGTTTGACGAGATCATACTCTGTACCAACCCCCTTACATATTTGGTACTCACTTGTACTACGACATACCCGTTACCGCCCTAAATTATCACATAAAGAGAGCTCGTTGTTGTCCCCTCTATCTAGAACCTACTTACGGCCATTTTTGTTAAAGTATCATAAAAACATTGTGTTTACACGCTCTGAAGGTACATGTAAGTTATAATGAACTGGTTGGGTTTTCCTGGGGTTTCCCCAACCCTTTGCAACATATGTTGGATCATTCAGGTTCCCCAGCAGTAAAAAAGAAATAAATGAATTAAACAGGTTTTTGTGTTTTTCTTTGTTAATACCTATAGCTTGTACGGAACTCATAAAAGAGTCTGATTTTCAGTTACTATTATTATCACAACGTAATCTAAAGGTCCTACCACTATTGACGATCACAATTTCTTTATTTGAATAAATAAATACTTTCGAAGGTTTTTGTTTGTTTTATTTGTTTACCTGTCCAGCACTATTTTGACCAGAAAGTATCGACCCCGGTCGGTACGGTCGCAGTATCATTCTCATAAAAAAAAATTCTCCAATCTGATTTAATAAAGGCCATATTGACCTTTGACGCACTAATGAGCAACCCTGTTATTGACTTTGCAAAGGCATTTGATTCTGTTGACTTCAATTTTAATCGATAATTAAAAATGTTTAGTATTTGTGTCTTTGCTTTCTTCGCTGGCTTTTATTTATGCAATTGAGTTCAATTTGTAAGCATCAGGAATATTTTATCTACACCAATAAAGGTTACATCAGGAGTTCCCCATGACTGACATCTTGGATGTTTGTTATTTAATTATTTTATTAATGATCTTGGCGAGGTTATATTAAATTTGCGAATATTCTATTCTTGACCGATGGCGTTAAATGATTTCATTCTATTCTATCAATAGCATTTCAGATGCATTTAATCACCAAAACGATATTAGCAACCTAGTAAATTGCTTCCATTCAAACAAATTAGAACTTCATATTACCAAATGCAAATTGATCTTTTTCTGTAAAACTAACAAATCTTCTGACTTTACTTATCATATTGATGATTCACCGTTACAACGAGCGAATGAATCTTGGCGTAGATAACTTTTGACTAATCTTTGATTTTTAACATCCATGTTGAAACTGTTATCATTAAAGCTTACACAATGATTGGATTTTTAATAAAAAATTTTAAAGATTTTAGAAATGTTGGAACAATGACTTATTTTTACAGGACTATGGTCTATTTATACTTATGCTTCTAAATTTGGAGACCGTGTTTTGATTTCATTAAATACGACATTGCAAAAGTTCAACATAAATTTTTAATATTTCTGTCATTTAAGCAAGGTATGCCGCTGTCCTTTATTAATTGCGATTATCAAGAGATAGAATTTAATTTGGCAACTATTGAATCTATTCACATGTAGAACGATTTTGTTGTTGTTGCTCTTTCTTAACTTTCAATATTATCACTAAACGCATTGACTGCACTTAAGTAAATGATATTTTTCCCTTTATAGATGCTTTGTACTTATTGTGTAATCAAAGAATTTGGCTGCCAGTTATATAAATGAGTTTAAAAAACTAAAATTATTTTGTTTTTTGGTCAAACTGCTTTTTATTCATTTTCTTTTGGTGAAATATTAAATTAAAAACTTCTAAATTAAGTTGTTTGTCATGTGTTTATATTTCGTATTTCTTTTTTGATAGTCCTATTGCAATTGTATAAAAGGCAAATTGCGCGCTGATAAATAAATAGTTAGTTGTTAGTACCTCGAATTCGAACTCTTAACTCACACCCTAACGCAAAAACACGACACTTAGGTCCCTAAAGAAGGCAAATTTTAAAAGTATTTGGGACGTTTAGGGTCATATTTTAGTGTATTCTGTAACACTGCCAGTCTTTCATGCAGTCTGCGAAATACATGCCCATATTTGAGGGTGTTAGGGTATAATAAGGTACTTTTTTTAGTTAGTCGACTAGTTTAGGTACTTATGTATTTTAAAGACTTCGATATGGGCCAAACAAGTGTTCAACTTCGACAAATGAAACATAATAAGGTGTTCCTGATTTTAGTCAGAACATTAGGAATTTATCAGTGATTTCTTGTAGAACTGGTCAGAAATTTAGAAATTCCATTTTTTTGAAAATCTAAGATGCTTACGAAAAATTTTGAAGTATGGAGTTTTGACGTTCTGTGCAGGTTCTTTTGTATATTTTTTCAGTATTTTTGAAGTTTTACATTTGTACAAGAAACGCTTATGACACTCTATTAAACCTCATTTTTAATTCGTACCTGCATTGGCGCCGTTTTGTTGAATATAAGAAACATTGAGGTAAGAAGGACAAATATTATTTTTAAATAACAGTTAGAACATATTTATAATTTTTGGAGTATTTTAACTAAGAACAATTTAAAATAACATTTCGTTCTGTATCTAAAAGGCAGAATGTTTTACTAAATAAACTATAAAAAATAAAACCTATCCTGTATATATACAAAATAGAATTAGCAATATGATGTATTGTTCGCTAATTATGTATCATTATTGTATGCTTCAATAGACTAATTAGGTACTATTAATTTGATTAAGTACTAACTTTTGCTCAAATAAGGTGGATTGTCTCCAAACATACGCAGCGTATGTTATAAAATGAAAAGGATTTTTCTAAAGTAAACTGCTCATCTCGTCTCACTATTATAAACAATATTGAAATGGATGTTAAGAGAACGCACAACAAAATTATAACATCCCTTGAATGATGAAAATTAGAACACATAAAAATCGCAATTCTTCCCTTAAAATATTTTAATTTACCTTAATAGTTTTAACAGTGTAAAATCGAATAATGGCTTCATTAAAAAGTAATAAAATAGCTTTCGTTCATTAAACAGCTAAATTTTCTTAATTGATATTTTGCATACGTTATACGAAAAATATTTTCGATTTATTATTTTGAAAAAAAAAACATACGAGCGAAACATCTTCTTAATCTCTATCATTAAATGAAATAAGAGCGAATTTTGTTTGTGTTAGTATTAAAAGTCGTATTCAAAGTACAAATCAATTCAATTCAAAAGCACTTATTAAAAGGCACTTTTTAAAGAATTAATGTCTGCGACACCCTAGTAAAATGAACAAACGTTGTAAATATTCAAATATAAATCGAATACAAAAAGGTCTTCATATGAGGAAACTTATATAGAACTTTTCTGCTTTAAGAAGGTCAGTTGTGTCAAGCGGTCGATAAAATTAATTAGTTCCCATATAGCATAAAAAAGGATAAACTTGGCTTAGGTTCACTCAATTAATTTAATTTGAGTGTTTCGCTTTTGTACAGAACATTCCGGAAAATAGCGTACAAGAAAAGCACAAAGCAGGATAGGGAAGATATCAAGAACTCTGCTAAATAAGTTAAGCATTTTTTTTTATGGTTTCGAAGTTTCTCTTTTTTCATAAGTATTGTTTCCACGTACATAACTGATGATTTTACGAGAAATATTTTTTTGTGGTTTTGCCGGCACTTGTGGTATGTGCTTGACTTTTGCCTTACATATTGTTTACTAACTTCATTGCAATTTTTGAAATTTGTATTCGGAATTGGGATTATAGGTAATTTTGTTATGATTTCGTCCATGGCGTATTAGTTACTAGATTTATTTCATAGATATTTGGAAAAAATTGGAATCAGCAGAAGAACTCAAAATTCGGGTGAAAGTTTTGCTGCATTATTATTGCAATTCCATTAGCAATTTTAAAAGGTCCTTAAACCTACTAATTAAAATCACGTTATGTAGAAAATGATTCCAGCTTTTTTCTAAATTATCCCCTTTACCATTACAAACTTTTAAGCAAAGTATATAGTAATTAAAAAAACATCCACGAGAAAGTTTTGATAGGCTTTGATGTTGCTTCTGATGGTACTATTTTTTGGTATGTTGATAATTCCTGCTAACTGCAGCTTGCATCTTTCGCAAGAACGTTACTTACTTATTAAACTGAATATATACATTAATAATAGGCACTCAAACATAACTAAAAAGAAGTTTCGAGTTATTTGTCAGCGACTTATCAGTATCTATTACTATCAGTTCTCATTAGGTACTGTAGATAGTTGCTACATATTAATTTTGATTTCGGGAGGATACAAATATGTTTCCGGGTTTGTCTACCCTTGTCAAAGTTAATAAGCATTCTGCAGGTAATCCTTCATTTCTCTTCCGTCTTCATTTCCTCTGTTTATATTTCTTTCCCCAACCACCACCTACCCATTCCCACGACGGCTTTGCCCCGCACTACAGAACAAGGGATTTACTTTTACCCACCAATATTGGTGTTAGTGAATCACCCAAATATGTTCTTGTTTTTTTATCAGATTAATAAAGAAAAACAAGCCTTTGTAATATCCATGTCAAGCATATAAAGTATTAGAGTTAGCCAATACCGATAGATAGGAATATAAATTAATATTTGGAATTGAAGGTTGAATTGACCGGGAATTTCTTGAAAATTAGTTTAGCGCGATTCTTATTTGGTAGTTGAAATAAATTTTTGACAAATAATTAATGTTTATCATTAACAGTTATGTACTTATTTACCTTGCAGTCTTAAGTACTACTTAATAATTAGTTATTCCTTCACCCTCTTCTAACAACCGACAACTAGTTTATAGTGATAATAACCAGTTTATTATAAATTTAGTAACAGATATACTGAAAGAAAGTCCAATTGAGAAGAAAATAATGGATCGTTGGGTTATTGATGCTAGAAAGGTATTTTATGTCTCTAAAGTACATCGTCACCTTATGCATTTAATAGCAGAAAGTTTAAATTTAAGTTTCATTGTTCGCCAGTCTGCTTTGAAAAATTCGTATAGCCTTAGGGTACGTGATAAAAAACAGAGCAGGTGTTTTAAAGGTCGTTTAGTCAAAAAGATTTATTTTTTAGATTCCGTCAAGCCATAAAAAGGGGAATAGAAAGTGTGAAAGATACCCTGTTGTAAAAGTCTCTAGAACGCTGGGAAGGGGAAGAAAAAGAAGAAGATTCAATATCTATTTTGATCATCTTTTAAATATCCTTAAAATGTGCTTGAGATTATCGATATCTATCAGAATCGGCTTCTTGAAACTTGGCCTTCCCAGGGTATGTTGAAATCCTTAGTTAATTAAAACGAGAAGTTGATAAAAAGTTTATTTAAAAATAGAAAAATTAAAAATTTTAACGATGTACAGGTAATTTTACACTCACTTATTTGCAAAATTGGGTGTTTTCGAAAAATATATTTCTTGCATTTGATTTTAATTATTTAATCCTATTTGGTTAGACTACAATTATTTTGTAAAAATATGAAAATTTGGTAGTCTAGAGACGTTTTAAGCCTTTATTGTAAAGGCCGCGTTTTCAGATTGATTAATTTACAATATATTTGTTCAATTTTGATTTAACTTTTATGGTCGTAATTTTTCCAAAAGGCTGAAAACTTCTTAAAAGACGTAATATCATTAATTGTGGAAAATTCACCCTCACGACAATGCAAATTGGAAATATATCTAGAGATGGAAAGTAGGTTATAGAAAACTTTCTTAGGAGCTTACGATGTCGTTTAAAATTTCCATTTTCAATCTCGTGGAATGTTCTGTATCTTTAAAATTACGCACATACCTATAGTGTCAATTTATTTTTAATTGACTAATTTCAATAACTTAGCAAGGCTTTTTTAGTAGAACATGCCTAGAATACCGAGTCACACATACACGTCGCAAAGATACGAGGACAGTGACTTTTCTGAGACTGATCAATCGAATCGTCGTCCATCCTTGGTTATAACCCAACCTATAGGCCGTCCTTTAACTCGACCTATTTCTGCGTTACCCAGTCATCAACCTCGAATATCTTCGAGACCAGTATCTCGAAGAAATCGTCCTTTAAATAATGTCAGCTATGGGCAAATGCCTGCTGCTTCACGTACGCAGTCAGATGTCAAAGAAATTTATAGACGAAAATCACTACAACAATCCGTACAGGACGATTACTTCCAAGAAGATTACGACAATATAGAGTAAGATTTGATAAATAAATGTATGAAATAAAATCGAAAAGGTTTAGAATTTGATACCTGTTGAATTTGTTTGTTCCACAATACTTTTTTTCTTATTTTTGACAGTCAATGCTTCTACAAATCTTCCCACGCCTATCCATTACAATCGAAGTCCTATTCTGTGTCCCAACAGACTCCAGTGCCTTATTCTCTACAGAATTATATGCCTTCAATGGAAGATAACATTATAACTCAAGTCTCTTTCGGTAACGAACAACTTCGACCTGAAGATTGCAAAATTATACCGCACTTACCTTGTAATAGAAATTCTGTTACTAGAATACCGTCTGGTACAGGCTTAAATGCGGTAAAAGCAAATCCCAAAAGGTTTCCAGTTAGCACGAAAGTACCACGGTAATTACTTTGTCAAATCCTCTTTATTTTTATTGATAAATTATTATTAGTAGCGTAGTTTAATAAATTCTATCGTTCTTGGTCTAATATAATATACATTATTCAGTTTCTTCAAGAAGACTTCATCAGCAACTGCCTGTAAAGTCCCCTCAAATACTTGCAACCAGCAAATAAATCAGGACAATTCTGAAGTACCTAAGGATTACAATAAAGAAAAAAAAGTGAGACAGTTATCACCCCTTAATAGAGATAGAGCATCGTTAGAACGACATCACAGTTTTCCCGTTAATAAGGGTGAGAAAAGTACACGCCCAGCCACTGCTCCAACAAAAGATAGTGTCTCCGTAAGGACCAATAGGATAGAAAATGTTTTAAAACGCTACGAAGAAATAGTTCATGGAATGGGAAGTAATCAAAGAATTAAATCGTTTGATGCACTTACTAAAGTAAACAATGAAATAACGAATGTGCCATCAAGTCCCAAAAAATCTCAGGTAAAGTGTGTTTCAAAGTCATTTAATTTTGGTCTCACCATAAAAATTTCCCCTTTTTCTGTAATTAATAAAGATGTCAAATCTGGGAGGTGGAAATATCCAACAAGAAGAAAATAATCCTGAGCGAATTCAAGTCAATCAAAAACAGTCACCACAAACAGTAGGCAGTTCTATATCCTCCACGTCAAACAACGATCCGCCACCAACCGTTCTTCAAACAATGTTACAGGAACTCATGGAAAAGGGGTGTGTCAACAAAATTCCGGAAAACTCATTTAAATCTGAAACAGGTAATAGCGTGGCTAAGAAATTAGATGATGAGAGTAAGAAGATTACTTCTGGAATTATTGGTGACAGTATTATAGTCGACGAGTCCAAGGTATTTTCTACTTTTATTTAGAACAATAAATAAGTCTTGTCTTGTGGTTATATAATATTTAATTTTTAACTCCTTAATAGTTAATACTTGTCATCATATATTCACATAAACCAACCGTCAGTTTAATTCTCTCGTCACTTTTATCAAGTTCGTTCTCAAATACACCTAAAAACTATCAGGAATTTATGGCTCTTCTTGGCAATTTTCTTATGTTGGATGTCAAATGTAGCAAAGTCACACCTGTAGAAAGGATTTTCTTACATCTTTAGCAATTAAAAGACTGTGGGGTACCACCTCTGTCAAAGGGTACGTTGTCAAGGTGTAGGAACCAGAAATATCAAGTCTCTAAAAGTTAAGTCAGCGATTTTGCAGCTCCTCATAAAATTTAGCTAAATAAACTTACAATTGATGATCGTAGGTTTTCACGGCCGGCGCCCGTATGGTAACTAAGTGTTTTCCGGGCTGTTATGCCGTGGTCCTGTCTTCCTCCTTTACTAGACGTTTCGCCAGTCTCGACTGCTGGCATCCTCAGTAGATTTTTGCTGCTCTTGCTGCTTTTTCTGTTGAGTCTGTCTCAGACTGAGGATGCCAGCAGTCGAGACTGACGAAACGGCTAGTGAAAGAGAAAGACAGGACCACGGCATAACAGCCCGGAAAACACTTAGTTACCAAACTTACAACTGTCTTCTGTGAACAAATCAATATTCCATAGTTCTTGTGAATTAAATAAATCGATTATCATTTTTATTTTACCAACATATTTTAAGTTCTAAAACTAAGTCGGACGCTTCTGATCGTCAGAAACCAAAAATTTTTGTTTTACTTAATTGAAGGATATCAATTTAATGTGCCCAAGTTTCGTCGTTTTCAAAACCACCTTGAGTGGTCGTTGTTAATTTTCTTCTACATGAACTTACATTTCTGAAACAGTATTGTTGCCTGTTTAATGTATAAGCATTCGAAAGTATCTCTACAAATAGTTTTTACACAGTACTGCTCGCAACAATTTTTTTCCAGTATTGAGGGAAGCTGCGAGTTCGACAACTTTTCGGACCCAATTACCCAATGTCTAAAATGTTGTACCTGCCATTATAGAATTACTAATACAAAAGGAATTTGCTGAAATGTAGTCAAAATGAATTATCTTGTGCCGCTTTCGGTAAAAAAAAATATCTAAAAGGGGTCCTTTTTGACCACTCAAGTTACTCCCGTAACTTTACTTTCTCAAAAATAAAAAAGTTGTCCTGTTATATGGCGAACTCTGAAACAGAACTGTTGTGGCAAGGGAGTGTAGGGATTACCTTGCAGAACATTAATTGGGACACTTTAAGTGAGCACAAGGGTTGGAAGTTCTTGTGGCGAAGGGTTCAAATAAAAAAAATGGGCTGGATTATGGTATGTAATGTTCTCCGCCTCCCCTTCACTCAACCGAAATTGTTCAGAAAAATATTTTTTCTGTTTAAAGTAACGGGGTGGCCAAAAGTCGCGCAACAAATGTTGCACTACAGAAAAAAAATCAGAAACCTCGCAGTTTCTCCCTTCCATGCCGTTTTTATTCCGTCACATAGCAACCGTGGCCTCGTTGTCATGTAAACAACAACCTAAGTGACCATCTTTGTTAGTTAATGTTCGTTACAAAATGCCGAATCGGATAGAAATGCCTGCTCCGAAGTTTTCGCTTTCTGAACGCGTTTTGTTAGTGAAATTGTGGTACAAAAACGATGGTTGTTTTACGGATGTTATCGATGATTTCACCACGCAATTGCCGCGTTCGTCGGTTCCAAATCGTTGCACCATTTGGAGATTGATAAAACGTTTCGAACAATTTGGAACGGTATAACGAATAACTCAAGAATTAAACGCTCCAGGCGTTTGTGTGTGGGCCGGCATTTGTTCTTACGCCATAATTGGGCCTTACTTCTACGATGGCACGGTAAATGGTCCCAGATACCTCGAAATGCTTGAAGAAGTCAAGATCGAACTCGAAAACAACCCTATCTTCACAGGTAAGCGAATTATCTGGCAACAAGATGGAGCTCCATGCCATTATGCGGTTGCAATTCGTGATTTTTTGAACGAAAACTTCAACGAGTGGATTGGTCGCCGTGGGAAAACCGAGATCACCCGATTTGACGCCTTGCGATTTCAGCATGTGGGGAGTGATCAAAGATCGTGTTTACAAGACGCCAATCCAAAATTTGAACCATTTGAGAGAGCGAATCGATGAAGAATTTAGAATTTTGAGCACCGATTATTCGTATCTTCACAATGCCACTAAGGCAGTAAAAAAACGTTGCGAAGCCGTTATTGCAGCCGAAGGTCATCATTTTGAACATTTATTGTAATTGCCGTGAGCTTATGTTAATTTTGATATCACTTTGTTTGTATTGTAACAAAATAAACGATTATTTTCTGTAGTGCAAAATTTGTTGCGCGACTTTTGGCCACCCCTGTATAAACAAAAATAGGTTTCCAGTTTAGTCTATTTTCAGGGAAACAAAAAATCTACATAAGGCTGGTTGGGGGTGGAGGGAACATTTGCATATCATGGACCTGACCCAAATATCACAAAATTGCTTTGGTTTACAGATTCGATTTTTTTTAGTTTCATTTCCCAGCTTCCAAATAATAGTCCTCACTTAACCTCTTCTATTTATTGTTCTACAAAGTCGTTCATGGATACACTGCACCCTTTGCCCCTCTCCCATCAAATTTTTCGAGTTTCCGCAAGAAGTTATTTTCTATGAAAATCGAAAAATGAATTTTTTTGAATTTTGCACGTGAAAGTAAGGGAGTTAACTTGTGTAACCAAAAAGGTACATGGTAGCACATTTTGGACACATTTCACTACATTGTTTTATCAAAAGTTCCAAGATGATAGGAACATCGTAATAAACATTATATTTTTTCCCAGAAATATTTATTTATTTATTTATTTACTGAGGAATCTACGGACGTGGGTCCAATTACAGTTTGTAATAACAAAAAAAAAGGTGTAGGTAGATGCTAGTGAAGGATGGTTATCACTGTAGAAGCATTTTTTTTTTTTCAAACTATATCCCTTAGGGATTAAAACATATCTTATGAATTACGAAATTAGGTGAAAATAAAAATTTAATACATTATAACGCAAATTAAACAATTTTGAAGGTAGTTACACCTTTTAGTATAAAACAAGAAAAAGAAGGAAGAGTAATATGTCCTATATAAATTCAAATTTAACAGTTAATGGTATTCTTAGATTAGTAATCGCAATTTTTATGTTGATGGACACGTGTAAATAGTTAAAACTAGAGCTGATGTACTATTCGTAGCGGAGGAATGTTGTAGATGCTATTCTTTTAAATTCTTTAAAGTTGAGATGATTCCAATCCGTTTCTGATGGCATTTGGTTGCAGGTTTGTAATATTCTGTCGATAGGGCTTGTTTCTGTTGTATTTATGTTTACATGGAACTCTTGGCTTCTATTGCGAAGTATTCATCCTGGTACACAAAGTCCAACACGGCTGAGAATATATGGTGAGTTAATGTGTCCCTTTAACAACTTGAAGAAAAACAGAACGTCGTGATAGTTTCGTAAAGAGTCTAGAGTTGGAAGACCAGGTTGTCTTGATGGTAAAGAGTAGTTGTGGTTGCGGGCATCCATCGGTTGGTTGGTTTTGGATAAAAGGTAGCGCAGAAATCTATGGCGAACTGAATCCAGAGCTTTGATTAGATATTTCTTGTGGGGAGACCATATTTGGCTCGCAAACATAAGTTTGGATTGTACGTAGGACTGAAAGAGTTTTACTAGTGTGTATGGGTTTCTCAAATTCCTGCTTCTTCGCATAATCCAATATAGAGTTCTGGAAGCGTCTGAAACTATCTTATGGATGTGTTGCGTGAAGTGAAGGTGATTGTCAAAGATCACACCCAGATCACGAATCTCGGAGCGCCGCTCTAGAATTTGTTTGTGTATGTGATATGTTGCTATAAATTGAGGAGCACGAGGACTAAATGTTATAGCGCAACATTTGGAAATGCTGATGTTGAAGCCTCGATCATTGAGCCAAGAAGAAAGGGAGTCAAGGTCCTTCTGAAGCTTTGTCACGTCTTCTTGACTTTTTATAGGTTTATACAGTTTACAATCATCAGCATAAAATTCGATGGTGCTGTGTTGTATTTTGATAGATGCTTCGTTGAGTGCAATTGCAAATAATACTGGGCCACAATTTGAACCTTGGGGGAGTCCTGACTTGAGTTCAACCTTGGAGGAGAGAGAACTCTCCACCAAAACACGTGAGGTTCTGTTTCTCAAGTAGGAGGTAAACCAGGAGAGTAGAGGGTCTCCAATCCCAATTTTTGAATGTTCCTCAATCAAAAAAGAGTGTTGGATTGAATCAAAGGCACAACCTAGATCTGTATAAATAACATCAGTTTGCAAATCGTTTGTGAAAGATAATGAGATCTTGTCAGTGAATTCGATGAGATTAGTTATAACAGAGCTATGAGGCATAAAGCCGTGTTGGTTCTCGATTATGTATAAGTTGATAGGATATATAATCTGATCATAAACAAGGCTATCCAATACCTTTTTGTGCCGTGGAGAAATGTAAGCTTCTTTCCATTTAATGGGGAAGTAACCAATATTAAGAGATTCGGTGAAGAGGAAGCAGAGTGGGGTAGCCAAGGATAGGCTACAAGATGTAAGCTAAATTGCAGGCACTCCATCTGGGCCTGGTGCTGTTGAGTTTCCGAGTGACGAAAGGGCTTTTTGTACCAGTGTGATGTTGAGATTGATTGTGTTCAGCAGGAGTGGAAGAGCAGGTGCACTCGATGAGAGAATGTTTTTAGTTATGAATTTGGGGTGGAAGTGACGTGCGAAAAGCTCAGCCTTCTCACCAGACCCGCTCGCCTCCTCGCCATCCAAAGTCATCACTTCAGTAAATCTTAACTGTGTTGAAGGAGCGCTGATGAATTTCCAAAAGTGTTAAAGATCTTCATTGATTTTCATTTCGATGTTCTGAATGTGTTGTCGTTTGAGAGATTTCATTAGTTGACTGCATTGTAAACGTGTTTCTTTGAATTTTTTATAGATGAGAAGGGAGTTTGTGGATTTGTATTGCTGGTGAAGTCGTTTCTTTTCTGTAATTAGTTTTCGTAGTTCTGTAGAGAACCATGCTGGAAATGAATATCTGATTTGGTTTCGTAAGGGTACATTACATGAGATATGTTCGAAGAGTATGTGATAGAGTAGGTCTATTTTCTCATCCAGAGAGGTTAAGGATGAGAAGCGAGATTGCCAATCTATGTTTTTCAGGTCTTGAGATAATCTTATGTAGTTCCCCTTCTTGAAGTTGAAACTTATATTGGTGTTATTTTCCCTTGGTAAGGTTTGAGTTAAAGTAAATTCTAATTCCATGGCGGGGTGACACCGGTCTTGTATAACTAGGGGATCCACAGAGATGTCGCATTGGCACTGAAGTTGAGAGAAGCATAAGTCCAGGAAGTTGCCTGCATTGTTCGGATAAGTAATGTGTTGTTGCATATTTAGAGAAAATGTTGTGTTATATACAAGTCTGGCGGCTTTGTTGATGTGCTGAGATTGATGTTGCCCAGAAAGAGTAAGTTGATCTGTAATTCCTGGAAGGTTGAGGTCTCCGAGCAGGATGAGTGAGTGTTGTGGGTGTTTGACTGAAGTTGTTGTTATTTGTTCTAGGAAAGAGTGTATATCCTATATATATTGATCTGAAGAATTTACTGAGATAATAGGAGGTATGTAAGCCAAGAAAATGATGCATCTTACAATGTTTGAAATGGCAGAGGTATACTCTACTGTACAATTTGCTGTTGGGCCTGATATCGGGTGCAAAGAAGTAGATAGGTATAGGGCTACTCCTCCTCCTCGACTCTTACCTGTTGTAGTCTTTGATCTATCACATCTGAAGAGTTCGTAACTGTCAAGATTCACCTCCTCGTCCGCTATGTCAGTGTCCAGCCATGTTTCTGTTAAAGCTATAGATTCATATTCTGATGATAATAGAAGTTTTTCCTTTACTGAACATACCTTTCCTCTTAGACTATTTACATTCTGATAGTAAATTGTTAGTTTTGAGTGTTTGAGTTTTTTGAGAAATTTGTTTTTTCCTTCATGTTGATTATTTTTGGTATCCCTTGTGAGTACTTGATCCTTATATTGGTCTCACCCTTGTCAAGTCTTTCTTTCAGTTCTTGTTTTAATTTTTTTTTATGTATTCTAATTCCAATGGAGTTTTATTACTTGTGCATTTTATGGAGCTTGGAAAGATAGATTTGGAGTTTGCGAATATCCAGTGAATTTGTTCTGGTTTAGAGAGAGAAACTTTTACAGGTCTATTTTTGTCTTTAATGAATTTGCCTAGTCTCAGTAGTTTTATTTCAGTTATGTTGAAAGGCGATGATTTCAGATAGTTGTTAATCGTAGTGAGATCCTCCTCCTTGTTATTGTTATCTGGAAGTCCGTAGATTATTGCAGTTGACGATCTTTTCTCCCGTTCTCTTATTTCTGTGATTGATTGCTCGATGAACGTTGCTTGAGTGTCAGAAATAGAGTGTTCCATATTATCCACTCGCCCAGTATAGAAATATTATAGAAAAATAAAAATTTTTGTTTGGTACACTGACACATCGTAAGCACATTATTATTGATAAATTGAAATAACCAGAAAGGACTTTCCTTAATTTTTTTTGATAAATATTTTATTATTTTTTAAAGATTGTAAAGTGGTGATTACTACAGTTTTTAAATAACGGTATATGTATAGCATGTTTGTCTTCTTGTTTCAATTTGATTTTGCATATGAAGGTATACTCACATCTACGTGATTCGCAAGCTGAGGATTGTCGTCCCATTCAAATTCACCTTGTTTTAATTTAAATACCAGCCGTTCTGTAATCCTCAAGAATGTAGCTTTTAGATGAAACATAGAAAGCATTTCACTCCGGCATTCCTGCTTACATGAACCACGTTTAAAATTGTAGATTACACGATAAACTCGTTTTATAGACCATTATGATTAAATTATCTACTATGAAGTATTAACCAATTGCTCTGGTGGTGGTTCGTTAATGATATAATTTTATGATAACGAAAAACATTGTTTAACCCATAATTGTCAAATTCAAACGATACGACAAGGAATGTGTATAGTACAGTATTGGATGAAACAGTTTTATTATTTAAACAAAAAAATGATACAAATAATTTCTTAAGTAAGTCCTTATTAAAGAGTAACTTACTACTAATTGAGCAAAAAATTGCTTTTTAGTTATAATGAAAACAAACATTCAGATGAAAATTGTATTTTAAAATTGAACAAAGTAAATTATAAGTAATATTACGGAATCTCTAACAGCTAATATAATGAATATGATAGAAAATTAAAACAAAACTATCTAGTAGACAATTATTCCCAACCTCCTTAACTAATTTAAGATTATTAATATAGTAGAACCTCGATAAGATAAAGACCAAGGGAAACGTTGAAAAATTTGAGTTTTGAGGTTTTTACTTACTAAAGGGTTTAAGTTAAGGAGTTTTTATTGGTTTATATTTTTACTTACAGAGGTCCGTTTATGAGCGTTGTTTAGGAATTATACAGATAGACGAGCTAGGTTCAATGTAAATGAAACTTCGAAATGTTATTATGTACATACATACTTTATTTTAGGGTTAAAGGTACGTTTATTCAAGTTTATTTTATTCTACTTAAAAAAGTCGGTTTTAATTTTTTTTTTTGTTTCAAACAATTCACACTTTCTAAATCAATTTTATTACTTACTGAGGTGCGATGCCCAAATTATTCGTTTAAGTTATAGAGGGTTCGTATTTTAAGTAAAAGAGGTTTTGGACTCCGAGGGGAATATGAATTTATAGTTTTTTACGTTATCAAGGTTTAAATTATCAAGGTTCTACTGTATTAATATTATGTTCTTCAGTAAGAATATGTTGGGCAACACTAGATTTTTCGGCTCTACCAAACCGTGCATGAGCTAAGTGCTCCTTTAACCTGCTTTGGATCGAGCGTCTAGTTTGTCCAATATATTTTTTACTACAGTCTTTACAGCTAATTTCATATATTCCCGACTTTTCTAAGAAAGGAATTTTATCCTTGGGGTTACCGAGGAGAGTTTGAAGGGAGTTACCACTTGAACTGTAGGCAATGCGAAAACCAAATTTACGAAAAATGCCTTAGAATCGTCGAGTAAATCTTGGCTCGTATGGCATAGTAATAAACTTGGTCTTATCGGTGTCTGTTTGAAAAGTCGAAGATCTTGAAACAGAATTCTCGAATTTAATCTTATTAACTAATTTATCAATGATGTTGCTATTGTAACCATTGTCAATCGCAATTTTCTTAATTGTTTCTTACCAGGTTCAAGGAGCATTTAGCTCATGCACGGTTTGGTACAGCCGAAAAATCTAGTGTTGCCCAATATATTCTTACTGAAGAACATAATATTAATATTAATAATCTTAAATTAGTTAAGGAAGTTATGAATAATTGTCTACTAGATAGTTTTGAAAGTTTATACATTTGTAAAAATAACCTAATTTTACTTAATAATGGCAAGAATCCTATCCCTGGATCTCCGCTATTTAGTCTAGTTTAATTATTATTTTTTGTTATTGTCAAGGTCCATTGAACATCATCACTATTGCTTCTGAACCATGTTCCCTGAACCTTGACAACTTTCAGTATATATTAGGATTAGTTCTCTTTTAGGTTTAGTTCACTTCAGTCCCTGAAGAAGGTAACTTTGTTACCGAAAGGTGCTTCAGACAACTATAGTGTCGTGTTTTGGCGTTGGGGTTTGAGCTATTTTGTTCGTTCTACGAGAAATATGACATTATAAATTAAGCATTTTTTATCAGCTAAAGTTAATATGTATTTTGTGTTAAATCAGAGTTATAGGAGCTGGAAAAGGGAGCACGTAAAAATTAACGGTCCTACGTTCTCCACAGAAAAATAAGAACACGAACATCATTTTCAACAAACATAAATATAAGTCACAGTTTTCCTCTTACACTAAATCAGATGCAATTACCTGAAGGTGTTGAAGGAGTTATGTTAATTTTACTTCTATCATTTGAAATGGGATATTCTTGTAGGTATATGTATAGTGCCTTGTAAATTTCAAGTATATAAAATCTATATTTAATATACAAGAGATATGTATTTGCTCATGAACATTCATTTTTTTCTACAAATGTACACGGCCCCACATTCCCAGTTTTGAATAGTGGATAGACTTAAGCGTCTCATTCATAATAATGCAGGTTGGTAGAAATATATACAGGGTGGTCACACTTACAGTGTATACCATTGGAATATCCGAAACGGAAAGAGATACAGCGAGGGTTAAATTAGAAAAAGTTGCGTTTTTGTATGTCTTTCAAATCGTTCTCTAGTTATCGCAAAAATACTTTAATTTGCAATTTTCTTCTTTCTCTCATAACTCTTTTATGTATTTTAAAAGAATTTTTAAAGTAACTACATTTAAATTATTCACAATGGGTTTTTTAATTAAGTTATCAAAAATTTTCCAGGCCTACTAAAAAACGTATTTTCCGTTTCGGGTACCTCAATGGTATGCACTCTAAAAGTGACCACCCTCTATATACATTGGTAGGAGTCGGTAGTAATTTAATGAAACATAGATCTATGGTAACTATAGTATGTATAGTCCGAGTCCTGTATCATGGCAACTCAGGCAAAAAAACTGCCAACAGCATAATTTATAAGAAAAACAACGTGTTTAAAGTTATCAAAACAACTTGACCCAATTAAAAAATCTTTGGGGCAATAATTTGCCACTAATTGGTTTTAAAAAATATTCTATGTCTTGCTTACTAATATAAAGCTAGCGAAACACTTAAGAAAAAAAAAATGTCAGCCGTCACGGGACGCCTGGCAGATGTGAAACTCAATTTTTTTAATCAGTGTTTTAGTAATAGTTATATACTATGTTGCCTCTCACAGCATTACTGTGATAATTGGTCGAGGTTAAGTGAAGTGTGTTACAAAAATATTGGACATTACATTATCAAGACATCTAATAAATACATCATCTATTGTTGTTGCATATCTGGTAGTAGGTTCTCTTGAAATTGAAATTCTTTTTGGAGGACTGAATTAATGGCATAGATTAATCTTTAGCAAAATTTACATTGAAATCTCCAGCTAAAATCAATGGCAATTCATCTTTATTGGTTTAAAAAATTATTGAACCTCTGTGACTGTACGGAAAATAATTTCTCATATAAAAATGAAATATCATTCGTTTTTTTGTTAGTTGAAATGTACACAACGATTATAATTAATTCACTTCCATCTTCTAGTTTATTATAGTAAACGACACCGTCGAACCGAGTGGGAAGACAATCGCACAGGCGCTTGCGCATGGCGAGGCTTCGCCACGCTATGACTCGCCATGCTCGCCACACTCGCCACGCCAATAATCCGGTTTACCCGCGGCTATAGATCAAAAAAATTAACAACAATTAGCCCACTAGGAATTTTCCGTGAATGAATTATAATGAATATGTATAGACTAATTTCACCGTTTATTTACGGTAATACTGGCTAAAAATGATGAAAATTCCCTGTAATTGCAAGTAACTAATGACGGAGAATTCTACAAAGTCTACAACCAATTCTCCGGGGGCGAGCGATAATTTCCCACCCCTAATTAACCAAGATAAATAACGTCCTACTCTATTTCGGGGGATGTTTTACTCCAAATCTATGTAAAATAATTCTTTATCGAATAAGTCAAGCTTTTCCATCGCGAAAAAATCACGGAATAGGATAAGACAATATCTAATGTGCGTGATTTAGGGGTGAAAAGTATCGCTCACATTGGGCGAATTAGTTGTGGATGTGGGGATTTTGTCGCAGTGAAATAGCCCGACTTATTCGAGAAAGAATTGATTTACATAGATTTGGAATAAAACGTCTCCCAAAACAGGGTAAAAGGTTTTTTATCGTGGATAAGTTAAGGGGTTATAAGCGTTATAAGTTAAGTTATGGACCTTGTAGAATTCTCCGTCATTAGTTTCTGGCAATTACAGGGCATTTCCACCATTTTTAGCAAGTATTACTGTGAATAAAAGGTGAAATCGGTTTCCACTCAATTTCTTGCATTATAATTCTGTCACGGCAAGTTCCTAGTGAGCTAATTGGTGTTATTTTTTTTATCAACAATCTCTTTAGTTGTTTCGCTAACTTTATATTAAGTTATCAAAATAATAAATGACAAATATTTGTTTTTCACAACTAATTAAAATAATTAGCGGCAAATTATTGTCTCAAAGACTTTTCAATTGAGTCAAATTGTTTTGCTGACTTTACACACTTAGAAAAACACCTTTTGTATTCAGTTACTTATTAGTGCTTGCAAAGCTCGAAACAGTTTGAAAGCGTTCGTAGTGTTGTTTTTTAATCATAGGCACAATTGGAAATACATACTAGAAACAACTACCGTAAAGACGTACCAGACACCTCAAAGATACTGTAACACTTCTATTGAGTCTCATCTGCAAATAAACACTTTTTCAGGATTGTTCCGTAACATTGTCACTAAAAAGTTTGGATTTTCTATTTTATTAGTACAAATATCCGTTATAAGACAAAATAAGCTTATAAATTTCTTAAAGGTTTTATTACCATAGTAGCCACTTTATATAGGTAATTCAATAATAGAATAATGCAAAACAGATTTACAAATATACAGTGGACTCGCGGTACTGTGAACACAAAAAAACCGGACCGGTTCATATTATCGAGACTGTTCACACCATCGAATGTGTATTTAAAATGCTAAATATGGACTTTGCGTTACTGTAAATTGGCGAAAACAATGCTTGTCTAACACTTTGGTTCACAATTGTCATTATTTTATCTTTTTTTTTTACAATCAAGCGAACCGAGGATTTGGCAATTCCATATTTCTTAGATAAATTTGTTATCGTCATACCTTGGTGGTGATCTTCGAGAATTTTTGATTTCTCGTAAAGAGTTAGAAACTTTTTATTTTTCACCATTTTCACAAAACGAACTATGAATCTACAACAAAAAACCAACTAAGAACGAGCAAGACTTGTACGTCCTCGTGACGCCGGCGCCAACATGGTGATTAACAGAAGAAATTGTGAAATCCGGGCTTGATGGCCGTGGTCTGGGATTGTTTCTTCTTCGGTGAGAATACCGAAGAACTCTCTTATCTGACATTTCGCCAACAACTGTGGTTGGCATCCTCAGGGAGCGTAGCGAAGGAGAAACAATCCTAGACCACGGCCATCAAGTCCGGATTCCACAATTTATTCTAAAAACGCCGACCGTGAAAGCCTAAGTCTTTTCATGATGATTAACACTTTAATAATTTGCCAATCGTCAAAATGCGGAGACATAACAACACATATTGGGTCTCAATACTGTTTAATGTGCAAACTCTGATGCACTGCGTTTTAGTAATTAAATATAAAACGCCTAGTTGATGATAACTTGAATAACTCGAAGGACCAGATGTTTATTTGAATAACTCACGCTCGTGAAATTATATACATTTATTATACAAAATATTTACAAATGAATGGATTGAATGCTACTGATTAAAGAATGAATAAATGAATAAGTACTTAAAACGTACCTTCTATATTGGATGATGATTCGGTTCTGTCTGACTTACAATTATTGACATATTTTAAAGACTAAAAGGCGTGAACAAAAATGGGGGTGAAAGAAGAAATATTGATGGCCATTGTACTGTTGTCTACAATAAATCAATACTTTCTCGCACTACCCTCGGTAGTACCCAAACAGCGGGTGGTTTTCCTGACCTAAGTAAACTAAAATATTGTCCAATAAATCTAACTACTAAGAAAGTAAACAATATTTAAAAAGAATGAATGACATGTGCAGTATAAATCCGAACATATCGCCCGCCTTGAACGAATACGTTCGAAACAAAGAACAAAAAATAAACAAGAAAAGAAAGTTACAGCTTAATGAATACAATGAATACAATAAAAGGAATCCTTACAACTAAATGAATACATGAAATATAAGAATACAAGATATAGTGCATTGTGATACTCTTTAATGTCTTTAGGTTAAGGGTAACACAAAAACACGTTTATATGTTCCGGTTAAAGTACGCACTGTAACAACCCTCACAATACCGTCATTTCCTGGATGTGTTTCCAATATGCGACCCATGGGCCAGTGCAACGGAGGACTATTGTCTTCCTTTATGACTACCATATCCCCTACCTCCAAATTTTTATCCCTTGAATAATGCCATTTACTTCGGGTATGGAGCAAACTAAGATATTCCTTATACCATCGCCTCCAAAAGTATTGTTTTCTTTGTTGGATAATTTGCCATTGGGATAGCCTGGACGTTTTGATTGTAGACAAATCTGTTTCGGGTATGCTCATAAGAGACTCGCCAATAAGGAAATGGGCTGGAGATAAGGATCGTAAATCTTGAGGATCATTTGTTAAAGGAGTAATAGGACGAGAGTTTAATATTGCTTCTATTTCTATGATTAAAGTATTTAACTCCTCGTATGTGAATAATATGTCACCAATGCTTCGATAGAAGTGATTTTTAAATGCTTTGACTGCGGCCTCCCACAGACCGCCGAAATGAGGCGAATTGGGAGGTGAAAAGTGCCACTCGATGCCCTGTTTTGATAAAAACTCACTTACATCTCTATTGTAATTATTAGAATTTACTAAATGAATTAAAGTATTTGTAAGTTCTTTATTTGTACCAACAAAATTCGTCGCGTTGTCAAAAAATATATTAGCACTCTTACCTCTCCGAGCAAAAAACCTCTTTAATGCGCCAATAAATGCGTTACTACTAAGATTACTAACTAACTCGATATGACAAGCCTTTGTCGCGAAACAAATAAATATTGCAACATACACCTTAACCCTAGCTCGATTTCTGAGTCTTTTTTCCTTTATAAAAAATGGACCACAGTAATCCACACCTGAATTAGAAAACGGTCTTGTTGCAGTAACTCTTTCTTTGGGTAAATCACCCATTAGGCATTTGATTTCCCTGGGCCTCGCTCGAAAACATTTAATACATTGACTAATGACTCTCTAACGTTATTCATACCATTTATAGGCCAATATTTTTCTCTTACCGCATTTAGTGTTGCCTGGGCACCGCTATGGTAATTATTCAAATGTTCTGTACGAATGATAAGATCGATCACATGATGAGACCTTGGCAAGATAACAGGACACCTTTCATCGGGTGAGAGCATCGAATTTTTCAGCCTACTTCCGACGCGTAATAAACCCTCCTCATCTATAAACGGATTTAGTGTTCGCAAATTTTTTAAACTAGCATTACTCGAATTATGACAAAGAGCCTTTATTTCTGCATTGAATATGTTCCGTTGTAATAAAAGAATTATTTTGTTTGATGCGCAATTTAAATCCCTTGCCGAAAATGTTCCGTTTGTTGTAAGAACGCTTGCATTTAAATCATTGTTTGATTTAATTTGCACCCTTTCTTTAATCATTGCAATAAACTTAACACAATAACCTATTATACGTTTCATTTTCTCCAAGGAGGAAAACTTTGATAGAAAATAGGAAATGCCATATTTTTCCCTTTGTATAGACGTGCCTATTAATACCTTTAATTTCTTTAACTCTAACGTGAGTTCTTCCTTTAAGTCTAAATTAGGCCAATAATTTTCACCTTCCCATAACCATTTAGGACCCGTCGACCAAATGAAATTATTTAAAAATTCGTGTGGCATCTGTCCTCGCGAAAGAAAATCGGATGGATTTTGACTTGTGGGTACGTGCCTCCAACTATTACACATAACTCTAGACGAGGTATTGTTAATGATTTTAAAGGAGCCACTCTAGATTTGGAACATAATAAGTTTACATAAATCTCCTTATTTAAATTTTCAGACCGTATGTATATACATGCGCCGTAAGCAGCCTCGCTTGCATCGCAAAATCCGTGTATTTGAATATTATCCGCGTTTTCTAATACTACGTTTCTGTTAAATTTGATATCATTTAATTTAGTCAAATCGTCTCTATAGTTGATCCACAAATGATGAATATCGTGAGAAATTGATTCGTCCCATTCGCATTCTTCCTTCCAAAGACGCTGCATTATAATTTTTGCATAAACAATTACCGGTCCCAACAAACCTAAAGGGTCAAATAATTGCGCTATTTGCGAGAGAATTATGCGTTTAGTGACGCGCGAATTGTATAACTGTGGATTAATTGTGTAAGTTAAAAGATCAGTTCGCGGATCCCATTGTATTCCTAATGTTTTGACTGATTGTGGATTATCGGAAAATAATGTTATGTTTTTTAATTCTTCGGGTAATGTGCTAATTAAATCTAGGTCGTTTGAACACCATTGTCTCAACTTAAATCCGCCCCTTTCTAGCAATGAGTTTAACTGATTTCTTAGTTCTAAAGCTTCAGTGGTAGAATTTGCACCTGTATATAAGTCATCAATATAAAAATCCCTTTCTACTACTTCTGCGGCCTTAGGAAAATTACATTTTTCGCCCCTAGCTAATTGTTGCATGGCCCTTGTAGCTAGGTAAGAAGCCGGTGCCGTTCCGTACGTAACAGTTTTTAACTCGTAAATGTCTAACTCGTCCGTCTCGTTTTCGCGCCAAATAATTCTTAGCCATTTAGTATCTAAATCATTGACTCTTATCATTCGATACTGCTTCTCAATATCTGCAATTAAAAGTATAGGATACGTCCGCGAACTTAAAACTATGTTGAAAAGTGAACGTTGAATCGTTGGACCTACCATTAATGTATCGTTCAACGATACACCTGTATCTGTTTTTTGCTAGCTTCCTTAAAAACTGCATGATGCGGCAAAAAATAACCTTCCTCATGAATGCTATCTTTAGAAACCTTTACCATATGACCTAGGTTCTTGTATTCTGTCATAAACCTTGTGTACTCTAGTTTTAATTGACTATTTGTTTTGAATTTGCGTTCTAGCCCAAAAAACCTCTTCTCAGCTGTTTCATATGAATTGCCTAACATTTTCTGTTTATTGTTAAAAGGTAAACGTACCACGTATCTACCTGTTGAATCTCTGTAAGTAGTATTTTCAAAACAACTCTCTACAGCTGCCTCTTCCGCGGATAAGAATTTCCTTTCTGGTAGTATTTCTTCTATTTCCCAGAAACGCGACATTTGAATTTTTAATGGATCTATTGTTAATAAACACCTTTTATTATGAATTTCTTTACCATTTCCCTTTAGTTTTCCAGTTAATATCCACCCTAATTTAGTTTTTTGTAACAATGCCCTTTGGTTTGGAAGCCTAATTTGCCCTATACTCATTAGTTCATAAAACAATTCAGCGCCTATTAAAGCATCGACTCGCGAAGGTTTATTGAATTCTGGATCTGCTAATCTAATGTTACGTGGTATACCTAACGCGTCTTTATTTATGAATTCTAAAGGCAAATTATTACATATTTTTGGAATCACTAAAAATTCTATTTCCTTTGAATAATTACTATTTCTAGAACAAATGTGAGTACGTATTGAATGTTTAATTTTGGTTTCTTATTGATTTAATCCCTCTATTGGTATATGTGTGTTTTTAAGCGGGACCTGTAGGTTTACTAACCCTTCAGTAATGAAATGACTTTGAGAACCTGAATCTAAGATTACGCGTGCTCGAACAGCCTTTCCATTGTTATTTTTAACATCTACGATCGCGGTTGATAATAAAACTTGCGTACTAGTACATGCTTGTAAATTGACAAATAGATTCTGTGAGTTAGTCTCGTTAGGATGTAGCAGGGTGTGATGTTTTTTACTACATCGCTTGCATTTTGACATTGTACAATCTGATACGCGATGTCCCTTTCTTAAACAATTAAAACACAATGGAGCTGATTTTACGAATTTATTCCTCTCATCTACGGATAATTTAATAAACCCTTCACATGTGAATATTTTATGTTCTCCCTTACAAAAATTACAATATTCACCACGAGTAACGGTTAGAGTTTGTTTTTTAACAGGGCCTTTATTAAATGATACTGCGCGATTATCACTAATGTTAAGTTTGCTACTTTCAAACACAGTTGCTTCAAGGACTTGATACCTACTCCGCAAATAACTTAAAAATGTATCCATTTTAGGCATGGTTGTACCCGTAACTGTTTTTTCCCATTCCCTATGAGTGTACCTATCTAATTTTGATGTGATTATGTATATTAAAAGAGAATCCCAAGTATCAACCGGTTCACCCAATGATTTTAATGCTCTCATGTGTGTTTGTACATTATCTAATAAATTTCTTTTACCCTCTGCGGATTCTTTATTTAAGGTTGGCAATTCCATCAAAGTTTTAATGTGATTTTGAATAATAATTCTTTTATTATCATAGCGCTCCTTTAGCAAACTCCATGCAACTTCGTAATTTGCGGCGGATGACTCTAGGGAACCTATCACCTTTGCGGCTTCATCTTTGAGGCAAGATCTTAAATAATACAATTTCTGAATATCTGCTAATTGATTATTGTCGTGAATTAAAGCCTGAAATGAATCATAAAAATTTAACCACGTGTCGTAGGCACCACTAAATGTTGGAAGATCTAATTTTGGTAATCTAACGTTAAAAAGTTCATTATTTGTAATGGAGCCTTCTGTGTGGCTTGCTATTGTTCTTTCACTAGATTGAACTACAGGTGGGTTAAGTATTTCATGCGCACGTCCTATGACTTCATAATAGTCATACTCAAACTCTTCTAACTCAGTGATACTGATATCTGTCTGTGATAACCTAAATTGATCTAAAAGGTTTTCTGCCTTAGCTAATCTTTGTTTTATTTGAGGGAAATTTTTCTGATTTTTAGGATCTCTTAAAAAGTTGGTAAATCTGGTAAGTGAAGCTCGAATTAGACCCCTTTCGTGTCTCAAAGCACTTAAAGTTTCTTCTGAATCGATTTCAGACATTATTATATGAATTAAAATAAACTAAACGAAATAGAAGCAATGAGGAAAATGACCAATGGATAAATAGCGATTTTCTAGAGCTTACCTTGGTTGTCTGAATGTGGCTGTCTCAATCTGCGTTTTGATGTGTATAATAATCCCTTGTATAGACTTCTCTGTGGCGAAATTCGTTTATTTGTTTAAAAACAACACATAAACCGGTACAAATGTGCACTACACTGAATTCAGATATAAAATCTGATCTGAGGTGAACACGACACGTAATGCACTTAATAATTCCGTTGGCGTGAGTTTCTGGATGAATTCGACAGGTTGCTGGAACTCTGGCAATCTGACGATCTAAATGATTTAGTTGCAATATGATGATTTGATGATTTAGCTGCAATCCTCTGTATTTGATAGCAACTTGATAAATCAGCTGCTATGTCTGACGACAATCTGCTAGATCCAGCTCGAAGGACCAAATGTTTAATGTGCAAACTCTGGTGCACTGCGTTTTAGTAATTAAATATAAAACGCCTAGTTGATAACTTGAATAACTCGAAGGACCAGATGTTTATTTGAATAACTCACGCTCGTGAAATTATATACATTTATTATACAAAATATTTACAAATGAATGGATTGAATGCTACTGATTAAAGAATGAATAAATGAATAAGTACTTAAAACGTACCTTCTATATTGGATGATGATTCGGTTCTGTCTGACTTACAATTATTGACATATTTTAAAGACTAAAAGGCGTGAACAAAAATGGGGGTGAAAGAAGAAATATTGATGGCCATTGTACTGTTGTCTACAATAAATCAATACTTTCTCGCACTACCCTCGGTAGTACCCAAACAGCGGGTGGTTTTCCTGACCTAAGTAAACTAAAATATTGTCCAATAAATCTAACTACTAAGAAAGTAAACAATACTTAAAAAGAATGAATGACATGTGCAGTATAAATCCGAACAAATACATTGAGGGATTCCCAGAATTCGATTAATGACAAAATAAATTGCCCGCCCGCAACCAAATACGCTTCCAATAAGTGGTTTATACTATCGAGATTTTAAATTGTTCACACAGCTGGATATATAATGTATTCATTCTAGTTGTTCATACTACTGGGAGGTTCATACTATAACGTGAGTTCACACTACCGCGAGTCTATTATAGTTCAAATATCACAAGTGCTGTAGTTTTCTTTTTATAGGTAATTCAAACGAAATGTTTAAATTGGAGTGACACGATCTGTTGGCCTTTCTCAGAAGCAAAACAAAAAAAAAATCGTCCAGGCTTTTAAACCTTAAACCAATTTGTTAGTTACCTTTAAGTACGTGCGTTTGCTTTATTTTCTTTATGCTTTCAACTATTATTCCTATTAAAATGTCTGGTCTTATGTAATATCATCTGTCATTAGTATACAGTAAAATTAATCAATAAAATCAATGCTTAATTCATTACACTTTATATAAAGGAACGTATAATACACATACCTATTTATAACACGACCGATTAACCAAGAATTTAATTAATTAAGGGTTTAAAAACACAAAAGGCACACCTCACGAACACATTTTTTCCTTTTAAAAAGAAGGGCAAGGTAAGCTTGGTTGGCAATTTTTATCAAAAATCAATATGTTGTCCGAAGAAATTCTAAGGCAATATCCTATTTTTATCGCCAAACACTGGACTACTAACTCTTCACCGTACATCGTTCCCGAAAATAAAAACTCATTTCGTCGACAAACATGCACCAGCTCAAAATTTTTAAAATTGCTGGTTCAATATTTACAGTAAGCTTGTAGGGCGATGTCCCTCTATGAGAGCCATCTTATAGAAGAATATTTGAAAATATTCTGGATGTACAGTACAATTTTCTACATCCGCAGTTAATATTCTGGTGCCACGGATGCTTTTAACTGCAAAAAAATGTTTCTTTGTTTTGTCTATTTTTTTGGCCAGTTGAGGTTTTGATAACTCGTTTATTCCTTTAATTTATAAGCAACTTATCATGAACATTTTGCTTCTAGCTCATAATTTTAATATTAAATTAATTTCTTATTAGTTCAATATTATTTTCATCTTGCTTCTGCCGATGCTACTTTCCTACTTAACTCAACGTCTTTGCTTTTTATAACATTTGTTCTGCTTATTTCTACTATGGCTATTTTTTATAGTTACGAATGTACATATGATGGGAAATTTGAATTTAAATCGGTTTATTAATTTAATTTATTTATTTGTTCTTTCAGCTATATTATTTATTATCAGTCCTAATTTAATTAAAATTTTATTAGCTTGGAATGGTTTAGGTTGTATTAGTAAGCAACTGACAGTGCATCTATGCCTGATCCTTATATATAATATATAAAATAACAAATAGCAGCATATGTTAAGTTTAAATATTACTAGGTGTGTCAGTATTTATTATTTAAGTGTGTTTCTAATAAGAATGAGACGCAATCAAGGTATGTTTCATATTAACTGTAAAATGTTCAAAATGTTCATGAATGTTCCGAAATGTTCTTTCGATGTATTCAAACACAGCAATAATGATCAGTTAAGCGGTTTTATATAAGTCAATTAATTAAATTAAATTAAAAAATGAGAGTGTGTTAGCTTCTTCTCTCAAATAGGAACATAAACAAACTTTGGTTGGATTTTGTTTGTTCTACAGAAACTTTTCTTTAAATTCTTCCAAATTGAAGAAAATTATTCGATACGCGGAAAAGAATAGCCCTATTCTCACCAAAGGAAAAGAATTAAAGTAATATAAAGTAAGATAAAAGTTATATTAATTATTATTTTATGTTACCTACGTCTCATATCTACCTGTTTTAATTATAAAATAAAACACTTAGTTCTGACTACAAATACTTTATTAGACTAAGACGGTTATTTTACCACACTATGGCGTCTTCAAATAGAAAATTACTAAATTTAAACGAATAACAAAATTACTTAAATGATAACTTAAGATAAACAGAGGTGGGATGCCAACATACAATTGACCAAGTAAGAATGAATGACTTAAAACTAACCAATTCATTTGAACTGTCTTTATATTCAAAAATTAATTTTACACTATTTTAAACTAAATTAAATTCATGCTTAAAAAAAAGGGGGGGTATTTGTTGATATAGAGTTGATCATCAACAATAAGGCATAATTTATTTTATCTATTGATTTCTAGGCTCTTTAGCATATTTAATTTGGACCCTTTGTTTTCTAAATGTACAGTTTCGATATTATCATAAAAGCTACTTGTAAAAGTTGTAGTTGTAATAAACCCTAATAGGTCAAATAGGCAGATCCTTCAAAGATCGCATAATAGAACATAAGGAAAGCTACATAAACAAATCTCCCAATTCTACCTCCTCGGATTATTTACTACAACTTTCACACAGATTTAATGAGGATTTCCTAATTTTACATTTAGAAAAGAAAAAAGGAATAAATTAAATCTACTAGAGAGCCTAGGAAGAAATATATTAAATTAATTAGGTTTAATTATTAATGACTAGATGTCAACAATTCCCTCCTTTTAAGGTTAAATTAGTTTAGTTTATAAAAGTGTTAGATTTATTTTGGCATATGAATTAATAGAAATATTAAAAATAGATCAAATGAATAGGTTAGTTTTAAGTGATCCATACTTGTTTGGTCAATTGTAAGTTGCCACCCCACCCCTTGATTATCTCAAGTTGGTATTTAACTGGTTTTGTTATCTGTTTAAGTTTAGTAATCTTCCACCTGAAGAAGCCACAGTGTAGTGAAATGATCATGGTGGTCTAATAAAGTATTTGTGACCAGAATTAAGTTTTTTGTATTATACTAAAATGTAGTGACGACATTTCAAAACTTTCTGGATACTACACTGTTTATTTTAATATTGTAACAAATTTTCTAGTCAAAAATATTTATTTAAATAATTATTTATTTTACACAATTTATATAACACAACACTAACTTAGAACTACTATTTATATGAGAACAATTTCCTTATTTATATGACTTTTGTCTATCGCTTATCGTTTTGATTCGCGCACGGATGCTTTCTACTACTCTCTCACTTTAAATACACCTTTCGAACATTCTAGATAATTTCTCAAAGAAATCCTGATTGTTCGCGAATGATGAATAATAATTAAAAAGCCGTCGATAATGATAACAGAACTGCGCGCTGTGACTGCGCCGTAAACATGTTAGCGATAAGAAGTACATGCACACAAATCGTTATCTTACACACACACGGTATCACTGGACGCTACAATATTTTAATCGTGTACGTTTGATGCATTATGTGCTTCACATCGAATATACCTATGAGTGGCAGCTTTAGATGTATGTAAATTATTTAAAAAAAAATATTGTCAAAAAATGTATATAAACGTATTTGACTAATAATATTAAAGTGGATTATTTAGTAATAAAAATAAGGGGCTGTTTTATCGAAATTTCCAAATCTACTGTTGTCAACTTTCAACTACCTACTGAGCGAACACCAATGTACAATAAGATTATTCTGTTTAAAACCAGTACTTTGTTGGAGTCTGACTTCTTCGACTTATTTTTTTCGCTAACATGTTGCACATGGTACAACATTTGCAAAACCCCACCCAACTTCGGTTTAAGAAATTATCTGTAGAACAGCATGTATACTATAGATGAAATAATGAAATTTTATATCTGTACCATTAAATAAACTGGTGTTTGTATTTTAACTTCCTGATACGTAGTTCTTGTGTATTACATGCACGTACGATTTTTTCAAGCAAATTACTAGAGGATCTCATTTTGTTTCATATTATTTCAGATACCAAAAAGTATTAACTATCAAGAAATGCAAGAGAGCATGAAGAAAACGTCGGTTACTTTTGAAATGGGAGAACCGGGTACAAACAGCATAAGCAAGGAAATTCAAGTTCCTTCCTCTCCTCGCCTTACAGTTACTCCACCGAGTATCGTTAACCAACAAACTAATCCGTTAAGTCATAATACAAAGTTCAGTCCCAATGAAAGCTATTCCATGGAACTGCATCGCTCCAAGAGTTATATTGTTAATTTAATCGACAGAGCTTTAAGCAAAGAACTTGGAACAGTTCCGGATGACAGAATTAATTGCTACAGTGCAACTTCCAAAGGCGTGAGTATTTATAAAACCTTGTTGTCGCATATTTCCTTGCATAAAGGACAGTTTTAATGCAATTATTTTTCATTTCCATCAACGCTTTGTATATTTTCCCCGCCATTCTCCCCACGAATGGGATTAACAGAGTAATCCTTACGTAAAATACATTGCCATAATAATGAACGCAGTTACAAGAGTACATGGATATACAAAAACTCACCAAGTATACTTAACTTTGACAAACAATAAAGTGCATATTAATCGAATGATGTCCAATCGTTTGAGGCAAGAATCTTTCATGTGCATCGCCTTAAAGAACAGTAAATTAATATTAACGTTAAAGCCCGTTTACTCCCTAACGATATCCGTTAACCCCTCTACAATTTATATTTTTATTTTCCCACAATGTTCACAAAATAAAATTAGTTCAATTGAAGTACTTCATTTAATCCGAGTTTAACGAACACAAAGAGATTTGTCCTCCCTTGAAACCGTTGGTGCATTGAAGAGGTAATTACTAGGGACATTTTCGAAATGCTGTGTAGAAGAGTTTGGTAAATAACCGATTATAACGAATGCAAGAATATTGAATGCAGTTACTTTAAACAAAATACCTACAGTTATTCATTTTACAAGCACAGTAATTGAAATAAACTGAAATAGTAGAAGTTTACTAAAAATTCCCATACTACGTCCACCATACTGTTCTGGAGCTACGCTAAAAATACCTCGTTTTTTTAATATACTGTTAGATGTTTTAAACACGGAAATTTTACTTTAAAGTTAAAATTGTAAAAATCAACTTTAAATTAACATTGTTTCAATTGCAACATCACTACAAAATCCAAATAATTATAAAAAACACCGGTTACATCCTAATCTGTTACTATTTCGAACATTCTAGTTTCCTCACAATTCTCCTACGGGACTTGGGGTAGATGATTAGTTTTGATGGATTTCACTTGAATGTTTTTTTAAAAATGTTTAATATATATTTTTACATTTTCCTATCCAAAGGCATTTATAGAGAGATTAAGCCTTCTTAGACTATACGAACACCCGGTGTATTATTTTTGTTTTTTGTTTGTTTTCTATAAAAACAGTAATGTTAAAATAGTGCCTTAAAAGCTTTAAATTAATCTAATGTAATAACTGTTCTCTTTTTATTTTATGTGAAATATATGGTATACCTATAGTATTTACTAAAAATAGTAGGTAATTTCAGGAATGTAACAATGACCCAAAGAGTTTAATGGAAATGATTGGAAAGCATACAAAGAAAACAGAACCCAAAGATTTTTCTTTAGACCTGAGCAACGCTTTCAGCGAGTCGCGCACAACTAATGAGGTTGTCCATCCTACGGATATAAAGGAAGATTGCATGTGTCCTTGCTCCGGTTCACATGGTAAGATACAATTATACACAGATATTTACAGTGTGTCCACATTTCGATGTTCATCATTAATATTTCGCACTGAAATAATTGATTGGTTATAATTACTGAATATATAGTTAAATAAGGCATCAATTATTTTTTTTAGTTGCTGTAACTAAAATATTTTTAGGTGCAATAGCTAATTTTTTTCGTCTATGGTTTTATTTTTATTTGTTATTTGATTATTATGACGTACGAATTCGTATCTCAAACCAATTCGCAATTTCTTTTTGTGAAGCACACCGCCATGATGTTGACCGGACAAGTTGGTCGCAAGGCAGCTCAAAATGGGATTCTGTAGGTTAGTAAATGTATGATTGTTTAAGATGCATCGGCACAGACGCTTGCAAGCACATAACACTGAGTTTAGAGCGAAAATGAGCTGTTTTCATGCAGCGTAAGCAGTAACTATGCTGCTTAACGCAAAGAGAACTTGTCTAGGCATGTCCCTCCTCCGCGTAACAGTATGTGAACTTTTGTCTATGATGTGAACCTGAATTTCTACTATATGGTGGAATAGTAAATGCCATGGTGTTAATTATGAATGTGACGGTAATTGGAACGTGTATAACGTGTAAGAAATACACTACATAAACCCTCTTTACGGCATGTGACTTTAAAAAATAATCGTTACCTTTGAAATTTATCTGTGTGCAGTTTATAATTACGTAAATTTTGGTGTCATTATTGTAAAGTACAATATACATGTATAATTAGGGAAGACACGAAATATAAATTAATTTAATCAAATTAGATTAAAAATAATTTTGGTTCATTAATAGTCAGAACAGTTATTAATTCTTATGGTCAGTCACATTACACGTTATCGAGTTTATGAGAAAATTAAAATCGACAAATTTTAGTTTTTTAAAAGTTTCTCAAAATGGTAAAAGTGAATTTAATGTGAGATTTGTTGAGAACATTAAATTCTGTAAAAATCCCCGTTTAACCGTTGGTCCGTCTTTTGTAATAACCTAAACACTAATGGTGAGTATCTGAATGTGGACACACTGTATATGCTTACGTAATCTGTAAATTTTTAAATCCATTTCTGGTTTGAAAGATTGGTAAAGGCATTTGTGGCCAGTTAATAGACTGGTGATGTCCTGATTCGGGCCTAAAGGCCGTCGTTAGTTGGAATTGCTTCCTAACGTTTCGCTAGCATGAGATGCGAGCTTCTTCAGAGATCCTTCCATCTCCTATACCGGATGTAGGGGGTAGACTGTATACATTCAAATGGAAGGAAGCCGTTCCAATCGAGGACGACCTTTAGACCCGAATCAGGACATCACCAGTCTATTTCTGGTTTGTTTGTTTAACAGCGTGTTTGAAATGTAAAAAAAGTTAGTTTGTAGATTAGTTCTTCTTTAATAATATTTAATTTAAATTGTATTAAATGATAGGTAAAACTTTAACTAAAATAGTAAACGATTAATTTACTTCAAAACAAAAAGTTAATTAACAAAGTTTTTTGATCAGCAGAAGATCAAAAGAAAATATGCAATGTACTTACCGTAGTTTACAGAACTATTGTTAACTTGTTCCAAATTTTATAGAAGAACCTAATTACATTAAACAACTAAAGCAATTGAGATGGGGCCACTTGCAACATATTCAAAGAGAAGTAAGACGTTTAGCTGACTTGGAACGATTTTTGGATTCATGTTGTAATTACGAATAAATTATCCTGAACTTATACGTAATCAAAATAAAGTTTATTACAAAAAATAAATATTTTACAAAAACTGCATTTATTTACAAGAAAATAAAGTAAACACATAAGTGGTGTTTATAAATAAATTAAAAACTCAACAAAATTATTTTTCAAAATATGAAAAATATATCCATATAACAGTCATTGCTGTTTATATAGGTCAGTCAATTTATTATTTGAAACAAATAGTTTTTGATGCTAAATACCTTTATCGTGTGTATTATCTTCATATACCAAAGGAATATATTTAACACCAGGTTTCTCTTCGTATACAGGTAAATCTATAAAAATAGGGGGTATGGCTTTCTTATCCCATTCGTTTACTGGTAACTCTCTCACAGTACCACGCTGAAAAGAGGCTGACGTTTGACCTTTTTTAGAAATTTTTTGAATGTGGGAATATGGAGTGGTTGTAGGTTCCGCTAATGGTGTTGTATATTTGGTGGTAGTAGTGGAAGGAGTGGTTGTAGTGGGGGGAGTTCTGGTGGTAGTAGTTGTTGTAGTAGACGTTGTTGTTGGCAGTGTAGTTGTAGGGTTGGTTGTAGCGGTAGGGGCCGTTGTAGTGGAAGTCGTAGTTGTAGTGGTAGTTGTAGTTGTAGTTGTACGCCTCCTTAGTACTGGAAGAAGCCTCGTAGTCAACGAATTTTTACCACTATCTTTAAAAACTTCAAATTTTGCTTCCCTTTCAGTTTTAGTCGTAAGAACTTCCGCTTTTTCGTTTCTGATAAACGGAACGTACCTTGTCGTTGATTCCGCTGGAGATATAAAGTTCCGAATAATTTTCGGCGCATTTGTACTTATTAAGGGGAATAACGTTTCCCGGGCATATTTTTCCGCTTGCTCAAACATTCTTGCAAGCCTTTGAGGTAAAATTTGTACTGTCATCGAAATAATATTCAGGCCGTTTGTTTCCTGTTTCCTTTTCTCATTCGGAGGCGAGTCGTGTCTTTTCCACTTCTCATCTCTTTTTTGGCCATACGTTGGGGACCAAGTACTCGTCGACTCTTCTTCATAAAAGTCATACACCACCTCTTTTTTCTTACCAGGGTTTGTTAGCTTTTGTATAAACGATTCGGATTCTGTGGTGGATTGTACCTTTTTGGACTTGGCCGAAGAAGGGTTGAGAATGGGTTCTGTTATTTCTACTTTTTCCTTTCCTATATCATGAGATCTACCGATTTTGTTTGAATGTGGTTTCAGTATAGGTTCCACAATTTCTCTAACTATTTCAGTCACCTGATTGTCTTCTGTAGAATTAGGGGATGCGACGGGCAATTTCACTAATCGTGTATTTAAAGCCCTACTGCTTTCACGTTCCGTATCCAAATGATTGTCTTTTTGAGGATTATCAAGGAATGGTAAATTAAATATTTCCATCGCATCTCTGAATGACACTTTTCGGCCTACAGTTTTAACTGCTTCGTTTCCTATCCTAACTACTGGTGTGGGTACGAATTTGGGCTTCTGAAGTTCATCGTTTTCTTTGACGTCGTACACTCTATCTTTCATTGTTTCGTACTTTTCACTTTCTTTAGAATTTGGTTCGTTGCACTCTCCAGGAAATAGAGGAAGGAGTACTGGAACGCCACTTTCTAAAGTTAATCCTTTCTTGCATACCGACAAACTAAAAGTTAGAAATTCCTTAGATTTTGAAGTTAGAAAATCATTTTATTTAATATGTACCTTAAACCCACGCTGTCACTTAAAACTATTCTGTCTATCCTCCATTGGCTGAGTCCTGAAGATAGCCAACCACTGTAAGCTACATAAAGGACCTCTATCTTAACAAATTCTGAAAGGATGGGATGGGGAACTATAATCCTTGACAAAGGTTCTCCTGCAACCATTTCCTCATCGTCTTTTCTAAAATAAAATAATCATTTTAGGAATTATTTTTGTACATATTTCATACAATACAACTTACTTTGTCATTAGAAACGTTTCATTTATTGAAGCTTCTCCGACCAAGGTTATTTGTATTTTGCCATAGTTTATTATTGGAAGTGGTGTTTTGGTTGTGTCAATTCTTAAAAGATACTGATGAGCTGAAATAGATTATGTTAAAAATGAATACTCATCTTGGTTGGTTGATTATAAAATTTACCACAAAAAGGTTCCTCATCTCTAGTGACCAGATATAATTGTCCACGACCTATTGCTCTGTCAGCATAATAACCCATATTACCACAATTCCTAGAAATGGAAAGTACTTTGTATAATTTTTTAACACAATGAGGCAAGTTTAGCATACCTTTCTTCAGTACATGGAAAGCATTTTCCTGCTAAAAAGTCTTCGTAAGAAGAACAGGGAAATGCAGGAAAATGACATTTTGGAGAAACAGAATCCGTGAAGAATTTGTATGCTCTCCTATGATTACATAATGATCTTCCCTCGATTGCAGAAGCTGCAACAAAACACATAAGTGATACCATTAATATGTTTTGCGATAAAATATTCAATTAAGAACCTCTTGAAACGATTTATAACATGATTGTTTTTCTGACTTACACCAAATAATGTCGCTTACTGCTCCGACGAATAGATTTGTGCATCCTTTTTGAACTCTACCTCCATTAGGGTAAAAATCTACATGGCCCATGGGTTGCCAAGAGCCAAGTCCTCCTAAAATAAGGTTTTCACCATTGCTATGTATGACATCGACGAATTTAGCATCTGCTTGGTCCAGACGAGCCCTTGGATCTTGCAGTTCGAAAAGAGGACCAGCAGGATCTAGTCCTATTTAGATAAAAGCCAATAAGACGTGTACTCAAAAAGATAATTAGATACGCTATATGAATATTTGTATGAGCTATAAAAAGGGTAATTTTTAGATAATTAGCTAACTGTACTAATTGAATAAACATACTGTAAAAGGTATAACAATACTGAAACCAATTATTAGTTAAAGTTCTTTTTTCTCGTATTCTTCAAAGGACAACGTGAGAAAAAAGTATGCCTTTGAAGTTTTTTGTAGTTAAGTAAGAGACGTGCCTCAAGCGAAACTTTTGAAGTGAATATGAATGGTGTAGATGCGTATGTAGTAGGTAGAGCAAAGGAGAAAAGGTCTTTGTTAGAGGTTTAGGTTATTCTACGTACCAGTTATTCTGCTCAAGTTTCCCAACTCAGAACCTGCAAATCCTGCTACATGAGCCCCCAAACTAAATCCAATCAAGTGCATAGTATCCTCCCTTAACATCGCGTTGTCGATAAGTCCCTTTAATAGCATAGACAGCTGCTTCCCTACGAGACGGGTATTTGCAGCAGCTTTCACATAGTTCGGAAGTTCTGCTCCATTTGCCCAGTCTACGCATATAATATTTGTTTCTTCCTGAAGTAAATCAACCGTTAACTACGCAACTTAATTATAAATAAACATGACAATTTACAGCTATTTAGAGAGCAATAATGATAGCCGTTATGACAACTGGTACTATGTATAAAACGATAATATTAAATAATAATTCATGCATAATCGATAACCACTAATAATAATATATAATAACCAATTATAGTTAAAATTGTATTTATTCTCTTTGCTGTTTTCTACGGACGATTTATCAGAACAAATAACTAAATAGATTTGATTATATGGGTTGTCGGAAATGCTTTATTTTTTTAATGAAACTAATTTGCTATTGATTTTACTTCCGATTTTTCCGGAAATTTATTTACATGAATGCAGCCTATATTCATATAAATATAACTCTTTGTTATAGTTTCTGGTTCCACGTTTTTTAATTATTTTAACTTTAACAACAAATATAAATTATTATTATTGTGATAATAGTCCTAATAAAAAATGAAATGTTACTAAAGCTGTCGCTTTTACTGTAACTGAAATGTCTTCTTGGTGTAATTTCAAATTATGCTATTCTCAAAAGCAGAACAATTTGTTTTTTAATATTCTTTCTAGAAATGATATATTGGACAAATAAGGCTTTATTATTTTTATTATTATTAAATACTGCCAAAATATTTGAGATTTCGATATTACTATTAAAAGCAAGCACCTACAAATAGCAATGAACAAACTGGCAGATTTTTCCACCAAAGGATTTGTGAACATCGGAGGAGCTATAGGTACTAATGGGAAAACTGATTCTACTTATGCAGAACATTTATTAAATTGAAAACATACAGGGTAATTTTCAAATTTTAAAAGAACTGCTAATAAGCCAATAAGGCAAAAATGAGACTTAACTGAAAGTCTTTATATTATTAATAAATACAATAAATTAAACATTTTACTAAATGATCAAATTGACGTTAATAGTTTCTCATTATTAAATTTAAATATGTCTTAACTATTAATTGTTATACCTTATCCCTTCTTTTCGTTGTCTCCCACCCCATAAGAATCTGTCAACTTTTAGTATTTAAGCTAATTTTTAACACCTTTAATCAGAACATCTTTATCTAATGAAGCCAATGTTTAGTGAAACAATTGTAAACAACAATTAATAGAATTTTTAAAACTTTAGTCCCGTTTTATTTATAAAGTTGCGTATATCGTTGCTAGAAATAGTAGAAATGCTTTTACAAAAAGCAAAATGTAATGACTGGTTAAAACGAATTTTGCACTTATAAATTTATCTCTTACATTAAATAAATTTTTTTAAATATTTTTGAGAAATGTTAAAACACCTTATAACTCCTCTAAAAAGTTTTTATCTATTTTTTTTTTATTGACATAGACTTTGCTTTGATCACATCAAATCGAACAATTATTTGAAATGATTAAATAGTTTATTCCAGGCTTCTTTCAAGGAAAACATCACTCAAAGGCATTATGATAAGGTCTACTTAATATGTATATTTTTTGCATTTTGAAATTCTATACACACCTGTAACATTTGTTTATGAATCATAATTGTTTCAAAGTATTCGAAATAATAAACGTAGAAATTAATTAGAAATTGGGATGGTGATATGTAAACGAACTCAATTAATTATTGCATTCGTGTTTCTCGTTTGTAAGATTTTTTTGCATAAAATTCAATTAGTAAATATGTCAAGGAAATAGCGTGTTCCATAAAATCCTTTATGAGTACGAACGCCATATTATAAAAGAAATGGCTTGCGATTTTTATCAGCAAATTAATAGTGTTAAATGTGTATTGTATGAGTTATAACATGCTTGAGTAATTGGATCTCAACTGAGTTCCATTTAAATATTCCTTCACAGTCATGTTTACAAAACAAAGGGAACCTATTTTGTACCAAAATATTAAAAAATGTTTAAATTTTACATTTTTTCTTTTATTTAGTTTAATTTACAAGTACTTAATGCTTATAATTCTAAAACTCCTCTTGTATATAGCTAAATGGAAATAACAATTTGACTTACTAATAACGATTAAAAATAATGCACAATTTTTAAGTTTCAAAAAAAAGATAAAAATTGTGCATTATTTTTAATCGTTATTATCATGAAGTTTCAACAAGTAAATGCCGTTACAATTAAATAATGTGACTTACATTAGCAAGTAAGGCACTTCGCATTTCATACACCCATATATGGCTACAATGGCTTCCAAATCCATGAATAATTACTTTCGTTGGGAGACTAGCATTAAAACCATGCTTCGCCCATTCGAATGCGGCGGAAAAATTACCAAAAGGTATTTCAAGATGCGGCGTGCTGCTTCGCTTGCGACTATTGTGACTGGGGTACATTAAAAATTTCGTACTTATTTCTTCTGGTGTGCTGGGTAACATATCGAGGTATTCGAAGGGCCCTGAAGATTCGAAACATCCCAAATCGGGATAACAAACGCTGGGTTCTTCTCTTTTCTTCCTAAAAAGGGAAATATTTGGATGAATAGATTTATTGGAATGGAAGGAATGGGAGTAACATTGTAAAATTTTTAGTTTTTTACTTAAAACTTAAATATATGAGTGCTTTTTATTTCCTATAACCAATGTACCGATTCCCTTCAACGCTTTTCAATAATCGAAGGAATGGATGATAATGGTTAGAAAAAGGAATGAAAGACTTATAAAATTAAAGCAGAAGAAGAATGAAAGACTACCTGTGAAATATTACGACTTCAGCATTTCTCAATATGATTTAAGGAAACCATAAAAAACCTGCCTGAGGCAGCCGGACCCGGAATTGAACTGATCTAACTATTAAACCTCATGGCTCAGTTAATTACAAACAAGTACAAACTTTTTTAAATGCTAAAAGACTGTTAAAGCTAAGGGATAAAGTGAACTTCCTTGTGAAATAATAATGCCCTGCAAATCATTTATTCGATTCCATAGAAGAAAAAATAATTGACTGCCAAAATTATAACGTATTTTATAGATAATTCTGGCTAAATTTATCAACTGTTATTTAAGCAGCAATTCTCGAACATAGTAATTGAATCAGGAACCATTTATAAAATTCAGTAGGTAAGTACTAAAACCGCAACCCTCGTTTATAGTTCCTCTTTCGGGTATTCGTTTCATTAAAATCATGTCAGAGTTTAAACTTTATCTGCAACCGTAAACTTTGATGATTCCTGGCAATGTTTGGCGCAATTTCAAACAAAATATCCTTGCAAAATTATAATTCTGGGCTTAAGTTTATCTTTTTAAATAATCCCTTGGTTTAAATCTATTCATTTATTACAAAAACCTACCATAAGAGGGAGATTACGCGGTTACAGTTATTTAAGTCGAGTAAACAACTGCGGGTGTACGAACACGATATACCTATTCTTTATTACAAATCAAGTATTTCAATTTTCAAGTTAAACGAAAGCTTTTGAAGGTTTTGATTTTTTAATTTAGTAGATGGATTATTTAACAATCAATTTTATCACTTTTCTCTGTTTAATTAATATTATTTAAGAAAATCCATTTTATGTATTTAAATCACTTCTACAAAATCAATTCATTTTTGGAATAATAGTTTTGTTCTAATAGGACATTACTCGCACAAGCTTATAATACTATAACCAAGTTATCCTATCAATGGGCATTAGTTAGAAAAATACAGACTCGTTTATTACCTATCGTGTTCATGTTTTCTGGAGTCTTGCTTCTTTTGCCATTCATTCATAGAAGTCAATATTGCTCTATAAATTTCAATATCGTTCCGCTCATCCAATTCCTCCAAAGCTGGGCTTGCCCATAGTCCTCCTTCAACTGCAACAAAAATTTGATTTATGTATTCCTATAATTATTATTTTTGGATAAAATAATTACGCTAAATGTTCCGAAAGCGTCGATCTATAAAACGTTCAAAACAAAGAGCCTCAATAGGTAGGTACTCAATGCCAATATAACAAAAGAAGCTTACGAGCATAAATGACGAGCATCCGACAAGACAAACGGATAACAACAGACAGGTCATATGAAGTGTGCTCCAGCGAGTACAACAGGAATTGATATACATAAGTAATTTGATTACAGATAGAGTAGATATATATATACATAAACTATTATTTATTATGAGAAATTATATCTACAAGAGAATTCGTTACATTCTCACATCATAAACCGCTTATTTATTTTAAATAGTACATACAATCCTCGAAAATATTATCGAAATTTATCGTATATTGCAAATTTTATGTCGATAATTTGCCCTCACATAAATTTTTATTTTGTGTATGTATAAAATTCTATTAATATCTACTTAATTTCCATAATTATCTGTATATTTTACTAAAAAAAAAGGCGCTTGAATTATATAGTCAAAACTTTTTTCGTTAAGAAACATATTCGAGTGTATTATACAGCGTGTCTCAGAATTCCGTTGACATTGAACAATCACAGGTTGAAACCCAATTTATCTGTGTACTCATTCGTTTCGTTCACCCGTGCGAGAATGCTTAAAGCAGGAAAGAAAAATTATTTTTATTTAATTGCTCGAAAACTCAGTGCGATTTCAATAAAATGTTTATGAATGTACTTAATTCTTCTTGTAGAACAAGGGTGAAAATTACCCTTATTTTTTTTTATATAGACAAACATCTTATTTCTATAAGAAATCATATTTGGAGAAAAAAGTTAACTCTGACGATGATTTGAAACCCAATTTATCTGTGTACTCATTCGTTTCGTTCACCCGTGCGAGAATGCTAAAGGAAGCAGGAAAGAAAAATTATTTTTATTTAATTGCTCGAAAACTCAGTGCGATTTCAATAAAATGTTTATGAATGTACTTAATTCTTCTTGTAGAACAAGGGTGAAAATTACCCTTATTTTTTTTTTTTTAGATAGACAAACATCTTATTTCTATAAGAAATCATATTTGGGGAAAAAAGTTAACTCTGACGATGATTTCCGACAAATTTCTTGAAATGTAGAAATTTTTGAAATAATTCGATGTTGCTTAGTGCGATTTGAATAAAATTTGGTATATGGACTTTCCTAAAATTCATAAAATTATATCTAATAATAATAAATAATAGTACGACAAGTGTAAGAACTACCCCAACCCCTAATTAAAATTGATTGAAATCTATTATAGTATCGATTTGTCTCTCCAAACTTTTTTCCTGTAAAGGTACTTTTATTACCTAGATTTTTTGTCATTTAGTAAAATCATCATTTAGTAGAAACCTTTTATTTGTTTTAATTGCTTCTTGACAATTTCCATTACAATAAATTACAGAAACGCAAGTGAATTTCCTTAATGAAGTTCAAAAGTCATAAATCTACGATAAGCAATTACATTCGAAACATTAAGATATTTACTTTTCCGTAATTATTCCTTTCGTTAGCTTATCGTACGAAGAAAGTTTACAAGCATAATTTACTAATTTTAAAATAAGAAAGAACAAATACAACCTAATGAGTGCTAGAACGCATTCTGTGATAATTAACACGCGGTCACCACATATGCCGTCTACTCCCAGTTTCGATTTTTATCTTGACACAGTTCAAGAACCTTTAATTACCTACACCTCATTTACTAACATTATGTTAGTAAGATTAATTTTCTGTGTTACTTTTCTTTGTTTGTCTTTAGAATGAAATCGACAAGGATTGATTACCACAAGTGGTGGTTTTCCCTTATCATTCATCATCATCGCCCTGCAATATGCAACTGAACTGTTAAGTGCCTTGCTCATGTATCGTAATTATCGTCATTATCGCTAAGACCTCGATTATGTTTGGATGTTGACCGTTCCACTTTCCAGTCAGCTTTTTCCGAAATGCGCGCGCAATACAGGACTATATTTTATATTTACCCTATGACTTTCGTGCACGCGCAATATCGCTATTGTAACTACAATAAAGTTGACTATCAAGGGCCAAATACGAAACTAGATCGATTTCGATCGGAAACGTATAGCCCACGCCACGATCAGAATATAGCACATGAGTCGAATATTTAGCATTCTTTCCAGGCAGGTGGTTGGTTTGGATTAACTTCTACAATAAGTGATACATTTTTCGGGAAGGGAATTGCACGGGTATTTTTGTTCCAATTTGTAGGCAGAAATCTCGAATAATGATTCTTTTTTAAGATATAAAAGGCTGAAACAGAAGCGCCACATTATCCAAATTTAGAATATACGAATGAAGTCATTGATTTAACCACATTGAATATGATTTCTTAGTCTTCCCTGTTCTTACCTAACTCTGTGTTTCCATGTATACAATAATTTACGTTTAACCACTAAAACAATTCCATGTGAAAATTTTACAGTCGGCATAATATAACCAACCGAGAGAACGCATTCGGAGGAAAAAAGATGCAATGAACGCTCTAAAACAACCACAAATAAATATTTTCAAGATAAGCACCCCCGATATTTTGTCTCCAGTACTCGCCAGCTTAATTTATACCTACCTGACTTTCTTAGGACTTTGGGACTCAATATTAGATATATAACTTTTATTTTGTCAGACGATGTCCCCTGCAGCTTGAGATGAGCCAAGAAAGCTAATTATTTCGTTTTTCTTATGAATTTCATTTGATTAATAGTACATCAACTCCTCAGTTATTTGCTAGTGATTAAAAACCAGGAGCAGATTGCTAATAGTAGAATTTTCCAAACTAAGCACTTACTAATCTTAAGTATAGGTACGTCTCAATAAAAGATAGGTTATTAAATTAATTGTACGGAATTTGAATGCTGTAGATGTATATCTATGTAGCTATATGCATTACAGGTACATACTCAAGAGACGGTGGTTGTTAGAATTAGAGAGTGCTTACATTAATGGACGCATGAATTGGAAATTACAGTAGTTGAGGCAGTTGAGATATTATATTTTGTAATGGTAATTACTATTATGAGCGAGTTCATGTATAAGAACGTGCAGAATACCTTATTGTATTATTTTCAAAAATCCAAAAAGTAGAGAGGTAATTAATGATATAATGAATGATTCAGAGAAAACTAGTTTTTAGAAGCACCACTTTTTAATATAATCTTCAAAATCAATTACTACAAAACAAAAGATCTATAGTGGAAAACTGCCTTATTTTCAAGCATTCTAATTGTTTCTAAAAAAGAGATTAACTTTTAAATTCTTATAATAAGTAAAATCTATTGCTAACCAAAAATCGCTATATTGTCCAATAGATAAAGTATCTGTCCGAAAAGTAGTGATATTGATTTTATTATGACTCAACTGATTTACATTACGGAGTTTCACATGACTCACTTCCCAACCAATTGAAAAGTGCCAATGGTCCCCCGTATTTTCCTGTAGTGGCTTTTCGAGATTTCTCCTTGTTTACCTCGTATAAAACCCCATCAAAGAAGATCTTTTCGAAACAGTTAATAAAATCAAACAAGGTTACTGTAAAGTATAATCCGAAAGAGGCCCAAGGTGACGCTTCCGAAGCATGGAAATCCCGCTGGAAACAGAAACCACCAATTTTGAAGCCTTTTCATGTGTCATGAAGTCATGATCATTTATTTTTTTATAGACTCATTACTTTTAGGAGAATTTTTTGCTGTAAAGATAGGTTTTTAGTAGGGCTGGGCCGATACCGTTACTCAGTATCGGGTATCGGCCGATATTGGCAATTTTTCGATACTGGCCGATACCCAAAAGTTCATATACAAATGTATCTGAAATCAGATACTTGTGCTTTTGCTTCGTCTCGGTTATACTCGTCATCGTCAATCTGCACTTATTGGAAAAATGAAGTTAAATATCCAAAACTAAAAACATTGGCAGTTCGTTACTTAGCAACACCAGCTGGATCAGTTTTTTCAGAGCAAACCTTTTCTGAAACTTCGCTTACATCGGAACACGTTCAAAAATTAATATTCGTCAAAAAAATTTTTTATTTGTTAAATATAAAATTTAAATTGAATAAAGAATGTTAAAAAAAAAACATTATTTTTATCTTAATTTTCGATACTCTCAGATATTGTAACGGTATTGGCCAAGGGGGTATCGGAAGTATTAGTATAGGTATCTGAAATATGATATCAACCCAGCCCTAGTTTTTAGATTACATTTTCTGGAAAGTGAATTATGGTAATAAAACTATGTATTTATGTTTCTTTTTCAGTATCTATATACCTAATCAAACTAATTGTAAGTGTGGAATAATTACTTACTCTCTAATTAAGCATTAACTATAAGTACCCATATAGTAATTATGCATTTTTGTCTATTTTATCAATATTCTTTATTTTTAAATTTACTTGAAGGAGGATTAACGTAGTAACACTAAAACTGTTTTTTATTTACCTAATTATTCAATACGTTACTATTCTATGAATGAAACCATATACCAAAATTTTCACTTAATTTTTATTAAATCCTATACACATTTGTTTTAACCCACATGATATCCTTCAAATCCCACATGTAAATCCAAAAAACTATAAATTTAAGATAATCATTAATTTAGGCTCGTCTTCTATAAAAATTTCCGAACAAATAATAATTGAAAATTTTAAGATAGCATTTAAAATATAAAATATTTTATTGTTTTTTTTTTAAATATATCTATAATAACAGAAGAAAAAAAACGATTTAATTCAAAAAAGTGATATATATATATACAATGTAAAAGTACTTGACGTCAAAAAAAGGTAAAGAATGTTTACGAATCTCCAATTGTTAAAGTGTGCACAAAATATTTACTTCCCCCTTCTCATAGTTAAGATTAGTATTTAAGACAAAACTGTTAAACTGAATTTACTATTCCTTCTTCTGAAGATGACCCTGTGGGTTGAAATAAATTTGTATACTTTAATAAAAATTTTAAGTGAAAGGGTTTTGGAGATGTTTTCTTTTCTTCCCAAGTTATCATGATGAACAACTTTCACATAGTAGAGGCCAACTCAATCAATTTTTTCAAATTTTATTATATTGAAGCAACAACTCAGAGAAGTCATTATATGTAAAAACGATTCCAGAACGATTTGATACCAGTCTGTCATTATGAATCACCAAAATTAGTTAGGTAGCATCTAATCCAATACAGGAATGTAGTAATGTTAGTCTAGGCTTATTTAGTGAAATAAGCAAACAGCCCAGCAAAGTAATTAGAATCTATTAGGTATTAATACAAAAATAAAAATAAAGAAAACGTTGTCGCCAGTTAATGCTTAAATGTGAATAATTTTGACATCATCATAAAGCCCTTTTGCGAACTATTAATTCGATGTGTCACTCGACTATACTTGTATTTGAAATTTTGGAGGTTGGTTTTTGCCCTGTCTGGTGTAACGAACAAATAGCGTAAAAAACAAAATCTTCCTCCTCATCCTAAATTTGACGTGTCTAAGAATTTTCATGAATTTTTATTTAACTACTGTAGTTGTATTTAAATTATGAAATTAAAAATTCTTCTAAAGAACTTTCTGTTTTTTTTTGTTGTTTGTTTTTAAATTTGTAATTGATATTTTAACATTAAGTTTTGAGAAGGTGAACTTGTGCATCTTTCAGGAGAAGCATAATCGGAATTTAACTTCTAAAAATTCATAGAAGTTAACCATTTTACTGCATTTCCAACATTCGGAATGTTTCTTTCACACCTATTTCAATCGTAAATAAAACTTTTGTTGATGGTTTTATGGTCTATTTAATTCACTTTCACCTTTCCTTATTCAAGGTTGTATTTTTTGTTAATCAATAAAAAATAGATCCTCACTAATCGTAAGGTAGTCTAGAAAATGAGTTGATGAATTTGCCTTGTAATGCGTCTACCCATTTCAGTTTTCAAGGTCAATGCTAATGCTTGCTGCATATTTACTGACTACTGTTGACAGCATTAAGCAAAGCAAGTAAGTAGGCCAACGAAAGTCGTCTTTAATTTTTCTGAATCGCTCTGCCTGTTGAATCCTCGTGACACTTTCACATCTGATGTATCAGTTTCTTGAGAAAAACAACTATAGCCGATTAGTTCCACTTTTAACAAAATAGACACAACTTTGCTTTTTTAATTTGCAAGTTCGGGACCCACTATTTATTCCGCTACTACTGCTAAAGTTGCATTTTGCTTGAGTATCAAATCAGATTCAGTCCACTTACTTTAGTCAACATTTAACACAATTAATATTTTCTACTACAGAATCAAAATGTATGCTTTTAGGGAATAATTTTTTCTATTATGACTATAAAAACAACACCCGACGTTGGATTATAGTAATAATGTAATAATACAAATAATTTTTCAAATTGAAACATAATAAATGATAGTTAATTTTTTTTTCCAAATACCAAGATACACCCTTGTTGACAAACTTTACAAGAGTAAAGCTAACAAATTTCATGAAAATTATCTGCACTCAATACCGTGGTGAATCAGAATTAAATTCCACATACCATTTTTTTTATTTTTTATTTTTTATTAGAGTAGTTCTTTACTTCCTGGTTTAATGAAATTTCAGTATTCTCTCTTCTAGTATTGACAAACCTGTAAGATCCTACTAAAAACCGTTCAAAGTGATTTCATAATAAATTCCTTCAGGATTATTAAATACCAATTGGAATCCAATTAGTCATTGCCTTTCAATTCTCACTTAAGAACTCCACAGCAATTTTTTGTCAGGATTGCTAATCAATCACTCTTTGCTTTTTAAGAAACCATGTACCTACTTCAAATAATTTACTATTTATCATTTGTACTTCCGATTCTGATATTTATTACAGTGATCGATCGCTTTCAATTCTATACCATCGCCCATATAATTAAAATGTGGTTTAGTGTTCTGAGGTACTTTTATATCCTCATTTAAAAACAATTTTCTGCTAACTGTAATAAAATCTAGGACGAGCAAATGTTATTTCTTTGGGTGAGCAAACGTCTCCTCATGATGAGTGTAATGTACATATATAGTATGCCTAGTAGTTCTATATCCCTGATACTAGAAGAATATTTTGGGTTGAAAATGCAGGGGTTAGGTATGAATATATATTAATGTTAAAAGAGTGTATCACACCAGTGATAAGTGGAAAAACTAACTAGAATTTTTTTGGTACTGTTGCAATAAATTTTTCTCCAAAAATTACAAAACTATGTAATGATTGCAAAGAACTCCCTTTGATTTAGCTGTTTAAAATAAACATTCCAATAGAATAACATCTCTTAAAAGGCCACGAAATACTCTTTCAATCAAATCCAAAAATATTCAAATCGGTTTAACGGTTAAAGGGGTTGTATAATTTATTTTTAATCTATAATGTCATATTCAAAGTTCCACGGCGTGTAGCTTAATCATGGGCTACAATACAGTAACAGTCAATTATAAATAGATGCATTTGACAAAAAACAAACTTACTCGACTATATTGGTAATAATACAATAATAGAGGTGTTACAGAGAGGTGAACGATTACCCCTAGTTAATATAATTATAATAATACTTTTAATGATCAAAACATACATTAAAATATTCACAGTTAAAACAGTAAATAAATAAATAATTAAAGGCCAATAGGCAACATACACAAGACATTTACAGTTAAAACGCCAGCGCGGTAATAAAAGCACAGCATTTAAAAAGTGGATTTACGCAATGAAAATAATTGAAAAAAAAAAGTTAAAAGAACAAATGAATAAAAATAAGGTATTAAACGAGACACAATTTGGATTCAAGGAGGGAAGGGGCACAATTGATGCAATATACATGTTAAAAAATGCAATACAATCACAGATAAACAAAAAACAAAAGGTATACATGATAGTAGTAGATCTGAAGATGGCCTATGATGCGGTAGACAAAAAGGAAATAGAGAGAATGTTAAAGAAAAGTAAGATAGAGGAGGGTTTGATAGGTAGAATAATGGAATTATATAGGGAAACGATAGGAGTTGTTAGCGTGGGCAAGAGGGAGAGCAAGGAAATGTGGATGGGAAAAGGGGTTAGACAGGGATGTAAGATAAGTACACAGTTATTTAAGATATATATAAGTGATTTAGAAGACACAATAAGTAAAGTAAATGAGGGGGATAGTGATAGGAAGGAAAAAGATATGGACAATATCGTACAGGGATGATATAGCGTTAATAGCGACAAGTTGGGGTGCAATGAGGGAAATGACAAAAACATTGGAAAAATACTTAGAGAAAAACTGCTTGCAGTTGAATCGTGAAAAAACCAAAATAATAGTTTTTGGTGAAGTAAGGGGTAGGAAAAAAAAGAGAAAGAGGAATTGAGATGAAAGGGAAAGGTGATAGAAAGGGTTAAAAAATGCAACTACATACTTGGCGTGCATGTTGACAGAAAACAACAAAGACGATGTGCACATAAGTAACAATGTAGCTAAAGCAAATACATTGCTGGGGAGAATATGGGGAATAGGACAAAAATTGTGCAGAAATAACTGGTAAAGAGGGAGTTTAATGGGTAGAATGGCCAGGGGATGAGGTGCCAGGATATCTAAGAGAAGGAAAAATTATAGAGATAATATCGAGATTCAGAATGGGGAATGAGTGTAATGAGAATAAGTTTTGGATGGAAGAAAGTAAGAAATTGTGTAGAATATGTGAAGAGAACAGTGAATCAATGGATCATGTATTCGAAGAGGTAAGGGGAAGAATGAAAGGGAGTAACTTGGAAGAATAATAAATGCGGATGGTAGTGGTCTGGCCCTATTGAAGCAAATTTTAAAAAGAAGAGGTGTGGAAAAGGGGGGGAGAGAAAACACAGGAAAAATGAATAAAAGGGACAAGGAAGGGAATTGATTAATATAAATATTTAAATTTTTGTAAGTTAGAGAATATAATATTGTAACGAATTTTCTAGTCAAACTATTTATTTATACAATTATTTATTTAACACTATTTATAACACTTAAACACTAACTTAGAACTACCATTTATATCACAACAATTCACTTATTTATATAACAATTTATTTATATCACTTTGTCTATTATCGGTTTTAATTCGCGCACTGATGCTTTCTTACAACTAACTGTCCCTCGGTCCAAAGATGATCACTATTTATACACCTTTCGAACTTTCTAGACAGGAACTCGAAGAAATCCTGTGTATTCCCGAATGATGAGTAATAATAAGAAAGTCCTCGATTATTACAGAATTGGACTTGTTACTTGTCGCCGGAGAATGATTTACATTTTGTAAGTTGATAACACGAAAAGTACCGTGTGCAGTGTTTACGCCGTAAGCATGTTAGCGATAACAAGTGCATGCCACAAATTGTTATCGCACACACGTACTGTGTCACTGGTCGCTACAGTATAGATGAACTTGTTATAGAACAAAACCATTGCAAATGATATGTGACGGAAAAATACGTGCTGATATTGAAACTTTCAGCGATTATTAACGATACCTTTTAGGCTTTTCGGCTTTTACGCCATTACAGATGATACTGTTTTTTTTTATCGTTCAGTTCCGTAGGAAATGTTTGCACCATAAATAATGGTGTAATATTGATTCTCAAATCCCGTAAATAAAATTGGCTCCGTGCAATGTAGATGAACTTGATATAAATCAAAACTGTTTCACATGATCTATTACGTTAACCAGGGAAAAATCAAGGAACATTTGTAGTAATATTGAAGCCTTTAGCGGTTATTTTTCGTGCTAATCGGTTTGCAACTTTGTGGACAAAACTACAAGGTCGCTGTCTCCGTTTGACTTTTGCGTTTCGTGTTGTTGTGTCTGCTTTATTTCGTATTTTGATCTTTTTTAGGTTTTTCTCAATTAGTAACCACCAGTTAAAACAACTGTGTGAAGAAATCAGATTACATTAAAGCTTTATTGTTTTTAACATTATTCTGTAAATTCCTAAAGTATTTGTCAACACTGACACTGGATTCATTTATCATAATAAATAAGGGGAGTCTTAAAATCTGCACGCACATACACATACCCACGTAGTCTCATAATAAAAAAGGTACAGGTACGTAGATACTAAATGATTTGGTAAAAGTTTTCTGGAAATGGTCAATTACTTTCAATAATAATTTATTACATAAAGAACGAGTTCGAAATGAGCCTCATTAGTTAAAATTTCCTGCATTTGATAAATTCAAAAACCCATTTTAAAAGAATTCGCACGGTAGAAAAGTGCACGCAGGAAACAATCATGAAAATATTGCTAGAATTCTAGCAAACATGACTAAAAAATCTGTCAATTATATGGACGACCAGACGCTCAAGGAGATTTTACTAGAAATGTCTAGTCAATGTACGTTCGGTGTTGAGACTGAATTCTAGTAAATTGACTTGATTAGAAAACATTTTTTACAGTTCTAATGACTAATTTTACTAAACTACTCTCGCATTTTTTTTTTTACGACACGCTAAAATAATCGAGAGGTAGAGAAAAAAGTCTAGCCTTATCTAGCTTGATTATTCTATAATACTAATTATTAGAAAGAATGAAAAATTGTTTTATACCACCAAGTACATTTTATGAGAATTCTAATATTATTTACCAGAAAAATTTTGCTTGACTCGTCAAGTAATAAAATTATGATTATTTTTCTCCGTGTGGAAGGGAGTGAACAAAGACGGTATTAATGCCATCATTAGTCACATTAAGAGGAAGTCTTCTTAGCAAACCTACAATAAATTTGTTTTCCTGTTATACTTCCAATGTTTTTTACAGTTAGGGACAAATACCTAGTAGGTAATTCCTGTACCGCATTTATGTAACACCATAACAGCCATCTCGCTGAGATAGAAAGGTAAATCTACTGGATATAGAAAAGAAAAACTAAAATACCTACAGAAAACTAATTCGATACAGCTCTGCCAGTTTACACACTCCAATGGTAAATTACTTTTGTTAAAACATTACGTTGAGTGGTCTGTAGTCAATTAAACAAAGGAGTCCGTCACAAATTTTCAAATTACAATTTGATATTAAAGACTAAATGCCTCTAAAATCAATAAAAATAAAAGAGCGATTGTCTCTTAATAGGTAGATTGAAAGTTTTTGACTTTCTCTAAGCAATTATTTTAAGAAAATCTTCTCAGCAATACCTACCTATCATACCATATACCTACAGTTATTAATATAGTATTGTAACGAATTTTCTAGTCGAAGATATTTATTTAAATAATTATTTATTTAACACTATTTATATATGGTAACACTGAACACTAACTTAGAACTACTATGTATTTATATTAGAACAATTCACTTATTTATATAACAATTTATCACTTTTGTCTATTATTTATCGTTTGGGTTCGCGTACGGATGCTTTCTCACAACTATTGTCCTCCGACCCAAAGATGATCCCTTAAGATACACCTTTCGAACTTTCCAGATGATTCGAAAAGGAAATCCTGATGGTTCTCGAATGATGAGTAATAATTAGAAAGTCGTCGGTAATTCACAGAATTGATCTTGTTACTTGTCGCCGGAGAAAGATTTATAGCTTGTAAGTCGCGTATGATAAAGGAGCCGCACGCGGTGACTACGCCGTAAACATGTTAGCGATAGTAAGTACATGAACAATTATTATCATACACACGCACGGGGGGTGCTACACTACCCCCTCCTTAAGGGTGATCCGTCCCGGGTCACATTCTGCCGTTCCCTTAGGGGATCGTGCCGGTACTTGCAGGTGGATCCACTTCGGCATCCGGTTGTCAGGGGGGTCAAACTGTCTTCAATGGTGACGGCCCTTCGTCGTGGATTTCCAGCGCACACCAAGATTTCTATTCCCGTGTATCGAAACAAGACCTCCAGCATGTTTCTAGCTACCCTCCAATCCAGACCATCGAGCCCACATCCGATCCTCGGTATTGCCAGCTTCAGGATGTTAGCGTGCACCAACCGCTCTCTTAGCTCTAACAGGGAATCCCATAAGGAGTGGTAGGCAGGCTTCTCCGCCGACTTGTTTTTGGTGACTAGATAGAAGATGGATCGGGTCCCATCGAGAGACTGTTATACTTTTCTTTCATCTTTGACTTGGTCGAGTAACATCGGTAGTCGCCCAAACTTCTTCCGAAAGACCGTGGCAATCCCACGGCTCATGTCCAAATCCTTCGCCACACAATGGGCTAGCGAATATTCTTTCGAAACGGCGAATAGGTCCTGTTGAAATTCGGTTGTGACTCCAAATCTGGCTTTACGGTGTAAGCTCAGTTCAGCCATAAATTCTTCGTACTGGGGCTCTGGCGAACGAGTCTGCACAACTCTAACTCGAGCTTCCTCATGGTTGTCCCCAGCACATGGAGCTAGTCGGTTGAAGTGGACTACTCTTGGTTTTCCATTGGGAGTACGTCTAATTCGGTAGATTACATCGTTGATTCGTTTGACGACTTTATACGGGCCTTCCCAATCTTGTTGCAGCTTCGGCGAAAGACCCTTTTGACGCTTCGGATTATAAAGCCACACCAAATCTTCTTCATGAAATCCTCCATCAGTGGCCTTACTATCATATGCGTCCTTCATCCGGTCACTGGCTATCTGCATATGGGAACGTATGTCGTCATGGATGTCGTCTAGTCGTCTTCAGAGTTCACTGATGTAATCTTCTCCGGCCACGTCTTCGCCAGGTTTGCATCCGAACTTTAAGTCGCATGACTCTCGACCGAACAGTACCCTTGCTGGTGTTTTTCCAGTAGTTTCATGTACGGAAGATCGGTATGCCAAAAGGAACAATGGCAGATAACGATCCCAGTTTCGCTGATGTTTGGAGATCATTTTGGACCGGTACTTGTTAATAGCCCTGTTCATTCGTTCTACCATGCCGTCTGATTGGGGGTGTATGGCTGTAGACCGAGTTTTATGAATGCCCTATATCTTACAAATGTCCTGGAACATGGATGACCCGAAATTTCGTCCTTGGTCGGAATGCAGCTCCAATGGTACTCCGAATCGGCTAATTAACTCTTTCACGAGCGTTTCCGCCACTGTAGTTGCCGTCTGTTTTGGAAAGGCGTACGCTTCAACCCATTTCGTAAAGTAGTCCATTGCCACTACGATGTACTTTTTTTCATCTTTAGAGCTTGGGAATGATCCGGCAACATCTATGGCAATTCTCTCGAATGGGCTGCCGACGTTATACTGCCGCATCGGAGCACGCTGTCGCTTCTGAGGTCCCTTATTGGCGGCGCACGTCGTACACTTTCTGCACCAGTCTTTTACGTCCTTCTTGCAGTTGATCGTTCTCGTACTTTACCCATGGTCTTCTTTACGCCAAAATGTCCTCCCGAAGGGTCGTCATGGGGGTCACTGCAGGACATCTTTTACCAGGCTTCTCGGTATCACCAGCTGGCGTCTGCTTTCGGTGCCGTCTTCATTCTCAACCGCGCGCTTCAGGAGACCATCTTCTTCTTCAATGGAATCCCATTGAGCCCACAACGATTTTACTTCTGTTGACTTTACAGCCACTTCCTGCCAGGTTGGTCTTCTGCCTTCTTTCTTCCAGTCCAGGAACATTTTTAGGAGCACGTCGAAATGTTGTTCTGCCTTAATATTATCGGGCTACCACTGCTCGTCCAGGATAGTTATCCTCCTAACCTCTTCGTGTTCCTTGACGCGTTGACAGTGTTTACAATTATCCGGGCAAAGTCTTCTGGATAAGGCGTTGGCGTTTCTATGGCTACTTCCCGCTCGGTGCTCTATGTCAAAGTCATACTCTTGCAGCTTCTCTATCCATCTGGCTACTTGGCCCTCGGGATTCTTGAAATTCAGCAGCCATTTCAACGCGGCATGGTCGGTTCGTAGCAAAAACTTTCTTCCGTAGAGGTATTTGTAGAAATGTTCCACACTTTTTACTACGTCTAACAATTCGCGTCTGGTTACGCAGTAATTCCGTTCTGGTTTGGATACAGTTCTACTGAAGTAGCCGATCACTTTTTCTTCACCATTCTGTATTTGTGACAGAACCGCGCCAATTCCAATATTGCTAGCGTCGTTTTCCAGGATAAACTTCCCAGTTGGTAGGGGATAGCTCAACACAGGTGTAGAAGAGAGGGTTTACATTAGTTCTTCAAAGGCAGCTTGGCAGTCTTGCTCCCGACAAAAAGGTCTACTCTCTTCTGTGAGTCGTGTCAGAGGCTTAGCAATTTTAGCTAATCCAGGAACAAAACGTCTATAGTAGGTGCAGAGTCCAAGGAAGCTTCTGACTTGATGGACGTCAGCAGGTACAGGCCACTCTTGCACGGCCCTGATTTTCTGTGGGTCGACTAAAACGCCGTCTCCGGATACTACATGGCCCAGGTAGTTAACGGTCTCTTGGAATAGCTGACATTTCTAGGGGCTTAGCTTTAGGTGGACATCACGGAGTCTTCAGAAAACTTCCTCCAAATTTTTCAGATGGTCGTTGAAGTCCTTCCCGACTACGATGATGTCGTCGAGGTATACCAGGCAAGTCTTCCCAATTAAGCCAACCAAGACTGTTTCCATCAATCGCTCAAAGGTGGCTGGTGCGTTGCACAACCCGAACGGCATCACCTTGAACTGCCACAGCCCCGTTCCAATGGAAAACGCCGTCTTCTCTCTGGCATTCCGGTCCAAAGCAACTTGCCAGTATCCGCTCTTGAGGTCTAAAGTAGAAAATATCGTCGACCCTGCCAGAGTATCCAAGGTGTCATCGATTTGTGGTAAGGAAGGGGTAGCTTAGTCAAATTAGCACAAAAAAATACAATAAAAAAAATAACTGTAACCCAGGGTAAGACCTACCTTAATGTGTTGAGAAAAGTATGTAGAAGAAAGTTATACTTATGGAAATTATCCAAAATGTTTTTTTGGAATTGTTGCTAAATTGCGTGTAAAGATATGCGAAATAGTTTTTTCGACGATAAAAAAAACAAATAAATTTTAGAGAAAAAAGTGTTTCTTGAAAGTTGTAGCATTTAAAATTCCCTACAAAACTAAATTTGAAGTATTGCAATCGGATCAGAAACCGCTGAGATATCTTGAAAAAACAATGAAAAATGGCTATAATTTTAATTGTTTATAATTTTTCATAAACAAACTCCATATTGATAAAACTTAAAACTTCGTAATATGGTAGCTTTTTTTAAAACAAAGAAATAAAAACTCGATCCGACTTTTGGTTTTCGAAATATTCTATTTTGCACTAAAAAACAATCAATTGTTAATGTTAATTTTTTATAGGATTGGTAATAGGTAGTGCATCGGTTTGCGCGACTCAACACTGTAAGACTTGTTTTTTCGAAAACGTCAAAGTAAACATCGATTTTTGTTAATTTTTTTACTAAAAATCGCTATAGAAAAAGGGGTATTGAATTGGTTATAAACAAATAGCTGTACCTTCGTAAATAATAACTTTTTTTAAAATCTGATTTCACAGTTCTATTACTGCAGTTTTGACAATGAATTTCCAAAAAAAAACCCATTTGGTCATCGGGGAGCCGAGATAATTTTTTTTTTCTTTTTAATTAAATCACAGACGTTGTTTATACATATTAAGAAACAAAACTGTGGCAAATTGTACATTACATATTGAACCATATATCTATGTACTTATTTTTAATGAATCGGTACAATTGTCGTAGCAGTAATTATTTAAACAATGAGTATTGCTCTACTGAGAGAAAGCCGTTAGGGTGGGGGTAGAGAGAGCAAGCCTGAATTTTTTCTCGATCGAGCGCTTCAAATTCGTCGCGCTTGAAAAAATGTTCATATCTCCACCAATTTTTTACGTAAACTCATCATTTTTTTTTAAACTGGGGTAGCTTCGAGAAATATTTATAGTGGTTCAATTATTTTTTATAAATAATTATAAACAATAACAAAAATTTTATAAACAATATTTTTAATAATTTTTTTTTATTAAATTGCGTTTAAATCATGTATGCTACTGCTGGTCTTATCGGTTGATCTTCTTTATGCAGTTTAATCAGACCGTGCTGAAGGGTTCATTTTTAAAAGGCCTGTTTTTTGTTTATCAGAAAAAATTAGATTATTTATTTTTAGGGCTTGTTTAATGCTGTTTTGATATTTTTCTGTAGGGTCTTTGTTTATTGTTGTTAACTTTTCTTTGGAAATAAAATTATTCATTTTTTGGATATGTTCGTTTTTATGTAGTATCGTGATAGTTGTGCCCTTATCTGTTTTAGTGAACACAAGGTTGTTATCTTTTATTTTTGTTTTTAATGATTTAATTATATTCTTGTCAATATTTGTGGTACTTTTTTTGTTATTTATGATTTTTACTATTCTTTCTTTTTTCAGATTTGTATCCTCTGTTTTTAGTAAAGCCATTTCTGAGTCTACTATTAATGGTTCTACCATGTTTTTTTCACTTACATGTGGGTTATACTTGGGTCCTTTATTAAGTAAAGCTAGTTCATTATCATTAAATTGTATGTTTGATAGGTTACATATTCTGTTATAGAACTTTTTTGGATTAACCTGTATTAACGATAAAGATCACGAAAGATCGATTAGATTAAAAAATAATATTTCAACCTTTGCCTAACATATTAACAATAGTAATCATACATTTGATAATACTGTTACGAGTACTTGCCAATTAAGTTGGTGTGAGCATAATTAATGAACATCTTCCCTGATTACATAAGGAATATTCTCGGCTTTCCTGATACATCTAGAAAACACCAGCAAAGATCAATGGGAAAACAATTGAATTAGTAGACGGCTGTAGAATACCCTAGAAAAAGGCTGAGAAGACTATAAAAGCGGACGAGACACTCACACCGAGTTAGTTTACAGTGGACAGCTGATGTTTGGAAGCGATCGATAGGCGATACAGGCGAACCATAGTGGCGATAGAGAGTTCATAGAGAGCGATAGATAGTGTCTACCGGAACGGCGATTAAAGGAGACTTTTAGTGAAATAAATTGTGCAGACTTGTTTATAACTGTAGTGTAGTCAAATTAACTTTAGTACTTAAATAAATTCGTTGATTTGTTTTGTTAATTGTGTTTTCTTTGACCGAACACGTCACAATACAATTACACCAATTCATTATGCGACCAAAGACAAAAAACTTAATATTTTAAAATCATTGGAAATTAATTAATAACAAGATGGAAAATATAAATTTATTGAACGACCAGATTGACCTTAAATACACACCACTATTTAAATGTATAGTAAAACCACCCCCCATCAGGGAATAGACATAAGTAGGTATAAATAAGCTGTACTTAGTATTAGATATTACTGTTGAAAATGACTTTGTAAAGTTGAAACCGGTCCAGAGTATAATAAATTTAGTGACAAGTGCAAATTGAATTGTTGTTTGATTATTAATAATAATTGATTGTTTTTTAGTGCAAAGTAGAATATTTCAAAAACCAAAAGTCGGATCAAGTTGCTTTTTTTTATTTCTTTGTATTAAAAAAAGCTACCATTTTACGAAGTTTTTCAATATAGAGTTTGTTTATGCAAAATTATAAACAATTGAAATTATAGCCATTTTTCACTGTTTTTTTAAGATATCTCAGCGGTTTCTGATCCGATTGCAATACTTCAAATTTAGTTTTGTAGGGAATTTTAAATGCTACAACTTTCAAGAAACACTTTTTTTTATCGTCGAAAAACCTATTTCGCGTATCTTTACACGCAATTTAGCAACAATTCCAACCAAAATTTTTGGATAATTTCCATATACCCTTCATCTACATACTTTTCTCAACACTTTAAGTAGGTCTTACCCTGGGTTACAGTTATTTTTTTCTAGATACTAATTTGACTGGCCTAACACTACAATATAGAATCTGTACATTTAGGAACATGTGGTATGTAATAATAAAAATCATATCATTCGATTAAACTCTGGATTACTTATTTTATTATAAATATATTCTATTCAGTCTTTAAAGGGATGAATATCTAGCTCAAAAATGTGAGAAAAAGGTGCATACCATTTTTTTTATAAAACCAATTAAATGTAAACTCCGTGAATCGCTATGTACGTTTATGAACAAATAGGTGTAATAATTCCTTGAGCAATAACTCTTTGCATAACCATATATTTTATTAGATAGGTGTAAGGTAAAGCGAATCAGCTTTAATAAACAGAGAAACAAAAAACTGAGGTAATGTCGTTCCAACAGTGATTAGAGGCTATAAATATAGTTTATTTTAAGTGTATTTTTCTAGTACACACATAATTGTGGGATGACTCACCTATTACTTACCACTTTCTCTCGTGTGATGTAAGTAAACCTCATTCATACTTAACAAAAAGAATTAGTTTTAATTTAACTGCATTGTATTTTTTCCTAAATACTTTAATGGCCGATGTGTCAACACACATATGCATGCATTCATGAAAAGTGTCGAAATTAAATTGTGCTTACGGTTAGTGATAGTGGAATTTAATCATTTAGAATTGAATAAAATGAGCATTCTTTTCGACTTTAATGCTTTTATAGTACGTTACAACAATAAAATTTTGAATGTCTCTATATTAGGAATCAGTCTTATTTCAAAAATTTAGAAATAAATTATATAATCACCAATAAATGATTGAAAAAGATATTTTTTCTTGTAACTATAATGCTTTAGTAAATTTTAACAATTATTTACAAAAAAAACCTGACACAAGCTTATGAAAATAAAATTAAAAATTTGATATTTCAAAGAATTTCATAAATTCTTTTAAGTGCCCCATTTCTCTCAAAAATCTCAACAAACCTACACGTTAGTTTATGTAAGAATGCATTTATATGGTTAGACAAGATTATCGAACAAATATTCTTATTTTAATACTTTGCTAATGTCCACTCCTCATAAGGGTTGAAAATTTAAAAACAACGAAGTTCATTGGCGTTGTCCACAAGACTGTAAAATTTCAGGTTGTTTTCAAGATCGAAATATTTTAATGAGGTTAAACCGAAAATGATCTTTAGTTTAGCTTTAGTCACGATATTTATTGGAGGATGGTTACTGGTAAGAAGTTTTACTTAACAAAAAATTAAATACCATATTTGAGAATACATACTTTTACCGATTGTGAGCTTTAAGCCACTTCCATGTATTCTTAAATAATACCACACATTGAAAATAATACTACAGAGTTTTGTATTTAAACACTGGTTATATCTTAAAATTATATAAAATCTACGTCAATTAATAAATCTACTATTGACGTTAAAAGGAATCTCGAATCTCCCACCACACTTTATGCTTGTCGAAAGGATTAAGAATTTATGAATCTTGTTTCCAAAATCAAAAACAATATGCTAATATAAAATACAATATCATGACGAAAAAGTCGAGAACTTATCTGGTCAAGGCTGTTTGCTCAAGATCTCGGCTACATCTCGTCTCTCGGATCATAATCACTTTAAAATATAGGTGCTTACGTGTCTTATCAACCGTTTACTAAAAGGATATTTTACATGAATACATTATATTTATCTGAAGATTAAAGTTAGATATAACTTAGAAAACAGAAAACCGAAATTATTGAAAGCAAGTTGAGGCTCCAAATATCTTCAGGCAGAATAATAATAAATTTTATAAGAAACAGTTTTCTTTTGAGTCTTATAATAATAATAGTAATAGAATAATGTACAAATTATTAATTTCTATCACATAATAAACATCGTAATTTCTTAAGCCAAATTTAATTAGTTAGGTATCGAATTTTCAATTCCGTAAAGTCTACGTAGAAGCAGCTGTTTCTCAGACAATAGGAATCCTATTGATTTCACTGAAAGTTTTTCAAACATTTGTCAATCGGAAATGTCGCCTGCCAAATGATACGGCAAAATGGAACTCGAACAATCGTTCGTTAATTAAAATCCTGTCAAGTATCTGATCCGATAAACACAATCCAGCAGATAAATTAGCGGATAAATATCATAAACGGCTGTGTCATTAGATCGAAACCAATTTCGCATAATTACCGTGAACCTATTGTTTTAATCAATCATTTATTAAGTACTCTTACCAATAAGTTCCGTCTTATGTAATACCTAAAAATTCCCACACTAAACTTCCTTTAATACAGTCGTCAAAGAAGATTGATAGCAGCCATGATAATTGAATTAAATTTTACTAAACTTTTAGTTTAATTAAAACGAATTAAATCTAAAATAGACAGCGACTCGGAATCGATACTGCCAAATCTGGTTGAACTATTACAAATAAATAAACTTAACCAAAAGAGTACAATATTTAACTATTAACTTTATATAAACAATACATCTCTCTTAAATCTACATATATTCAACCCTTAAAAAAATGATCTACAATTTAACAGTGAGTTTTACGAACAGAAACAAGGTTTAGCAATGGGTAATGCTTTGAATCCTTTACTAGCAGAATTTTTCATGGATTACAGGAAATAAAATCTCAAAAAATCAGCTTTTTCAAAATTGCTTCTATTGGTATCGCTATGTTAGTGACATTAATTTGTTTAAAAGGCTCAGGCTCAGATCGTCAACTTAACAATATTTTTAACTTCATTAATAAATTACATCCTTGTATTAAATTTACCAAAGAAGTAGAAATAAACAAAACCATTAACGTTCTCGACTTAATTATTACAAATATTGAGACGGTTATACACGCAAAATCATTTTATCCTTTTAATCGTTAATTAGCAGCCTCTAATTTCATGATACATAGATTGTCCACTTACCTTTAAACAAAATTAATTATCAAACAAAGATTTAATAAAATAATTTATACAGCGCAAAAGAATGGTTATCCATCTAAATTAATATTATATTTGCTAAACAAAAAAGTCAACAGAAACACTGAATTTTATTTGCCCTGTTAATGAATTTGAACCCAATAAGTACAGTTCTATTGCATACATAGGCCATATTTCCTTAAAAATAAGTCGTGAATTGCAAAAACTAAACAACATAGTTACTATTTTTAAAACCAACAATACGCTATCCAAATTTATTAAACAAAAACAAACTCTAGAGTTTATTTATTGGAATGTGGAGATTGCAGTCAAGTTTATGTGGGACAAACTGGTCGCTACTTTAATCAAAGGATTAGAGAACACAGAAGGAGCTATACTAATGGAAAAGCTGATTCTACTTACGCAGGGCACTTATTAAAAGAAAAGCATGCTTTTTTTGATAATTTTCAAATTTTAGAAGCACTACCAAAAAGTGAGAAACTAAATCTAACTGAAAGTCTTTATATTAATATATTCAATAAATTAAACATTTTATTAAACGATCAAATTGATGTAAATAGCTTCCCACTGTTAAATTTAAATTTATTTCGAAAAACTTAATGTTCCACCCTTTCCTTCTTCTTTTGTTTCCCACCCCATAAATAACTAGTTAAATTTTGGTATTTAAGCCAATTTTGTAATAACTTTAATCATAATTACCATCGTTTTGGTGAAACAATTATTGTTAACAATTAATATATCTTTTGAAACTTTACTTTCGTTTCATTTTCATTCATTAAAATCTAAATTGGTAAATACAAAAATTGCCTTTGCCCCAAAATATTTTGTACCTACTTAAGAAAAATTCAATCAAAAATAGTTTGTACGTATATAATCTTTGACATAATATGCATATTTTAGTTAATAAATTGGAATTGTAAGTTCTTGTGAGTTATTTTTTTTTACCTTGATTTCAAAGTAGGTACACCGATGGGCAAGAATGAACAAGAAGATACAAAAAGCGATTACTTGAAAAAAATTAATGTAAATCATTTTATAGCCCCCTTTGCAGGTAAACGTTAGTTTGTAATTAATTGAAATACATATTGCACTTTATTATACTATTTATTTTGATACTTTCAAGCCTTAAGACACTTTTTTGCAAACTTATAGAAAATTATAACTATTTAAAATATTTAAATAAGAAATTGGCCAGAAAAAGGTAGTCATACAAAGCTAGGCAAATTTGGTAACAACGGATACGGAAACTTCTCGTCTGTTAAAGACCTAATTTCCATATGAAACCGTTTCCTTGACAGACTGTAATTCTTTTGAAATTTCCTATTTCAATTTACATTTACAACATTTGATGACGAAAAATGTGAGCTTATCTATTGCAAATAATCCATTGTTTTTCACAAAACATAACGTATCCTTGTTACTGTACAATTTTGTACTTTCACAATATACATTTTTTTAAATTGGGATCTAGTTGGTATATGATAATAAATCACGGTATTTTATGTAATAAGATGTTTTCGTGTGGAAACAAGTTCAACGACCATAACCAAAAGAAACATACAGCTAAAAATATTATACATATAGATAATAATAGGTACCAATTATAACTGACTACAGGTGACGCCGACTTGCTAATTAAACACATGTTATTATTCAAAATTAATAAATGTACACCGAATTATCTACTGAGCAAATAATCAGTCACAATCTGTTTTAATTTTCCAAATTCGTCTGCAATGGCTCGACTATATATATACCACGTAAGTTAATGTATCCTGTTAGACATTTACTAAATTGCATAAAGATAACACTCTTGATCTGGATAATTCATGGTTTGATTCTTTTGAATCAAGATCAAGACAAAAATCTTGAAAATCAAAATCAAAATCGTGAAACCCTAACAGGATCCACAACAATAAACCAAGCAAGATTTGGTAAAAGTACATAACTACAATACCTATTCTGTTCAGTTTTGTTACGCCTAGGTACAGACGCGTAGTAAGCAACCTTTACCCCCCAGATCGGTTTTTTTTTTGTGTTCTTTTTTTACTTCAGAGTAGTTTTAGCTACCCGCCCGGTCATAGCTTGAGTACTTGGTACAACATATCAATAATTTCAAAACAAACTAAAGAGTTCACCCACCAACGCCAGTACTTTTCAGTAATTACAGTGTTACCTTGTTCTCTACACAACCGCTTAAATTTTCCAGTTTTATAGAGCAATAATTTCGTTTCTAGCTTTGCTTAGTTAGTGAGAACGAGCTATGGTTAATGCCTTAAAAATGAAGTTTAACATAGGAACAAATTTGAGAAACCTCAGTTTCTTATTTTCAAAATTTTTTTTTGCCACGTGGCATATTTTAAATCTAATTTTATCTTTTGAATCCTTTAGGCCTTTGTGACAAATTTTGTAAATCATTATTTAATTTAGATTTTCACACAATTTTTTGTAATTTCGATTTCTAAATAATTGTTTCCTGTGGTATCTGGTGAGTAAACTGATGAATCTTGGTTTGTTTGATCTCGACGTGGACTCACCTATATCCTTCCTTTTCTTTCCTTTTTTTTTGTTGTAATTTTTTTTTTTAATATAGGTACTCTTCAAGTTATTTTTTTGTTTTTTCTTATGAGAGCTTCGAGCTCTCAACACATCATGGTTTTAAGGAACCACCACTGCTCTACCCGGAGCATAATAAATTTCCTTTGTTTTGACAAAGTGGCGCCCAAGCATTTTCTTAAATTCAATTAATTTCTTCTTTTATTAACTTACAATTATTATTTCAAACCAATAAGAAATAGTTTCGTTAAAATGTATACAAAAATAAATTATAAAACATAAACACGAAACAAATATTTTGTGAATAGAAAATATATCTGACCTAAACGTCTCTGACATTTTGGTTGATTTTGACCGGCGGCCAAAAAAGGTTGCCGACACCTGGGTTAGGGTTATGATTGTTTGATTAATTTAGGTTGTTTTAACCTCTAGTACTCATCAAACTTACTACAACGAAAGGATTCACATTGGGTTTGGAGATGATTATATTAGTGAAATGGTTAAGGATGGTCGGAAATTGTCTCATTTGCTTCAAAAGACCAAATTGAATCCAATGGTATTATTTCTGGACCGCCTGCCTAGAACCAAGGGGAAAAGTGCTGAAGGCTAAAATGCAACCAAGACAGAAACTCAAATCAAAATAAAAATTATCAACAAAAGTGCACGAACCAAAAGATTGTCAGCAGTTAAATACTTTTCAGCATTCCCAGTCTGAAAATTGGTGTATATCACCAAAAAGTGTACCCTATTCTGTCCTTGATTAATTAAACATTTCTTGATTGTTTCCTTTCTACGCTTTCAGTCCAATACGTAATTAAATCCCGGAAATCAAAACAACTGACAAAAGACGTTCGCTCCAATTCATTCGTTAATTAATTTAACTACCTAATTAATCTAATTACTAAATACAGTAATTGGAAATATGTTTTACTGTTTTATACGGGATTTGGATAGTAAAAGTTACTTACAAATTCAAACTTTGCCTGGTGCATTTATTGTGAAACATAATAGATACCTACACGTGAAAATTAAGAATCAAATAACTGAATACGTTTAACCACTTTATTGTAAATCCGACAATTGTTTCAGTATTTATGGATTTGAATACGTTTAACCACTTTATTGTAAATCCGACAATTGTTTCAGTATTTATGGATTTCTACCAGGTATACAATAAGAATGTGGAGTTGATGGAATCAAGTTCGGTTTGATTGTTGACTAAATTTTAATTATTATATAAAGCTTTTTTGATTTCTAGATTTTCCATTAGATTAAGTTTTTTTACTTTTGTTTACATTAGTATGAAGAACTTTTACCTTTCCTGGGTCTAAACTATGATTCAAACTAACACAATGTATAGAAAACAACAATTTAAACCTTTAAAGCTGCTAGTTAACAACAACTCTAAGAAAGATGTGAAAGAAAAAAGTGGCATTTACAAATTGTTTTGTAACCTATTTTTAGTTTAGTAATTTTTACCATAACGATTACCCAAAATTTGTAGGTAAAATAATAATTTTGAGGTATCTAATTCTCTCCATGTATAATTAATATAATTTTAATAATCTTAACTACATATATACCAGCAAAAATTATAATATAGTTAAGAACTAATTTAAATTTAGTGTTACATTCATTTACAAATTACCTTTAAAATTTTATTCTACAAAGGAGAACTTTTCCCCAAGAATGAAACGAAGGCGATGCTTTTTTCTGTTAGTAATTAAATAAAAAAACTTTCCAGACTGCAACAGTCCTATTTAAAATTTAAATAAAAGACATTCTTGTGTAACTTACTTTAATTTTTTAAGGAAGGAAAGTATTAAAGAATTTTTAAACTATTATGAAATTAGAAACTCTTCCATATTTATTTTTTTTTTTATTTTATTTGTTTAAGTTTCTGGCAATTGAAGAGACATAATTATTAGGTATTTTTAGAAAGTTTATTATATGTCATCTAAAGGCCAAGTATCATGTTTCACGCATTATCAAAAAGTATCAAATTTTAATTTTTATTTGCTAGACTAGTTCAAGCAAAAATTAATAATACATCCGCGACCTTAATGAGAGAAAATAGCTATTACCGTTAAAAACGAGTTAACGAATGAATATCGCAAATGATTATCCCATTCGCACTTTTAGTTTAATTAAGGAACCTTTTTTTACAGTCAATGTTGGATATTTTTTTACACATCCCATATGGTAATGGAAAATATACCTTCGATTAATTAGAGATTAGACCGCTAATTTATTTGTAAATTTTCTATTGCTAGAAACCATTAAAGTTATGAAAAAGTTTAATTCATAGATTTTATGAGACTTCCGGGAATAATGTTAACGTACTTAAAGAGTATTTTCAAATTAGAAATTACTAATGTGTTGTTTTTACTTTTTTTTTAATTACCTAGACTAAGAAACTGTTGAAATAGAATTACAAAACATGCTTTGTGGAAATTTCGGAAAAAGCTAATATAAACAATTATATTATTGTTACGTAATTTACAAAATCACGTATTTTTCTCTCAACACTTTTTATTAAATTAACTTTATAACAACAACGATTCAATATCTATTTCGATAACAACAATAACTCTATAACTATTTCGCTCGTCAATCGCTTTATCTTCTCTTCTCGTTTATATCTGTCGCTCTGGTCGCTCTCTTCTATCAAATACTCTGTCAAACTGTTCAACGCTGTTCCTTATATAGTCTTATGGACGTTTCTAGGCAACTCTCGAAACGTCCAGCAACTCTCGGACTTTCTGGAACGCGTCATAGGTTACTTTTATGCTTTTACTAAACCTTCGCAGTAGGCGCATGTCAACGTCAGAATGACACATCTGTCACATTGCCCCCCCTCTAGCGCTGATCGTCCCGATCAGTTTCTTCCACTGTGTATGGAGCCAACCGGTCGAGGTGTACAACTTTCATCTTCGATTTGGGGCCTCGTTGTATCCTGTAGACGACATCGTTTATCCGGGTAACCACTTTGTACGGGCCCTCCCAATTCCGTTGTAATTTAGGGCACCTTCCTTTCTTGCGAACTGGGTTATAGAGCCATACACGATCGCCCTCCCTGAATCCAGTGGAATTCGCTCGCTGATCGTAGCGGGTCTTCATCCGGTCACTTTCGAATTTAATTCTTGTTCTGACGGCTTTATGGATGGTGTTAAGCCGCTCGCGTAGTATAGACACATAATCGTCCGTGGACATCGAAGAATCTTCAGGTCGACCAAACATTAGATCAGCAGGTAGTCTCAGTTCTTTCCCGAATAGCACGCAGGAGGGTGTCTGTCCGATAGTCTCGTGTATGGATGTCCTATAGGCCAGAAGGAATAAGGGAATGTGGCGATCCCAGTCGGTCTGATGATCGTTCACGAACATCCTCAGGTTGTTTTCTATAGTCGCATTAAATCGCTCTACCATGCCATCAGACCGAGGATGCAACGGAGTCGTTCTAGTTTTCCTTATTCCCATCAATTCACACACTCGTTGGAATATTTCTGATTCAAAATTTCGGCCCTGGTCAGTATGAATTTCCATAGGAACTCCATATCGGCTGATCCAGTTGTTTATTATTGCCTCCGCCACGGTGGTTACATCCTGGTTGGAGATTGCATAGGCTTCCGGCCACTTGCTGAAGTAATCCATCACAACGAGGATGTAGTGGTTGCCATCTTCAGTTCGGGGAAAGGGACCAGCGATATCCATGGCTATTCTTTCGAATGGCGCTCCGACGTTATACTGGTGCATTTTTCCTCGTGTTCTGGTTCTCGGACCTTTGTTGGAAGCACATACTTCGCATTTTCTACACCAGTCTTCCACATCCAATCTAGCATTCACCCAGTAATACCGTTCACGTAGTTTCTCTAAGGTCTTCTTCACACCAAAATGTCCACCTCCAGTCCCAGCATGCAGCTCTTTTATTACTTCTTTCGTCTTTTTCTTGGGCAATACAACTTGTAATCGCTTCTTGGTCCCGTCCGGACTTTCCCAGATTCTTTTAAGGACTCCATTCTCGAGCTTTAAGGAATCCCATTGGGCCCAATAATATTTCGTCGTAGTACTCAGGGGGCTTACATCTGCCCATGTTGGTCGAGATTCTCCTGTCTCCTTCAATTTCATGATGGGTCCAAGGTCATCATCGGTTCGCTGTTCTTCAATCAACACTGTATCTTCCCAATTTTCTTGTTTCTTCACGGTGGTATGTAGGCATGGAACGTGTTCTAACTCTTCTTTTCGTTCCACCGAAGAACAATGCTTGCTATTCCGTGGGCATAAACGTCTTGATAGGGCTCTAGCATTACCATGGTGTTTTCCTGACGGATGTTCAATTTTGACATTATATTCCGGTTTGCTTCTTTCGGCGGTTGGCGTCTGTATTCTTCCAGATGGACATCCGCAGCTCAGGTGCCCAGTACGTCTGCACTTCCAACATGTAATTGCTCGTTTCCTTTTGTTACAATCGCGTGAAATATGCCCATATTTGTCGCAAACCCAACATTTCAAATTGTATTCTTGTTTACTTCCTTCGGTAGCTGACGTATGTCTTCTTCCAGAGTGACAGCCGCTGCTCAAGTGTCCTGTACGTCCGCAATTCCAACATGTAACTTCTCGCTTCCTCTTGACACAATCGCGCAAAAGATGCCCCTGTTTGTCGCAAGTCCAACAGCGTGGGCGCTCACTCATCTCTTCTTTCGGTTTTGAAGACATGACTTCTTTAGCTATTTGCACCATTTCTTGCCGAAATATCTCGCCATCGTCTTCAAAAGTCAACCCAGCCTGCCGAATTCTAATATGTCCTTTGGATGCTTGTTTGGCTGCTTCATATTCTAGTGCGTGCGACAAAGCTTCGCCTGCAGTTTTATGTCGAGACATGCGCAGGGCTTGCTGTTTTTCGACATCTCGCACTCCATCGACAAACATTTGGGTGGACAGCTGGTCTGTAAAGTCTTGAGGGGCACTAGGATAAGCCAACCGCACAAGCCTTTCGACGTCCGCTTCGAATTGCTGGAGGCTTTCGCTGCTACGTTGATAGCGACTTTTTAACTGAGTCTGGTACATTTGTTGTAGGTGTTTATCACCATAGCGCATCTCCAATCGGTCCACCAGAATTTTGAAATCGTTTTGCTGCATTTCTGGTATACCTTGCAAAACGTCTAGAGCTTCCCCGCGTAGCGCGATGATCAGGGCAGTAGCTTTCTCCATTTCATTCCAATCATTTGCCTTGGCAGCAGCGTCGAATTGTTTAAGATAAACTGACCAAGAGACCTTCCCATCGAATGTTGGTGGTTTTATTCTCGATATTCTTACACTTCCTTCTTCGATTTTGTTTAGTTTTGGGTATTCTTGAACATTCAGATTGGCCTTCATTTCGTCTAATTCCTTTTGAAACTTTCTGTGCACAGCCCTTACTTCCTTTAACTCTTCTTGAACTTCCACTCTTACTTCCTTTATCTCTTCTTGAACTCCTACTCTTACTTCTTTTAACTCCTCTTGAACTTCTACTCTTACTTCCTTTAACTCTTCTTGAACTTCTACTCTTACTTCTTTTAACTGTTCCTTCAAGCCTTCTTGTTCACTTTTTATTGTTCTCATATCTTCGATCAATTTCTCTTGGCCTGCCTTAATTTCTTCCTGGCCTGCCTTCATTTCATCCTTGCCTGCTTAAATTTCTTCCTTCATTTTGTGCCGATCAATATAGATTTTAGGCAGTGTAGCGTATGTGAATAAGTGCGTGGCGGTTTATTGCCGACAAAGGCGGCATAAATAAAATAAAAATAAACACTAAAAGGGATGCCGCCTGCCACATTGGTTACCGATGGGAGAACGAGAACGACGGCCGAAGAAGACGGTCGTTCAAAGTGTATCAAATAAACTGATAAGTTTTGTTAAAATTAAAATTGTTGTGGTTACTGCTGTTATTGAATTAAAGAATTTGTAATAAAAAATAAAAGGAAGAAAGGCTCTAATCTGTCACTGTATCTGAATAATTGGAACTTTCGGTTTCTGAATTCCAAACGAACCAGCACAACTTGGCATCCCTTGCAAGGACAGACAGTTAGACTGGAGGAGGAGCAACAGCAGCCCATCAACATTTTCCAAAATGCCGAGGATAAAAAGTACGTGTAGCAAGGAGAAGGAAGAAGTAAGTGAAAAAACAAGTGCTAATGATGTAGATTCAGAACAGGAAACAGAAAGTGATAAATTTAATAACTTTATGCAGACTTTTAATCAAACTTTTATGTCATGTTTTACCGAAACTTTAAACAAGAGCTTGAATGATGTTATTTCGAATATTAATATAGCTGTAGGTGGAAGTATTCAAAATATTAGTAGAGAACTTAGAGAGATTAGAGATGATGTAAACTAGATTGAACATTCCTCTTGTAACACGGGTAAATCGGACGAAGGTTTAAAAAATCCAAACTATGTGAGTTTATGGAAGGATTTGGGGGGTTTGAACTTAAATTTTAGTCCTGGGAGTGCATTGCATCCAGTACTTTTTATTAAAAAACTTTCTAAACTATTAGATGAGGCTCGTATACCTCAAGGTAAAAAAGTTTATTTTGCGTTAGGATGTCTTAAGGGTTCGGCTCAAGATTGGGCAGAAATTAATGAGGAAAAATTCAATATTTTTAATGATTTCAAAGAGGCTTTCCTAAAACCTTATTGGGGGGTTCAACAAGAAAGAGAATGTTCACTAAAAATCAGGTACGGATCTTACGAGAGTGGCTCCCGTGCTGATCACTTTTTAAAATTGATACGGGAAGCTCGATATCTGACTCAGTTGTTCACAGATGAAGAACTTATAGATTTAATTGGCAACCATTTTTCGACAGAAATTCGACGGGGTATTTTGCATGCAGGGTCGAAAACAATAGAAGAGGTTGAAGAATACCTTCGAAAGGTAGACGAGACATACGAAAACAAAGGGGATTTTCGCGGACAAACAAGTCGCGATAATAGGAATATTACGGGAAAAAACACTAATTTTGACGGAAATAACTGGCGTCGACACGAAAGAGATGGTGTGGGAAATCAACCATTGGGCGCGCGACCACGAAATCAGGCTAATATCGATAACGATAATAGAGTAAATAGGCCACAGAGCATACCAAACGTTGATCGTAATTTATCATCGGCTGCATTATTTTATGATAACTTAGACGAAGTTTTAGTGGAAACGGGTAATAAAAATACGGAAGATAATGTTATTATGAATCCTATTTTATCGATTAGGGTAGAAGGAGTTCGAGGGGAGGCGTTAGTTGACTCAGGTAGTCAGTTGACATGTGTCTCTAAGGAATTTGTCGAACAACTAAAAACAAAAAATTTCCAAATACCAGTATATAACGTGACAGGTTTGGTAGTAACGGGAGCGTGGGGAGTTAAAAATAAAAAAATACAAGAACAAGTTTATTTAACTTTTGTAATAGATGACATACAATTCGAATACTCGTGTATTGTGGTACCGGGTTTGATTAAGGATATCATTTTTGGTTGTGATTGGATTACAGACTTCCAAATTATTATAGATTTAAGCCAAAATATACTAAAAGCGCAATTCGAAGGTAAAATAAAAATATTAAATTTTACGGGTGAAGTAAATCAGAAAATATGCATAGCGGTTACAGAAATGAGTTCAGAAGAAAATGACAATATAAAAATTAGACCGAAAGCGAATTATACTGAACAAGATTGGAAAGAAGCGGCGTTTAAGGCAGAAGGTTTGGATACGCAGTCGAAAAGAAAATTACATGATCTCGTTTTAGAATATCGAGATATCTTCTCTGAACAACCGGGTATAACTAATGCATATGTGCATGAAATCGAACTAACTGACTATACTCCATTTTATATTAAGCCTTATCCAGTTCCGCACGCGTTTAGGAAAGAGGTTGATAGACAAATAAGAGAGATGCTGCAATGGGATGTTATTGAGGAGACCCAAACAGAATATGTAAGCCCGTTAGTAGTAGTGAAAAAAAAAAAACGGTAGTTTAAGAATCTGTATGGATGCTAGGTTCCTTAATAGAAGGATGAAAAAAGACTATATAATGCCTCCAAATCCATCGGATTTGGAATATGAATTTTCAGAGGGTCAATGTCTAACTACATTGGATCTTACTGCTTCTTACTGGCAAATACCGGTAAAAATAGAACATCGGAAGTATTTAGGATTTTCGATAGGAGGTAAAACGTATGTGTTCAAAAGATTGCCATTTGAACTATGTACGTCAATGGCAAGTTTAATTCGAGGGCTTAATTTAATATTAGGGTCTGATATAGAAGGGTGGGCTATGCCTTATGTCGACGACCTATTAATATATTCGGAAAACGCGGATTCGCATCTTAAACATTTGCGAATTATATTCGATAAGTTCAGACGGGCTAAGATAACTCTTAAGTTACGTAAATGTTGTTTTGGACGCAATAGCGTAAAATGTTTAGGGCATATCATTACAAAAATGGTATTGAAATTGATCCGCAACGGTTAGATGCTGTTAAGCAGTTTCCGGTCCCGCGAAACATTAAACATTTAAAATCTTTTTTAGGTTTGATAAATTTTGAAAGACGCTTTTATCAAAATTTGGCCGAATATAGCCAACCGTTATTGTCACTACTTCGTAAAGGAGTAATTTGGAGGTGGGGACAAGCCGAAAACGAGGCCTTCGAACAGATTAAAATTAAATTCCTAGACAACATATTTCTAAAACACCCAAATCCCCATCAAAATTATTTTATACAAACCGATGCTTCAGCTTATGCTTTGGGAGCATGTTTATTTCAGGAGGGCGATAACGGGGTTAAGGGAATAGTAGCATTTGCTAGTAGAACATTAAGGAGTGCTGAGTCACGTTACACGGTAACAGAGAAGGAGTTACTGGCCATTATTTTTGCGTTACAACAATGGCGCACTTTTGTATTAGGTAGAAGTGTGACCATTCTAACTGATTATAAAAGCCTTTCTTTTCTACAAAATTGTCGTTTGGTTAATGGAAGATTAAGTCGTTGGATATTATATCTTCAGGATTACAATTTTGAAATAAAGTATCTGGAAGGAAAAAGCAATGGGTTGGCCGATGCGCTATCGCGTTATCCAATTATTACAAAAAGTAGGGATATTCCTGAAACAAATGAAATCCGTTTAGCAATAATGAAACAGTCACCTTTAACTAAAGCTATTATGGGAAAAATAAAGACAATCAGGGAAGGCCAAAGGAATGATGAATTTTGTACAAAAGTTATCAATGAATTAAATGCACACGGGTCCAGGGATAGAATTAAAAATTGGTTTGTTATCCATAAAGAAATTTTATTTCGAAGTGGTACAGAGGATAGCCCGTCGTTTAAAATATGTATTCCGAAATCTTTTATAACAGAATTAGTAATACAGCACCATGAGGAAGAAGGTCATTTCGGATATGAAAAGTGTTTTTTAGCTTTAAGAGAATTCTATTTCTTTCCTAATATGAGAAGAGTAATACGACGCATTGTAAGTACATGCGATTTATGTCAAAAAACGAAAAAACGTCCAAAATTGGTAGGGCCAAAGTATAGCGTGGTACCAAATAGTATCAATGAAATAGTGTGTGTTGACCTTATGGGACCATTTCCTGTATCTCGTTCAGGGGTTACACAACTGTTTGTTCTTATAGACGCTTTTAGCAAATATGTAAAATTATATGCGATCAAACGTGCAACATCGCGAATTCTTTTAAACTGTGTTTTTCAAAAATATATACCGGAGATGGGGAAACCAAAGGTAATTCTGTCTGATAATGGTAGCCAGTTTTCAAGCAATTTGTGGGCAAGTGAGTTAGAGAAGAGGTGTATAAGGGTCATTCACACGTCGGTATACTTTCCGCAGGGAAACCAGACGGAACGTATTAATAAAGAAATTGGTAGACTTTTAAGAAGTCTATGTCATCATAAACATTCAAAATGGGCTACTGTTTTACTCGAGGTAATAATAACGTAGTTCATGAGTCAACGGGTTTTACTCCTGAATTTGTACACTTTCAACGAAAACCGGAGAATCAATTCTTAAAAAGTATAGAATTTCCTTCATGTGAATCAGAATCAGTCAACATTATTAAACTAGCACGCGATCGATTGTTAACAAAAGCGGAAAAACGTAAATTACGCCATAATAAAAATAAAAGGTTTTCGGAATTCAACATTGGGGATAGCGTTTTGATACGAACCCATCCACAATCATCCGCTGAGGATAAAACAATTTCTAAATTCTTCTTAGTTTATAAAGGGCCTGGGATTGTGAAAAGGAAAATTGGTTCTAACTCTTATGAAATTATTGATACACATGGGAACCCTTTAGGGATTCAAAATATATGCAACCTTCGACCGTATTTACATCGTGAAGGAATTAAATAAGTATCTCGATAGGTATTTGTAATGTTACAGTTAGTTATGTAAGTCTAGCCAGTAGTTTTCTTAAATAGTTCAGTGGGGCACCATTTAAGAAGGGGGGTGATGTGCCGATCAATATAGATTTTAGGCAGTGTAGCGTATGTGAATAAGTGCGTGGCGGTTTATTGCCGACAAAGGCGGCATAAATAAAATAAAAATAAACACTAAAAGGGATGCCGCCTGCCACATTGGTTACCGATGGGAGAACGAGAACGACGGTCGAAGAAGACGGTCGTTCAAAGTGTATCAAATAAACTGATAAGTTTTGTTAAAATTAAAATTGTTGTTGTTACTGCTGTTATTGAATTAAAGAGTTTGTAATAAAAAATAAAAGGAAGAAAGGCTCTAATCCGTCACTGTATCTGAATAATTGGAATTTCCAAAAACGAACCAGCACAATTTCATCCTTGCCATTTTTAATTTCTTCTTTCATTTCTTCCTGGCTTGCCTTCATTTCTTCCTGGCCTGCCTTCATTTCTTGCTTCATTTCTTCCTGGCCTGCTTTCATTTCTTTAAGCATTTCCATCAAAAATTTCATTTGCTCCTCCATTTTTGCCGCTTGACTTCTTGTTACTGGCATAAATCCTTACTCCTGACACCAATTGTTACGTAATTTACAAAATCACGTATTTTTCTCTCAACACTTTTTATTAAATTAACTTTATAACAACAACGATTCAATATCTATTTCGATAACAACAATAACTCTATAACTATTTCGCTCGTCAATCGCTTTATCTTCTCTTATCGTTTATATCTGTCGCTCTGGTCGCTCTCTTCTATCAAATACTCTGTCAAACTGTTCAACGCTGTTCCTTATATAGTCTTATGGACGTTTCTAGGCAACTCTCGAAACGTCCAGCAACTCTCGGACTTTCTGGAACGCGTCATAGGTTACTTTTATGCTTTTACTAAACCTTCGCAGTAGGCGCATGTCAACGTCAGAATGACACATCTGTCACATTATTAACATTTGATGAAAATGCCGTAAGAAAACTTTTTGGTGTACAAAGCATTTATCTTTTGTTTGTGTCCTCGTTAAATTTCACTTGTATCTAAAATAAAGCAAATCAATTAAACTGTTCAGTTAACTAGAGAAAAACAGTTTTTTAAATATTAAAGCGCAACCAAAGCATATATTATTAACTATGGTTTTATTTAATACCATACAAGCGTATAAGATGCTCAGTTTTTCATTAACTTTCTAAAAGTTTGATTATTCCTTATATTAGAAAATTATCAAAACTACACATATACAAAAGAAATTTTCTTAAGCTTTGGATGATTGGGAATAGACAAAAGCCAATAAGATTCTACTTCCTGGATTAATAATACCATCAATTATTCACGCACCTAGAATTCAACAACAAAGAATGTGTAATACACAATAATTGGTTCGCTACACAGAGACTTCTTAAGGAGTAAAATTAATCAATCATTACTATTTACTTGAAAAGGCCACTATGTAGCGACTTAAAAAAATTTGTAACTTATTGTGCTGTTAATATGGAATAATAAGTAAGTAGATAGTTATTAATGCTAGATTCGTATTAATATGTAATCATTAGTTACAGTAACACTGTTTTTTTTTTGTTTCATTTAAATTAACACTTCACGTTTATTATTATTTACATACCTAGGTATAGCTATGCAAGGAACCACAAGAATTTAAAGCATCAAACAGCTGAAGTATACTTCTTTTTATCTAAAATACTTTCGGTTTTCTTATTAGGTACTTCGACTGGTTCATTATAATGGAAATATGCAATTTTCTGTTATATAACTGAATTCCTCAATATAACTTGTAACGTTTTTTTTCTATGAAAAATCCCGTTACTGAAGTTTTATTTATTTCGATTCAGTTTGTCTTTGTCTTGGTTCAGTTTTGTTGATTATTTCTTAATGTTGATCGACCTTCCGTCTTATCATCAAGGCTAACAACCTTCGCGCAGGACTAGGCGATCGATTGAAGGATCGATGAAAATTTTCCGGTCGGTGCTCGAGGTCTTCTTCCTCGATCCTTGACACTGACGTGACGTGTGTGTGTGTGTTTTTCTGTTGGTGTTCTGTGCTTGGTTTTGCGTGAGAGTTTTTTTGTGATCCAATTACTTTTGCATTTTAATAGTTTATGTAAAATTCATTCAAATTAATTATTTCTTTTAAAATCTTTTTTGCTATTCACTTAATATTTATTTTTGATGTAACTTTGTTTAATTTTTACAAAATTTTCCTTATTACCACGTGGTCTCTTTTTTAAATATCTAGCTGTATATTTGTAATCTTTTGGGCCTTTGTGGCCAATTTTTAAATTTTTTCATTTAATTAATTTTTCTCACCTTTTAATTTATATATTTTTAATACTCAAAATTTTTTATGGTATCTGGGGTATATCTTGAGTGCATGTTGGTTTAACGACAGACACCCCTACTCCTCCCTTTTTATCCGTATTTTTTTTAAGCATCTTCAATGCGAACAACTTTTTAACATTTGATTAATATTTTTTAGTTTTAGGAAATTTATCAGCACTTTTATTTGTGCCGTTATTTGTCAGCCCACTGAAATTTTCTTAGAATAGGTTCCGGTTGGATTAGGGGGCTGGGATTAAAGGGTAGGGGTGAAGACATCCTGAAACTATTTTATAAAGGCAAATAGACGAAGCTCTAGTTTCCAAGTAGTCTCAATAACCAGTTAGAGGCCGATAAATTCCTGCAGGCGGCCCCCTGAAGATTAAAAGGTTGGTCCATGAAGCTGTTTCACTGATATCCTCTTGCCTCACAACACAGCACGATAAATCCCCGATTATACCCTGAAACCAGCTTCCAGTCCCTACATTGGAGTAGGGAACTTTTCTTTTTGGTGGGCTACATGTGTAATTGTAAGTTTTGTTGTTTTTTGTGTGTAATGTATTTCAATATACTCTTCAAGTTTTTTTTTGTTTTTTTTAAGAGAGCTTCGAGCTCTCTAAAGCTACAGGATTCTGCAGGAACCACCGATGCACTACCCGGTGCTCAATAAAGTTGTCGTTTCATTCATTCTTTTCTTTGTTTGACAAAGTGGCGCCCGAGCACGTTTTCTTTTTAATATTTCATGATAATTAAAAATTTTTTTTAAAACAAACTATTAATAATTTCAAAACCAAGTAATAGTTTTGTTAAAAACTTAAATGGAACATTAGCCCACCGAATATGTATAATAAATCGTTTATAAAATACTGATATTTCTTTGGTATTTTGCTTCACAATTTATTGTTAATAACTTAACGATACCGTTTCAGCAATTACGCCATTATCAAAAGTTAGGAGTACAATCGATACTAAAACTATGTTCCAAATTTTGTGCTTATCAGAAGGTAGCTTTTAAGAGGGGGGACAAAGTGAATTCGATTTGGTCATTAGTGACCAAATGATTGTGATGTTTTGCTTTTGTTATTTCAAACATTTCGAGGAGGTCTAGTTTTTTACCTTTATTAATATTATGTAATATTTTGGGGTTATCAATATCTAAATGGTGGTTGTTTAAAATATAATGGTCAGAAAAGCCTGTGCAAATATTTTACTGTATAATTGACCTTTCATGTTCTTTTAGTCTATACTTTAGCGTCTACCAGTCTGGCCGATGTAAATGGCCTCACAATTTTTACAATTTATTTGGTAAACACCATTTTTCTGTAATATATTGACCTTTTCTTTGTTATTTACTAAGAGTGAACTTAAATTTAATTTATTTACTACAATGGTGTTTATATTATTTTTCCTTAATCTATTACATATTTTATTTGATAGCTGTGGAACATAATTAATGTAATGATACTTTTGATCATCCTTTGGATATGGAGAGGTATACAGAGTTTTTTGTAACATTTTCTTTTGTTTTTTGTATAAAAGTAAATCTATTATATTTTCATTGTAACCATTATTTTTGGCTAAAACTTTTAAGAAATTGATTTCTTTTTGAAAGTTATAGATATTCATTTAAGGGAACAGCAAGAAGTCTATGTGTCTATTGTGAAGCAATATACAAAGTGCGTTTTATTCGAGTTTTATTTTTAAAAATGAATCACCATGAGATAGCAACCGCTCAACATCACTTATGATATTTCTTTGTAATAAGTTAAGTATTTTTAAAATTTTTCATTTCGCATTTCAAAATGTAGCAATAGAAATCTTATTAATATTAAATACTGTATTTTTAAATAGTGTCCAACATTTTCTTTCCACAATAAGTTGATGCAGTAGAATAATTTTGAGATTAAATAAGTTAAACATAAATCATTTGTGGTCATTTATTAACATGACGTCGTATTAGACCTAAAACAGTTTTTCATCAATTAGAGTATGTCAGGTATTAAACTGATGCTTTTAATAAAGTTCGAAGCTTCTGGGAAAAGCCAATAATAACCGGATGGAACTATAAATTTAAATTTTCGAGGAAATATTCTTTGAATACTCTAGGGGTCTAATAAGAAAATACTTTTTTGAAAGGGGGAAAAAAGGCCTGAAGGAGATAAGAGGTACCTACCTTACAAACAGTAAACGGATAATTTAATGAATGATTTAAACAGTTGGTTTTTCACAAACCTCTGAAACGTAAAAACCAAGTGTTTTATTAATTCATTAATTATTCAAAAATGTTTCACAAGGCGATCAGCTTAAGAACAATTTCGATTACTAAAAGGATATTTTTAAGTATGTGAAGGTCAGTTTTGGATTACAGCTTACGTCTGATAGAGACAGAATTGATGGTGATGAATAATTTAATGACGATAATTTTATTTAATGTGTGGTAAATTAACTTGGGAATATCAAAATTTATCATACATTTTTCGGTATTTATTATATGAAGGGAGTGGAAGTTAGGTGCATTAATAAAAACACCGGCGTATAGTATATACTATTCAGCCAAGTAAAACTGAATTTGAATTAATTTATATTTCATGTTCTGCCAACGAACAAGTGGTCTAGGTTTGATTCTTCTATGGAGGTACTACTTTTCTTCTTATATTGAAACACAATATTAGATACACATACATACAAGACAACATTCATACACCTGTACTTCGATTGCAATTTAATTATTGTTAAATAACTTACGCAATATTATTTACCGTCTTTTCATTCAGTGTATATTAGACATGTTATACCTAGTACTGGTTAGTTTAATAATATATTGTATAACATTTTAGAATAATTTTGAACTCAAAATAATTTGTTACATAATTAATTCAAAATAGAAATAGCAAATAAGTAACCGTTACATCATGTTTGATAGAAACATACTTGAAAATTGCTTATGTAACTGCAGATATGATATGTATGTTCCTACATAACATGTCTAACAATTAACTGAAACTCAAGAGACACTTGAACCTCCTATAAGGGAGGCAGGCATGAGTCGTTAAATGAAAGTAATAAAATTACTTACATTAAAGACTTCTCTATAAATAATGGAATGATAAAAGAAATTTAAATTTAACAAACTGTGTCTCCGTAAACCATTAGGCAGTGAACTAGTTTTCCATATTTAATATGAATAACCATGCTGTTATTCGAATATAATTATTATGGTATTATAGAAATATAGACCACGATCCGTACCCATACTTCAGAAATTTTCCTATAGGTCCAATAACCTCGTTGTGTTAATATTAACTAGATTCTACTCCAAGAGAGCTGTATGTAGGACCAAAGGCTTAACATGTACCCGCTTAGGGGGAACCACGTTCCAGAAGGATGGGAGTGCACGTCGAGGAATTGTTATGCACACTCTTTACGAACGGTATACATACAAAATAGCCACATACGATATTTTGGCCTGTATTGGCCCAACAAGTATAAAATATAGGTAAATACTTATAACCATAGCTCTCCAATCCTGCACATATTTATAGTAATATTAATTATTATAGAGATGAATAATGCAAGTAAATAGTGGTACAATAATTTGTTCAACTTATATATATTGAATAGCATTAATGAAAATTCTTCTTTGACATGAGTGATTAAGATTTTAATAAATAAAACACAAGTTTTTTAGATGTTTCGACAATAATTTAATGTCCTCGACAATATTGTTTCGACCCACATGTGGTCATTATCAAGAGTAAACAATCACTAAAATTAAAATTGCAAAAATGCGTATATATCTGTACATCAAAGGTGGGGATACAAATCTGAAAATTGTTTTACAATTTTGTTAGTAGTAGCGGGGTGTTATTAGTGGCTAATTCTATTTGGTAATTTGTTATGTTTTTATTCAAATTTACAGCTTTCTCGTTTAAATTTTGTCGTCTGGCTTGCCACTTTTTCTTTTCCAGATTTATCCAAATAGACTTCATCCGATCAAACGCTTTTTGTGCTTCGGGTGACTTGTTTTTGCATTTAATGTTCATAAAGGATGGTGATAACTTATGTTTCTGACACTGTTTTACGAACCAAATATGGTTGTTGTACATTTTTAATCTTAGGGAAGTTTTCTTAAACAGGAACACTAATTTCACGTCACTCGCGTGTTTTATATAATTCAAACTATCAATAGTGACCATTTGGTGAAACATATTTAATAAATGTAATAAATAAAACACAAGTTTTTTAGATGTTTTAACAATAATTTAATGTCCTCGACAATATTGTTTCGACCCACATGTGGTCATTATCAAGAGTAAACAATCACTAAAATTAAAATTGCAAAAATGCGTATATATCTGTACATCAATGGTGGGGATACAAATCTGAAAATTGTTATACAATTTTGTTAGTAGTAGCGGGGTGTTATTAGTGGCTAATTCTCTCATAACAAATTACCAAATAGAATTAGCCACTAATAACACCCCGCTACTACTAACAAAATTGTAAAACAATTTTCAGATTTGTATCCCCACCATTGATGTACTGATATATACGCATTTTTGCAATTTTAATTTTAGTGATTGTTTACTCTTGATAATGACCACATGTGGGTCGAAACAATATTGTCGAGGACATTAAATTATTGTTGAAACATCTAAAAAACTTGTGTTTTATTTATAACATTTATTAAATATGTTTCACCAAATGGTCACTATTGATAGTTTGGATTAAGATTTTATATACCTAATTTATTTAACGTTGGTTTCTATAATGATACCATGCAAATATGAAATAATGAAAATTTAATAATTCTTCAAGCTCAAGCACCGAATCAATGCTTACAGGAAATGAAGGAATTATAGGTTGTATTTAAAAAATACAATGCATTATTTGAATATTAAAAATACACCTGCAGATGTATTTAAAGAAACTGAATTCATTTTATGCACCATTTAACTTCACTTTCAAAATAGGAAACGTAACATTTAGAACTAATAATAATTTAAGTTGTGAAAGTAGCTTTGCAGCTCTAAATCCTCCAACTAAATGCAGATTTGAAACAATTTATAACTTAACATACCAAGTCAAAAAAACGCTACTCTTCGCACTTCGTTTAATTAGAATCGCATTTTGCAATTCAGTAGCTATTGATGTCGAAACAAAATAAGCGTCACTAAACAAGTACCTATACATTTATGTATATTTAATAATACATTAATGGATTACTTTTAAAAATGCGTTATCAAACGCAATTAGATCAGAAAATTCAAATGACATAGTTTTTGCTATTTTTTGATGGTAATTTGATTATTGTAGTAAATATTGTTAAGCAGCAAAACAGCTACAATTAAATGGGTACCTTTATGGTATACAATGTTTACGTGTCAAATTTATGAGGCAAAATTAAGGATTTAATGGTTCACAACATTTTTCCCACATTACTTAAGTAACTAACCAGTTTAAGCGTTCCATTATTTTTAATTAAACAAAACAATTTTAAATCTGGGTTTTAGAGACATACAAAACTAGTTTCCTAGCCAATTTTTAGATGAGGAATGCCTACAGTTATGTAGACATTAAACTTTTTATTATAGTTAAAGTAGCAGCAGCCTGGCATAAAACTGCTTGATGGTAGAATATAAAATGAAAATAAAAGTGAAAATATCAACATAAACTTTCTTGTGGTTTAATTTATTTATTTAAGTATTTACATAAATAATACACCGGTTGATTTTTTTAGCAACTGTTTAATTAAATATATTGCTCAACATTTTTATAGACCAAAAACAGTATATATATAATACAATGTACTACCATTTAAGAGATTCAAATTTTCATACACTTTTACAACGTTTTGCCCTCTTAAATATATAGAAATATTTTCTTTTACTCTTCAAATTTCATGGATACCAAATTCAGTAATTCAGATTTTGCATGGAAGAGCCCTATTATTGTGTATTACACAGATTAACAATTAAATTTTAAATTTAAAATATTATATGTAATAGTGTATCTGCTGGAGAAAGGATTTTACTTTAGCTACGAAAAGCAATTTTACCTATAAGACAACCTTTCCGGTTTTTGTTTCCGTAACAAAAACCTTGTAAAATTGGTTTAGCCGTTCTAATGTTATGCTGTAACTTACAACAGACAATTTTTTGAAACATTTCTCACTCTCATTTTTTACTGTATATAGTAGATACAATCAAGCAAGATGTATTAATATTCCTAATTTGTAAACCCCGTTTCATCGCCTTAAAGGTGGAATTTTCAAAAACACTATCTGTGTTAATTCTAATACTGTAAAAGGTACCTCTGATTAGAATATGCGTTGATATCTATTAAATTTTTAACCCACTCTTAGGATTGGTATTTTATAAATTCATTTTATTGGGTATGATACTGTTGTATATGAAATCATTGCTAAAAATTTCAGGCTTTCTGACTTATTGATTTGAGCTGTGGTTTGATCAGAACAACAACCTTTGAAAAGCTTTTCAATTTTTAGGGGCAGAATTTTAAAAGAACTTTTCCTAAGGCTTGCTTGTGTTGTAATATTAGAAACGTCTATGCAAAATTTTAAATATCTAGCCCCCAGGATTGGGTTGTGCGTTGATATATCGTCCAGTCAGGTAGGTAGTCCTTTTACATATACAACAGAAGATTAAATAATATACACAATGTTTAAACTACCTTTTTTAAACGAAACAAAACTGAATCGTTCTTAATTATTTAAAAGTTTTAATATGGTAATAAGTTTCATTAAAAGTTCCCATCAAAATGGATTGTTCTAAAAATTGCTTCGTCCATTTTTTTTAAGAAGCCATAGTAGCTTTTAGATAAATAGCAAAGACCTAGAGACCATACCGTGTCAGTTGTAGATTACGCGTTTTCAGTTACACACCATTGATTTTAACTACTAACAACAGCTACTTCGAACGTCGTAACTAGCATGGTTGTTCTAGTGGACACACAATCTCTAAAACGACAAAATTTAATGGCATTGCTTTCCACTTCTGTCAGATAATATTAATCAGATGTAGGGCACCACATAGCTTCAAACCATTCTATTTCAATTCACACGAATTTACCAATGAGCTTATTTAATCTGTCTTGTCAGAAACTAATCATTAATCGATTTTGATGCCCACCGAATCCAGGAAACAGTTCACCGCCTTTTTAATGCACCGAGAGTACTACCCACTATTGGAATACCGGATGTTTCGAAAATATCGAAATGAATCGCCATTTTAAATTATTTTTATTTTTAATCTTTTGGATCCGATTCGTAATTACCCGTGAAATTAAAATAATTGACGAAATGCAGCACTTTTCTTTGTTTTGTGGCCCTGTCATTACTTATAATTTAAGCAAAATACTTCTAAATGATGTTTTAATCAATTTTACAATTTAAGAGTGATTGAATTATGGGAAATATCTATATACATATACGTATATTAATATGTTTATTTATAACTGAGACTTCTTTTTACTAATTTATACAGTTTGTAAAATCCGGAACTTCTGAAGTAAAAATCAGCGGTATTTTGAAATAAATTGGACACACTTTGCTTCCTTCGATTTTCAAAGTTACAAGCGTTGCATTATTCATTTTCATGATTCGTTGTTGCTCCATTTGTGCGAATAGAAAACCAAAATACCTACTAGAAATAATGTTTGAAAAATAAAGATATTGTGGAAACTTTGAAAATAATATAAAGCATATCTTTCATTTTTGACTTTCGTGATTACTAAAATTAGGTATACGTTTTGGTATTTGTCCATCGATAGGTATTGTATCAGGTTTTCTATTTTTAATGTTCGAATGCCTAAAGTTTGCATCTATGGGAACAAAAATTTAAAATCTTGAATATGAAGAAAGGTATAAGAATAAGAAGGTAAAGACATAAACATCATAAAAGCTGCAATTATGTATTAGTGTTTAGGACAGGTTTCAAAAATTGTTTTCAAAACGTTCAGTGCTCATAGGGCTGAGACGAAAATGAGACGAGATTTTAAAAATGTTTGTTACAAAATGCAATTTACATATCTCATAGCACTTGTCTGCCATAAATTAACCGAGATTTAACCGAAGAATGCCTTTACGTGATTAATTAGAACCAGAAGGTTACGGTAGGAGAAGGTAACACGAAAAAAGTCAGTCGTCCCCTTTTTGTCTCTATTTTTTTTTTGGGAAAATGGAAATATCATACATACACTTTAACATCTTCTGTAAATTATTTATCGTCCTTAAGGATTTGATCAAATCTCAGCCTTTACTATATTTCTGCAACATACGTATGTATAGTGAAATTTTCGTGAATAAGTTTTTATATTAACTACATGGTTACGGCACTAAAAGAACGCCACAATTTCAGCTGCCTTTATTGAGGCGCTAAGAGTTTGCTAAAAAGTCACGGAGCTGAGAACACGACACAGTGTTAATTTATTTTATGAAATTTACTTATTTAAATATTTGTACAAGAACCAATGAAACAATCAGACGGCGCTATTGCTATTAGAAGATACATTGACTGCTTACTTTTATTTACAGAAAGCTGTAATCAAATAATGAAAAACCATCATTACGGGATGAATTTCAAATAAAACACACGTTGCAATGTCACTTAATTTTATTTCTTACCACTGGACCGGTTTCGACTTACAAAGTCATTATCAACAATGACTTTGTAAGTCGAAACCGGTCCAGTGGTAAGAAATAAAATTAAGTGACATTGCAACGTGTGTTTTATTTGAAATTCATCCCGTAATCATGGACTGTCACAAAGTTGAAACCAAAACTATAGAGTTTTTTAAAAATAAAAAAGAAAAACCATCACTGAAGGGACGTCTGAACCTAAATGTTAATTTCAACAACGGCTCACCAACTCCAATTTTAATACGTAGACAATATTACACGCCTTTGTTAAGTATAATGTTCATAGTTAAATGAATACAAAAAATGTGGAATATAAATAAATACCCAAAATTCTTTGACTAATTCATATATCTATCAAAATATGTAAGTATTTACTCACCAAAAACTACTCCAATTAGCAGTGCAGCAGTAATTGGGACAAATGAACAGGACACCATGATTTAATGTCACTTAGAATCATTCTTGAATTTTTCGCATTGTTACATCGAGTTTGTCACATTTTCTTAGGAAGTTGTAAAAATTGAGTACACTTTGTCAAGGTTTTGTGTATATTTCACAGCACCTTTTTGTTTGGCAAACAAATATGTGTCTCTGGGCCAGCCGTCGCCTGAAACAAGAACAAAGTTAACATTAAGAGCATGAGAAATGTTTTAGTTTTAATTACTTTGCAGGTACGTAAAAAAATAACAAGAGTAGTATCTCTTCATTACAAGAACTGCGAAAGAAATAACAATACATGTGAATATATTTACACGTTTATATACCTAGGATTTATTTTTTGACTATTTTGAAATGTATGACATTTTAGTTATTAAAATATTTTATAACACGATGCTTATGCAGATATGTAATTTAAATTGGTAATGAAAACAAATTATATATTTTTTCTTTAAAATCATCAAAAAATTATATATTTTTTTCTTTATAATCATAAAAAATAAAAAATGTAGCAAAAATAAATCGGCATTTGAAATCAAAAATATGTATTTTATCTAGAAAAAAATATGAAGAGACGTAACAAAGTGACGATAGCTGATAGTCACGCACCGAGCGGCATGGTCTAGTGGTCTAAATCATTGCTTAGCATTCGGGAGGTCACCGGTTCGATTCCGGGGCCGGCTACTCTGGTCCAAGTTTTTCTGTGGTTTCCTTGGATCATTTAGTTAGGCAAATGCTGGGGTAGTAATATTCCACAGTTAGTCTTTCACTTCTCTTCTGTCTTCTTTTCGTCCGTCTCATCTTTCTTCCCCCACACCACCACCCACCCATTCCCACGATTCCTGAAGGAGGCTGAAGAGGGCCTTCCGCCCTACCTCCCCGACTTTGCACAAGAGTGTAGGTCGGGGGGGACAGCCCGCCCACCAATATTGGTGGGAATGAAACACCCAAGTTTCTTTCTTTCTTCACGCAGTGGGTATTTATAAAATCACGTCACAAACTCGGTAAGTCCATGAAGAAAGAAAGGGTACATTCCAAGCCGCAATTCTCTTACGCAAGATCTAATCTATTCCAGCATTTTACTTGTTGTATGACTTAAAAACCTAATAAATAATAAGAACCGACGATTTACTCTTTTGTGCCCAGTAGTGGAAGTGACAAGTTGATCAGAGATACAAAAAGATCGTGAAATGGATATTTCTACTTATATTTTATTTTAAAACGAAAGCAAATTGGATCACACGCGCATTCTGTTTTTCTTTACAATAGCATAAAGTGTACCTACAGAGTTACAATAGTATAATTGTCTTAAAAATCAAAGCGTACTTGTTCACCGAATAATAATATTTCTAATTATCAAAACAATCTTAATCGACTTTTTTTCTATATACCACTTTCTATCTCTTTTCCAACAAAAACTTTGAGTAATTATAAAAAACGAATTAAGTAAGGGTTAATTTATTATGAGATTTTCATTGTGAAAATTATATAAAAGTGACTTAAAACTAAAACCGCAACTAAAGATTTATTTTTTTATGAAGAATTGTAGCAAAAATAGAAATTGGCTTATTGTTAGAAAAAATGTAACCGCAAACTGAACAATCGAAACCTATATTAGGTATACAGATATATTAGGTATAGGAAACTATGAAATCCATTTTTATATTTGTCGTACACACACTAACGCGTCAATAAATGTGTTTTGTAGGCCCCGCCTTCATTGCCGAAACCACACATCATGAACCCTGAACTTAGGGTGCACAGAGACATAACCCTTTCCATTGTTAGCTAAATGTACAATTATAAATAATTATCGCACTGTGCTGAATAATGTAATAATAGTACGGGTACAAACTTTGAAATTAAATAACAAGTAGAAACCTCAAACGTATAAAATGGTAGTTTGTGGCTACAAAAATAGGTAAGAGTTGTAAAAAACTGATAAAGCTAAGTAGAATTAGTATGTCTCAGAGTATGTGCCGAATAAACTGAATATTTCGAGACAAATCAAGGTACTTACTGTCCTGGAAATGGATGAAGATAGTCTGCACTTAACTTCACCAGAATGAATAGCCTCCACATTGGATAAGATAGATATAACTCTTGGCCCCAAGACATTAAATCCGCAATATAAAAATCGCAAGACTGTTGATTTTCGAGAAAGAGGACTTTTATACTCCATAAAATCAATCAGTTTCTTTATATTTCCACCTTCTTATAAGTTTTAGGGTTATAAATTATCAATAAATAAATTTCTATAATTTATTGCCTCAGTGTATTTTTGACCGAGGATTTAAAAGTCCATCAGTTCGCTAAAGGATGAAAGATGTTGCGGGTATTATGTTGGAGATTTAGTTTTGTGAATTAATTATCTTTGAAGAAAAACAAGCGACACTAATATAAACAATTCATTTTTTTTCGTTTCGGGCAAACCGTAAATCAAATTGTATTTGTATGATAAATACCATTTTTCAGAAGCTTGAGGAAATCCAAGCAAACGATCAAAATGTTGATAGAAAAGAAAATAATAAGAAATGTATTCGCTACATCTGCCTTAGTCAATGTTCAGTTATTGTACTTATTAACAAAGGGGGGATTTATTAAGGATAGTATTTATCAATTACATCTATACCAAAAAATTCGTGGGGTCATTTTTTCAAAATGTATCAATTAACCAACAATTTTGGATTCAATTTTAAATTCATTTCAGTTTCTTCAAAATTTAAATTCCATTGATAAATAATAATGCAACACAATCATAAAAATAATCTTTTATCTTACTTTTTAACTGCAATGGTCGTTAAATATGGAAAATAGCTATAAATAACAGTTTCTTACTAAATCAGTAGACACTAATGATGGATTTGAGAAAATAACGAAATTTCAGAAAGCATATAAACATTCTTAAGCGGAAAATTTTGGTTTCTATTTTTAGATCCATTACAATAATTTCCCTATAGATGCTGGGAAGTTGATATCATGATAACCTACTACCTACTAAAATAGCTTGATAAAGAATATTTCGTTCAAATATGCAGATGATGCTTGACAAACAATGTCAAATCCTCCCTCTATACGAAACCACCAACGGTCAAACTAATTAACTAAATTACCTAATATTTCTAAGTACCTTTTATTTCCATCGTTTCTCTGCAAAAGGTACTATTTAAATCATTACAATCATTCATTCATTATCAAAGCCGATCCAGAGCTTTATTGTACTAAGTACTAAATAAGTTTTGTTTTGAATTTAGGGTTAGATTTCTCAAATGAACATATGTATTTAATTTATAATGTGGATATTATATGTATCGGTTTAAACATGTAGTACACATAATTATTCCGCCTATCATTATTTGCATGATATTTACATGTTAATTGAATCGAAAGCAGATTGTTATTTACGCGCAATGTACGTTCAATATGCTCATAATCAAGGGCATTATTTTAATAGGACAGCGTGTATGTATCTATACGTTTAACAATAATGAACGTGTAGTAACAATTTCTGATCTAGGACTTTAACAATATGCATAAAAAAGGAAACTTAGGACAAAGATAATTGAACCGTTGAACGCTAGTTGTCGGAAAAACTTTATCGTTCGTAATATTTTAAATTATTTTGTACAGTCGCCGTACGGATAATATAAAATAAAATATATATAAAATATTCATGAAGATAATTTCCAGGGTAGCATCAAACTATGTAGGTGGGTAGTACTCACCAGGTACAATCGTGCGGCACTGTTTCTTCCATACGGAAACAAAAACTTTTTAAATTAACTTTGCTTGGAAAAACGTTATTTTCTTGAAATTGGTGTTTCATTAACCTTGTTATATGTTGGTTGGTGGAAAGGTTCCCCGCTTCTCCGCCACCTCCCCTCCTTCCTCTCCCCATTAACCAACCTCTTTTATAAAAATGTTTTTTTTTCTCTGGAATTGACGTTTCTCTTTCAAAAAACGTTTTTCTAGATCACCGATTTGAAGGGAACCATTTAAACTCCTTGACCTAATCTAGGTATATATCGCAAAGTGAATGGAACGACAATTACCTAAGTAAAAATAGGGTGTAAGTGGTGGTTTTCCATTACGTTGATTTCCGATTAAAATTTACCTGAATCCACCTTTTCTTTTCCTATTTCGTAATCGACCCTTTAGCTATTGTGCAACTCCCACCCCGTGGCGTAATAATTGGGTAGAGTAAATATTTTAATAAACATGCGCCACTATACACCATTATAAGCTTATAATAGGTTAGGTTAGGTTATGGTTTGAAATGGTTCTTGTGATAAAAGTTTACTTTTTTATTTTGCCAATCCTAAGTTAAGTGAGATTGATGAAAGTAACTTTACAGTTATATAAATAATTTATCTGAATAGTAATTTGGAGGTACATAGTTTATTTCAGGTGGGTAGGTGACGAATCAGAAACAAATTAATACCTGCGGGCGGACAGGTATTAAAAAGGCAAGGTGACGAAACAGGAACAAATCAAAAATAGTTTATACCTTCCAAATTTGGGGGGTTAAATTTTTAATTTCTGCATGAAATAAAAAGTACCATGCGATTGTTCCCGGTCAGTACTACCCACCTGCATTAACGCGATGTGTGAACTCGTGTGTCACAAAATTTTGCAACCCCTTAACTTCCTCGTCCCGCAACCAATTCACAATATTTCAACATTTCCGCATATTAAGACCACAACAAAAGCATAAAATACACCTATTTACGTAATTTCTACAAATTTTGCACATAAATGGGCATATCACGTAATGTAAAGATCACGTTCCATTTATTTTATTTTAATATTTTGGTTACTTTTTTACTTTTGTTTTTTTTAATATTCACTAATTGTTTTTACCTTTACATCATAAATAAAATTTTAGAAAAGGGGTAGAATAATGGTAAGTACATATCGTATATACTAATGGTTTTTATAAGATTATTATTATTCCTAATTTTAAATAAAATTTATAGGTACCATGATAAAAAAAATCATTTTTGAAGAAGATTAACATTGCCTAATGAAAATAAAAATTCTAAAGATATAAGTTCAACAACTTATTCTTTAAAAGAAAACAATAATTTTATTGAAACAGCATTTATAATGAATGAGTCTTTTAGAAAAAAATTGTTCTGTATCCTAAACCATTCCCTTGTTCTTTAAACAACGTGATTACCTTCAATAAGACAATGTAACTATCGGTAAGTAAGATCAGAAAAAGTGAGCGATAGATAACATTTTAGATACTAAAGGCTGCACAGGTAATTATATGCTACCAGCCGTGAAAACTGTCTGTATATATTAAGAGATAATGGTCGCTGCATTTTTATATTTGGTATTGCTTCCTTGTTCCGATATCTTTAATCGTTATACAAAATAGATTCTCCTTTTCAAATGTATTTAGTTTCTAAACTTCCTATTGCTATTAATTTATATGACACTTTCTTTTTAAGCATTCTATAATGGTACAGGGTGTTTCAAAAAGTGTTTCTGTTCTGTAACAGCAGATAAAAGTTATAAAAGCGATTTTAAGTATTAAATGGTGTAAGAAACAATAAAACATATAAAATAAACCATCTGATATCATTTTTGGTTATCGAATGGTTTCCGGGCTGGTTCCCACGTTGTCGATTTATTCGTTTTGACGTTTCGAGAGTCATGTGGCTTTCTTCTTCAAAAGGTCTGAAACTGTTTCAGACAACGTGGGAACCAGCCCGGAAACCATTCGACAAACGACGCCAACCACGGAATCCTGCAGTCCATTATTTTTGGTTTTTAAAAATTGAACATAATCGTACAAATACAATGTATGGTCTGAATATTAAAATAAAATTAAAGTTGAAATTACGTGGATTTCGTACTACTGAAAGTATATACTGTAGCGTGTGTTCGCGTTCTTATCGTTAACATGTTTAAGGCGCAGTCACAGTGCGCGGCTCTTTTATCATTATCGACTTACAAGCTATAAATCTATCTCCAGCGACATGTAAGACGATCATTTCTGTGAATTATCGACGGCTTTCTAATTATTACTCATCATTCGGGAACAATCAGGATTTCTTTAACAAATTATCTAGAAAGTTCGAAAGGTTTATTTAAAGTGATCATTTTTGGGAGACACAGTAGTAGAAAGCATCCGTGCGCGAATCAAGACAATAAGCGATAGACAAAAGTAATAAGTTGTTATATAAGTAAGAGAATTGTTCTCATATAAATAGTAGTTCTAAGTTAGTGTTAAGTGTTATATAAATAGTGTAAAATAAATAATTATTTAAATAAATATTTTTTACCAGAAAATTCGTTACAATACCTACTTATTGGAAACAGATCAGCTCAAAGTGATGACTGAATGGTCGATAATAACAAAACATTAATATTTATTCGTTTAAAGGAAAGTCTTCTAATTCATCCAAAATTACTTATCGTTATAGCTGTTTTAATTATATATAATATATAAAACTATTTTTAGTACCTATATATTAACTAATTGCAGAATATAAATAATATTCAGGATAATTTACAGCTTCCTCCGTAAACCCGTATCTAATAAAATATGACCAGAAACCGTAATTTTGATGATTTTAAAATGTAAGAATGTGTAAGAAATAACTATACAGGTCAACAGAAATAAGGTGGCCCCTCAGACAGCGAACGGCGCAAAAGATAGAAAGAAAGCGCATTCGGAAGGAAAAAGATGCATTTTACCACTCGGTGTTGGTACCGCATTTCAAATCGGGCCCGTATTGTACAAGTAAACTCACTCCAGGTTGTCTTAATGGTATTTGTAATATTTACACGAAAAGTGGTAATGCGCTTTAAATGAAGCAGAATTCCCATTTTGTATTTTAAATATGTAATATTATTTGAATGGGGTTTAAGGTCGGTTCCTCATGAAACATTTTAAATACTTACGGAAGATAAATAAATTAAATGTTTCATAAACCATACAATACATATTTTTTGTACTTGAAATCTGCAGTTTTTGAATGCATTTTTAGCGTCTTTAAAGTTAATATTAATAAAAATATTAACAAAATAAACGAAAACACTAACAATCACAAATAACACTTTATGTACAGAAATGAACAAAACATGAAATGAAGATACATACAAATAACAAAGATGAAATATGCAAAAGTGGAAAATCAAATGACAAAATTTCACAAGCAAGAATAGAAAACAACAAAGACAACAAAATAAATATAAACAATATAAACAACTTACTAATACTGGAGCGAAGCGTAGACTGTGTCGAGAAAGGAAATTTAGAGGGTATTTATACAAAAGGGTTGTTAGTAAAATAGATGTGATAGAAAGAAAAGTAGTAAGAGTAAGGATGATGACACTGGTTGTATAAAAACGTAGAATTGAATAGATAGGAAAGTACAGAATTCAGAAGAAAGCAATTAAGGGTAAAACCAGCTATTAGTAAGGGGTGCATGCAGGTACAGGTGAGTGTAAAATTCTAGGTAAAAGTAGCGATAGTGGAACAATAGAACGGAAACACAGGCATGCACAAGATAAGAAGAAGTCTATATGATATGATGATGATATTTACAAACACAATAAGAAAAATAAATTTGAAATAAAATATACAAAATATTTACAAAAAGTGCGTTTACCGCCACAGTACCCCCCTGCTAGTAACAGAGCGTTACGAAACACCAGCCTGTAGGCGATCAGGAAAACGAACACGCCTGCCGGACCTGGTTGCTGAATGGGTCTGCTCTTCTGAAGGCTGATGTAGCACAGGGATGTCCACAGGGAAGTCCTCCTGGTTTGTTAGGGTGGCGGGTAGCTCTGCAACGACGTAGGCCGGCTTAAGACGGTCGATTGAAACCGTTATGTCGCGGCCCTTGACGTTCACGACAAAGGTTTTGTCCGCACGCTTTACAACAGTATATGGCCCTTCGTATGGCTGCTGCAGTGTTTCCTTTGGGCCTCCGCGACGAATAAAGACTTGATCGGTTGTTGCAAGGTCTTTGAAGATAAAGGTCTTTTTATCCCCATGGCGGCGTTCTCGAGTCGGTCGTAATGCCTGTTGTATTGCAAGAAGTTCTTTAACGAATTCGGATGCGTCCTTGTGGATGGTTGAATCGGGATTTGATCCTAAACATTTACCAGGAAGTCGTAACGTCTCTCCGTACAATATTTCAGCTGCAGTGGCTTGTAGATCATCTTTCCAGGCAGAACGAATCCCTAGTAGTACGGTCGGCAGCGTTCGGGTCCAGGAATTGTTCTGGTGGCACATGATGGCTGCTTTTAGTTGTCGGTGTAGTCGTTCTACCATGCCATTAGCCGAAGGATGATAGGCTGTTGTGCGAAGATGAGACGTACCTAGTAAACGATTTAGCTGTTTGAAAAGATACGACTCGAACTGTCGGCCCTGGTCGGAGGTGATTCGCAAAGAAGTCCCGAATCTGGCAATCCAACTGTCGTACAAGGCACGGGCAACGGTAGATGCTTCCTGATCAGGGATAGGAACGGCTTCGGGCCATCTCGAATAGCGATCAACCATCGTAAGGCAGTATCTACAACCTTCGGACGACGGCATGATAACTATGTCGATATGTATGTGGTCGAACCTGGAAGATGTTGGCGGAAACGTACCAACGGGAGCGGATACTTGTCGAGTTATCTTCGACCGTTGACAAGCTACACACGAACGGGCCCATTGTCGGACATCTTTTTTAGCTGACGGCCAAATATAACGTTGTGTTACCAGCGTGACCGTCGCGTTAACTCCAGGATGCGAAAGGTCGTGTACGGAGTGAAATGCTGTTTTCTGAAAGTCTTTCGTGATGAAGGGTCGGGCGACGCGCATTAAATTTTGCAAAAAACTCATGTAACAGTGCCAGGAATCTGTAGAAGCTTCAGTTTAAGTGATGAATCGTCGGTAAGAAATTGCTGCAATTCGGGATCCGTCTTCTGTGCTTCTGCAAGCGCCTCGTAGTCCAGGGTAGACACGGGATAATGCATCTGCGACGACATTGTCTGCGCCAGAAATGTGTCTGACGTCGCTCGAAAATTGCGCGATGAAATCGAGGAGCCTGACTTGACGAGGGGAACACTGGTCATGTTTTTTTCGAAAAGCGTTTGTGGTCCGTAAAAATAGTAAACAGACGTCCTTCCACCATGTAACGAAAATGCTTCACTGCGAGATATATTGCAAGCAATTCACGATCGTAAGCAGCGTAGTTTAGCTTGGCAGAACTTAATTTCTTGGAGAAGTAATCTAAGGGCTGCCAATGGTTGTCAACGTGTTGCTGTAGTACTGCTCCAACGGCGTAGTTTTAAGCGTCAGTGAATATTGCCAGGATCGCGTAAGGTTTGGGGTGAGCTAGCAGCGTAGCTTGTGACAAAGCTTCTTTGCAAGCTTCGAATGCCTTCGTAGACTCTGGCGTCCACAATACAGGATGATTTCCTTTGACATTGCCTTGTAGGTGGTCGTTGAGTGGCGCTTGGATTTCTGCTGCCTTCGGGATGAATCTACGGTAGAAATTTATCATGCCTAGGAATTGGCGTAGCTTTTTTACAGTCTGGGGAAGCGGAAACGATCGAATAGCGTCCACTTTGTCAGGCAACGGATGCGTACCGGTACCAGAAACAAGGTAGCCAAGGAACTTGACTTCCGGTTTGCCGAATACACATTTGGAAGGATTAATGATTACACCATATTCCTGTAGTTTCCCAATTAGTGTCCGTAGGTGGTTTAGGTGCTCTTCCATCGACTGTGACGCATTAAGGATGTCATCTATATAGGCATAGCAAAATTCTAAACCTTGCAGGACCTCGTCGATGAAACGTTGGAACGTTTGTGCAGCATTGCGCAGGCCAAAGCTCATGTGCGTAAATTCAAACAGACCAAAAGGTGTTGTAATTGCCGTTTTTGGGATATCCTGTTCAGCGACTGGGATTTGGTTAAATGCGCGAACCAAATCTATCGTAGAAAATATGGTCTTCCCGCTGAGTGACTGGGAAAAATCCTGAATGTGTTTGACAGGATACCGGTCGGGACACGTTCTGGCGTTTAGGGCGCGATAATCGCCACACGGTCTCCATTCGTCACCTGTTTTCGGGACCATGTGAAGCGGTGATTCCCAAGGGACTCTTAGAGGGACGAGCGATGCCCAATTTTACCATTGCCTCGAATTCCTTCTTAGCTGCTAGCAACTTGTCGGGAGCGAGTCGTCGTGGTCGTTGCGCGACGGGTGGTTCTGGTGTGGTAATGATGTGGTGCCTCGTCGAGTGGGCTGTAAACGTGGGAGTGCCTCCTGGTCGGGTTGTTCCCGGAAATTGTTGCAACAGCTCATGGAACGGTGACGAGCCCGATACAGTCTTTATGGATGGTGTCTTACACTCAATCACCTTCCCTTGGGACGTGAGATGAGTGGTTGAATCCAGAAGACGTTTGTGTTTCATGTCAACCAGTAAACCAAACTGTGCAAGGAAGTCAGCGCCGATAATTGGCTTCGAAACGTCAGCCACAATAAATCGCCATGTGAACTGTCGTCGGAGTCCCAGGTCAAGGGTTAACGTTAGTGTTCCATATGTTGAGATGGTGGTACCATTTGCAGCGAAGAGCTCGTAATTGGACTTCTCTCTTGGTTCCGGAAGTTGCGAACGTGGGAACACACAGATGTCGACACCAGTGTCGATAAGGAACTTTATTTTCGTTGATCCATCGTTAATAAATAATCGGCGTGAAAGTGCAGGGCTGCTGTCGTCGGTCGCCATCAACGACTGCCCATGTCGTTTCCCGGTGAATTGCCTTCGAATTTGCAGGGTTTTGTACATTTTTTAGCATTATTGCCAAAACGATGATGGTACCAGCAAATTTCGCTTCTCGATCGTGAATGTGAACGCGATCGTGATCTTGTTCGGAAACTTCGTGGTTGGTGTGGCGGTCCTTGGTTGATTTTTATGGCAGCTAATTCTTGCAGCGCTGTTGTTAATGCATTTTCCAAATAATCTAACCTGTTGTTTACTGTTCTGTTCGTCGTGGAAGTTTCTGCGACGTTGTTGAATTGTCCATACGCTTCGATGATGGTGTCTGCGATGTCTGCTGTCTTTTCCAGGGGCAAGTCCTTGTGAGCGGCTAACAGGGCCTGGATATGCTTAGGTAGACGAGTTAACCAAAGGGTTTGTAGGACTTCCTCGGGGAATTCATTGCCGGCGAGGTTGCGTAGATGTCGCAGGAATTGCGTTGGTTTGCGATCTCCAAGTGGCTCGTTCTCAAGTAGTCGCTTGATGTTTTGATGTTGCGATGCACCCATACGTTTGATGAGTTCGTTTTTTAAAAGTTCGTAGGTTCGTTCACTACGCGGTTTTATGATGATATCGCGAACTTCGAGGGCGTATTTCTGTTCAAGTCCACTTAATGCGTAACCGAACTTGGTGCTATCCTGGACTATTCCTGCTGCGTCGAAACTGCTTTCTAACATCGAAAACCAAAGCTCTGGGTCCAAAAGGATGAAAGCTGGCATTTTTACGGCAACGCGGTCGATGGATGTCGTATCTTCCGCACTACGCGATGCACTTTTTTGGGTAGACATAGTTCTGTTTGTAAATGTTAGTTCACTTTGCACAAAATTGTTAATTGCACTTATATCGGGGTCACCACTTTAGCGTCTTTAAAGTTAATATTAATAAAAATATTAACCAAATAAACAAAAACACTAACAATCACAAATAACACTTTATGTACAGAAATGAACAAAACATGAAATGAAGATACATACAAATAACAAAGATGAAAGATGCAAAAGTGGAAAATCAAATGACAAAATTTCACAAGCAAGAATAGAAAACAACAAAGACAACAAAATAAATATAAACAATATAAACAACTTACTAATACTGGAGCGAAGCGTAGACTGTGTCGAGAAAGGAAATTTAGAGGGTATTTATACAAAAGGGTTGTTAGTAAAATAGATGTGATAGAAAGAAAAGTAGTAAGAGTAAGGATGATGACACTGGTTGTATAAATACGTAGAATTGAATAGATAGGAAAGTACAGAATTCAGAAGAAAGCAATTAAGGGTAAAACCAGCTATTAGTAAGGGGTGCATGCAGGTACAGGTGAGTGTAAAATTCTAGGTAAAAGTAGCGATAGTGGAACAATAGAACGGAAACAAAGGCATGCACAAGATAAGAAGAAGTCTATATGATATGATGATGATATTTACAAACACAATAAGAAAAATAAATTTGAAATAAAATATACAAAATATTTACAAAAAGTGCGTTTACCGCCACACATTCTATGAAAATATCATTATCATTTATCATTTCCACGACAGAACCTACTTTAATTTCGGTCTTCTACTTATCTGGAACTACATAGGTACCTACTCTTATTATAGGAAGTGGTCAGTTTTAAATTCGTTTAATAATTGTCGCTATCCACCGAAGCGAATTAATTGAGAATTAATGAATCTTTTTAATGGTAAGTGAAACTTTTCCGTTGTTTTCTTATTTTTTTTTTATTATTCAATTTATTTTACAAAAATGTTCGAAACAACTTTTATAGGCATTCTTTTAAAATAAAATGGTCAAACTTGTTGCGGAAACAAACTAATTAATTAATCGATTACACAATGAAAATGCCGAAACTTTAGAACAATTTAATTTAATTTGAAAACACCATCAACACGCCTATCTAACGAAATTGACTTTTCAACAATAATAATATTTTGTGTGAAAAACCGTTTAAATTTAAGAAACAGAACTAACAATACGAAAAGTATTTAAAGTATTTATCGATGAATATTTTTTGTTTATAACATGTAACGTGATTGTGTAGCTAACTACAAATGTTGTTTTGCTTAATGACTCTGCATTCGGTTGACGAATGGAAAAAAAATGACAGGTAACCGACCAATTATTAATGAAATCGAAAATCAAAAGCAATTTCAACCAAGGATATTATAATAAAATACCAATAATATTTCAAACTGGCACTGTTACGGCGTTATAAAGTACTTATAAGCAATTAATAAGAAATTCTTATATACAGCAATATATTTTGTTACTTTCGTAACCGCATCTGTTGCATTGGTTTCCAAATTTAGAAAACTTAATTATTATTGGAGATATCTGTGATTATTATTTTTTCCATAAAATTGAAAACACGTTTCCCAAATGAAAATGTTGCACCTAAGCTGATCAATAATTCAATGTTGATGATAAAAATTGATTGTGAGATGCGAACACAACAGGTAAAAAATTACAATAGATTAACGAAGAGGGAATTGTAAAATAAAGAAATTTAACAAATTAAAAATATGGTATGCGTTTCCATGTAAAATATGGTATCCGTTTCCATAATTATATTTCAACACTATTAAAAGCGTACTTCAAGCTTCAAAATCGGAGCCTCAAAATACACAAGGACAGAGAGAATATTTAAATTAGAATGACAAGAGATCTTCTTTGCTCACTCCAAAGATTCAAATATACATACACCCTAGTAATTTTTGACTACAAAACAATAAATGAGAAAGTGTGCCCCTTCGTGAATTTGCTCTGTCAATAAAATATATTTGTATATCTATCAACTAAAAGTGTGAAAGAGAGTCAGCACTTTAAAAAATCAAAAAAAATTGATGTGTACAAATAAATACATAATTAATTAGTCTGTCGGCAACATTGGGTCCTCAACTAAAAATAACATTATTCGGAAGTAGAAATGTATGTAAATTATTGAAACAGAAGAATTGACAACTCCATGAAGACATGAGGTTGTTATCGAACTGTAGTGGTCATTAGAGGATTTTCAAGGGGAGAATTGGAGGATGTCGGGTATTGTGTAGATACTGTAGCTCGTCTCGGTTGAAGTACAGCTGGATTCCTTGAAAACCAGGCGGACTTCTTTGCTGCTTTAAGGTTGGAAGTTGGAAAAACATATTTATTTCTGAAAATCAAAGTGGCAGAACATAAAGTAGGTACTATTGTTATTCATAGTTGAGATAGGATAGGGTTCCTTTATAGATATCGAAGACTTTTTTAATTCTTCAGGTATGAATGTTAGAAAGGACGTTTATTTACGAAAATCAAGGTGGTAGGATATCGGAGCTTGTTCTATGCTTGTGTTCTGGAGCAGGAGTACACTAACGTAGCAAACAAAGTGGGAATAATTTAGAAGAAAGTATGTAGAATAGGTAGGTATACGTAGTAAAAGTGCTGGAAAGTTTATTCTTCTTTGAACCTCGGCTCATTTACCATATGAATAACATTCAACTGATCACAATAATTCAATAAATGAGAATTTTTCTCGCAAATCTTTCTATTTTATATGACTATCTAGTTACATCAAAAGAGTTCAACAGTGAAACGTGGCTATAGTAACAGACAAGTTGACACAGTCTAAAATCTAAATGATTCCATTGCAAAAGCTTCCGTGGAAAGCTATAAATTTCCACTAATTGAAACAATGGTCGACTCTAATGTTAATTCAATTTTCCAGTAAAAATGAACAAAGTTAATTAAAACGCGTCGTTTATTACATTTTTGGTAAAAAGTTTAGTCTTCTTTCTAAAAGGCAATTATAAAGCTTTCCATCAGTTTTAATTCCTAAAAGGTACAAAATCAAAAAACAAAATATTTGACTTATTTACAGTACTCTTTCTCTAATTGGTATTCATTTAATGTGAATGAGTTGACAAGAACAAAGATATCAAGATGAATAAAAGTGATATAGAAAAGTAAGGATGACAGCTTAATTATTCATACAGCGCTTCCCATTAAAAAAAATGTCTTAATTAAATTACTTTAATTGCTCAATTGTTTTCTTCAAGCGCTGAGAATTCCAGAAACAAAGAAATTCATAGTTGACGTCAATAGAAAGTATCGTAAAGCGGAGTGAAAAGTTACGAAATCATTCGCATTATTTAAGAGGCGACCATGCACACGTTTGAGGCTTTTTGGTGCAATCGACGTCTTTGACGACAAATTAGGTAACTACGACGAACTGACAAACGAAAAAGGTGAAATCAAAGGAAAGTACGTGAACTTAAGACGGTGACCGGGTAACCGTCATTTCTTACTTCAAATACGCACATCCATTCTACTTTCAAACTTTTCGTAGACAAACTAAACTTTTTTGCTTTCACTTGTCTTCTGTCAACGTTTCTTCCAACTCTTCTGTGGTCTCTTTCCAACAACCACCTATCAATTTACAAAAAAAGGGCCTTCCACCGAACCCTCCAGGTTTGCATTATTGTAAATATCTCCCAGTATTAGTAAGTAACTGATAGGAATGAAACACCCAAACAGTTTTCAAGAGTTTCAAAAACATTTTGAAATTTACGTGTTTGTTTGTAATTACTGTTTAATAAAAATTTTTTTTTCAAATGACCTCGAATCATTTTTCGATGCCTATTTATAATAAGAAATGTCGAGTTCCTCAAAATAGCCATTAACCATAACCTCTACCTCCTCATTGTTGGCAAATTCTGTACCGCCGAGATTACTTTTCGTAGAATAGATATTTTGCAATTTTATGATGTTGGTCTAATAAATCAATCCATATTTCTTGTATGCATCCAATTGGAAAAATTCCAAGAAGTTCTGCACTTTTAATTCCCCTAATTGTCCCTCCAGCGCATAGCTCAATTTTTAAGTTATTACAACCAACCTTGCTTTACAAATAATGTTATTATGTTTATCAAAAAACTATCCTCGTTACATTTGCACTAATTAGCTTTTGATTGTACTGACAATGCTATTATTCCTTAATAGCTCTAAGTACTAAATTCGACAAGGAATACAGTAGATATATAATTAATTATTAAGTATAATTTTCTAAGTACATTTTTTACTACTTTTAAAATCGATTTTAACAATCAATTTTAATACGAGAGCAACATAGAATATGTCACAAAGTGTTCAGAAAGATTATTTTTGAAATCTGAGCAATTTATCCTGGCCATTTCGTAATCCAAATTTTCAATTTTATAACACAAGACTGGAGCAAAAAAGGAAGGATGGCAGCATTGTAAATGTTTCATATAATGTGGAGCCAACTTCAGAGAGGATGTCGCAAATTGCACTTGCAAAACATAACTTAATATTGGAGCTTTATAGGTTTTTTATAAATGATTAATAGATTCGCAGTTATTTGCCCGGTACCACCTACTTTCATTATTATTACACAACTTTGTCACCATTTATGCAATCTAACTGTATCCATTCGAAATCCGAATGCGACAATTTTATTATTGAATGTGAAAGCACCCCATTTAAACCTTTCTATTTATTGCAATCGTTATTGCACTGAACTAGAAAAAATATATAACTATCTTATCTATTCTTATAGGTACGTAATGCTTATCAGCATTCGCTTCGTATTCCAATATCTACATACCTAGATATATTATATACATTTTAGAAAGTTATTGGAGACAAGTATTATTTTTATTAGATATGGACAGTGCATTTATAGAAGTCGCTTGTGTTGCACAATTATTTAATTATGAATCCAAAAGTAAAATTGCTCCATATATGTTTTTTATACATTTTCTTTGATTTGTAATAAATTACGATAGCTCTTTGCGAAGAAAAATAAAAGTTCTTTACTCTGTTATATGTACATTTAACTCTTCTTTACTATATTGTTATTTAATTATTGGTTGTATAAATATAAAATATCACGGTCATGAGCGACTTCAGTGCAATAATGAGTAATAATTATTCAGATAAAAGATAAAAGTCATTAAATCTAAAAAGGAAAACTATTTTTGTTCTGGAAAAATTCCTACTCACTGTTATTGATCGTTTAAGCAATGTGATGAAGGTTTGGTAGATTTTAAGTCTTATTATTAATAAATAAAATTTTCTACAGTTTGTTAAAATGTCATTTTCCCATGCAGTCTTTGATTGCAGAGGAACGTATTTGTGAATATTTCTCAGTGCATTTTCTTTTAGTTCCAGATGGTAACAATTAAATTCCTCCACTGTAATTTGTAATTGTTAAAGTCAGCAGTCTGCGTCTATTCTTTCTTTTCCGATAATGTCTTTATCATTATTATTATAATGATTTATTAAAAAAAAAAAGTTATGTATACAGATCTACAAAGAAAACAAAAAACTTATTTTAGTCTAAATCTTACTTAAAACTATATATAGGTACTACTTCCTATCCTGTCTATCCTACCCTCTTTAAATTCGTATTTTACTATTTTTGTTGCCTTCCTACTTCTTTATTTATTTTATCCTTCCTCTCATTCCTTATCTCTTTTCACTACAATTTGTTTTCCATTTCCTTTTTCCCTCTTCCTTCCTCTACATCGATACATACTCTACACAATCTCTTAGTTTCTTCCATCCAAAATTTATTCCCATTCTCTGAATCTTACTATTATCTCTATACCTTTCCCTTCTCTTAAATATCCCGGCACCCTATCCCCTTGCCATTCTTCCCATAGAAACTCCCTTATCAGAGTTTCGATCTCTTTCTTGTTATTATTTGTTTCTCATATTTTTTATCTCTTTCAGCCTATTATTTTTAATAATACCTCCTTTTAGCATTTCCTTACATTCATCTACTGTTTTATTCATATTACATTCACCCAAAACATGTGATATAGCTTCCCTTTCCCTCCCACATATTCTGCACAACCTATCCTCCTCTTTCAACCAATACTTACATTCATTACACTCATTACCCATTCTAAATCTTGCATAAAGACTTATCTCCTTTCTATTTACCAAATATTCAGGAACCCAGTCGCTCTGCCACTCATCCCATAAAATTATGTTCAAACCTCTGGCATACTCCGAATTATGAATATTACTAAGATCCTCCCCCCTTATTTTATCTCTGCATCTTTCTCTCACCATCATACCAACGTTTAGTCCCATATCAGCCCAATCTTTCATTTGCTCCTGACTCAGACTCAATTCCTTTAAAGTCTCCCTCCTTTCTTTATCGTATTTTATTTCTCTCCCTATGTGAAATATTCTTTTCCTCCAAACTTCTTTTCTTATATCACCCTCTTCTAGCTTTTCTAACTTCTCTTCGTACATTACAGTTCTTCTTCTTGTTTCTTCAACCATCTTCCCACATTTTGTATCTCTTCTAATTATATAATCAGGAGTACACCTATCTAAATTTAAAATCCACTTTATGTATTTCCTATACAATATCTCCACCTGTTTTTTCTCTTTCCACCCCCATACTTCGACCCCATAAAGTATAATACTTCTAACCACAGCATTGAATAAACTTATTCTTTTATTGAAATCGTCCCTCCATAGCTTTTTTCCTATATACCATATACGCCCCATTATCGCATTAGCTTTAGCTACCTGATTATCAATATGTACTTTATCGCTATTACTTTCCTCCAAAACGTACCCCAAATATGTATAATTTTTAAGTTTTTCAATTACATTTCCTTTCCAAATTACTTCCTTTTTTTTTCATTACCCTTTCTTCCCCTAGTTTCCCCAAATTCCATATATTTAGTTTTTTCACTGTTTAACTGTAAACCCTTTCTGTCTAGAAATTTTTTCAGAACTTTCACCATGCCTTTTAGCGCTTCACTGCTTGTTGCCACCATTGCTATATCATCGGCATATGAAATTGTCCAGAATTTCTTTCTACCTACAACTAGTCCCCCTTCAACTACTTTACTTATTTCATTCTCTAAATCGCTTAAATATATATTGAATAGCTGTGCACTAATTTTACAACCCTGTCTCACATCCTTCCCCAGCCAGAATTTCCTTGAAAGATATCAATTTTAGAGGCACATTGTCTTAACATTTTTTATTGAAGATAAAGTGATTGATGTTTTTTATTTTTTATTTAAGATATTCAGGACACGTTTTAAGCCCTTCTTGTACTTTTTTTTCAAAAAATTTTAGACGATTGGGTATCGTAATGGTATAATGTTAAGAAGACAACAACAAAAATAATTTATTAATATCAATACCGCGATAAAGGAAGATGCTGCAAACGGAAAATTTTTGAAAAGAAAGAAATAAGTCAAAAACTGTTGAGAATCAAGGTAGGGTTGTGTTATCAACATGACCCTCAATTTTGATAAGAAATCTGAAAATGTAAAAAAGAATTGGGGGGTTCTATTTAAAGTAACGAAATTGACGTTAACTTCCGGTATACTTAACCGAAAGTGATAAAAGATCGAACATATTATAAAACGGTAGGCTACTTCTTAAAACCCAACCGACCAGAATTACAAAACAGTATTCCAATTCAGTCCGGAGATACGTTTGGGGGCTAGGCTGAAAACGATCGCCCTGTATATTCATGTAAGATCTATAGATACTTTTGATTTATTCCATAATGAAAGTTGAGAGCGTGACTACCGTTTAAAGGGTTGTTGTCATAAGTAATTTGACATTTTTATTTGTGGTATAATTAACTATAATTGCTGTAAATCACACTTCACCTTGGACATTCCGAAAGAAGACTTCAATTGAAGTCGTTTCACTCCCAAAGGAAATCTATAAATACAAAACGGTGAGTACTTGATCGATAAAAATAGTTTGTGCAGTTAATCGACTGTAATTTATATTCTTTTCTATGTGTACTTTATTCGCGAGAAAACTGACTTTTACGCCATTCAATTTCTAGTGATAAGAGGAGTTTCACAAATCGCTTAAAATTCACATAATATAAATTGTAGTCTTTAATATGCTATTTAATTGACAATAAACACATAAATGTTCTGATACCTTTTGAGGGGCATAATTAATGAGAAAAAGAAGTCTATCGCACCATCAGAAATCGATATAAGGACTGTCATGAAATAAGATTAGTGCATATATTTTGGTTAGCTACAAAAACATTTCATTGGCGTACGTGAATGTGAACTCTTAGGTAATTCAAGACTGTGACAAATTAAAAATAAATTCAACGAATATTGTTGCATATTTTAGTCATTTATCTTACGAAGAGAAATTTGGAATGAAAAGACGTAGTCGACGAGTAGGGAAACAGGAACGTTATCAATTGAAATCGCAATACTGTGACTGTACCATAAACAGAATCAACTAACCGAAACAAAAGCTAAAATTTAAGAATAACATTTCCGACTGAAGCGAGTTAGACTTGAAACTTATCTCCAAATTTAAATTTAAAACTGCATCTAGCTCATACAACTGGCAGAGATACCACATACATGTTAAGGAATGATGTCATATATTTAATTCTTTTGATTTGACCTCAAATTATTCTAGCAAAATTATGCAAAAATTTTTTTTCATTTCATTTTATGTTTTAGACAATACAAAACCTTTTATGATGAATAATTGTTTTTGATAAAATTAATAATAAAAAACTTTTCCATATCATTCCAACATAAGTAGACACAGTATAATATGTAATTTTACCTTGGACATTTAAAGTAATCTTAGCCCTATATGTATTCTCTATAGATATACCTATTCAAACGATGCTTTCGATTATATATTTAAAAAAACAGTTATGTATTCAAGCTACTTCTACTACCAGGGTGCAAAATCATCTCATCAGACACAGAAATAAAGGGATTTTCTAGAACTTCATAACATAAAATTGTCATTAATTGCGCTCGCGCAACTTTTGTTGAATGCTAAAATATTACTCTTTTTAAATTATTTTATCTTAAAATTTTTTTAAATTCAGTCTCAGTTGGGGTTTATTTTGAAGCGTTATTTACACTTTAATTCTACTTTAAATGTTAGCCAATTTCATGAAATTGATATTCAACAATGTTTTAACAACTTTCATAAAACATGATTAAACAATTTACATAAATTAGATTATATAAAACAATTTATTTCTTAATAACAACGAGAAATCACAAGGTACGGGTAAATGCATTTTGTGGTTTATAAAGTTTCTTCTTCCACAAATTGCGGAATAATTGAGTAATATAAAGCAAAAGAATACAAAAACAAAGCAGGTATTTATTAACTTGCTAACTTGCTGCGAGTCTTGGAACAAAATATATCACCTTAAACTATTTCGTTTATTATTTCGTATTTTTAGTCTTTCTTTAATCCATTATCCTATTAAGTAATTAGTTGTAATGGAGTAATTCGTTTTAGTTGAAGGGAGTATAAATTGCGCCAATTCTGATAAATGAAAAACTACAAAATTATTTCATTATTACCTTCTCTCCTTCTTCTTAATGACCGTTAGTAATATATAGGTAAAAAGTAATCAATCCCTTTCAAATTAGTTGGCTTACTATGTATGTTGTGTAATATGATTAACAGCTTAATGTTCAGGGTGTGTTTCAACGACCTTAACCTATTGAATAACAGGAAATGAGCATCGAGATTCGAGTGATAAAACGTTCGATGAAATTAAAATTGGAGAGAGAAACATTTTTAGTCTCTTAACGCACACCAAACTCAACAATATGCATACGTCACAATTAACACCATGTTGCGTATTTGTATTCTTAGATAAAGAAGTACTTATCAGCTCTTTCTAATTAGGTACAATCAAAATCTTTAAAACAAATGCGAAAATGTTTAACAATTATTACAATGGTTTACACAAGACGTCCTTTATTAACATAATGTATCCTTGAATTTTCAATAATTTCTTTTTTAACAATGTAATAAAAGAAAAGTCATTATAAGTTGCAAAATTTTATTTTTAATTAGTCCACAATAATCGTTTCACCAAACTGAATGAAGCCACAGGGTGGTGAAACGGTCGTTGTGGATTTGATGTGGCTTTAATAATTCCCCAAGTAAAGGGGTGTATCCGTACTACTTTTCAAAAAGTTAAATATAGTTCTTAGCGACGAGTAACTATCCTTTTATTTTTTACTACAGTCTCTTTTATTATTCTTCCTTATAAGACTAATTTTGTCACTCTTTCATAAATCTTCTTACAAATGTTTACCTCGTGAACTCCTAGAAAAGCGATTCAAAGTTAAATGCACTTAGTACAAGTTATAAGCTTAGTCTTTAGAAGTTTGCACCTAAAGAAGTTGCATGTTAAAATGAATTGTAGCTAGCCATGAGGAATATCGGTGATGGGATGATCATAAAAAGATCAAAAAGCAAGTTAAAAACAAGTAAAAATGCAATTTCCCTACATGTTGGAAAAGTTATGATCATTCTGGGTGAAATAACTTTTAAGATTTTCGTTATAATGTTTCCATATTTTTATTCAAAAAAAACATAATTAATTTTTTGTTCAATTACAATTTGTCGTAGCTATTAAAGTAAATTAATACTCCAAGTTACTAATTGCTTTTAAAAACTAAAAGGTAAACTCGTGGAAATAATATAAAAATGTTAAATAGACCAACTTTAATCGTATTTTTATGTAAGTAATTGTTCATAACTTATTTGATTTAGATATTTGAACCCTACATAATTGTATATAAAAATAAGTGTTACAAAAATATTTTCGTTTTATTTGTATTAATAAAATGTGGAGGTCCGCAGAAAGCTTTATTTAGGACTGAGTCCCATTTGAGGCAAATGTTTAATAAAAAGGTGGATTATAGTAAAAACGACAAAACTAAAATCCTTCTTAGTGAATAACTGATGACCTAGTGGATAAAAAAAATGAGTATCAATTTAGAAACCTTCAGTATATTGATTTGAAGGTTGTAGACATGGCTACAAGTACATGTAAACTTTTGGTCTCCCATGCCTTTAATTACTATTGAACTACAACGTTTCGACTGGTAGTCCAGTCATTTGGTCGTTTTACCTGGAAAGTTTTACGGGAGTTTTGAAAATTATCGATTTTGTATATTTCGATGTGCTCTTTCCGAATTTGAACTTTGGAATATTGGAAAAATGGCGCCTAAAAGGAGTTTTTTGATAATATCTCCTTTTCAATTCATTCTACGATTAAAATAGTCATGTACAAAATAAAACTAGAAAGAATTTGCTACAGTTTATGTAATAACCTTTTTTTCTCGTAAAATTAATAGTTTTGGGATAGGAGCGCCGCAAAGTGTAGTACAACACGCGTTTTGGCCTAAAAACTCATTTCCACGCCACCTTGAGGTAGAGTAAGTGGCGCGTTTTTTTCCCGTGATTTTCCCAGGAGGCCTAATCCACTTAATTTTACTGTCCTAAAATTTAGGGCATTTTTCTTCACTTCGTTGTTCTTGATGGACCAGGTGTTGCGAATTCATCACTATTCGTCACAAATCGAAATTTCTTTTATATCATCGGCAATGAAATCATCAGTTTCATGGCAATCTTCTTCGTCTTCGGTTGCATCATACGTATGTTTCTTCAAAACTAGTCTCCGTTTCTTCCTGTTCGTCATTATGTTGTGATGGAACTTGCGAGTTACTGCAGGTACCACTACAACCTTCCTGCATCCACAGGCTTTCTGACATCCTTTTTTTGCATTTGCAAGAAAATATTTATTATTAGTATACTATTAAGATTTCATTTAATTTTATAACTCACAACTCAGAAATATAATCAATTTCAAGTAAACGTCCCGGGTTGTAGATGTTTAATGTTTGCAACCCTCGTACGTCAAAACTATTAAACGGTTATTATATAAATTGTAAGAAATTTTATCTAGTTTAATTTTGTATATAACTGTTTTTATCGTAGAATGAGAAGAAATAGAGATATTGTAAGAAAACTGATTTTAGGCGCCATTTTTTCAATATGGCGGCGCAAGCGGCAAAGATGCGAGGTGGCAAAGTTGAAATTTAAAAAGAGCACGTCGAAATATACAAAATCACCTATTTTCAAATTTCCCGAAAAACTTTCCAGGTAACCCTCTTTTTCTACCAAATGACTGTAGTATGGTGTTAGATCTCCAATTGAGATTCATTAATAGAAGCATGGAAGTCCGAAAGTCTACAAGTGTTTCCATTCAGCATATTATACAAAATAGTACGAACAAAACATCCGCAAAAAAGATAATTCAAAAAAGGAAACAACATACAAATATTAATGAACATATTACCGTAAATATTTTTATAGTGTTTGATGCGAGGCCGTATCTGGTATCTAGCCTCTGTTACGCGTTCGGATTTTTCTTGTTTTATTGAATTAAGAATTTTCTTGAATTTTATTGCCCTTTATTGTAACACACTATAAATCAACTATTTACAATTATATATGTTGATTATTAATAACTGTTGGTCTTCAGAATGTAATTGAATTCTTATTGCTTTTTTATTAATTTTTTGTTATTTGTTTGTATTGTTCTTATCCATGACAATTTCGTTTTTTTATTTTTGTAATTTTAGAAAAAGGGCCTCCTTTGTTAGTTTATAAATAAACACACATACAACTATAAATTCGAAGAAGAAAGATATATACATATTGTAACGAATTTTCTAGTCAAAGTATTTATTTAAACGATTATTTATTTAACACTATTTATAACACTTAAACACTAACTTAGAACTACCATTTATATCACAACAATTCACTTGTTTATATTACAATTTATTTATATCACTTTGTCTATTGTCGGTTTTAATTCGCGCACTGATGCTTTCTTCAACTAACTGTTTTTCGGTCCAAAGATGATCACTATATATACACCTTTCGAACTTTCTAGACAGGAACTCGAAGAAATCCTGTGTATTCCCGAATGATGAGTAATAATTAGAAAGTCCTCGATTATTCCAGAATTTAACTTGTTGCTTGAAGCCGGAGAATGATTTACATCTTGTAAGTTGATAACACGAAAAGTACCGTGTGTGGTGTAAGCATGTTAGTGATAACAAGTACATGCCACAAATTGTTATCGCACACACGTACTGTGTCGCTGGTCGCTACACTACCCCCTCCTTAAGGGTGATTCGTCCCGGATCACATTCTGCCGTTCCTTCAGAGGATCATGCCGGTACTTGCAGGTGGATCCGCTTCGGCATCCGGTTGTCAAGTGGAAATGGCAGTCAACGGTCTTCAATGGTGACGGTCCTCGTCGTGGATTTCCGGCGCACACCAAGATTTCTATTCCAGTGTATCGGAACAAAACCTCCAGCATGTTTCTGACTACCCTCGAATCCAGCCCATCGAGTCCACATCCGATCCTCGGTATTGCTAGCTTCAGGATGTTAGCGTGTAGCAATTGCTCTCTTAGTTCTATCAGGGAGTCCCATAAGGAGTGGTAGGAAGGCTTCTCCGACGACTTGCTTTTGGTGACTAGATATAAGATGGATTGGGTCCCATAAAGTAACTGCAATACTTTTCTTCCATCTTTGACCTGGTCGAGTAACATCGGTAGTTGCCCAAACTTCTTCCGAAAGACCGTGGCAATCCCACGGCTCATGTCCAAATCCCTTGCCACACAATGGGCCAGCGAGTATTCCTTCGGGACGGCGAATAAGTCCTGCTGAACTTCGGTGGTGACTCCAAATCGGGCTTTACGGTGTAAGCTCAGTTTGGTCATAAATTCATCGTACTGGGGCTATGGCGATCGAGCCTGCACAACTCTAACTCGAGCTTCCTCGTGGTTGTCCCCAGCATATGGAGCCAGTCGGTTGAAGTGGACTACTCTTGGTTTTCCATTGGGAGTACGTCTAATTCGGTAGATTACGTCATCGATTCGTTTGATAACTTTGTACGGACCTTCCCAATCTTATTGCAGCTTCGGCGAAAGACCCCTTTGACGCTTCGGATTATAAAGCCACACCAAATCTTCTTCATGGAATCCTCCATCAGTGGCCTTAATGTCATATGCGTCCTTCATCCGGTCACTGGCTATCTGCATATGGGAACGTATCTCGTCATGGATGTCGTCCAATCGTCTTCGGAGTTCGCTGACGTAGTCTTCTCCAGCCACGTCTTCGCCAGGTTTGCATCCGAACTTAAAGTCGCATGGTAGTGGCAACTCTCGACCGAACAGTACCCTGGCTGGTGTTTGTCCAGTGGTTTCATGTATGGAAGATCGGTATGCCAAAAGGAACAATGGCAGATAACGATCCCAGTCTCGCTGATGTTTGGAGACCATTTTGGACAGGTACTTGTTAATGGTCCCGTTCATTCGTTCTACCATGCCGTCTGATTGGGGATGTAGGGCTGTAGTTCGAGTCTTATGAATGTCCAATATCTTACAAATATCTTGGAATATGGCTGACTCGAAATTTCGTCCTTGGTCGGAATGCAGCTCCAGTGGTACTCCGAATCGGCTAATCAACTCTTTCACGAGCGTTTCCGCCACTGTAGTTGCCGTCTGGTTTGGAAGAGCGTACGCTCCAACCCATTTCGTAAAGTAGTCCATTGCCACTACGATGTACTTATTCCCATCTTCAGATTCTGGGAATGGTCCAGCAACGTCTATGGCAATTCTCTCGAATGGGCTGCCAACGTTATACTGCCGCATCGGAGCACGCTGTCGCTTCTCAGGTCCCTTACTGGCGGCGCACGTCGTGCACTTTCTGCACCAATCTTCCACGTCCTTCTTGCAGTTGACCTAGTAAAATCGTTCTCGTACTTTGCCAAGCGTCTTCTTTACACCAAAATGTCCTCCTGAAGGGTCGTCATGGAGGCACTGCAGGACTTCCTTTACCAAGCTTCTCGGTATCACTAGCTGACGTCTGCTTTCGGTGCCATCTTGGTTCTCAACGACGCGCTTCAGGAGACCATCTTCTTCATCAATGGAATCCCATTGGGCCCACAACGATTTCACTTCTGTTGGCTTGGCAGCCACTTCCTGCCAGGTTGGTCTTCTGCCTTCTTTCTTCCAGTCCAGGAACATTTTTAGGAGCACGTCGGAATGTTGTTCTGCCTTAATGTTGTCGGGCTGCCACTGCTCGTCCAGGATAGTTATCCTCCTGACCTCTTCGTGTTCCTCGACGCGTTGACAGTGTTTACAATTATCCGGGCAAGGTCTTCTGGATAAGGCGTCGGCGTTTCTATGACTACTTTCCGCTCGGTGTTCTATTTCAAAGTCGTACTCTTGCAGCTTCTCTATCCATCTGGCTACTTGGCCCTCGGGATTTTTGAAATTCAGGAGCCATTTCAACGCGGCATGATCAGTTCGTAGCAAAAACTTTCTTCCGTAGGGGTATTTGTAGAACTGTTCCACACTTTTTACTACAGCTAACAATTCGCGTCTGGTTACGCAGTAATTCCGTTCGGGTTTGGATAGAGTTCTGCTGAAGTATCCGATCACTTTTTCTTCACCATTCTGTATTTGTGACAGAACCGCGCCAATTCCAATATTGCTAGCGTCGGTGTCCAGGATAAACTTTCCAGTTGGTAGGGGATAGCTCAACACAGGTGTAGCAGAGAGGGTTTTCTTTAGCTGTTCAAAGGCAGCTTGGCAGTCTTGCTCCCAACAAAATGGTCTACTCTCTTCTGTGGGTGGTGTCAAAGGCTTAGCGATTTTTGCAAATCCAGGAACAAAACGTCTGTAGTAGGTGCAGAGTCCTCCAAGGAAGCTTCTGACTTGATGGACTTCAGCAGGTACAGGCCACTCTTGCACGGCCTTGATTTTCTGTGGGTCGACTGAAACGCCGTCTCCGGATACTACATGCCCCAGGTAGTTGACGGTCTCTTGGAATAGCTGACATTTCTTGGGGCTTAGTTTAAGGTGGACGTCACGAAGTCTTCGGAAAACCTCCTCCAAATTTTTCAGATGGTCGGTGAAGTCCTTCCCGACTACGATGATATCGTCGAGGTATACCAGGCAAGTCTTCCCAATTAAGCCAACCAAGACTGTTTCCATCAGTCGCTCAAAGGTGGTTGGTGCGTTGCACAACCCGAACGGCATCACCTTGAACTGCCACAGCCCCGTTCCCCGTTCCAATGGAAAACGCCGTCTTCTCTTTGGCATCTCTGTCCAAAGCCACTTGCCAGTATCCGCTCTTGAGGTCTAAGGTGGAAAATATCGTCGACCCTAACAGTGTATCCAGGGTGTCATCGATTCGTGGTAATGGGTAGCTGTCTTTCTTCGTCACATTATTTAATTGGCGGTAGCCCACACAAAAGCGTGTCGAGCCATCCTTTTTCTTGACCAGAACTACCGGCGATGTCCAGGGGCTAGTGGATGGTTCTATTACCCCGTCCCTTTGCATTTCGCTTATGATGTTTTCAGCTTCTTCTCTCTTGGCCAGTGGTAGTCTCCTGGGTCGCTGACGGATGGGTTGGGCTTCGCCAGTATTTATTTTGTGCAGGACGGCGTTGGTTCGTCCCTTCTTGCCACCTTCTACTTCAAAGACGTCTTGGTATTCTTTTAGTAATCCTTCTATCTGGCGTCGTTGGTTAAGATTACATTTGCCTCCTGCTTCCTGGCGCAATTTCGTCAAGGCTTCTGGTAGGCGTTGCGCGTCTTCCGTTCTTGTTTGTAGCTTTTTGATTTGAGATGTTACAGTGTCCTGAGTAGTTAGCTTGAAGTCTTCTCCGTTTAAGGTCACGACTTTTCTTTGGAAACTCAGGCAAAAGTCGTATTTCCGAAGCACGTCCAAGCCCCGAATGACGTTGTCATCAATTTCGGCTACAAGAGCGCAGTGTCGGAAGGTGGTCTTTCCTATGCGGATCTTGACGTAGCTTTCACCAAGGACATTTACCATTTCCCCGGTGGCCGTGCGTAGTTTCCATTGGGTCGGTTGAAGCTTGCTTGTTGTCGTCACGTTGGCTCGTATAATCGTCCTGCTTGCTCCGGTATCCAATAGGAACGAACACCGTTTCCCGTTTATACGTCCCGTAAGAAAAAGGCTGTCAGCTCTATCTTTCATTGTTTTTGTCAGTGCGACTAGACTTGGGGCTTCTTGCTCCGGGATCGACGTTTGCCCCGCTGGCGCCGCGCCAATCCGGACTAATTCGGGTACGCGGGGCTTCTCTTCTTGAGAGGCAGATATCTCCCTCTTGCAACTGCTTCTCACGTGGCCCAACTTCCTACAGTTCGAACACCTGACTTGTTTGGGCTTCCTTTCGATTTTGGTGATTATTCGACGGACCATCTCTTCCAGTTTATCTTCGTCCCGACCGGCTGAGTCCTCTTTTAATTCCCGCACTCGACATTGTCGTTGTGACGCCTGTTTGACGACGTCGTATTCCAGTGCACGGGTCAATGTTTCAACCAAAGTCCTCGGCCGGTCCAGTCGGAGTCGCTGTTGTATTTCGTCGTCCTTGAGTCCGTCAATAAATGCGTCGACGGCCAATCTTTCCAGTGTATCATCAGCCGTGCCTGAATAGGCGAGCCGGACCAACCGTGCGATATCCGCCTCGTATTCTTGAAGACTTTCCCCTGTCTTCTGTCGTCGGTTCTTTAACTGTTCGTGGTACACAGCCGTCAGATATGCTTGGCCGTATCGCATCTCTAATCTTTTTACTAGCCGATGGTAGTCGAGTAATTCTTCCGGTGGTAACGTGTTCAAAATTTCGCCAGCACCATCACGCAGAGCAAGGGCAAGTGAAGAAGCTCTCTCTTCCAACGTCCATTTGTAAGCTTTTGCAGCCACTTCGAATTGCGTCAAAAACGTGGTCCATGAGGTTTTTTCGTCGAACGTAGGAAGCTTCATATGCACTTTAGATGAGATGATCTGTTCTTCTTTCACGTCGGATATTTCTTTGCCGTCAACCACGCTATGCCCCTTTTCCGTAAGTAGGTGACTGGTCTCTCGTTTTTCCGGATTCAGAACCATTTCTTCCAGTTGGGCCAGTCTTTCGTCGAAAGTCCCCAGCGTTTTGTTGATTTCTTCTCTTGTTTCTTCTTCGAATTTTTTCAGTTCTTCTTTCAAGTTTGCTTCGAATTTTTCTAATTTTTCCTCCATATTCTTTGAACTTTCGTTTAATTCATTTAATTTTTCTTCCATATTCTTCGAATTTTCCTTTAATTCTTCCAGGTTTTCATTTAATTTTTCTTTCAGGTTCTTTGAATTTTCATTTAGTTTCTTTTCCAATTTCTTTTCGAATTCGTCCCCAAATTCATACGTACTGGGATCGAAACCTTCTTGTATCAAAGCCTCCTCGAGCCGTTTCTGTAAGATGTTCTTAGTACCAGACGTATCTTCGTCTCGCTCCTCCAGTTCGCTTTTCAATTCGGCGACTTTCAACTCGAACAACTTTTTCGGCATTTTTATTTATTTTGTATTTTTATTACACTAGAAAATTCTCCGGAGGTCGATTCGCAGACCCCACACCTGACACCAATTTTAACGAATTTTCTAGTTAAAGATATTTATTTAAACGATTATTTATTTAACACTATTTATAACACTTAAACACTAACTTAGAACTACCATTTATATCACAACAATTCACTTATTTATATTACAATTTATTTATATCACTTTGTCTATTATCGGTTTTAATTCGCGCACTGATGCTTTCTTCAACTAACTGTTTTTCGGTCCAAAGATGATCACTATATATACACCTTTCGAACTTTCTAGACAGGAACTCGAAGAAATCCTGTGTATTCCCGAATGATGAGTAATAATTAGAAAGTTCTCGATTATTCCAGAATTGAACTTGTTACTTGTCGCCGGAGAATGATTTACATCTTGTAAGTTGATAACACGAAAAGTACCGTGTGCGGTGTAAGCATGTTAGTGATAACAAGTACATGCCCCAAATTGTTATCGTACTGTGTCACTGGTCGCTACAATATACACAAAGAAAGATATATACGTATAATATACATATACACGCGAGACGTAACATATAGTATGACAAAAAATTGATGAGGAACTTTAAATTTGGCACCATACAACATCAACACGGATCAGTGATCACGTCTTAGTTGCACTGCACCATAGAAATTTAGTATTTCCTGTCTTCCACAAAAATAACAAAGATAGAGATCAGTTGCACTTTAGAATCACTAAATGTTGGAAATAGGATCAGCCACAATATTGTACTGATAGAAAGTACAGACAATAGAAACCTTAAAAAATGCAAGTCTAAACAACAATTACTTTTTATTATTGTTAAACTATGTAGGTTTATTTGCTCTTAAAATAATAGTTCTTTGAATATCGCTTAGCTAAGAGTAGGTTAAAATAGCTCCGTTAGTTGCTAGGATAACTGCGAACAAGAACAATGTTTCTAATAAATACAAATAAGTTAACTCATGATGTTCACAAAATATACGCAATATTAAGATTAAAATTCATGATTTTGTCTACTGTTTCAAGAATTCCTGAGACTGTAGCAATTAAAAATATAAAATTACATAATTAATAGTTCATAAATTATTTTCTGCTGAAGAGACCGTTTGAGGAACGAAAACTTTACAATTTGCTAGTTATTGTTAATTTCATAGGTAAGTTAGTCTAGTGAATCCAGCACCTTTTGTTGCAATCTAATTAAAATTTGCAAGAACCAAGACACCTGCTACGTAATAATTAACTTACTGTCTAATTAGTAGAGTAAGGAATCGGACCGTTACCATTATATCTAGCATCTTGTTTTAGAATTAGTTCGTATGAATTTGTCAGAAATCCTAAAAGTTTTATTTAAACTACTTTATCATAAATTACAGTAGTTATGTTAGAAACACAGAGTACAAATAAATTAAAACACAAGCTTTAACTTACGGTGTATATTTAATTAACAATTTATTTTTCTTTGAAAATCTAAAGATATAGGTACTCGTAGAGTTCAATTAGATTCATTATTCCAAACGGTTTTATTTGCGTTTTTATGGGTCTGTCAAAATAAGGGACTACAAATTATTATACATATATCGAAAACATGTTGCTGTTGGAGTAAAAATTAAAAACTGGTTTAGCCCATTTAATGCACGTCGTATAATTAATGTCTTACGAAAAACATTAAATAAACATTCAGTAACGATTCTAATATAAAAAGGAATAAAATTCACATTAAATTAAATCACAAAAAATTTTCACTTTATGTTTAATTTATTGAGTAATCTAAGGCCGCCTTTTAAATTTTTTAATGGCTAGTAGCTCTAAAACCATTTTAATTGATTAATATGAATGAAGATACCAGAATTATGAATTCATAGCCATCAACATTCAGCTTACTACAAACATAAAGGAGGAAGTATTGGAAATCAATCAATAAAATTGAACAATATGCAGAAACAAATTCATAGCTTTAAAGGGATACAAATATTATATTATGACAAAACCAACATCCGACGTTTTGCCTTTTGATAGGTAAACATAAATTTTTATCAAGAATTGGTTTTAGACTTAGTTATTACAGAATTGACAGTCATCGTGTGGTAATGTTCATTGCATTTAGTTTTTGAATGAAACATCTTCGGTTTTGTTTTTCTTTTTTGGAAGTAGGGAAATAAGTTGGTAGTGTTGGATAAGAAAATTAAAACCACACATCAGACGGTATATATTGTAACGGTCTTTTGTTACGAATTTTTAATTTATTTCAATTCAGTTTGTCTTTTTCTTTGTTTTAATTTTATTGATTTCTTCTCAGTTTTGATCGACCTTCCGTCTTATCATCAAGGCTAACAACTTTTGCGCAGGACTACGCGATAGATGGAAGGATCGTTGAATTTTTCCGGTCGATGCTGAGGACTTCTTCCCCTACCGTTGCTGCTGACTAGACGTGTTTGTGTGTGATTTCCTATTAATGTTCTGTGCTTGATTTTGTGTGAGAGTTTTTTTTTAACCAGGTACCCTTTTTATATTTCCCGTGAATTTTTTCAAAATAAATTACTTCTTTTAATTCATTCTTACTTCTCATTCAATTTTTTTGATATAACATTGATTAATTTTTTTGTCAAAATTTTCTTTGTTGCCACGTGGTCCCTTTTTTTTTATCATCTAACTTTATCTTTGTAATCTTTTAGGCCTGTGTGGCAAATTTGTTATTTATTCATTTAATTAATTTGTCACCCTTTTTTTGATAATTTTGAATCCTTAAATTTTTCATATGGTATCTGGTGAGAAAATAGTTCAATCTTGTTTTGTTTGACCCCGACAGTGACTATCCTGTACCTTTCCTTATCCTTTCTTTTTTATTTTAGGCATCTTCAATGCCACCTATTTCTAATTTTTTCTAATTATAATAAACATAATTTTTTTTGGAAATTTATGTTCACTAGTGTTATTACTGCCGTTAGTGTCAGCCCACTCAGTTTAACATAGTATCCAGTAGGACAAAAAATCTGGGAGTAAGGGTCGGGGTGAAAACAAATTAGAACATAACCTAAACAGACTAAGGAACTCCAAACTCCCTTTTTAACTTCAGATGAGCCAGATAACACCTGCAGGCAGCTCTTACAAATTCAAATAGTCTTTGGAGTTAAGAGGAAAATCGTCTGACCTTTTAATAATTTGGAAAGTCCCCTTCAAGGCCCTGAAACCAGCGGTAGTCCCTACCTTGGCGCAGGTAATTTCTTTTGGGCTGACATTGTAAGTAAGTGTTTCTTTTTGTTGTATAATTTTTTTTCAATATACTCTTCAAGTTTCTTTGTTTTTTTTCGAGAGCCTCGGGCTCTCACAGCATCAGGGTCCTTCAGGAACCACCACTGCTCTACCCGGAGCATAGTAACTTTTTCTTTGTTTGACAAAGTGGCGCCGGAGCAAATTTTCATAAATTCATAAACATTCATTTTTTTTATAACTAACTATTATTATTTTAAACAATAAGAAATAGTTATGTTAGAATATTCAAGAAAAACAACAAAACCACATCGATGACGTACTGACAGGAACGTCCCCGAATTGTTTTATTTAACGTGAGGATGTCGAGCGTTCCACCATGGTAGTCATGGGCATGGAATTGAGAATATAGGTAATATCCAAAGTCGTCACAGTCCCTAATAAATGATAACCACGAAGAACAAAAGGAAGGCAGAGCCGAAATTCAGTAAATAACCTCAAGAAAGCAGGGGAAAAAATGCCAGAAAGAATGATGTTTAGTTTTTAGTAATCAAAAATTAGAGACCTTTTTAAGGATGCTACAACTGAGGTGCTGTAGAAAAAAAACTTACGAAACGAAAAATAAGCTATGAGATAACTACAAAATTTTTCTGGTTCTATGCTAACTTGTTTTTAAATGAGCATTTTGTTTATTGCCAGTAATTAATTCGCAAAAGAAAGAAAAAGGTATAGTTCAATGTTATTTGTCACTCTCTCGGCTAGAGTTTGACAAAGACAAGCCCGCTTCATCTTCATGTCCAACTCTTGTCTTTTCTTTCAAAAAAGTAAATTTTCTTGTCTTGTGCAATTTCTTGATCACAATTTCTTATATTGATTCAAGAGTGTTAATATTTTTCTTCACAGAGAAGAATGCAACGGGATGTACCTATAATGCGTTTTTACCCATGGATAAGCACAAGCATCCCTAATTTAATTTTTAACAAATCTTTTAGATTTTAATTAAAAAGATACTTATATTTAGTGCACCATGAAATATACCAAAGCTTAATATATCCTATTAGGGATGTATTAAATTGCATAAGAATAATGACACTCTTAAAACGTTTCTTGATCATGAAATTTCTCGATGTGATACTCTTGATCTTGCCTCAATTTTTACTTTAATGCTCTTGTCTTGAATCGTGACATAAATTCTTGAAAATCAAGATCTAGTAAAACCATACCCATGGCCATTAACTCCCTCCTTCTTTACCCATCAGTACATAAGTATATTACCGATCAGTCTCGAAATGGGAATAATAATAATACTTTTACAGAGGAGATCATTAAGCGGGAACTAAAAATGCAAAATTTTATGAGTTTCCGAAGTGGGAAGTCACCCCATCAATATTTTACCAAAGCATGCACGACTGCGCCACCTTATTTTGATGTCTGAAATCAACAGTCACCGTACTCTATAGATATATGAAAAACAATTTTTTTCAACTGCTTTACATAATGTACCTCACTCCTATAAATAGATAAAAAATAAACAAAATCGATTTGAATATAATCCATAAAGAATGGGAACAACCAAATACTTTCATACATACGATACCTACAAGTTTTTGTATAGGCGACTCAAACAGAACTTGTACCAATTCCAAACACAAGCTCTAATTGAATCGCGACTGATTTCTTTTGACAGACAAAATATTTTGGGTCCTTTAATTGATTACCATCCTTAATGTGAAAGCTTTATCGAAAAGGCGGACACACCCTAAGAAAAAGACTGTAAGTATAATAAGCACCTCGCCCATACTAACACATGATTGAACTGGAATTTCTACAATAGAAAATAATTGCTGATATATCGTCATCTATAAATATTTACTGCTAATCGAACCACTAAATAATGTTTGACAAGTCTTACTAATTAATTAATATAAATTTCTGCTCGAGAACTTATTTATTAACTAGTTGTTCAATTTGTGAACCACGGGAAACGCATTATAATACACCATAACGCGTTGCAGGGAGATGATAAAAATGGAAATTTAGTCAAATCCCTAAAGGAGATAATCAATTTCAAGAAGTTATTAAAATAAAAACTATATTCGGGTTATTTCCCCGTTTTAAATAAAAGATATCATTGACTCCTAGGTTTCCACTGGCCAGATTCAAATCATTAAATCATAGGATTGCCTATATTCCATTTGTTTACAAACACAACATGTAATATGAACAATTATGAATTAAACATGTATGTATGTACAATACCTTGATTAAAATAATAACAAGAACTACATAACTAACTATACAATGGTAGCAGATACTAACAAGCACATAGTCTTATTAAGGATGAAACAAAAACAAACTACAGAATATCATCGAATAATCAAGAAATAAGATGAGTATTTTTGTAGATGATACATAGATGTTAAAGGGATTTCTGGGGAATCGAATTGAATAAAAAAAACACCACAATCCAATATTTAGTCTCTTACAAAAGGACGACGTGAGCTGCAGTTTTTGAATGTGAAGTTAAGTCTTTAAGTCTTTTATTTCGACTAAAAAACACAAAATGTCTGAGTTTATTGTAGATCGCGCTAGTAGGTAAATATGAACATTGTGAGTAAATAAGAACTCATCATAGAAAGAGTGGAGTATTGAAGTTAAGGGCCATAGGGGAAACGTTGGTTCAGTTGTATAATAAATTTGTAACATTTAAAAGTGCTGCTGTCATCAAGATGTTGTCTTAGTGAAGTTATTTGCTAAGTAAATAGCAAAAATTAACCGAAATAATGCAAATTAAGATCAACATTATACTTCGTTTTCCGTTTTACGTAGTCCTTCACAATATAGTTTTTAAAACATTAAAAGTCAGTTTGTTATTCAATACTGTTTTTACGAATATTTTAACGTTCTAAATCTGTTCAGATTTATCAGATTTTGGTTTAACTAAAATATATTACAAAGCAAGAAATAAATGCTCTATTGATGTATTTTACCTTACCAAATCCATATATGTAATTAAAAAAGATTCAAATTCTAAAAATGACAAACTACATCATCAAGTAAGTATTATTGTGTAAATTTAAAATTATTTTATTAATTCAGTTGAGGAAATTCAAAATTTTAAACAACTTGTAGTGAACCAATTTCTCAACCACAACTCCTCAGATTATTTTAAAATGGCGATCGTTCACTCGTAGGCTCCATGGTGTGGTGTCTACATAGTCATGATATTAAAAAATATTACCAATATGTGTTTACATTAAACAAACGTTCGTAATATAGTTTGAATAAAAATTATTTCATTTTAAGGCATGTGATCATTTAAAGAAGCAATTACTCGCAGCTGTTTTCTCAAAGCTATTTGGTTAGTACTTCAAACAATCGAATGCATTAATTTTGTTCCAGTTGTACAATTTAAATTTAAACAATTTATTATCTTCGGTTCATATGTAGTCGCACCTAGATGTGTGTAGGACGCAAACATTTTTTTCTTTCAACCTGGAACAAAAGAATGCACACTGCAGGACAGCTGTTAGCTGTGAGCGTTTTCTTTTAGATCTGGAACAGAATACTGAATAGGTAGAAAGCTGTGTCAAGAACACGTTCAAGTGTTTAATGTGTAGACGCTATCTACCGTTTTTTTGTGTTAAACTGCGAGTGAGATTGACATTGACTGCCTAATTTCATTGCATACAGTCACCGTTAACCATATAGGTACTGTTATAATGTTGAGATTTCGACATATACTTTGGTTCTGACGAGCTATATAATTACTATCCTAATTAGCTGGTTTCTATTTTATCAGCGTTACTAATAGTAAATGATTATTGGCTTCGTTAATTGTCCCTTGGTTAAACACCTTACAAATACGCGTTTCTCAATATATATTTCAGTTTAATTTAATTACACCCTGTAAATTTTATTAAGATTGTATGCGATTATAGGTAATTCTAAATCGACAGGTATAGAGTTTCATTTTAATTTCTACAAATTTTTATTGACAAATAATAGTGTAAAGACATAAATAAAATAGTGATGGTCATAAACGGAAATAAATATTTTATTTCATTTTACTTTTAAAACTGTAATAGTCATGAAGCATTAATAAAATCTGAAAAGAATGCCTTTTTTATTTAAGATTGTGGATATTAGCGATCTTGAAAAGATAACAAAATTTCGAAAAGTACACGAAACGTCGAAACGGGTGACATGTTATATTGAAGGGATAGAATTAGTCAAATTACTTCATATTTATTTTTAACGTAAGTACATACTTTTGGGGATTCATCCTTTTCGTATTCATTAAAATTACTAAAGAACGAATTGGCCTTGCCGTCATTGATTATTTCATACACATGTAATCTTAATGATGGGTGCACTTTTTGTGAAACATGTTCAATAACATAAAATAAAGAAAAGACTTGGTAAAGTTTCACTAGAAAATTTATTGCCTCGACAATATTGTTTCAAGCTATGCGCTCATTTTCAAGAGTATTCTTATACTAAACTTAAATAATACACAAATCATAATTCATAACCTACTTAAAATAGGGGGGGGGGGTGAAAAAGTTTCTAATTCTAACTGGTTGTTCATTAAGTTTGTTGATTGATATAAAGCTTTAATAATTTCAAAGGATTCAAGTGAAGATAGTTTCTTACCTTTATTTACATCAGTATGTAAGATTTTTATATTTTCCTAATCTAAAGAATGTCCTTAAGTGATACAATGGTCAGAACAACCAGTTTTATTATCCAGGTTTTTGATACTGTTCACATGTTCATTGATTCTAATGTCTATGGTCCTACCAGTTTGACCTAAATAGAAGGCATTACAATTTTTACAGGTTATCTTATAAACTCCACTTTTTTGTCTGATGTTAATTTTTGGCTTACTGTTTACTAACAAAGTTCTTAACAAACGGTCATTCACTTCGACTGCTACAATGCCTAGTTTTTTAATACGATTTTTAAATTTAATAATAAGATTATTGACATAGTGTACACTGCAAAAGATATTGTTGTTTGACGTAATGCTAAGATTATTATTATACAATAATTTGGTGACTTGTTTATCTAATTTTCGATTTAGTAATTTGTCTACAATGTTCGTGTTATAATTGTTCTTTACTGCTATATATTTAATTATTGCAATTTCTTTGTTAAAGTTATATGTTGATAAAGGTAAGTTCACTAGTCTATCCAAAAGAGAATCGAAAGCTGCTAATTTGGTTCTATAAGGGTGATTAGACTCTGCGGGGATTATTGTATCTGTTGTCACTGGCTTATGGTAGGTATATGTCAAAGGTTAAAACATCATTTTCACGTGTAATTTTTAAATCCAAGAAATTTAAAGTTTTATTAGCTTCTTTTTCTATAGTAAACTGAATTTTTGAGTCTATTAAGTTAATGAATTTCAGAAATAAATCTAATTTCCTATTCGAACCTGACCAGATACAAGCCTGTAAAAATTGTAATGCCTTCTATTTAGGTCAAACTGGTAGGACCATAGACATTAGAATCAATAAACATGTGAACAGTATCTTAAAAATTGGATAATAAAACTGGTTGTTCTGACCATTGTATCACTTTAGGACATTCTCTGGATTTAGAAAATATAAAAATCTTACATACTTATATAAATAAAGGAAAGAAACTATCTTTACTTGAATCCCTTGAAATAAACAAAGCTTTATATCAATCAACAAACTTAATAAACAACCAGTTAGAATTAGAAACCTTATTTTAAGTAGGTTATGAATTATGATTTGTATATTATTTATGTTTAGTGTAAGCATCATACTCTTGAAAATGAACGCATAGGTCGAAACAATATTGTCGAGGCAATAAATTTTCTGGTAAAACTTTACCAAGTCTTTTCTTTATTTTAAGTTAACCTTTATATATAAATCAAATTTAACTAATGATTTTTATTATATTTTTTTTATATTACTAGATCTGGTTTTAGCCCCTTATATTTCCTTCAACTAGGTACTGAATGAAAGTTTCACTACAACCTCTACAAATTTCCAGCTAAAAATTACTAAAATTTACTTTACTACGTTTTATAAAATTAGTTAGTTAGTTAGTTAGTTCACTTAGTCTAGTAGTAAACTAGTTAATTGCTAATCACAAACAACAGACATCCTAAGAAGGGCATAAGATATGTATATCGAATTTATAGAGATTATGATGTAAAGTAAATAAGAAGTAGAATTAAAAAATATATAACTGAGCATGCGGCAACCATAAAAGAGAAAGAGAAAAAACCAAATAGTTCTGGTAGAGTAGCTATTACTTCATGTTAGGTTTAAGTCAATTTTAAATAACATTAACATCAAAATTCTACACACTTATTTATTAAAAAGCAGAAACTTAACTATTATGGAAACTTTTGAAATGAAAATATCATTACATCGTAATCTAAATATTCTAGTCAATAAGCAAATTTAAATGTTTGTAAACAATGCCCCACTTATTTTATTCAACTTGTAATAGTATATTTCATATGTCTTTTTTAAATTACATCTTTTACTTTGAAAAAAGCTTGTCGAGGTTTTCCTTTTAAAATTTAGTGAAACTTTCTATGTACTCCTGTTTTATTTTAACCTATTTAAATGCAGCCTCACAATAAGTTTAAGTAATATATCCAATTACTTTAAAACTGTCGGAACCTCCCTAGATACTCATTTATCTCAGGGTATTCCAACAAGTGAGTTGGCAAACCCTTAAGAAAATGCATAATACACACGAAGAATCTCAATCACTTAAACAGATAAAACCTCTCCTAGTCTTGATATGAAAACGATGTTTAATAAAGAGAATACAAACTAAGAAAAACAAATTGACACAGATATTAGCCTACATCAGTATAACAGCTGCACCTGATGTTTTTCGTTGATTAAATTTTTTGAATTGCGAATCTGTTTTTGCACGTTCATGATTAACTGATTCTCTAAATTTAGACGTATTCACTTTTTACTTTTTATTTATTCTTCCAATAAAAACGTTAACTAGCACAAATAGGAAGTAAAAAATTGATCCACGGCTTTTAAGACTTCTGTCGTTCATCTTTCTAAATTTAATGGAAAAATATTATCTAAGCAATCAGTTTGTTTGGCGAATCAATACTGTAGTGTCTGCATAATGAAATTATTGAAATACTTTTTTAGTATAAGTAATTCAAAATGGTTGAGTAGGACAGCTAGAATTTCAAACTTAACATTTTATTACAAGAATTTTTTAACATTTTCCCTTTTAGATTGATTCCCACCCTCTGTAATTATAAAGAACCGTCTCTGGTAGGCGCAAAACAATTCTCTTAAATTTTGGAAAGCAAATTTTTATATTCAACACAAGTATAATACTATACTAAACAAAAAACCCACTTTTTCTAACAAAATGTTATCTTTAATAAAAAGCTACATCCAAAAATAAATAGGGAAGAACGAGGAATCACTCGTATAACAACCAGAATATGAAAAGGACAAAAAAATGCTTATTAACATCATTAACAAAAAAAAAGCTGAAAATTGTATCAATTTTTTATTTGTAAAATCGAAGCGTTAGACACATTTTTTAAAGTATACAATACTTGAATTGCTCCATCAAGTAAACGAATTAAATGTAAATTAAAGAATATGTAAACGAGAAATAAGAAAGAAAGGGAAACTTTGTATCAACTTCAGTCAAAACATGATAAAAAAATGTTACTATCAAACAACAGTGTATGAAAAGGTAAAAAGGAATAAAAACTTTCAAATACGACAATTAACACCTCTGTTTAAGACAAGGCAACTCATGAGTTAAGTAGCTTTTTAGTCTCCCTTTTAGTAATATACTATACTACTATATATTAACGAGATATAAATGTTGTCTAGTTTTAACCCATTTAGTTTACTAATAGTTATCCACTTAATGTTTACATAATTGCACGCTAAAAGTCTAGAAGTCCTTCACGCATAAATATTTACAATTTATGTACAGCAGTATTTCTTTTTCTATTTAACCAACTAATTGAAGTAACACCATCGAATGAAAACGACCCTTCATTACGTTTCGCAAGCTTCAAACAATGGACAATAATTGATGCTACTTGCTGTTAAAAAAGTTCAAATTTATTGCTCGGAAATAATACATTAGGTAAGAAATAAAATCAGAACTTTTTAAGTTTTTTTAATTTATTTTTAACGTTGGCACCCACATATTTGTCAATTCATATTTGTAACAGTACCTGCTGGTAAAATAACTGAAAAATACTTCAAAAGAACTGTTAGAGTTCAACACCTACGGAAGGGAAAATAAATAAGAATTGTTGAATTCTGTAAATGGCCTAGGTATTTATCATGTACTTTACACTAAAAAGCAAGTATGAAAAATAAAGGTTTTATAAGTATTTGAGACTAGGAACAATCAGTTGGATGAAAGAATAGTGTGTCTTCCATCATGTCTATTACGTTTCCTTTTTATAATAATAAAATAATATGTGTAAATATTCAACATTAATGAGAAGGCATAAATTTCTTAACCATTGTCCTTCAAAACTAAACAATTTGCTTTTTTGTTATGTTTACAATAGAAACCGGTTTATGGTACCCAAAAAAATAGTATGCAATATTGAAGGACGAGTTTAAAACAAATAAATCATATTGACTGATAATGAAATGCAAAGAATAAAATTCTATTTTAATTTGCTGAGATAATGTATTGCCTTATTGTACCTTCAATTAATATCTATTTCATACGATTTCATAAACTGTAACTTTAAGTACCTATAAAAAGCAGCAAGGTGTCTTTAAGGATAACACCTTTTCAAGAAAATCAAATGAAGTTCCAGGACACTGAATTAAATAAATGAAACACTAAACTCACAGTTTCACATAAAACCATTTAGAATAACCCCGAAACTCGTTTGAAATCCAAGTTGTCTTATTCTTCAATTTCCGTGTCAAGTTATGGATTTTAATTGTTTTATTTGTAAAACTATTATATCAATAAACGAAACCATAGTGTTTGTTTAAGAACATTTATTATCCCTATATAGAATTTATTCCTACATTAAACCTTAAAATAAAGGGAAACTGCATCATAAATAAAACCCACAATGTTTTCGTGATTTAAATTATTAGACATTGTCAAATAAAACTTGTAAGTAGCGTGAGATTAACTGACATTTTTTATCGTTCATAGCATTTTCCATCTACAAAACTCATTACTATAATTATTTTTAAATGCATTACCAGTCTATTAAAAAATGCTTACATGGTTAAAAAACAATTACTTATAAATACACTAAACACTTATTACAAAAGTATCGAAAACATTATAAATAAGTACCTATCTATATATTTGTAGTTACCTGGATATTTAAAGTTTTAGAATATTTGGATCTTTTGGTATATTACCTAGCAGGTATCAACTCAGAGCTTGGCAGAATATGAAAATGTGCTTTAAGCGTTTTCAGCACTTGTGCGCATACGTAAGCACTTGAATTTAAAGCCCTTTGAGAACAAGAAGGTAGTTGTTGATGCTTGGTAAACAAATTACTACATAAAAAAATATTACAAGCTTCAAACCCTCTTCAAGTGCATGGCCAATTAAAATGCTTGAAGCCCTTATAGGTTCTTGAAGATCTCTTTTATTTCTAACACGAAGATTGAGTAACAAAAAAAACTATCAAAAGGACTTTAAGCCTTTTGATTTATTTGATGTATTTTGATTTTTTTGGAGCCTTTTTAATTTATTCAAGCTTTTATAGTATCCTCGAAGCCAATTTCTATGTATAACGCTTTGGGTCCTTTGTTGTATTCAAACTTTTTTTATTTAATTCAAGTTCTTTTGATAGATATATTGTTCAACTCTGTTTTAAGTTTTATAACAAACAAACACTAAATTATTATATCGTCTAATTAAGTAACTGTAATGATTAAACATTAGGTGTTATTTTATTTTTCAAATTAAATAATCAACAATTTTCACGTAATGCTTTACAAGCAAACCGACAAAGCTCCTAAAAATGATATTGCTTCATTTCATCACTTGTCCTTCATGTCCTCAATTATTTTCAATGTAGGCACTTAAACGCAAAGTTTACAGTATTATGGTACCTACCTATACAATATGCATGTACAGAAAATTTTTAATTATAATCTAATGTCTACGACGGTAACTTGCAATATTATTGTAGTGTGAGTCGAACTAACTTTCCTAATTAAGCACAAGTAGTTAATTACAACATGTAGATGTATATGTCTGTACAACTACTGACACAATCGTAACGTAGGCAAATCATTAATACTTTCACTATTTATAGAATTCCCTTTGTTTTTTTCAGTAATATGAACAGTGTCCGTCAAACCAAGGAAATTGTTATTATATCCTAAATACCGACTTTCAATGCATACTTGCCTCAAATGTTGCGATTAAGGAAACTCTGTCTATCTATTGCTCAGTGACTTACAGGGGCAAACAATCAAAAACAAACCGTTAACACACTGTCACTTGCTGAAGGTCTTAAAATTGTTTTTATAGGGTCACGGGAGGATTTATCATACGGACACCTGATAATTCGAGTCGTGTCACTCTCAGAAACCGCTATTCGCACGCGTTCACCTCGATCACAACCGCCACAGTCACTATACTGAAAATTACCATCGTACCAACTCAGTAAAAGAGAGTGTGGTAGGTTGTACCGTCTGCCCTACTAAAAGACAGTCAGTCGTTGAACAGAAGGAGTAAGTTAATTGTCTTCACTGTTTTATTTCGTTCGACTTATTGGAGCCGTCACCAGTCTCTCTTTTGTTATCGTTATAGTACTGAAGGTGCAATTGTGTTTAATTTCCGTGGTCGCTAATTTCCATACTTCAGCCGACAGAAAATCTGCTAAGCTGCTCAGATAACGGTTCATACCAGTTGCACTCTTAACACAATCAGGAAACAATTTTCGCGTAACTACCTACCTGCTGTGTTCCGTTAGCAAATCAATCGCCTTTTTTATAAAGCATCTACTATTCCTTTAATAAAAGCAATAAGTTTACATGATTATGATCAGTTCCTATCTAATTAAACTAAAAAATCTCATCTGCACATTTTTGATTTACTTATTTTTCGCCACTAGCAACAATTCCATGTTATAAATGTAGCTACTTCAAAAACAAAACCAAGGATGATTGATGAATTCCACAAAAAAAACATTTTTCCGCTCATTGAACTAATTTGTTGGGACCAACTCTTATTTGCCGATGAGAATTAATTAATTTGAAATCACAATCATTTATCGTTATTATATAGTCGTCAATCTAAAATCTGGCTGGAGTCTCACCATTACTCTATCTACCCTATTTACTCTCCAGATGTTAAGCCAATTTCTTTAAAATCAGATCATATCATTGCAGATTATTGTAATACGATGCATCATATTTACTAGTGATGGGCGGAATCGAGTACTTTGAAAAATGGAGTACTAAGGTATCGAGTACATTTCAGAATCGAGTGAGTACTCGAGTACCCGATTCTTTTCCGATGCATGTAATATCGTACGTAATATGCATGTATTTGTATAACGGCAGTATCGGGTATCGGCCTTGGACTTTCGATTTTAAAATACGTTACGCCGATAAATTTCTAATAACTGGTTGTTTACCCCATCTGTACTACTGATACCTACCGAGTACTGAATTGTACTTGTACTTGTAGTGTGACCGATTCTTGGACTTTCGATACTAGTCATTAAGTACAAGCTCAAAGTACTCTATGAAAGTACTCGAGTACTTTTCAGTTTGTACTCGAGTACAGTGGGTACATTCAAGAATCGAGTACTGTTCGATTTTTGTACTCGAGTACTCCCATCACTAATATTTACCCTTCTTGCAGATCTTCAGATATGGGGCCGTTCATAAAATACGTTCGCATACAAGGGGGGGGGGAGGGTTCTTGCTGAGTGTGACAAGATGTAACAAGGGGAACGGGGGGTCGTGGCAACGTGACGTTCGCCGTTCAACAAAAGATATTACTAAATTTTTACAGAATCCTTGGACCTCTGATAAATAGAAATATTATTTATTTGTTCGTTACAAAAGATATTTATTAATTTATTTAAATTTGTGTATTATCAATCAAAATTTATCATGTTCAGAAGGGGGGTTAAGTTTTTGTGACGTAATATTTACAGGGGGGTCACAGAAAGTGTGAAACAGCTTGACAACCGGTGGGAGGGGGTCAAAAAAAGCTAATTTTAGCGTGACGTATTTTATGAACAGCCGGAGTGACAAACTTTTTTTTATTAAAATTTAATTTTTGATTAAAAATATGTAATATAACATATTCAGATCCACCCACAACCAGGAAAAGTATCATGCAGCGCTTCATAAACATTTGCAGGAACATATCTAGAAACATCCTTTTAGCGATAGATGCTAGCTTCGAATGGAGAATACAGTTTTTTTATGATAACAATATTGGGGTATTTGAAAATTTTAAAGTAAAACCTAAGAATCCATAAACCAATTTTAATTTGACGAATAACAAATGTTACCATCATTGCTCGGTTTATCGCGTTCTTCTTTTTTTGAGCTGAATCATAATGGGGCCAAAATGATATATAATTTCTCTACATCTCCAATCTCCTTCTTTCTACTTTTTCTTCTTCCGCGTCTTATTCTATTACCTGGCCCTTTTCAGCGCCAGGCTAGTCTGTCCTGGATTGTCTGCACCTCCAGCTGTACTCATTCCATGTCTCTAGTAACGGTTGTCCTTTGTAATATAGTCCATAGCCAAGTTAAATAAAAACGGACTAGGTGTAGATCCGTGATGCACTCTTACTTTAACCTTGACGTGTTTCTAAATACCGCCAGGCTTCTTACTTGTGTGCTAGTTCAAATGATACATATCTTGAAGTAGGGTGACACAGTATTCTAAAATTTTCTGTGCCCTCATGGCTTGCCGTACGAAGTTCCGTGGTAACCTATCGAAAGCTTTTTCAAGATCATTCATATATAACTCTTCCCTATTGGTATATTTATATAATGCTTTATTTTTAACTTAAAATTACTTACAAAAACAGACAACAAAACTATGCAATAATTCTTAACTTAATTAAATAATTAATCACTGCTATACTAAACCCTCCCTTCCCACCCACCCTATTTCTAACTTATGTTATAATCCTGTTTCTCATTATTTGTCTTTGTAGGTTCTGCCCACTTCCAGCTTTATTCACCAACTCTTTACATCCATGCCATAGTTTGTTCCCCTCACATCTTCCCAACAAATACACACTTTGTACTTTTTCTTTCTTTAATATTTGTATCCGCTTCACCCATTCCCTGTCCTAAACCTAACTAATATGTTTATATCCTTTACTACTTCTAAATATTTGGTATCCAGTCCCCTTGCCAGTCCCTCCACATGATTTCTCTTAATCCTGCCGCATATCTTCCGTTATTTTTTTTAAATATCATGCCCTCTTTTATCTCCTTACATCTTTTTCAAACAATTTCTTCTTCTGTCTCCGGGATTTTCTTAGATATGAGAATTAAATTAAAGATTACAGAATTGCTACAACTCGAATGTTTTTAACTTTTCCTCTTAACTTAATGACATCTACTATTTATTAGATACCTAACTATGAAATTGTTACAAATGAATCGCAAAAAATTCATGGATGTGAGTATTACTACTCTGCAATAATCTTTATTTCTGTTCGATTATATATGGACTTTCATCTAGTAATGATGGATCGAGTCTGTTATGTAATTATAGAAAAACTAAATAAATCGTGGATGAGTTTATTTCTGCATTATTTTTAGTTCTGCAGATTTATCTACCTCTAAATCATTTCATTCATTTTTACAATAAAATTTAAAAACACTTCAATATACCAAATTAATAATGATATGGATAAATAATATATAGTAATAAATAAATAGTTTTGTTTAAACTCATTTTCCTTATTTTTTATGGATTCCTCAGACGAAACGCCAACAGCGCAGTCGTTTTTAATATATTTTTACTTGCTGTTAGCTTAATAGTAAGTAATCAGTGCGTTTATAGCATTATAAACATTAAAATTCCATCATATCTAATGAGTAATATTTCAATAAAAATTTTGTAATCAACGCAACACATTAATTTTATTGGTAGCTATATTTTTCTGTTCTCCAAGTAGGAGGTATTAATGTAATATCAAAACATTTATCTTACAAATCAAGGTAATTATTTTCTTTTTTTAACTAAAATAACAGAATGTTTAAGTAATGAACTACAAGTTCTGGTACAAGCAGCCTTGATGAGATTGCTTAATGTCATTAAATGCTAATAGACAGTTCTTCGGTAAGTAAATATAATAACAGTCGGTATAAACAGATACAATGACATAGTTTTTATGTAGTACATCGGGATGATTGCATACGATATGGCACAGAAAACAACCGGATTTTTCTTGTTTTTCGTTACAATCTAATGGTCAAATTACTTATAGCTACGTATAAGATTAAATTTTATTTAAGGTTTTCCCGCGGTTATTACGCTTGAATCCTTAATTGCCGAAAGACCCCGACAAAAAAACCCATTCCTATTTATTTCCCAAATTCCATTTCTATACGAATCATAAACATTACTATATGTATATGTAAGTCTAGAGAAGCAAATTTTTTCCAACTTCGGATCAATCAATAAGTGGGTACGAATTTGTTTATAATTAGTCGAAATAATGAATGTTCTGGAGTTAAACAACACAAATTCCTTTTTATATTTTGAAGTAGGTTCATTTTGTTTTACTTCTTTTTACAGTTCGTTGTAATATTTGCCTCTTAAAACTCCGTTGTTTGTTAGAGTTAAAAAGTTTAATGAAGTAATATTAGACTTGTCCTGCATCAAGTAGAATAAATATTTTTGTTCAACTTACAGTAATATGTTAGGTACTTACTTACTTTTAGCTGTTTTAAACTCGCTTGATTTTAAATGAAAAATGTGAGATTCACCCCAACTTACCATAGCTAACGTAATAGGAATAACAGTTTATTTAATACATGCTAAATTACATTAAAGGTTTAACGCATGTAGGTACCTTATAGAAATTGAATATAATTTAATTAAACAATCTTCAACAAAATTATTTAAAAACATCTCTTATAATTATTTCGACAGGTCTGTTATTCTAAAAATGTAAACAAGAAATATTTTAATTTATATTTCAGTATTACTTGTTTCTTTCTCTTTATTATAACAATTGCACGACATTTTCTGATATATGTTAAAAATTGTATGTTTCATTTTATTTGATTTTTATATATGTTTCAACAAAAGTACGTAACCATGGCCGATTTATATAATGGTCAATTTTTAACTTAAAGTTATTTAAAAAAACCAAAAAAAAAACAGACAACAAAACTGTACTATAATTCTTAACTTAATTAATTAATTAATAACTACTATATTAAAACCTACCTTCCCACCGTCCCTATTTCCAACTTATATTACAATTTTGTTTCTCATTGTTTGCCTTAATAGCTCTGCCCACTTCCAGCATTCCCCAATTATTTACATTCTTCCCATAATTTGTTCTCCTCACATTTTTCCAATATATACATACCTCAAACATTTTCCCTTTCACACACTTTACATCTTTTGTCCTCTGTCTTTCTCCAATATTTGTATCCCCTACACTCATTCTCTGTCCAAAACCAAACCACTTCTAAATACTTTGGTATCCATTCCCCTTGTCAGTCCCTCCACATAATTTCTCTTAGTACTACAAGCGTATACTCCTCATTTTTCTCCTTGCACGCTCCATTAAGTATACTTAGCCCATTCTTTTTACGCCCTCTATTAGATTTTTTCTTGGTTGTATATTTGTATATTCTTTAATTTCCTATATCTTCTCTCAACCCCTATCAGCCAGCAGCTTTATATTCCCTCCCTCATATTGAAATATATCTATCTTCTCCTAAATTTTTCTTATGTTACTTTTTCTTTTCTTCGTTAAGGTATATGAAAAAATTGTCCATTCCCCTGCCCCTCTTAAGCCCTAATATTATTTCTTATCCCAACTATCACCCCTCCCTTTACCCTGCCTCTTTTTTCAGTCTTTACAGCTTTTACAATTGTCTATTTATAATTGTAACCTAGTTTTTTTTTACATTATCCTCATCTTTTTGTTCCGCCCACATTTCGCTTTTTAATATTATATATTATACCTCCCAAATAAACCTAGAAGTTTTTTTTTCTTATTTTTCTTACTTTTTTAAACCCTCTTCCCTCACACTACCACCACCTATTCCCGTATTCCCTTTATCTTCACTACTTCTTCTTTATTTTCATTCTATATTCATACTTATTCTTTGATTATCACCTTCTTGTACCCCAATCTTACTAGTTTGCTGAATTCTTTTTTTTTTTTCTCTGTCCCATAATGATTTGTATTCTTCTTTCTTCTATTGTTAAATCATCTTTTATATATACTTCTGTCCCCCTCAATAAATTTCTGTTTCTGGTTACCTCCACCCCATGTGCCTACTTCTTTTATATTCGACATAACTGAACATGCTGACAGTACCAGCCGATGAAACGACTGGAGTTAAATTCACTGGACCACGGCAAATCCCAAAAGCCTTCAGGACGAATAGATGTTTATTTCTCAATAATAAGCTTGAATCTACTCCCAAAATTTCTGTAGCACATTTAGGATTTCACGAGATTTTAGATTTTTAAAAATTTGAGGCAAGATCATGAAAACCACCTAGAAACTTTTATATATGAAGAATTTTTTTCAGGATTCTCAACATCTGCTTGCAAATATGACAAATACCTAAATTTTGGTATTTAAACAGGCAATTCTGATAAAAATGTAATGTGCTACATGGTACTATACTTAATTACTTTAATTTAATACTAATTAATAATAATGAATGCATGAAACGTTTGTTATATTTTCTCTCCTGTCTAGATATGCAAAATGGTAATATAATGGTAATTAATAAACGTTTCAGGGTCTAAATGGATGCTTATTATTATTATTGTTATGTACCTCGCTTGAGTTTTGCATTTAAAGGACAATTTGTTTACACAGCAACGTTAACAGTAGCCTTTCATATTCCTCTCTATAGAGGGAAATATTGAGACTTTTGAATTAAGACAAGAAATTATGATTATGATATGCACAAAGCAAGACTTTCTTGATCTTGATTTTCAAGTCAAGACTAAATTTGGATCTGGAGAAAAAGATTGAATAAGTTAAAGTGATTGTCCAAATTTTAGAATTAGATTCTTCAGATGTTGATGCGCTGAGACAATTCCAGGGCAAAAGTTGAATTCAGCAATAGTAAGTTTATCATGGATAATTAATCTCGTGGTTACTTTGTTCTTTTACACAACAAAGTAAAGGCCAATAAGTGCATTTTAAACATTTAGATCTTAAAATTCTCAGTAGTTGTAGCAATTTTGATGATTCCCATTCTACATTGCTTGACATTAGAAGTTATCCTCCGATTTGCGTTTCTTGATCTACGTTAACGCTCTGCTTGTTCGTGTGATTTTTTAGGTAGGTAATAAGCCAAAAAACAAAATTTTTATATCGTGTTTCCTGAAAAAACTATGAGCCGAAAGATACATATTTAAACCCCCCATCGTTTTAATTTTATTGACGTTTTATGTTTATAGAAGCTGTTTAAATTGTGTAATTTTTTATATCAGTGTCGCTACTTATTCAATTTACAGCATTTATGTCATGGTCAAATATTTAACTGGATCAGCTCTCACAACTATCTCAATAATGTAGTTAAAACTTTACACACACTGTAGATCATATGATTCGTGTCAATTCCTTTTATGGTATGAGCCCAACAATTTAATGTGTAAATTATGGCAATTTAAGAATTTAATAAATAATAAACCTAGTTTATTTAAAATTGCTGACGATTAATTAAATTCAAGACATTGTAAATTTTCCAAAAACGTCACACATCTAAAATATTGATTTGGGGCCCGTTCATAAAATACGTTCGCATACAAGGGGGGAGGGGTCTTGCTGAGTGTGACAAGGGGATCTACGGCAACGGAACGTTCGCCTTTCATCAAAAAATTTTACTGGAGTATTTACTTTCTCGGCTTTTTTTTAATTTTTGTCATGATATTCACTATCAAAATTTGTATATTATCAATCAAAAAACATCATGTTCAGGGGGGGTGGGGTCAAAAAAAGCTAATTTTAGCTTGACGTATTTTATGAACGGCCCCTTCTTATTTTCTACCTTATTGTATATTATATTATTATTATAATATTCTGAACTATTTATTTACTATTTACCTTTTTAGTTCAGAATATCACTACGATTTTCTAAAGTATCTGCGGCAAAAATAAAAGCCAGAATGTTGAAATGTTTACCTAGAAAAAATTTAATTTAATTTCATGCATTTGAACACAATAATCGGTATAAACCTTCTTCAGAAACATTTTTACTTCAATTCTTGTAATACCTATTAGAAGGAAGTTCGCCTGGGATTACCCGAAAATCAATCTTTTACTTTGTGCGTTTTTCTTATGTAAAGCTAATTAAATTGGTTATAAATAGTTTATGCGTTGAAATTTAAATCTTTCGCATCCATCTCACAAAAGTGAAATATGTACACATAATACGTGAAAGCCACATTACTCTTAAGTGACTTCTTCGAAAGAATTAGCTGTAATACCTATATCTTTTCTTATTTCCTATTTTCTATTGTGTATTTAACAAATAAAATTTGAAAGTGAGCGGATATCCCGAGAATGAACTTCTTTAATTTCTACTTATCGTTAGACTGTATCCGTCATTGATCGAGGTTAATGTATTGTGTTGGACGTGTCGACGCTTTCAAAAATGTAATAAATATTCATTAAAGCGAGGAGCATACATGGGTACAAATACATCAATTTACGTCTATATATAAAATATACATGATTGTTTAGGCAATTGTTACGAAATATTACTGAAAATTACGGAAGTTAAGATGTGAAGCAATCTTCTATTTTGCATTCCAGGACCGTCCTACCTTACAAGCCAATTTTCTAATAAATGTTACGCAGGTAGGTATTTAAATCTGTTTTAGAATGGGAAAGTATATTTATGACAAATTCAATTACACAATTAAAAGATGCTTTTTGATGGAAAATTTGGTATTTATACTTATTTAATTTGCGTCTTTTACAAATAAAAAAAACGTTTCAACTTAAACATAGGTAGAACAATTTACTACTTTTTTAATATTAGGATCAAAATCAACAATATTATCAATAAATAATTTAAGGTTCAGCATTATAATACGATTTTACAATTTTTTAAGAAAGAAAACATGGACCACGTAACCTGCATATGAGGCTTAGAAACAAGCACGTCGGTATTATAAGGAGGGTGCAGATTTAGAGTTTGATGGTCTTTTACAAGTTTGAGACGTTGATCATTGTATAAACCGCAATGCCAAAAGATATGGTCAATATCCTCAGATGCGTGGTCGTATTTACAATTTAGGACATTGAGAATGTTCTTTCGGTGTCAATTGTAGTGATTCACTCTTAGCCTGTTTACTGTTAGAGTTAGGTGCCTAGGTAATTTTTTGTTTGCAAACCAAGTTTTTTTTATCTTTTGTATTCTACATATTAGCAATGTGATTGCCTTTTTCTTTTCCTTCATTTCTAACATAGGTATCAAGATTGCCATACATTCTTTTTTTAAGAATCTCTTTCAAATCTGTAAAGGGGATACAATTTATGTCTAGGGTGTTTTTAGAAGTAGCCAGCTTGGCTAAAGCATCAGCTTCATCGTTTCCACTGATTCCTCTGTGCACAGGAATCCATATTATTTGAATTTTAATGTTTGGATTGCAAGCTGCATATTTACAATGTATGTCTTTGCCTTGAATAACAAAAGGATTAGTTGAATATTTTCGACCTTAACTTGATGAAAATCCATAATACAGGAATAAAAATTCACGAAGTAGATTTTCACAAATCGTTTTTTATTTAGCAATGTTTAATGTAACATGTTTCGCCAAAATTTTTGGCTTCTTCGAACAATGAGTATTTTCTAGTAAACCTAAAGTATCGCATCACATCTTAAATACTATGTTCCATTTGGGGGTGGATATAACATTAAAAAAGGTTAAGGAGAGGGGAATTATTTCCTTCTTCTTCATTTAAAATTAAGTTCTGTTTTTTAAATTTATTTATTTCTAGATTTTCTATGAGATTTAATTTTTTGCTTTTATTGCAGATATGTAATATTTCAAATTTGTCGTTAAAATTGTGATCTTCTTCTATTATATGGTTAACATAATTCGTCTGTTTTATTTTTAAAAAAACTACTTTTATGTTCGGAAATACGTTTTCGGAAATTTCTTCCTGTTTGTCCAATATATACTTTTGGGCAAGACCCACATGTCAGTTTGTAAACTCCGGAGCATTTTGTTTTATCTACTCTATCTTTATTATTTTTTATGTATTTTCCTCCTGAAAAACTTGATTTATATGCAATATTAAGACCATATTTTTCTAAGGCAGTGCGAATTTTATTTAGGCCCATTTACAAATTGCTAAATAAAAAATTTTTTTGTGAAAATCTACTTCGTTAAGTTTTAAAAGGATTTAGTCTTTACAATAACATTATTAAAGGCAAAATTTTGAACTGCACTCAGAGAGTCAGTAAAAACGGCAGCATTTATTAGTTTTCTGTTTATTATAACCGTTATGGCTTCTGCAATTGCTGCATTAAGCTCTCTACAGTGCGCGGAGAATCCAGTGTATTTATTTTCTTTACATTTACTACCATCGGTATAAATTTTGTACATGTACTTATTGTGAATTGATTCATGAAACAAACAATTAGGGTTATCAGATTTGTCTAAATTATTTCCTAATATACTCTAACTCTGTATTTTGAAATCTTTGATCTTTGTATTTTGTTTTCTTTATCAATAAAGTATGCCAATATGGGTCTAGCTACCCAAAAATGGCTTAATATAAAAAAAAATAGGCATAATGAAAATGGCATGGAAGCTCCCATATTATTTATGGATACTTCCATTTTTTAAACCAACCTTGATGATTTTGAGGACAGCTATTCCAACGATCTGTACGCCAAGCATTATTTTTTAATTTTTCGACAGCTTTTAGATATTCTTATCCATATAGAAAAAATGTTGAATTGTTTAAAAAAATTGCAATTACCTATTATTACTTCAACTGCATGTAAGTGCACACGCCTTTGCTTTATAATTTAAAAGAAGTAAATTCACTACAGTTTCGTATTTTCTCCGTGAATAGGTGAAATGAAATAGCCAAACCGGAAAGATGGACAAACTTGTTTCAACAACTTTCTTCAAGATAAAATTACTTCGAGTGGTTGTATCCGACGTCGAAACGAAGATATTCACGCATTGTAGCAGTGGTCAGTAAACAAACAGTTGGTTTCTAGAAAAAGTACCACTTTCTCGACGCTACGTGCTTACACATACGGACATACACTTTGTTGATAAAATGTACACAATGACTTTAATACGAAAAGAAAATATAGGAAACGTTTTAAACAGTTCGGTGTAACGAATTACATAAACCTGGACAGCATTGTGTTAATTGAAATATTTAAGTTGAAGAGTGTCCAATATAACAAACAAATAAGTTATATAAATATATAAATTATATCATTAAATAATATAAGAGCACTACAAAGTGTATGTGTTACACTGAAACCCCAGTCGTTCGTGCTATCTTTTCCTTCTGCAACCTTATGAATATAAGTAACTGACCAAAGACATTCTTCAGTTAAACTCGTTGAGAAAACCGCGATCTGGCTTAAGACAAACATCATTCAACTTACAAAAGTTTCTATTTACTTAAGATAACAAGGTTGCGGAGGTAAAGGTTATCAATCGCGAAAGCCTCACTCAATTTATCGGTAAACAAAAATAATAATCATACATCCAATAACAAAAAATACAGGGGGAATATTTTCTTACAGTATGTTACTAAAGTTGTACGAAGAGTATAGTGTTGATCTTGACATTAAGTTCTTATTTTGACTTAGAAATCAAAATTAATAAAGTATTTCTTATCTTGTACAATTTCTTGTTACCTTGATTTAAGCGTCTGAATATTTCTCAACAAAAAAGAACACATCTTAGACCATTAAAGGATAAACTCTCGTTAATAATGAAAACCTGGCAAAGTGCATTAGATACATAGATAAAGTTGACACGTATCCATTTAGAACCTAAAACATTATAAATCGAAAGGTCGATGCAGATTCCACCATGTCTAGACTAGAACAGAAATTTTGTTTTAATTTTATGCATTAATAATTAAAATAATACTTATCTCTAAGTACCGTGCATCACATTAAGAGACTTTTAACAAAAATTTTTGATCTTGACAATCTTGACGTGGTCTTGTTTTGATCTTGTCTTAAATTAAGTGAATAGTTCTTGAAAATCAGCAATCTGGTAAAACTATTCTTTGTAGTTACTGGCTCAGCTCTTCTTGTCGTTTAGGATCTTCACTTGGCTTAATCAGCATTGACGATAGCATTTGATAAGTAAATAAGCACAACTTGCATTACTTTTCTTTTAAATATATAACTTTATTAATAAATATACATAACCGCACAAGTTTCTCTTCAAATATAAATACCGTGAGAATGAGTCAAACAAAAACACTTTTAAAATGTTGTACCTACTCCATATTTTTATGATCAATTACGAAAGCGAAAAACAGGCAGTGGGCACCTGTTATAATCACAATTTTAATGTTAAATTCTTTTGCTTCTGAAGCTGGAAACTTTAACGGCGTAACTGACCGCACTTTTTTTAATGTTTACATAACGCGATTGAAGAGAAAACCCATAGCTCGGTGCATTCAGACTATAAAAAAGCAAAAACGTTCATAATCAGTGGCCATACTCATTACAAGGTACATATAAAATAATGAAAAACTTATGCAAGTCCATTATAAATTAAAAGGTTACCGGTTTTTAATAGTGAGAAGATTATTATATAACGGACCTTTAACGGCCTCACAAAAATTTCAAGGAAAGGTGAATGTATCACTGTAAATAATATAATACAAGCAAAAGAATACGTACAAATATACTTATTTACCTATCTAAATAATTAATCACTTCGATGATAACTAAAAAGAAATTAATATGCACCTTTATTGTACACAACCTTAACGTATTTGCCGAGGATAAGTTTTTGGAGTTAAGTAAATGCTTTTATTAAATACGTATGTGATAATTATTAATTTATTGGTAAAAATTCGTCTTAGCGGTCCACCATTAGGGGGCCACTGACTATGTACTCTTCGAGCTGAGTCCATCCGCATGACCTTCAAGGTCCGCAAAGGTCAAATAAAGAAGTTGCTCAAAAACGCTCAATTTCAATGAAAACATGCTCCCAACCTAACCAAAACCTAACCTAAACTAACCTAACCTCAAATACACAAACCTGTTTCCAATAGAACTAGTTTTGCAGACTGTTTAGCCGTCAATGACGTTTCCAGGGAACACCGCGCGGAGAACTAGCTTCCAGCCGGTACCCCCAACATGATCCCGAACTGGCACGAATCGCCGCCGTATCCCGTCTCGTCTCTGTCTTTTCTATTCCCAATCAATGTTTTTTTCAAAAATGTTTTTTTTTTTGTTTTGAAAATGAGGACTAAAATTGAGAGAGAGAACTTTACGTTACCATAAGCCATAACCTAACCTAACCTAATCAACACAATTCAAAAGAAATGAAACCTTAATTTAACAAAATGTCTTTTGTGGGACGAGATACGGCGGCGATTCGTGCCAGTTCGGGGTACCGGCTAGAAGCTTTTGCGCGGAGACAGTCAGATTCGTTCCCCTCCCCTTCAGTAAACCTTCATTAGGGGACGCCCTTAAAAGGGCAGTTTCTTCGAGTAATGGCTTAGTTGAAGCGTCCGTACTCGGCAACTATAGCGTCGACAAGGCAGTTGAAAAGAATAACTATTTTATAACGTTTTTTAAGCAACTTCTTTATTTGACCTTCGCGGACCTTGAAGGTCATGCGGATGGACTCGAAGAGTTAAGTCGAATGAAGTAGTCAGTGGCCCCCTAGCGGTGGACCGCTAAGCCGAATGTCAGCCAATTGATTCTCTACACTATTTTATGCAGATGTGAAACAGAAAATTATAAAATTACAGAAGCAAGAAAATAGCCTCAATCAAAGCTGAAGTTAAAATGATGCAAATAAAAGAAGTACTCAATACTTCTTTTTCGATAGCAAGTAATAATATAAAAAGGGGCAATGTAGGTATGGGGATTTAAAAATGCTGTTACATGTATAGAATAATTTCTTTTCTTAGTTGTTTAGAAAGTTTCTTTGTACAGTTACTTAGAAGGGTACCATTTGTATATTTTCTAACTTTTTGTATATCTTGTTGACATTCATAGGTACCACGACTAGTTGTTGAGACGTCTTCTTTGTTCCAGTCACAGTCCTCTTTTTACCATCCACTTTCCCCTAAATAAAATTTATGACCGGACGCCACTTTCATTCCCATTCGAGACGTTAGTTACAACTAATACGAAGAAAGTTGCAGTATCTTCTACTTTATGTCCTGCATGTAATAATTCACATCTTATTTATAAATGTCCCACATTTAAGAGATGGTCAGTAAATCAACTTAATCAGGCAGTCAAAAGGGCCTCTCTTTGTGTCAATTGTTTGTGGCCAAATCATACTGTAAACGAGTGCAGGGCAAGCACCTGTAGAGTTTGTAGTAAGAAACACCATACTTTTCTACACCCTGTGGGGGCCGACAGCGTTCGTATACCTGAAGAACCCTTGGCTATTACCGAAATGTTTGCAATCCTTCTCCCTCGATACAACCAACACCGATGACATCATACCAACCGCTCTAGTACAGATACTGGACAAACCTGTTATCTGCCGTGCAATACTGGACACAGGTTTCACAAAACATTTCATAACGGAAGAATTGGCTACACGTCTACAACTACCTCAGAAGCATCATCAGATACCTATAGGCACTTAAAATGAAATGTCTACAAGTTCTACTTACAGTGTGATTACAACAGTTCAATCACAATGTACTAACTATCAAAAGGCACTGGAATTCCTCACAGTCCCTTCAATAACCACGTTGACTCCAGAACAAGAAATTATTCGGGCTAACGTTCGAATCCCTTGAAATATACAACTGGCGGACCCAGAATTTCACAAACCTGCGCCAATACACATACTAATTGGAGCAGGTACTTCGTTGGCAACACTTTGCCTTGGCCAAATCACATTAACCACCCTACAACAACCGGATCTCGTGGTATAGAAGACACAATTCGGTTGGATTGTAGGTGGAAGCTGGCCCAGACGATACAAAAGGCAACAAGGAGTTAAATGTTTCCTCTCTAATCGTAAGAGCGATATTTCTCGATTCGGGGAAATAGAGGAAAGCTCTTCACCTGACGTATTCCTATCTGAGAAAGAAGCAACAGGTGAAAAACGTTACCAGTCACATATCTACCGACCCAAGCTACAAACTGAGTACCCCAAAGTCATACGAGAGTGCACTGACCAAATATATGACCAAAGTATCTGAGGAAAGCCCAAAGAGTTTCTTTCAGCCACATCAGGCAATGCTTCAGCAAACCAGACTAATCACTAAAATTCGTGTGGTTTTTGACGCCTCTGCCGCGTCCACTAATGGTCTTTCGCTGAATGACGCTTTAATAACGGGACCTACAATACAGGACAACATTGTTACCCATCTACTTTGCTTCCGATTGTACACCCACGTCCTGATCGGTGACATCAAGAAGATGTATCTACAAATACTAATCCGCAAAGAAGATCAGCCGTATTTGGGTGTTCGATGGCGGGAAGAAGATGGGACCATTACTTTACATTGGATTCATACGGAACCTCGTTTATTGAACCCATTCGACTCAAACGGCCTAATTAGAGTAGGCGGAAGTTCAAATATCTCGTATCAACAAAAACATACCATTATTCAGCTCAACTCTCACTACCTTACTAAACTAATTATTAAAAAGGAAAATATTCAAGGCCATTATGCAAGAATTCAAACTGCTGTATATGCACTCCGACAAAAGTACAGACCTGTCGATGGTAGAAGTCAAGTGCGCCAAACAATTAAAAATGGTCTAACTTCCATAAGAGCGGCACCACCATCCCTGGCTGAATATCCAGTTGGTCGGCTACCTGCAGTCCAAACTATTCAGGCTCGTCCGTCCATAAATGCAGGGGTGGATTATTGCGGTCCATTCTATATAAAGAAGAGGCGCCGTCATTACTTATCAGTATCCAAGAGACCTTCCTGCGGTACTCACCTAACTTATCATTACTTATCAGTATCCAAGAAACCTTCCTGCGTTACTCACTTACCCAACTTATCCTACTTGCCGAGGGCAAATCATACCTACTTATCTTACTTATCAAACTAATCCTACTTGCCGAGGGAAAATCACACTTATCATACTTATCCAACAAATCACTCTTACCTTACTTACCAAACCTACTAATTTACTTATCCTACTTATCAAACTAAACTTATCTTACGTATCCAACCCAACTACCCTACCTACCCCTACGTCTCTTCTAATTATTACTCATCATTCGGGAATACACAGGATTTCTTCGAGTTCCTGTCTAGAAAGTTCGACAGGTGTATATATAGTGATCATCTTTGGACCGAAAAACAGTTAGTTGAAGAAAGCATCAGTGCGCGAATTAAAACCGATAATAGACAAAGTGATATAAATAAATTGTTATATAAATAAGTGAATTGTTGTGATATAAATGGTAGTTCTAAGTTAATGTTTAAGTGTTATAAATAGTGTTAAATAAATAATTGTTTAAATAAATACTTTGACTAGAAAATTCGTTACAATTGGTGTCAGGTGTGGGGTCTGCGAATCGACCTCCGGAGAATTTTCTAGTGTAATAAAAACACAAAATAAATAAAAATGCCGAAAAAATTGTTCGAGTTAAAACTCGCCGAATTGAAAAGCGAACTCGAAGAGCTAGACGAAGATACGTCTGGTACGAAGAACATCCTACAGAAGCGGCTCGAGGAGGCATTAATACAAGAAGGTTTCGATCCCAGTACGTATGAATTCGAGGATGAACTGGAAAAGAAATTAAACGAAAACTCAAGGAATCTAGAAGAAAAATTAAATGAAAAGTTAAATAACAACCTTGAAGAATTAAAGGAAAATTCAAAAGTCCTGGAAGAAAAATTAGAAAAATTTGAAGGAAATTTGAAAGAAGAACTGGGAAAATTCGAAGAAGAAACAAGAGAAGAATTAAAAGGAGTAAAGGTTGAACAAGAAGAAATAAACAAAAAGCTGGGGACTTTCGACGAAAGATTGGCTCAAATGGAAGAAATGGTTCTGAATCCGGAAAGACGAGAGATCAGTCACCAACTAACGGAAAAGAGACATAGAGCGGTTGACGGCAAAGAAATCCCCGACGTGAAAGAAGAACAGGTCATATCATCCAAAGTGCATATGAAGCTACCAACGTTTGACGGAAAAACCTCATGGACCACGTTTTTGACGCAATTCGAAGTGGCTGCAAAAGCTTACAAATGGACTTTGGAAGAGAGAGCTTCTTCGCTTGCTCTTGCTCTGCGTGATGGTGCTGGCGAAATTTTGAACACGTTGCCACCGGAAGAATTACTAGACTACCATCGGCTGTACCTGACCGACCATGCCGCGTTGAAATGGCTGCTGAATTTTAAGAACCCCGAGGGCCAAGTAGCCAGATGGATAGAGAAGCTGCAAGAGTACGACTTTGACATAGAACACCGAGCGGGAAGTAGCCATAGAAACGCCGACGCCTTATCCAGATGACCTTGCTCGGATAATTGTAAACACTGTCAACGCGTCGAGGAACACGAAGCCGATTCGGAGCACCACTGGAGCTGCATTCCGACCAAGGACGAAATTTCGAGTCGGCCATATTCCAGGACATCTGTACGATATTGGGCATTCACAAAACTCGTACTACAGCCCTACATCCCCAATCAGACGGCATAGTAGAACGAATGAATAGGACCTAATCTTGGTACTTGTTAATACAAGTACCTGTCCAAAATGGTTACCAAACATCAGCGAGACTGGGATCGTTATCTGCCATTGTTCCTTTTGGCATACCGATCTTCCATACATGAAACCACTGGACAAACACCAGCCAGGGTACTGTTCGGTCGAGAGTTGCGACTACCATGCGACTTAAAGTTTGGATGCAAACCCGGCGAAGACGTAGCTGGAGAAGATTACGTCAGTGAACTCAGAAGACGATTGGACGACATCCATGACGAGATACGTTCCCATATGCAGATGGCCAGTGACCGGATGAAGGACGCATATGACATTAAGGCCACTGATGGAGGATTCCATGAAGAAGACTTGGTGTGGCTTTATAATCCGAAGCGTCAAAAGGGTCTTTCGCCGAAGCTGCAACAAGATTAGGAAGGCCCGTATAAAGTTATCAAACGAATCAATGACGTAATCTACCGAATTAGACGTACTCCCAATGGAAAACCAAGAGTAGTCCACTTCAACCGACTGGCTCCATATGCTGGGGACAACCACGAGGAAGCTCGAGTTAGAGTTGTGCAGGCTCGATCGCCAGGGCCCCAGTACGAAGAATTTATGGCCGAACAAAGCTTACACCGTAAAGCCCGATTTGGAGTCACCACCGACGTTCAGCAGGACTTATTCGCCGTCCCGAAGGAATACTCGCTGGCCCATTGTGTGGCAAGGGATTTGGACATGAGCCGTGGGATTGCCACGGTCTTTCGGAAAAAGTATGGGCGACTACCGATGTTACTCGACCAGATCAAAGATGGAAGAAAAGTATTGCAGTTACTCGATGGGACCCAATCCATCTTCTATCTAGTCACCAAAAGCAAGTCGTCGGAGAAGCCTTCCTACCACTTCTAATGGGACTCCCTGATAGAACTAAGAGAGCAATTGCTGCACGCTAACATCCTGAAGCTAGCAATACCGAGGATCGGATGTGGACTCGATGGGCTGGATTGGAGGGTGGCCAGAAACATGCTGGAGGTTTTGTTCCGATACACTGGTATAGAAATCTTGGTGTGCGCCGGAAATCCACGACGAGGACCGTCACCATTGAAGACCGTTGACTGCCATTTCCACCTGACAACCGGATGCCGAAGCGGATCCACCTGCAAATATCGACATGATCCTCTGAAGGAACGGCAGAATGTGATCCGGGACGAATCACCCTTAAGGAGGGGGTAGTGTAGCAACCAGTGACACAGTAGGTGATGCGATAACAATTTGTGGCATGTACTTGTTATCGCTAACATGCTTACGGCGTAAACACCGCTCACGGTCCTTTTCGTGTTATCAATTTACAAGATGTAAATCATTCTCCTGCGACAAGTAACAAGTTCAATTCTGACGTAATCGAGGACTTTCTAATTATTACTCATCATTCGGGAATACACAGGATTTCTTCGAGTTCCTGTCTAGAAAGTTCGAAAGGTGTTTATATAGTGATCATCTTTGGACCGAAAAACAGTTAGTTGAAGAAAGCATAAGTGCGCGAATTGAAACCGATAATAGACAAAGTGATATAAATAAATTGTTATATAAATAAGTGAATTGTTGTGATATAAATGGTAGTTCTAAGTTAGTGTTTAAGTGTTATAAATAGTGTTAAATAAATAATTGTTTAAATAAATACTTTGACTAGAAAATTTGTTACAGTATATATTTAAATAAATCTATTCCTGTTATCATATATTCTTATTCTCACTTACCTACCTAAACCTACACCAACTACCTATACCACCGTAAAAAAGTAGTATAGGATCATTCATGTAATTTCTACGCGAATGAACAAATGCCGTACAATAAAGTGGGTAGAGGAGAAATGCTAGATATACGTACTTGCAAAGATAGGGATAGAAGGAGGGTTAATGAAAAAAGTAAGATAAATTTACAAAGAAACAGCGGGAATAGTAAGGATAAAGGGTGAGCAGATAGGAAAGTTCTGGATAAACAAGATGGTTAGACAGGGATGTAAATTTAGTGCCCGAATTTTTAATTTTCATCTAAGCGACTTAGAAAATGAAATGTGCAAGGTAAGGAAAGGGGGAAGAGGGGTAGGTTGGACAAAAATATGGTCCGTATCATACACAGATGATATAGTCTTAATGGCGACATTGAGGAATTAGAAGAAATGATAAGAAAGCTGGATAAATATTTTTATTTTTTTATTATGGAATAAACGGGTTATTAACCCTTTACAGAGAATATATATATATATTTATATATATATATATATATAAAGATATTGAGGTATAAGCTTATCTATGGGTATAAGTAAGAATTATGCAGTGATCATAGATATTTGTTAAAAAAGGACTTGAAATTAAATAGCGAGAAATCAAAAATTATGGAATTTGAGAAGAGAGGTAGAAAAGGAAAGGAAAAAAAGAGATAGTATTGAAAGGGATGGAGATAGAAAAGGTGAGGAACTTTTTATATTTGGGGTATATGATAAGGGATAATAATAAGGATGATACTCACATCTCTAATCAAATAGTGAAGGGTATACCAATCATGGGATGAGTGTGAGGAATAGGATAGAACAGGGGTGAGCAACCTTTTTAATCAACGGGCCAATTTAAAATTTAAAATTTTTTGGCGGGCCGCACATAAAGTAACACTTTCGTGCATCACTCAGTCTTGATCTTGATAAACTAATGTTTGAAATAAAATTTATTTTATCAGGAAATGCTATTTCTACAACAGCAGTCATTCTTTTATCATCTCTCCGTCCGCAAAGATTTTCTTTTTTTTGCCAGTATTTGATTAAACTTATCTATACGGAGTTGTCCTGTTACGTTTTTATATTATTGTTCATGTTTTGTATCGTAATGCCTTTTTATGTTATATTCTTTTAATGTCGACACAGTCTCTGAACATATTAAGCATACAGCCTTATCTTTGACGAAAGTGAAATAATAATCAAATTTCCACTTTTCTTGGAAATGCCTGTGCTCATCTGCAACCTTCCGTTGTTTTGTTTGCATTTCCGATGGGCTATTATGTATTACAAATTTGAAAGTTTAAAAAAATTGTAGGAAAACCTAACCGTCACATAAAATTGTTTCGGTTTATAGTCTGTACTACAATTTTATTTTAATTAATATAGAAAAGAAATAGACCTAGAGGAGGGGGGAACATTAGGAATAGGGAAAAGCAACAGGTATGACAAAGAGAGAAATAAGGCTATGGAGAAATTAAAAATTCAAAAGCAGGCGATAGAGTGGAGAAAGGATGATAAAAATATTTGTGGAATGTGAAAAACAGATGAGCAAGTTCGTAATGGAGCATGATTTAAAAAATTTGAGATATGCGGTTGGACTAAGAGAAATTATGTGAACAGTAGATACCAAAGTATTTAGAAGTAGCGAAGGATATAAGTATATTAGCTAGGTTTAGGACAGAGAATGAATTCAGGAGATAGAAACATTGGAGAAAGAAGATGCAGAGTATGCGATAGAGAGGTAGAATAATTAAGGCACGTTTTTGGAGGATGTGAAGAAAACGGGTTATGGGAAGAATGTTAATGGAGGAAGACTGAATCTATTGAGGAAAATAATTAGAAAAAGAATTGCAGGATAAGTAGGAGATAGGAAGTGTGGGAAAGGAGGGTTTGGTGTAGTAGTAACTAGTTGAGTTAAGAATTTTTGTTCAGTTTTTGTTTTTTTTTTTATAAATGACGGTTTAAATAAAGCATTATATACGTATATAAAAAGGGGGCTTCAACTCTTAACTATTTAGAAGTTCTGGATCTTTACAAGTTGGTTCTGGTTAAGATAATAAATAAATATTATATATGGAACTTTTTTGGTGAGAAATATAAACGACACATTTTGTAATGCAACTCGAGGAATTGAGTATTTTATTCGAAACTAGTTTTGTATATGTCGAATAGATATGAAGACCGTTTTTGTACTCAGTGGACTCCTAGCAAAATAAAATACTAAAACATATTTTAAATTATCATATTTCAATTAACAAGACGTTAAGTTTTTTCCTATGCACGAATCATGAAATTTTTCGAATGGATATGGTTCCACACACGAGCATCGCCTAACCTTTCAAATTTTAAGTGAAATTTCGTTTTCTGTTTTGTCTTTTAATAGTAATATTCACTGTTCAGGTGTGAGGCATTGTCTTTTGAAAAATAGTGAAAACCCTGATGTCGCCTTGATGTCATTTGGCACTCTCCTGATTTATTTGTCTTACCTCGAGAAATTTTGATCTCTACATTAAATATTTCAACTATTCCATGTGCATAATGCCTACTAAAATATTAAAAATTTTTCAACCTGAAGGCAACAAAATTTTGTAGTTGAATTTTTTGTTAGTTTTTTGTGTTTACCAATTAAATTAATATAATTTAATTTAAATAATATGTGGAATTATAAAAAGTTAATGCCTCATCAATTTGCTTTCAATTATTTGGGCTTTCTGTCTTCCAAGTTACATGTAACTTTAGTCTTCAAAAATAAAAGTTTATTCGCATAGAAGCAAAAAATCCTTATAGCAAACTACTGATAAAACAATTATTTTTTAAAACGAGTAGTATTCAAGAGGCGAGATATATCCAAGAACTTAATTAATCTTATCTAAATTAGTTTATCAACTTGTTCATGAACATTGTATCGTATCTCATATGAGCATTTTGTTCTTAATATAATTTTAATTTTGAAAACAAAATAAGATAAAATCAATTCTTGATTATTGTGATAGTTTTATATTCGTTAAAGAGTACTTAAAATAGTCAATCTTATCTTATATTTAAATGATAGGGGTTCCGTAACCAATTTCATTAGAATTTATATCGTATGTTCAATTTAAATGGGACCTCGACTCTAAATTAAGTATTTACTGTTCGTTTGCTTCTATTTGAATTCTTATAATTAAGGTTTAGGAATGTGCGTTAAACATATTATACCTACAACAGAACTTAATAGCCGCAGAGATATATTTATATCTAACTGTGTGCACTACATAATAATATTTTCTAATGACAGTGATAATTCTACTTTTCCGGTCACATTGCATTAAAATAGGTGCAGCCTGTGATAGAGACTAGTGAGTTGTTTTACATCCTTTTTTTCTATAATAAATGATACCATTAGATTACGGTAAATCATTATAATGTAACCACAAGTAACGGTCCTTGGTAAGGGAGTTATGCATTTGGTGTTATTTTATATCAAAGTTACAACGCTCTAAACAAGAATAGACCGCAAATTATAACTACATTTATAAATAACATCATAATATGTCTTTAATATACATGGTGATCACTGATCCTTATTTTATACATTTATCTACTTATTACTGGAATTTCAGTTAAAAATGCGTTAAAATCTAGACATACTAAAAAGTAAATACAGAAATTTTATGGTAGATACTTTTGGTCAGCTACTTGGAAATGATATCAAGTGAAATGATAAATATTAATGGTCACCCTGTAAGTATGAAAATATATTATAATCAGTTAGAAAGCCGGTAAATCTAATCAAAAATTGCATTTGATTATAGGTACGTAAATGTATGTATTGTTAAATAGAGTTCAAAATAGGATAAATTCACATGAGTCACACCGATTCGCACTCGACCACTTCATACGTAATAATGCGTCTCCCGCGGGGCCTCGATCCCGTCCCCCGTCCTGTCGTCGATCATGCTTGGGGTCTCCCCGATGATGACGTACGTTTGTTTTATTTTGATGATAATATAGAATTCCAACAGTATACATATCAGGAATAATAAATTAATTATCGTTACACGCTTATTTTGATTCATAAATGGAAAATAAAAATCTTAAAGGAATGCAACTCTCACCTTCACTTTCATATAATTAGCATTCAAACAGTTAAACAGACCAAATTCTGTTTTATGTGGTAACATGCGATTTGAAGAGGTATGTACCTACATACTTCTACATACGTACGAGTATGAAACCAGAGGCAGATTTGCTTTAACGCATCATTACTTAATAAACGTATTTTTTACATACAGTTACTTAATCATAAAAATTTCATTAGGATAGATAGAACGGATGATAGTTTATTGAAATACGAAGAATATCTTGAAATCTTTTCAGTTCTACTCATATTTTGTACATTAATTAATTCTATATATAACCTTCAAGGTGAATTCGAAGACGATCACTTTATATACACCTTTCGAAATTTCTGGTGTCCGCACATGTGACTCGTTTGTTATATGCATAATACCCATTGGGCCTCCCTGAAACTCCACTTCATTTTTGTACACCAAGAGCGCATGTTGTATTGTATCAAGATTAATTAATAAATTCATTTTATACATTTAACAAAAAGCTTATTATTAAAAAGCTTCAACATATCATTTAATTTGTCTTACAGAACTTCTGAATTTTCCTTTAAATTTTCTTCCAGATTCTTTGAATTCTCATTTAGTTTTTCTTCCAGAACTTTTGAATTTTCCCTTAATTCTTCAAGATTTTCCTTTAGTTTCTTTTCCAATTCGTCGACAAATTCATATGTGCTGGGATCGAAGCCTTCTTGTAGCAAAGCCTCCTCGAGCCGCTTCTGTAGGATTTTTATTACACTAGAAAATTCTCTGGGGATCGATTCGCAGACCCCACACCTGACACCAATTGTAACGAATTTTCTAGTCAAAGATATTTATTTAAATAATTATTTATTTAATACTATTTATATAACACTTAACACTAACTTAAAACTACTATTTATATTAGAACAATTCACCTATTTATATAACAATTTATTTATATCACTTTTGTCTATTATTTATAATTTTCGTTCGCGCACGGATGCTTTCTCACAACTACTGTTCTCTGACCCAAAGACGATCACTCTATATACACCTTTCGAACTTTCTGGATGATTCGAAAAGGAAATCCTGATTATTCCCGAATGATGAATAATAATTAGAATGTCGTCGATGATTCCAGAATTGATCTTGTTACTTGTCGCTGGAGCTTGTAAGTTTAGGTTAATAAAGGGAAGTCGTTCGCTGTGGCTGTGTCGTAAACATGTTAGCGATAAGAAGTACATGCCTACAAATTGTTATCGCACACACGTACAGTGTCACTGGTCGCTACATAATATATAAAAATTTCGTGTCACGGTGTTTGTAATTTAACTCCTCCGAAATTATTTGTCCGATTTTCGTGAAATTTTGTGTGCATATCGGTTAGGTCTGCGAATCGGTTAACATTTATTTTTTATCCCCCTAAATGTTAAGGGTGGTCCACCCCTAAATTTTTTTTAGTTTTTAGACAAAATTTTTTGTTTTTATTTTTTATGATACAGCATACAAAAATACATACAACCCTTAATTTTCGCCCTCCTACGATCAACCCCCATTTTTTAATACCGATTTAGTACTGTAATAATCTTCAACTCTCAGTGGTCGATAACTGATCAATTATTATCAATCGATTAGTCATCCCCGCCAAGCGTCTACTGATGTCACTACTCACCCAGCAAACAGCACGGAGTGGGGATGAGAATGAAGCAGATCTTTTTAGAATGTTATAGGCATGTGGCGGTAAACGCACTTTTTGTAAATATTTTGTATATTTTATTTCAAATTTATTTTTCTTATTGTGTTTGTAAATATCATTTTAATATAGACTTCTTCTTATCTTGTGCATGCCTTTGTTTCCTTTCTATTGTTCCACTATCGCTACTTTTACCTAGAATTTTACACTCACCTGTACCAGCATGCATCCCTTACTAATAGCTGGTTTTACCCTTAATTGCTTTCTTCTGAATTCTGTACTTTCCTATCTATTCAATTCTACGTATTTATACAACCAGTGTCATCATCCTTACTCTTACTACTTTTCTTTCTATCACATCTATTTTACTAACAACCCTTTTGTATAAATACCCTCTAAATTTCCTTTCTCGACACAGTCTACGCTTCGCTCCAGTATTAGTAAGTTGTTTATATTGTTTATATTTATTTTGTTGTCTTTGTTGTTTTCTATTCTTGCTTGTGAAATTTTGTCATTTGATTTTCCACTTTTGCATCTTTCATCTTTGTTATTTGTATGTATCTTCATTTCATGTTTTGTTCATTTCTGTACATAAAGTGTTATTTGTGATTGTTAGTGTTTTTGTTTATTTTGTTAATATTTTTATTAATATTAACTTTAAAGACGCTAAAGTGGTGACCCCGATATAAGTGCAATTAACAATTTTGTGCTAAGTGAACTAACATTTACAAACAGAACTATGTCTACCCAAAAAAGTGCATCGCGTAGTGCGGAAGATACGACATCCATCGACCGCGTTGCCGTAAAAATGCCAGCTTTCATCCCTTCGGACCCAGAGCTTTAGTTTTCGATGTTAGAAAGCAGTTTCGACGCAGCAGGAATAGTCCAGGATAGCACCAAGTTCGGTTACGCATTAAGTGGACTTGAACAGAAATACGCCCTCGAAGTTCGCGATACCATCATAAAACCGCGTAGTGAACGAACCTACGAACTTTTAAAAAACGAACTCATCAAACGTATGGGTGCATCGCAACATCAAAACATCAAGCGACTACTTGAGAACGAGCCACTTGGAGATCGCAAACCAACGCAACGCAACCTCGCCGGCAATGAATTCCCCGAGGAAGTCCTACAAAGCCTTTGGTTAACTCGTCTACCTAAGCATATCCAGGCCCTGTTAGCCGCTCACAAGGACTTGCCCCTGGAAAAGACAGCAGACATCGCAGACACCATCATCGAAGCGTATGGACAATTCAACAACGTCGCAGAAACTTCCACGACGAACAGAACAGTAAACAGCAGGTTAGATTATTTGGAAAATGCATTAACAACAGCGCTGCAAGAACTAGCTGCCATAAAAATCAACCAAGGACCGCCACACCAACCTCGAAGTTTCCGAACAAGATCACGATCGCGATCACATTCACGATCGAGAAGCGAAATTTGCTGGTACCATCATCGTTTTGGCAATAATGCTAAAAAATGTACAAAACCCTGCAAATTCGAAGGCAATTCACCGGGAAACGACATGGGCAGTCGTTGATGGCGACCGACGACAGCAGCCCTGCACATTCACGCCGATTATTTATTAACGATGGATCAACGAAAATAAAGTTCCTTATCGACACTGGTGCCGACATCTGTGTGTTCCCACGTTCGCAACTTCCGGAACCAAGAGAGAAGTCCAATTACGAGCTCTCCGCTGCAAATGGTACCACCATCTCAACATATGGAACACTAACGTTAACCCTTGACCTAGGACTCCGACGACAGTTCACATGGCGATTTACTGTGGCTGACGTTTCGAAGCCAATTATCGGCGCTGACTTTCTTGCACAGTTTGGTTTACTGGTTGACATGAAACACAAACGTCTTCTGGATTCAACCACTCATCTCACGTCCCACGGGAAGGTGATTGAGTGTAAGACACCATCCATAAAGACTGTATCGGGCTCGTCACCGTTCCATGAGCTGTTGCAACAATTTCCGGGAACAACCCGACCAGGAGGCACTCCCACGTTTACAGCCCACTCGACGAGGCACCACATCATTACCACACCAGGACCACCCGTCGCGCAACGACCACGACGACTCGCTCCCGACAAGTTGCTAGCCGCTAAGAAGGAATTCGAGGCAATGTTAAAATTGGGCATCGCTCGTCCCTCTAAGAGTCCCTGGGCATCACCGCTTCACATGGTCCCGAAAACAGGTGACGAATGGAGACCGTGTGGCGATTATCGCGCCCTAAACGCCAGAACGTGTCCCGACCGGTATCCTGTCAAACACATTCAGGATTTTTCCCAGTCACTCAGCGGGAAGACCATATTTTCTACGATAGATTTGGTTCGCGCATTTAACCAAATCCCAGTCGCTGAACAGGATATCCCAAAAAACGGCAATTACAACACCTTTTGGTCTGTTTGAATTTACGCACATGAGCTTTGGCCTGCGCAATGCTGCACAAACGTTCCAACGTTTCATCGACGAGGTCCTGCAAGGTTTAGAATTTTGCTATGCCTATATAGATGACATCCTTAATGCGTCACAGTCGATGGAAGAGCACCTAAACCACCTACGGACACTAATTGGGAAACTACAGGAATATGGTGTAATCATTAATCCTTCCAAATGTGTATTCGGCAAACCGGAAGTCAAGTTCCTTGGCTACCTTGTTTCTGGTACCGGTACGCATCCGTTGCCTGACAAAGTGGACGCTATTCGATCGTTCCCGCTTCCCCAGACTGTAAAAAAGCTACGCCAATTCCTAGGCATGATAAATTTCTACCGTAGATTCATCCCGAAGGCAGCAGAAATCCAAGCGCCACTCAACGACCACCTACAAGGCAATGTCAAAGGAAATCATCCTGTATTGTGGACGCCAGAGTCTACGAAGGCATTCGAAGCTTGCAAAGAAGCTTTGTCACAAGCTACGCTGCTAGCTCACCCCAAACCTTACGCGATCCTGGCAATATTCACTGACGCTTAAAACTACGCCGTTGGAGCAGTACTACAGCAACACGTTGACAACCATTGGCAGCCCTTAGATTACTTCTCCAAGAAATTAAGTTCTGCCAAGCTAAACTACGCTGCTTACGATCGTGAATTGCTTGCAATATATCTCGCAGTGAAGCATTTTCGTTACATGGTGGAAGGACGTCTGTTTACTATTTTTACGGACCACAAACGCTTTTCGAAAAAAACATGACCAGTGTTCCCCTCGTCAAGTCAGGCTCCTCGATTTCATCGCGCAATTTTCGAGCGACGTCAGACACATTTCTGGCGCAGACAATGTCGTCGCAGATGCATTATCCCGTGTCTACCCTGGACTACGAGGCGCTTGCAGAAGCACAGAAGACGGATCCCGAATTGCAGCAATTTCTTACCGACGATTCATCACTTAAACTGAAGCTTCTACAGATTCCTGGCACTGTTACATGAGTTTTTTGCAAAATTTAATGCGCGTCGCCCGACCCTTCATCACGAAAGACTTTCAGAAAACAGCATTTCACTCCGTACACGACCTTTCGCATCCTGGAGTTAACGCGACGGTCACGCTGGTAACACAACGTTATATTTGGCCGTCAGCTAAAAAAGATGTCCGACAATGGGCCCGTTCGTGTGTAGCTTGTCAACGGTCGAAGATAACTCGACAAGTATCCGCTCCCGTTGGTACGTTTCCGCCAACATCTTCCAGGTTCGACCACATACATATCGACATAGTTATCATGCCGTCGTCCGAAGGTTGTAGATACTGCCTTACGATGGTTGATCGCTATTCGAGATGGCCCGAAGCCGTTCCTATCCCTGATCAGGAAGCATCTACCGTTGTCCGTGCCTTGTACGACAGTTGGATTGCCAGATTCGGGACTCCTTTGCGAATCACCTCCGACCAGGGCCGACAGTTCGAGTCGTATCTTTTCAAACAGCTAAATCGTTTACTAGGTAGTTCTCATCTTCGCACAACAGCCTATCATCCTTCGGCTAATGGCATGGTAGAACGACTACACCGACAACTAAAAGCAGCCATCATGTGCCACCAGAACAATTCCTGGACCCGAACGCTGCCGACCGTACTACTAGGGATTCGTTCTGCCTGGAAAGATGATCTACAAGCCACTGCAGCTGAAATATTGTACGGAGAGACGTTACGACTTCCTGGTGAATTTTTAGGATCAAATCCCGATTCAACCATTCACAAGGACGCATCCGAATTCGTTAAAGAACTTCGTGCAATACAATAGGCGTTACGACCAACTCGAGAACGCCGCCATGGGGATAAAAAGACCTTTATCTTCAAAGACCTTGCAACAACCGATCAGGTCTTTATTCGTCGCGGAGGCCCAAAGGAAACACTGCAGCAGCCATACGAAGGGCCATATACTGTTGTAAAGCGTGCGGACAAAACCTTTGTCGTGAACGTCAAGGGCCGCGACATAACGGTTTCAATCGACCGTCTTAAGCCGGCCTACGTCGTTGCAGAACCACCCGCCACCCTAACAAACCAGGAGGACTTCCCTGTGGACATCCCTGTGCTACATCAGCCTTCAGAAGAGCAGACCCATTCAACAACCAGGTCCGGCAGGCGTGTTCGTTTTCCTGATCGCCTACAGGCTGGTGTTTCGTAACGCTCTGTTACTAGCAGGGGGGTACTGTGGCGGTAAACGCACTGTTTGTAAATATTTTGTAAATTTTATTTCAAATTTATTTTTCTTATTGTGTTTGTAAAAATCATTTTAATATAGACTACTTCTTATCTTGTGCATGCCTTTGTTTCCTTTCTATTGTTCCACTATCGCTACTTTTACCTAGAATTTCACACTCACCTGTACCTGCATGCATCCCTTACTAATAGCTGGTTTTACCCTTAATTGCTTTCTTCTGAATTCTGTACTTTCCTATCTATTCAATTCTACGTATTTACACAACCAGTGTCATCATCCTTACTCTTACTACTTTTCTTTCTATCACATCTATTTTACTAACAACCCTTTTGTATAAATACCCTCTAAATTTCCTTTCTCGACACAGTCTACGCTTCGCTCCAGTATTAGTAAGTTGTCTATATTGTTTATATTTATTTTGTTGTCTTTGTTGTTTTCTATTCTTGCTTGTGAAATTTTGTCATTTGATTTTCCACTTTTGCATCTTTCATATTTGTTATTTGTATGTATCTTCATTTCATGTTTTGTTCATTTCTGTACATAAAGTGTTATTTGTGATTGTTAGTGTTTTTGTTTATTTTGTTAATATTTTTATTAATATTTACTTTAAAGACGCTAAAGGCAGTTCAAATATGTTCTAAGAAGTAAAAGAATGTTTTATTATAACATTTCTGAATGATTTGGCAATGTTCAAGAATTTTCCAAAATCTTGAAGATCATTGAAGAATGTTTCAGAATGTTACAAAAAGTTAGAGAATGTTTTGAATCATTATGGGATGTTCTGGATAGTTCTAAATTCGCGAATATTCGAGAATGTTCCATCAAACGTGTAATATATTCTTACCCGGGCAACGCCGGGTATTGCTGCTAATATCTATATATATATTAGACATCTATTCGTGTTTTCACAAAAGTATAATGTATTTTAAATAGTCATTAATAACATAAATGTAGTATCTCACTATAATCGCAACGATGGACTTCACACCTCTTCTAGGTTCCCTAATAATACAAACTCAAAAATTTGGCAAAATAGCGGATAAACAACATGAATTAATTAACCAGGAATAGTAAATTAAGTCAACATAACCTTAAACAGATACGTGGATAATTAAGTGGTAATTAAGTGCTAATAACGTGCATTTTTACTTTTCTGCAACATAATTGGAATTGTTTAAACAATTAGAATGAGTTTTTGTTTATGGAAAATAAGACTGCTAATCATGTGTTTTACTTAATGAGAAAGAAAATTTTCAGTGCAATTTTTTGACAAGTACTGTTCTGTTAGCTTATAATCAAATCAGTAGAGCATAACCAGAACTATTATGTTAAGCAATGAAAATGGACTTTTTGCTTTAGCTAAGCGCTAATTAAGTGACTTAATGAAAAATTAAATTCTGTAGGAATTTTTTCATTCTGCTAGCTTAAGATGTACCTACTCATAAAAACATGAACGGAAAACTGCTTATACAATGAACGGGAGCATTATGTTTACACAGTGGGTAGTTAAGTGCTCATTAACCGCTATTTATGCTTTAAAATGGGCTTTTTCTCCACCTAAGACTTACGTGCTCATTAAGTAATAATTAAGTGTCCCAATTAAAAATTTAATTCTACGGAAAGGAGGGGTATCGATAAGCTAGGGAAAGTGACACCTTTAGAAAAAAATTAAAAATATGTTTTTTGAATAGAATGAGCCTTATACGTAATAAAAATACAATTTATTCTCCAAAAATATCTTCAATTATTTTTAAAATACTATTTAAATAAATATGCATTCTTCTAAAATATTTTGAATTAAACATGCATTTGTTAGTTTGGCATGCAATTAATTATATATAATAGAAGTGACTACGTTTACTTCACAGGAAATATCGATAGACTGTGGTCAAAATGGCGTTTTTTTTTGGATAATTATACTTTTTTTTACTGTATCAAGTTTTTTTAGACATGAGCGCATTTTTTTTAGCATTTTAATTTTTGTATTTTTATGTTCGCTGACGTCTAAAGAACAACATATAAAGAAATCACGATGCTAAAAAATGGGCTCATTGTAAAATTGTCATATCAAATACATGAAACCAACGTACAGCGCGTCATCAATTATAGTCAGTTTGTGCAAAATGCAACAGCGAACTCCTCCGAGTACGGATGATCAGATGATTCTGATACAGAATAGATATATTATTATCAGTATATTTTGTTTCATTTTATTATAACGTATGATTTCTTGTATGCTAAACCTACAAATGTAAGTTTAATTTAAAATATTTTAAAATAATGCAAATTTATAAATTATTAAAATGTGGTGGCGCTGGTATAGTCTACACGTTATTATTACTGCTCCGCTTTATTTCTGCAACTATTTTGTTTATTTGCACTAAAAGAATATTTTATTTTTAATCCAATATCAACTTCTAATTACATCAGATTCAGCTTATTGAATCCTACAATTACTGCAACTTGTCTGAACTCAGTGTTTTTTCTCTCACTTGGTCCTGTTCCTAACTTAGAATGAACAACTTTATTTGCCGCTATTGTAATAAGAAGATTGTTAAGGAAGTGAAGCACTGTTTAAAGTGTAATGAATCCATTCATCCCTCGTGCGGTAACACCAAGTGCCAAACTTCCAAACCTGGTATTTATCGTTGCTGCTCGAGGACAGACCCGTTGCTGCCTCGCCCACCGAAAACCGAATCTGCTGCTACCTCGGCCTCATCTTCTCGTTCTGTTTCTCCAAGCATTCTAGATGACAACATTGACGATACTCAGGCTCCGAATACTGAACTGGATCTCTTGTCTGCTACTAATTTGTCAACAACAGGCTCGCTCGAAGAAAAACTCACTTGCGAGTACTGTAACTAAAATGCAGCAAGACATTAGAGAAATCCAGGCTGATAATGCGAAAACGAAAGCTAAGGTTAACAACATCAATGTGGACCTCTCCAAGTCAAGAGCAACTATTGAAAATTTCTCGAAGGAACTCCAAGTCTTGGATGATAATGTTACAGACCTCAGCTTGCAAATTGCAGATGTACATAACAAACAAGCTGAGTATGGCTGATCTCAAAGCTGAGATTATTCATGAGGTTAAGGATCGACAGGTAAGATCCAGAAACATTATCCTTTTTAAGGTGGAGGATAGGTCGGATACCAGTGATAAGGAGTTGATCAACAAGTGTCTCTCTAATCTATTCACATCATAGGTACCCTCGTTTACTCACTTTCGCCTTGGCAGGAAATCAGACAGCAAAGTTCGACCGCTTAAACTTATTCTTCCTACCACAGAGGTTGTCATGAATATCCTTAAGAATCGTGAGTTAGTGTTTGGGAAGGAGATACAGTGTAGGTCTGATCAAACAACCTATCAACGTGAGCATCTATCTACAGTATTAGCTGAACTAAGAGAAAAACAGGCTAATGAACCGAATAAATGGATGATGCGTTATATTAATGGTACACCTAAAATTGTTCCCAGTGACACAATGCAAAAGCACACTTATGCTGGTCAACTGTCGCTATCAAAAAACCGATTTTTCAAGATAATACATAATAGATAGTTTGGTTTCGAAATCAGCCATAAAAATTTCGGCAAGGACGGGCGAGAGAGGAATAAAAAAAAATCAAAATTTTACTTCAAAATAATGAATCCTTCAGCACCAGTTATTTATGGACTACCAAAAATTCATAAGACAAATAATCCACTACGGCCAGTTCTTTCTTTCACCTTAGCTCTTACTTATAAACTTTGTAAATTCGCAAATAGACTATTATTAGATAATTTTCCGTGCAATTCTACTTATAATGTTAAAAACTCCCTCGATTTTGTCAATAAAGTAAAAGATATAGAATTAACTATTAATAGCATCTTAGTCTCGTTCGATGTGACTAGTCTGTTTACTTCCATCCCAGTTTCGGACCTTACAAATATCTTATCTACCCTAATCAACAACAGTTCCTTCAATCCAACAGAAAAAATTGAATTTTTGAATATTATTAATTTATGCGTAGAACAAAGCTATCTAAATTTGAACAATAAATTTTATAAACAATGCGAAGGGCTCCCGATGGGTTCTCCTCTCTCGCCCGTCCTTGCCGAAATTTCCATGGCTGATTTCGAAACCAAACTCTTTAATAGTAAAAATCCAGTAATAAAAAACATAACAACATGGTGGCGATATGTGGATGACGTTTTTTGCATATGGTCAGGTAGTAATATACAATTGTCGAATTTCCTCAACCTGTTAAATTCCTTCAATAAAAACATACAATTCACAATGGAATTAGAAATCAACAAAACATTGAATTTTTTAGACCTATCCGTCAGTCGAATATCTTACCAATAACAAAATAGACGTAGTCATACCATCATGTTCAATTCAGTCAAAAAATATAAAACACACAGTATTCCACTCTCTTATTTTTAGATTAATTAATATCCCTCTCAGTAAAGAAAATTTCAAAAAAGAACAAAATACAATTAAACAAATTGCTTTCAATAACGGTTACAACGTGAACTTAATAGACTACATTTTGAGACGTAAACTAAAACAACTAACCCGTAATAAGCTATACTAAAACTATCAAAAAGAAAAACCAGATAATTTATTTTGCTATCTAAATTATATACCAACAACAACGGATTACTTGTAAAGGAAAACACATGTTTTAATTTTCACTAATTTATTTTAACTTAACAATTGTTTCGCTACACTGTAGCTTCATCAGAAGTAGATAGATACTTAGACTACTAACGAAAACTTATCTAATTTATACTAATTTGGGTTAGGATTGTAAGAGGGGCGGGGGAACAAATTGAGTAATGGGGAATTATTTAAATCTAGTTGGTCGTTTAACAGTAAATCTGTTTTTTTGAATTTATTTATTTCCATTGTTTCTAATAATAACAACTTTTTATTGTTTGTTTCTGTATGTAAACTAGCATATTTGGTATTAAAATTATGATTTTCTAAAATTAGGTGCTTTGCATAGTTGGAATCTAGTTTTTTATGTTTAAATGACCTATAATGTTCGTTGACTCTTTTCTTGAAATTTATTTTTGTTTTCCCTATATAAATTTTATCGCAAGAACCACAATTTAATTTATAAATACCTGATTGGTAATCTATATCGTTTTTATCTTTATTATTTTTTATAAATCTAGAAACTGAATTATTAGTTTTAAATGCAACGTTAATGTTGTTTTTGCATAATATGTTTTCAATAACTTCTGAGGGGTGACCTAAATATGTTAATGAGACGTACTTTTTATTTTCAATATTAAAATTAGGATACACTGATTGTATAGCTAATTTAAATTTAATTTTATCGAATAATTTTTCTACTAAATCATTACTATAGTTGTTGTTGTAGGCAATTTGCTTTATGATGTTCAATTCTTTTTTATAATTTTCTGAAGACATAGGTACTTTTAACAATCCATATAACATACTATGAAATGCGGCATGTTTATATTGGTAAGGGTGTGTTGATGTATTATTAATTACTGTATCTGTATGGGTTGGTTTGTGGAATATTGCAAAATCGTGTTTATTATTAATTCTTGAAATAGTTAAGTCTAGGAAATTTAAAGTAGCATTTTTCTCTATTTCCACAGTGAACTTTATATTTGAGTGTAAATTATTTATTTGTTCTAAGAAGATATTTAATTGTCTTTGTGAGCCTGTAAAGCAAACAATCACGTCATCAACATACCGATACCAATACAAACAACTTTTGAACAGCGGTAGTAATTGAATTTGTGTTTCCAAATGATACATAAATATCTCCGCAAATAAAGGGCTAATGGGATTACCCATCGTTAAGCCTTCATTACAACTATATATTTCAGAATTAAATTGAAAATAATTTTGTTTTATACATAAGTCTACTAAACTAATAATTTCATCTATAATTATCTTATCTATTTTATTTATATTTAACAAATTACTTATAATATTTCTAACTTCTAAAGGTGGTACTGATGGAAATAAATTTGTAACATCGAATGATATTAATTTAGAATTTTGTGGTAAATGTATATTCTTGATCTTATTTATTACATCTAATGAATTTTTTAAAGTAAACTTATTTTCAAAAAAACAATATTTATTGAAGATCGAAATCAGATATTTAGATAATTTATACGAAGGTGCCGAATTGAACGAAACTACTGGCCTTATTGGCATATCCTGTTTATGAATTTTCATGAAAGAATACAATTTTGGTGCTTGAGGATTAGGATTAATCAACTTGTATATGTCTTGTTTGTCAATTATATTCTGTATATTTTTTATCGTATTTTTGATATCTATATAAATAATTTATACTCAAATATAAAGTTCACTGTGGAAATAGAGAAAAATGCTACTTTAAATTTCCTAGACTTAACTATTTCAAGAATTAATAATAAACACGATTTTGCAATATTCCACAAACCAACCCATACAGATACAGTAATTAATAATACATCAACACACCCTTACCAATATAAACATGCCGCATTTCATAGTATGTTATATGGATTGTTAAAAGTACCTATGTCTTCAGAAAATTATAAAAAAGAATTGAACATCATAAAGCAAATTGCCTACAACAACAACTATAGTAATGATTTAGTAGAAAAATTATTCGATAAAATTAAATTTAAATTAGCTATACAATCAGTGTATCCTAATTTTAATATTGAAAATAAAAAGTACGTCTCATTAACATATTTAGGTCACCCCTCAGAAGTTATTGAAAACATATTATGCAAAAACAACATTAACGTTGCATTTAAAACTAATAATTCAGTTTCTAGATTTATAAAAAATAATAAAGATAAAAACGATATAGATTACCAATCAGGTATTTATAAATTAAATTGTGGTTCTTGCGATAAAATTTATATAGGGAAAACAAAAATAAATTTCAAGAAAAGAGTCAACGAACATTATAGGTCATTTAAACATAAAAAACTAGATTCCAACTATGCAAAGCACCTAATTTTAGAAAATCATAATTTTAATACCAAATATGCTAGTTTACATACAGAAACAAACAATAAAAAGTTGTTATTATTAGAAACAATGGAAATAAATAAATTCAAAAAAACAGATTTACTGTTAAACGACCAACTAAATTTAAATAATTCTCCATTACTCAATTTGTTCCCCCGCCCCTCTTACAATCCTAACCCAAATTTGTATAAATTAGATAAGTTTTCGTTAGTAGTCTAAGTATCTATCTACTTCTGATGAAGCTACAGTGTAGCGAAACAATTGTTATGTTAAAATAAATTAGTGAAAATTAAAACATGTGTTTTCCTTTACAAGTGACCATTAATTTTCATCAAGTGAACCAAGACATGATTAATTAAAACAACGGATTACATAAAAAATAAACTTTAACCCCTAAATTTAAAAGTCATAGTAACGAACAAACAAAAACTGAACAATATTTTGGTAAACAACAAAAGCAAAAGGGAGGTCCTAAGTCATAGTGGAATCTATCAAATACAATGTAATGATTGCGAAGCCATCTACATTGGACAATCGGGTAGGGCGATAAAAAATAAGTACATTGAACATTCTAATAGCATAAAAAAGAAAATACCATCTACTGGTATGGCTGATCATTGTATAACCCATAACCACAACTTTACCGAAAATAATATAAAAATATTACACAAAGAACCTAAAGGCCAAAAATTGAATGTATTGGAAAATTTAGAAATAAGAAGCCATTCATAATAAAAAAGCTATAGTAAACAATCAAACAGAATTATGCTCCTCAAATTTACCTTTATTATTACTTTTCTAATAATCAATTCTTAAATATTTCATACAGGTAAACATTTTATTTATTAGACCTAAAAACCCAATATAAATTGTCTTCGTATTATTAATTTTAACTAACCTCATTACCATTTAACCTTATGTAGTGCATTAGGATAATTAAATCGGTAATACCGAATTCTTGTAATTAACATAATGTTGTACAAATCTATATTGTATTCGTAATTACGTGTTTGTCTATTTGAACCCATATATATATTATTGAACATGTACTTTAATTTTAGTATAATCTACTCTGTACTCTTGATAATGGCCTTTGGCCGAAACATATGTTGAGTTCTTTATCAATAAAATCTGTGAAAACTTAGCCAAGTAATTTTTGTTATACTTGATTCGTCAACTTGATCTTGTTTTCTCCAATATGAATGGTGTAATGTGTGATTTTTCTTTGGATCCACTAGTCACAACTGATAAGTACCATCCTCCTCTAGTCATTATGATGTCTGTTACTAGTCAATTGCCTGCCACTCAAGACACCATCAATATCAGTAAAAAACGCTTCTTCGCTGCTGACTACCGTGTCATCTGTGATGTAATTAACAAAACCGATTGGTCCTTCATAGCGGATCAACATTATCACCCTCGATGATGCAGTTGACAACTTCTACAAAATAATTAATGCAACTGTTGACAAACACGTACCAAACTATACACCTTCAAGATCTAAGCGACCACGGTGGCTCTCATCAAGGATCTTACGTGAAATAAAAAAGAAGAAGATGCTACATTGCTTATACAAAACCACCTTTTCATTGGACGCCTACCAGGAATTTAAAGCACAAAGATCCAGATGTAATAGTCTATGTAAGTCAGCGTTGAATGCCTACAACAACCAACTTGAAAAAAATGTATTTAATCAACCTAAATTGTTCTGGTAGACCGTAACTTGCGGTAAAGGTACGACGTCACCTTGGTCTAATGGTGTTATATGGAATAATAGGAGTGCTGAGGGTGACCAGGAGGTCGCATGCCTGTTCGCTGAGTTTTTTTCTAATAAGTTTTTGGAAAATAACTCAACTAGTTACAATACAATCTCAACCAATAATAATGCAACTCTCAGTAGTTTCAGCATCGATCCGGCCACCCTCATGCTACATCTGATGTCTACCATAAAGCAGTCCCTTGGCCCGGGGCCAGATGGGATCCCCCCGATTTTCATTAAGGAAACTGCGACTGTCCTTGCACGACCCCTGTTTGGTATCCTCAATAGATCTTTACATGAATGCTTCTTCCCTTCAATCTGGAAACGCCAGCTAGTCACTTCTATCCATAAAATCGGCTCAAAGACAAACATAATAAAATTATAGACCAATCAGTAAAGTCTCCCTATTTGCTAAAGTTTTCGATAAAATCATTAATAACATCCTTTCAGAGTTTCTCATACCAAAAATTGATTCTCGCCAGTATGGTTTCGTGCAGGGCCGGTCGGTAGTACGTAATTTGACCTCACATTTGGAGGCCATTATCGATGCGTTCAAGATAGATTGTAGTGTTGATGTTATTTATACGGACCTATCTTCGGCCTTTGACTCGGTAAATCACCATCTACTTTTGCGAAAACTAAATGATTATGGTGTGACTGATGATGCTTTGCTATGGATTAAATCTTACTTAATTGATCGTACGTTTGCAGTAAAAATTAACGTTAGAATCTCTGAGTTTATGAGTGTTCGCAGTGGTGTGCCCCAAGGATCACACTGTGGTGTCCTGTTCTTTATCACTTTTGTAAACGACCTGTTCTCTATAGTGCAATTTGCCACCCCTGTAATGTATGCTGATGATTTAAAGCTATCACTGCGGATCTCATGCCCTTCAGATCGATTAAAGTTACAATCAGACCTCGAGAGAGTTGTTGCGTGGCTGCGTGTCAATGACCTATGTATAAACATCAATAAGTGTGCGATAAGGCTAGACTAGTCTATGGGCTAGACGGACTTATAATCATGATTACTTGTTTGATGGGATTCCCCTGTCCAGGCCAGCAACAGTAACGGATCTAGGCGTGATATTTGATAGCTCCCTGTCTTTTGAGGATCACATCCTACATGTTAGCACTAAGGCCACAAGAACACTGTCATCTGTTCTACGTAATACCAAGGTTTTTAAAAATCCTAAGACCGCTTGTCTCATCTATAATACATTTGGAGGAGTGTTAGAACTTATCTATGATTTGAACCATTGAACTCATCTTTATTTTGTATCTATGTTCTCTGATTGGTTCACGCATATATCTATGATCCTATCGATTTAAACGGAGAGTAAAGTTTCGCGCCAATTGAGTCGTCAACTGCATCAAGTAGTAGTTCACAGTAGTGATGTGCCGGATATCCGTATCCGTATCCGCGGATATCCGAGGGAGAAGAGAGGTCCGTATCCGTATCCGTATCCGTTAGTTTTTGGCGGATCTTTTACGGATTTTTTACCTTATTAATTTTAAATTTGTAGATGAAATATATATATATATTGTGCCGATCAATATAGATTTAGGCAGTACTGTGTGTATAGATGAGTGCGTGGCGGGTTATTTCCGACAAAAGCGGCAATAAATAAAGCAAAAAATAAATATTAAGGGGGATGCCGCCTGCCACATGGTTCACCAAGGACAGAACGCACACGACGGCCGAAGAAGACGGTCGTCTTAAATTGATTAGACGCGACCAGATTATTTTAGTTTTAAAATTATTGACATTAATATTGCATTATTGGATTTGATGGTGTTTTGTAGACATTTTTCTTAACTGATATACCAAACACAAACGTTATCTGTGCTGCCCAGTGTCACACTAAACACTAAACTATACGCGGCGGTAAATATTGCACATGGATCTTTGCAAAGAGATAATCTATTATAAAAGTTAGCTCTTAAAAAGTTTCATAACAGTTTGTCTCTTTCAAAACGTCGATGTACCTACAATATTTACCGTCGCGTACTCTAAGAAAGTAAAGATCCGTATCCGTATTCGCGGATCTTGAGACCAAATATCCGTTTTCAGATCCGTATCCGCGGATATACAATTTTAGCGATCCGGCACATCACTAGTTCACAGTAGTTCATCGATTTTACCTTCCATGTTTAATTCTCACAGTGCTCTCAACCGTTTTAACTTAGTTCTGTTCATTCAGTTAATTAATAAAGTAATTCATGTTTGTGGTTTATATATTTAGTTGTTTTCTTACACTACAAGGACATTTAACTAAATCAACCGCAACAGTACCCTAGATCTAATAGTGCCTTTGACAGCCTAGAGCGTATACAGCACAAATTTGTAAGAGTTTTGGCTGCAAGGATTGGCAAGCCTATGAGCATTTTCAACCATGATTATAGTGCGATAATGAATGAACTTAACATTCCCACGATTAAATCCACATTTCTGTACAATGATCTGCTGTTTCTTTATAAGTTGCACGCAAATTTAATAAGAGAACACGAGCTGCTTAGTCGTTTTCAACTAAGGGATTGTGGTAAAACCTTGCGTAACTCAAACACACTATTTAATGTCGAAATTGGTTCATCCTTCCTATCAAATAGATCAATAGTTGCCAGGTTAAGTAGACATTATAACGACCTCAATCTTACTACAGATATCCATGATACACTTGTAAATAATTCCATTTATAATTATAAGAAAACCATACGTGAAAAGGTCACATCCTTTATTTGAAACCACCGATACTAGTTTGTAATATTTAAATTCTTTTTAAGAACCCTTATTATTGCTATTAACTCTTAACTCATTGTACCCAGTAAAAAGGCTAACGCCTGTGTGTATTCATATTAAATAAATAAATAAATTTAAGTAATATTTTAAAAATAATTAGACATTTTTGAAGAATAAATTGTATTTTCATTACGTATGAGGCTCATACTACTCAAAAAACATATTTTTTTAAATTTTCTAAAGGGGTCACTTTTCCTAGCTTATCGATACCCCTCCTTTTTCCAAAAATACTAACTTAAGACGCAATCAGTAGAATATGACAGGAGGAATTGAATAAAAATAAACTTTATATTTACAGAGTAATTAGGTTCCTAATTAATGTTCTAATGAAAAGGTAAATGCTTTGGTTATATTATTTCCGATAGGTTGTTAAAATTAAATGATCAGATCATGACCGAGAAAATTTATTAAGTAACGAAAATTTTCTTTTAGAGTAATTATGGTGGGTGCACATTAAATGCTGTTATTAAAAAGTAGAAGCTCCGGACATTTTTTCAAGAATTACGGTTTTGCTATCTGGAGATAAGTGATGAAAACAATGATGAAAAAGTAAATTCTTTTGGCATTTTTACAAAAGTTATTTTTTGTATTGAAGTACTCTTTAAGTATCTACTAATTGAATGCTCTAATGAAAAAGTAAAAACTACGGATTTTTTTACAAAAATTACGGTTGTGCTGTCTGAAGATTAAGTGATTAGAACATAACCGGAAAATTAACGTTTTACTCAGGCAGTAAGCGAGTGATTGTTAAGTGATAATTAAATGCTGTGATGAAAAAGTAAATGCTTCAACGTTATCTACTGTTTTGATAGATTAAGAAAATTAAGTGGTTAGAACCGAAAAAATATTAAGGCAATACAAATGAACTCTGCTCATACATTCCTTAGATACTCATGAACTGCGCTAATGAGAAACTAAATGTTAAAATTAAAATTGAGTAAACAGAACGAAAAAAAATGTTTAAGCAATAGAAACTAACATTCTGCTTACACAGTCATTATAATAAAATACAGAACGTGGCCAAAAATGTTTAAGAAGTAAGTTAACTTTCTGCTTGCACAGTAATTAAGTGCTAATTAAATGCTCTAATAAATAAATCCTCCGTTAACTTTTACAGATTTTGTTGTTCTGTTAGCTTAAGATTATGTAAATAGCAAACAATTTAAAAATTTGTTTAAACAGCTGAAATAACTTTTTTGGTTTCTCAACAATTAAATGTTCGTAAAATACCTTTGAAAAAAATATAATGGAAGAAATTGTTTAGGCAATAAAAATCAAGTTTTTACTCACACTGCTTAAATGTTCATTAAATGCCCTAATGATAAAGTAAATACTTCCTTTTCAAATGCATATTTATTAACATTTAATTACTGTACTATAAAAAAAAACATCTTTATTGTTTAAACAAAATATTAATCATGTACCTACTGCTCATTTAATCCTAAGAAAGGAGAACAGTAATTTTTGAAAAATTTACAAAGCACTTCATTAGCACTCAATCAGCACTAACTACTGACTTTGTTCCTCTTACTCAATCGGTTTTCTCATCGAAAAGAAACAATTCTAGATCACATATTAATCCATATATTGCACATTATTCTGATATCGTCGGCCAAGTAGGCCTAATACTAAATATTGTGACGTGTTCGGTCACGGAAAACACAATTAACAAAACAAAACAACGAATTTATTTAATTACTAAAGCTAACTTGACTACACTGCGGTTATAAACAAGTCTACGCAATTTATTTCACTAAAAAGTCTTTTTCCCCGCTCGCCTCTGGTGCAAACACTCTCTATCGCTCTCTATAATTTAGACACTATCTAGTCGCTCGGTATGAATTCTATCGCCCGTGTTGCCCATCGATCGCTTCGCATCCAAACATCAGCTGTTCACTGTCAACTAACTCGATGTGTGCCGCGACCGCCTTTTATAGTCTTTTCAGCCTTTTTCTAGGGAATTCTTCAGCCATCTAGTAATCCAATTGTTTTCCCATTGATCGTTGCTGGTGTTTTCTAGATGTTTCAGGAAAGCCGGGAATATTCCTTCTGAATTGAGGGAAGATGTTCGTTAATTATACTCACACCAACTTAATTGGCAAGTACTCGTAACAATATAAATATGTAAATAAAATTTTTATTTGCCATTACAACCATCTTCTTCTTTTCATGCAATATTATTTCTCATTGGCTGATTGTTTTCTTCAGTATTTTGCCTTGTTTTCTCTTCTACTTTTAATATTTTTTCCCTACCTGCTCAAGCTTCTTTTTCTGTTAGTGTGCCAATTGGTTTCAGATAATCAAAGAAATAAATGAAAATATTTACGTTAGTATGAATGAACTGTTTTAATTTTACCTTATTACATCGTTTTGCCCGAAAATGCCTCACAAAAAATTTCTCAGAGCACATTATTCTGATGACTATGGATTAGATTAGGTTTGGCAAAACAAAAACGTGGAAATGGACATATCCACTATTTTAAGAAGTAAATTACATATTTTTGGAGTACCTACTTATCTTAAATCAGTTGGTGTGAAAACGCTTTTTTCGTTTTAAAACTTTGAAAATGGTGCATCAAGATGCACCACTGTTACTCAACTGACTTTGTGATTCCCACAGAAACTAATAAATATAACAAAATCACAGATGACAGAAGCCGTATTCCCTACTAGTTCCAGAAGAATTAAATTTTGTTTTAGTGGACAAATTTACATGAGAAATTGAATAGGTTTATAAACCCACTAAATATTACACAGTCTTAATTAGCATTCAGTAGGTACCTATACAATTTGAATTTTGATCCACGTTCTAACAGCAAAATTTCCGTGATATAACTTAATTAATTCAATTACGATAGGTACCACGACTTTTGATAAAATTCAACGCGAAAACGCAAAGCGTGACTTAACCTTTGAAAGTTTACGTAATTATTGAAAATACAACGTTACACTAACGGTTTGTGCGGTGGCCCAGCATTAAAAGCTTCTAAAATAAATGCATTTTAACGTTATTAGTTTAATTTATTGTATGTAAAGCTGTAAATTTAATGTACCTATATTTCTCGAGTTTTATATTAATTTAATACCATTTAATTCAAGGTATCATCATTGCAAGAATAGCACGCAATAGCAATACTACTTCTGGTCCATAAATTAACATCTCAAATCCTGAAGAAAAGAAATGGAGTTTTCCTGACACCCTTTTAGGAAAAAAATAAATTTCTTTTGAAGCAATTAATGTTTCATATTTAGAAAACTAGTACTATTTATGGTCCACCCTTTTCCCATAAATCAACAACCAATTTGCGACCGTACCGATCGGGGTCGATACTTTTTGGTCAAAATAGTTCTGGACAGGTAAACAAATAAAACAAACAATAAACCTTCGAAAGTATTTATTTATTCAAATAAAGGAATTGTTATCGTCAATAGTGGTAGGACCTTTAGATTACGTTGTGATAATAATAGTAACTGAAAATCAGACTCTTTTATGAGTTCCGTACAAGCTATAGATATTAACAAAGAAAACACAAAAACCTGTTTAATTCATTTATTTTCTTTTCTATTACTGGGGAACCTGAATGATCCAACATACGTTGCAAAGGGTTGGGGAAACCCCAGGAAAACCCAACCAGATCATTATAACTTACATGTACCTTAGAAACGTATAAACACCATATATTTTTATGAGACTTTAACAAAAAATGGCCGTAAGTTGGTTCTAGATAGAGGGGACAACAACGAGCTCTCTTTATGTGATAATTTAGGGCGGTAATGGGTGTGTGTGTGTGTGTGTATGTGTGTGTGTGTGTGTGTGTGTGTGTGTGTGTGTGTGTGTGTGTGTGTGTGTGTGTGTGTGTGTGTGTGTGCGCGTGTGCGTGTGCGTGTGCGTGTGCGTGTGAGTGTGCGTGTGCGTGTGTGTGTAAGCATACATACACTAGGTATATTATTTCAGGGAAATTGTATACACGGTGAGTGTTGGTAGGGCGGGGACATACACTGAGTATATATATATATATATATATATATAGTTGCGGTACAAAGTGGCATCCACACATGTTAAAAGTGCGGTAGAAATGGCGTCCGGGGTAAAGTGGCATCCGATATACGGACGTCACTTTGAACATGTGGTCCAAAAGCCTTAGTGTATTACACAGATGTCGCCCTGTGGTACTAAATGAAATCCGAGCGGATGCCAGACTGGGCCATATCCGTATATTTCTAAACACTACAGTGTCGTGTATATATGCTAGATGGCGCATAGATAATATATGCGTATACCTATGTCGTATCCGAATTAAGGCTAAACGTGCGTCCTCAAGAAACGGTACAGACCACGCACCTTGTTGCATCCGATAGCGACTGTTTATTTGTTTCTTATCTATTACATGTGCCTATTTAGTGTGTTCTAAACAATGCTTCAAAATCAGTATTTCAAACCAGAGGCCTTGAAATTTTAAATGACTTAACTGTTCTTTCTTTAAAGTAAAAAGAGTTAAATTACCGAATGTTTAAAGATAAAAAGTACATCTCCTATTAAAGTGGAATTTAAAAAAAAAGTACCTATTCTATGAAATGTAGGTATTAATGAGACATTTGCAATGAATTGAAATCTTGCCATTGTTTATAGCATAATTTATGCCGAAAAAATGTAATTGATTATGTAACAGTAACTTCCTTAATTCTTAAGCTATCTTATCTTTTCAAAACGTTTTATATTAACCATACTTCCCCAAAAACAATGTTCAGGTAACAATCAAAGCACAATGGGGCTAAAAATATTTTTTATTTTAAAAACTACAGCCGACGTTTCGCCCCCAGTGTAGGCTTCAAGGCCTAAATAAAATAAAGTGAGTTGTAACAAGTTATTAAAAACTGAATATTTCAAAACTTACTAGTTTTTACAGTTCAATTAGTAAGTCGCAGATGGAAAAGTACGTAAGATGAATTAGCAAAAAACATTCCAAAAACTCACAATACGAAGACAACCATTTTTGTAAAAAATACAATAAAAGACGGCACGTTGTATAGATAAAATAATAAATAAACAAATAATTAATTAAATATTAATTGTAAATGTGATGTTCACGTGGTGTTTTATTTTTTTATATATTTATTATTTTATCTATACGTGCCGTCTTTTCTTGTATTAAAAAAAAAATTGTGTTCGTATTGTAAGTTTTTGGAATGTTTTTTGCTAATTCGTCTGACATGTAGGTATTTTTCCATCTGCGACTTGACCAACTGACCTGTAAAAACTAGTAAATTTTGAAATATTCATTTTTTAATAAATTATTACAACTCACATTATATTGAAAAGGAAACATAACGATCATATACTAATTAATCTTAATCTTAGAGAAATTAAGATATAGAGTAGTCTATAATACGCAATTTTCTATATTTCATGTTATGTTTCAAATTTAAATGAAACTTTACAAATCTCGTACTTGAAATAGTAGAAAATAAAATATATTGTTAAGGGCTTAAAAAATAATTAATGGATGGAAGACGTTCCATTTCAGCAATAGACGTGATGCTACGTATTAATGTTTGTTTTTACGAAAACGTGAGACAATCATTTTATTTGCATTATAATTCCGTTAGTTTTTATGCTATCAATTTTATCAAAACAAATTTAAAATATCTCTCGAAATCCATGTACCTAATTCTTATATGCAAAACTATTATTTTTGCACTAGAGGAGGATGATTTAACAAATCGCTATTAGGGAAAGGTAAATTTCTCTATTTTTTTAGTACGTTGGTTAGCCTGTAAATACGGCAAAGACTAAAGTGATGGTATTTAGGAACGGGGGAAAAAGAAAAAAAAAACGAAGGCTAGACATTTAAGGGCGAAATAATCGAAATTGTGAATGAGTTTAAGTATCTGGGGTATTGGTTCTCGACAAGAAATAGTACAGAAGGACATATAAAAAAACTTGTTGGGAAGGCGCAAAAGGCAGCAAATGCAACATGGGGTGTTTTAAAGAGAACCGGTAGAGACACAAGAAATGATCGTGTGTATTTGATGAATAATTTGGTTAGAGCAGTGGCGTTATACGGAGTAGAAATCTGGGGTCGGGGTAAAATAAAGGATCTGAGTAGGGTACAAGGAAGGTACTGTAAGATGGCCTTAGGGGTTGCTAGAAATATTCCAAAATATATTTGGAGGAATGAACTAGGAGTGCAGGATATCGAATACACAGTTAGAGAACGGGCTTGTAGATATATAAAAGACGTAATGGGGATGGGCAACGAGAGATGGCCAAAAATCTGCTTAGTGGAAGAGATGAGAGGCATTTTAAATAAAAGGCCTTCGAAATGGGAAAAAATTGTAGGGGAAATGCTAAATGAGCTAGAAGTAACAGATGTGAGTAGAATGATTTGGGAGAGAAGAAGTGGAGAGGAAATATACAATAGATTAAAAGAGGGAAAGAGTGTGTGGTGGAATAAAAACTAGAAACAGAGAGGGAGGCTTTATCGAACTCTTCTTATAACAAAATGTATAGGGAAATTGTACCAGGTGAAAACGGGGCAGAGTATTTAAATAAAAGGTACAAAAAGAAAGAGAATAAGGAAATGTGGGCAAGAATCAGATGCGGGAACATAGGGAGAGGATTTAAGAAAGGGTATAGGGATTGGGTTTGTAGACTATGTGGAGGAAGTGAGGAAACGCTAGAGCATTTGTTTTGTTGTGGAAATGTAATGCAAATCCAAAGAGAGGAAATAAAAGATTTTATGAAGAGATGGAAAGGTGAGAGATTAGAGAACAACATAAGGGGGTTGATAGTAGAGACGCTAAAAGGAGAAGTGTGTGAGGAAATATGCAAATACATGAGAATAACGGAAACAAAGATTAGAGAAAATGAAGGTTACTTTTAATAGATTAGGTGAGATCATAAGTTAAAAGTTATAAGTTCGACAATAGGATGTAAGGAAAACAAATGTAAATTCTCTAAAATAGAGAATACATGTGTATAATAATAAATAATAAATAGTATGTTGGTTAGCAAAAATCTGCAAAATTATTATTCAAAAACACAGATATAGTACTTTTCTCACATCTGAGAAGCTTAAATGTGAAGAGAATTTGTTTAATCGTAAGATAAGGTGCTAAAACATTAACTATACCCAATCAATTTTAACAGTATCGCTCTCACTATTAGTTTACCATATACTGGGAAATTTGAACGAACACTACAACAAAAACAGATAAAAGTCATTTTGAGGTAAATATGAAACAGATTAACCCATGGATTATAAAAAATTATAAATTTATAAAATGTTTTTAAAATACTATTGTTACATATCTTAAACTGTCTCTTAATTATATATTTTTTTCAAATTTATCACATTTAAATCTCTTTTTTTAAAAAAAAAAACGCATTGGTTTAGATATATTTTAAATTTAATTCGGTCAAAATATCATTGACTGATTCCAGAACAATTTTATGTTTTTATTTCCTGCGCTTATCGGCAGTTACTGTAAATATTTTCATTGTAGAGATATAGGATGCAGGTTTGATCGCATAAACGTCGGAGTTTAGGTACACCTTAAAATGAAAACAGTATTCAGTCCGTGAATATAAGGCGGATGCCAGTTTACTGGAGTTCTTTTCGGATGCCAGACTGACCGACAGCTATATATATATATATATATATATATATATATATATGTGTGTGTGTGTGTGTGCACTTTGTGCGTTGGTGTGTTTTGTACATTTGGTACATAGTGGGGATCCAACACTCGGTGTATGGGTTGTGTTTTATATACTTGGTATATGTGTGTGTGTTGTGTGTGTGTGAATATACCCTGTCTATGCATATAAGTGTATAAATTGTGTGTGTATAGATGGTTTGTATATTCAGAACAACAAAGCACGTCACTTACTAATGGACTTCCTCCTCTCGGACCAAGAGGTCTTCAATAGAGAGTATCTCCTTTTAATTTAGACAAAGATGTGTTAATGTATGAAACATTTGACACACCAGTTACCAGACAAATGTTTGGGCCGCTCGATCTTTAGATCCAGCTTGTCGAGTGGTAATGTTTGATTGAACCAAAAATGGTTGTTGTCGTATCTACCTAGTATCAACCAGTTGCCAGAACTAAAACAAAGTAATGACGATTGAAATTGTACTAAGGTAAAAATTAATCATAAGCTTAACTGTAAAGTAATATCATAAAGTTGTTACCTAGAGTAAAAATAATCGAACGTATTGTTACGTAATTCACTATTATCACGTATTTTTCTTTCAACACTTTTATTAAATTAACTCGAACAGAACAACTATTCAATAACTATTTTGATAACAACAACAACTCAACAACTATTTCGCTTGTCAATCGCTTTATCTTCTCTCCTCGCTTATATCTGTCGCTCTCTTCTATCAAATACTGTCAAACTGTCCAACGCTGTTCCTTATATATCTAGTAGTATGGACGTTTCTAGGCAACTCTCGAAACGTCCAGCAACTCTCGGACTTTCTGGAACGCGTCATAGATTACTTCCACACAATTTTCGCAGTCGACGCTTGTCAACGTCAGAATGACACATCTGTCACACTGCCCCCCTCTAACGCTGATCGTCCCGATCAGTTTCTTCCACTGTGTATGGAGCTAACCGGTCGAGGTGTACAACTTTTATCTTCAATTTGGGGCCTCGTTGTATCCTGTAGACGACATCGTTTATCCGGGTAACCACTTTGTACGGGCCCTCCCAATTCCGTTGTAATTTAGGGCACCTTCCTTTCTTGCGAACTGGGTTATAGAGCCATACACGATCGCCCTCCCTGAATTCAGAGGAATTCGCTCGCTGATCGTAGCGGGTCTTCATCCGGTCACTTTCGAATTTTATTCTTGTTCTGACGGCTTTATGGATTGTGTTTAGCCGCTCGCGTAGTTTAGATACATAATCGTCCGTGGACAGCGAAGAATCTTCAGGTCGACCAAACATTAGATCAGCAGGTAGTCTCAGTTCTTTCCCGAATAGCACACAGGAAGGGGTCTGTCCAGTAGTCTCGTGTATGGATGTCCTATAGGCCAGAAGGAATAAGGGAATGTGGCGATCCCAGTCGGTCTGATGATCGTTTACGAACATCCTCAGGTTGTTTTCTATAGTGGCATTGAATCGCTCTACCATGCCATCAGACCGAGGATGCAACGGAGTTGTTCTAGTTTTCCTTATTCCCATCAATTCACATACTCGTTGGAATATTTTTGATTCAAAATTTCGGCCCTGGTCAGTGTGAATCTCCATAGGAACTCCATATCGGCTGATCCAGTTGTTTATTATTGCCTCCGCCACGGTGGTTGCATCCTGGTTGGAGATTGTATAGGCTTCCGGCCACTTGCTGAAGTAATCCATCACAACGAGGATGTAGCGGTTGCCATCTTCAGTTCGGGGAAAGGGACCAGCGATATCCATGGCTATTCTTTCGAATGGTGCTCCGACGTTATACAGGTGCATCTTTCCTTGTGTCCTGGTTCTCGGACCTTTGTTGGAAGCACATACTTCGCATCTTCTACACCAGTCTTCCACATCCAATCTAGCGTTTACCCAGTAATACCGTTCACGTATCTTCTCTAATGTCTTCTTCACTCCAAAATGTCCACCTCCAGTCCCAGCATGCAGCTCTTTTATTACTTCTTTCGTCTTCTTCTTGGGCAACACAACTTGTAATCGCTTCTTGGTCCCGTCCGGACTTTCCCAGATTCTTTTAAGGACTCCATTCTCGAGCTTTAGGGAATCCCATTGAGCCAAATAACATTTCGTCGTAGTACTCAGGGGGCTTACATCCGCCCACGTTGGTCGAGATTCTCCTGCCTCCTTCCATTTCATGAAGGGTCCAAGGTCATCATCGGTTCGCTGTTCCTCAATCAACACTGTATCTTCCCAATTCTCTTGTTTCTTCACGGTGGTATATAGGCATGGAACTTGTTCTAATCCTTCTTTTCGTTCCACAGAAGAACAATGTTTGCAATTCCGTGGGCATGGTCGTCTTGATAAGGCGTCGGCATTACCATGGTGTTTTCCTGGCCGATGTTCAATTTTGATTGTACTCTTGTAAACGCTGTAACCATCTGGCCACCTGTCCTTCAGGGTTTCGGAATTGCAGCAACCATTTAAGAGAAGAGTGGTCAGTTCTCAGCAGGAATTCTCGCCCATATAGATATTTGTGGAAATGTTCTATAGTTTTCACCGCGGCTAATAGTTCTCGGCGGGTCAGACAATAGTTCTTCTCGGGCTTTGACAGTGTCTTGCTAAAATATGCGATTACTCTTTCTTTGCCGTCTTGAACTTGAGAAAGAACCCCTCCAATACCCACATTTCTCGCATCGGTGTCGACTATGAATGGTTTTCCAAATTTGGGGTAAGTCAAAATCGGGGTGTTAGACAACTTATTTTTAAGAACTTGAAAAGCTTCTTGACAGGTGTTCGTCCAATCAAAAGGCACTCCATTCTCGGTAAGTCTGTGCAAGGGGCGAGCAACATCCGCAAATCCCTTCACGAATCTTCTATAGTACGAACATAATCCTAAGAAACTCCTCAATTCTTGCTGGTTCGTTGGTTGCGGCCATTTACGAACTGCCTCGGTCTTGTCAGGATCTGTACCAACGCCTTTACTTGATATGACATGGCCTAGATATTTCACTTCAGTTCTAAACAACGCACACTTTTTGGGATTTAATTTTAGTTTTGCTGCTGTGAATTTCTGAAGTATTCTGCTTAGATTGGCGAGATGGTCTTCAAACGTTCGCCCAAACACAATGACGTCATCCAAATAGACCAAACAGATTTCCCAATTCAATCCTTGTAAAATGGTCTCCATTAATCTTTCAAAGGTAGCTGGTGCGTTGCATAGACCGAAGGGCATTACATTGAATTGCCAGAGACCGTTCCCAGTAGTAAACGCAGTCTTTTCTTTGTCTTCAGGATGTACTTCGACTTGCCAGTATCCGCTCTTTAGATCCAACGTCGAGAACCATTTAATTTCACTGGACAGACAATCTAACGTGTCGTCGATTCGTGGCAAAGGATAGCTGTCTTTATGTGTAACTTCGTTTAATCGTCGATAATCAACACAGAATCTCGTTGATCCGTCCTTCTTGCGTACCAAAACGATAGGGGAAGTCCATGGACTTTTCGATGGTTCTATTATCCCTTTCTCGCGCATGTCTTTGATCAGTGAATCGACTTCTTCTCGTTTGGCCCATGGTACTCGTCTGGGTGCTTGTTTGATAGGTCTTGCATTTCCTGTGTTGATTCGGTGGTACGCTAAATTGGTTCTTCCATAATCGGTGTCATCAATCGCAAAGACGTTCTTATAACTTCGAATAAGGTGTTCTAGCTTTCTAGTTTCATCTTCAGTTAGATGTTCAGTTGCCTTGTTGATTAATTCTTTCAATGCTTCTGGCAGCTTCCCGGTTTCTTCCCTCTGTTCTCTCATTTGGTCCAAATGATTGATGGTAATGGCTGGTTCTAATGTCCCTATTGGTGTTCCTTTCGTAAGTTTTTGTTCAAAACCTTTCAGATTGATAGCTCTGATTGGAATCGTGGTCGAGCCGGTTTGTACAACAGTTCTTCCGACAAGGATAGCCTTCTGCTTCAATTCTTCGTTGTCTTGCTCTATGACTCCAGTTATTTCATAAGGGACATTGTCCTCTATTGTAATTCGGGCAACAGCTTCGGAGTGTCCAGGTAAAACTTGATCTTCAGCAACGACGACCCGTAGTGTTCGCTGATCAGTCCCATTTCTTCGTAGTGGCAGTTCTTGATCTCCTATTCGTAAACATTTTGTGCCCATGTCTAGCTGGATTCGGTGTCTTTCCATGAAGTCGAGTCCCAAAATTATGTCATCGGTGATATCGGCCACTAGCACTTGTTGGAATAGGCTTGCGTCTCCAAGACCGATCACCACTTCGCATTCTCCATGAAACGATGTTGTTTCCCCTGTCGCAGTTGTTAAGACAGCATTTATGGTTAGCGGTCGAATCCTCCATTTACCGATTATTCGAGGGTTAACTATCGTTCTTGATGCGCCGGTATCCACTATCAGTTTAAATTTCCTGCCGTCCACAAAACCATCCACAGTGAGTGAATTACCAGTGGTTGTTTTCGATACGGAGATGATGATTGGGGCTTGGGGATGCAAAGCCGGCTTTCGCCCCGTAAGGCCGGCTATTCTTAGTTTCCCTGCTTGTTTTCTTCGGCGGCTGACGTCTGTCTTCTTCCAGATGGACAGCCGCTACTCAAGTGCCCCCTACGTCCACAATTCCAACATGTAATTTCTCGCTTCTTCTTGACGCAATCGCGTGAAAGATGCCCCTGTTTGTCGCAAGTCCAACAGCGTGGGCGTTCACTCAGGTCTTCCTTCGGTTTTGAAGACATGACTTCTTTCGCTATTTTCACCATTTCTTGTCGAAATATCTCGCCATCGTCTTCAAAAGTCAACCCAGCCTGCCGGATTCTAATATGTCCTTTGGATGCTTGTTTGGCTGCTTCATATTCTAGCGCATGCGACAGTGCTTCGCCTGCAGTTTTATGTCGAGACATGCGCAGAGCTTGCTGTATTTCGACATCTCGCACTCCATCGACAAACATTTGGGTGGACAGCTGATCTGTAAAGTCTTGAGGGGCACTAGGATAAGCCAACCGCACAAGCCTTTCGACGTCCGCTTCGAATTGTTGGAGGCTTTCGCTGCTACGTTGATAGCGACTCTTTAACTGCACCTGGTACATTTGTTGTAGGTGTTTATCACCATAGCGCATCTCCAATCGGTCCACCAGAATTTTAAAATCGTTTTGTTGCATTTCTGGTATACCTTGCAGAACGTCGAGAGCTTCCCCACGTAGCGCTATGATCAGGGCAGTGGCTTTTTCCATTTCATTCCATTCATTTGCTTTGGCAGCAGCGTCGAATTGTTTAAGATACACTGACCAAGAGACCTTCCCATCGAATGTTGGTGGTTTTATTCTCGACATTCTTGCACTTCCTTCTTCGCTTTTGTTTAGTTTTGGGTACTCTTGAACGTTCAGATTGGCCTTCATATCGTCTAACTCTTTTTGAAACTTTTTGTGCACGGCTTTTAACTCTTCTTGAACTTCTATCCTTACTTCCTTTATCTCTTCTTGAACTTCTACTCTTACTTCCTTTAACACTTCTTGAACTTCTACTCTTACTTCCTTTAATTCTTCATGAACTTCTACTCTTACTTCCTTTAACTGTTCTTTTAATCCTTCTTGTACTTTCTCCAATTTTTGTTTCATTTCTTCTTGTCCTTTCTTTATATTTGATTTCATTTCTGCCATCATTTCTTCCTGGCTTGCTTTAATTTCTTCCTTCATTTCTTCTTGGCCTGCCTTCATTTCCACCTTCATTTCTTCCTGACCTGCCTTCATTTCTTCTTGACTTGCCTTCATTTCTTCCTGGCCTGCCTTCATTTCTTGCTTCATTTCTTTAAGCATTTCCATCAAAAATTTCATCTGCTCCTCCATTTTTGCTGCTTGACTTCTTGTTACTGGCATAAATCCTTACTCCTGACACCAATTGTTACGTAATTCACAATTATCACGTATTTTTCTTTCAACACTTTTATTAAATTAACTCGAACAGAACAACGATTCAATAACTATTTTGATAACAACAACAACTCAACAACTATTTCGCTTGTCAATCGCTTTATCTTCTCTCCTCGCTTATATCTGTCGCTCTCTTCTATCAAATACTGTCAAACTGTCCAACGCTGTTCCTTATATAGTAGTATGGACGTTTCTAGGCAATTCTCGAAACGTCCAGCAACTCTCGGACTTTCTGGAACGCGTCATAGATTACTTCCACACAATTTTCGCAGTCGACGCTTGTCAACGTTAGAATGACACATCTGTCACAGTATTTACAAATTAAAAGTAATCAATTGTAATAACCAGCACCTATAACTAATATAATAAAACAACAAAAATAAGATGATTAAGCAAATAAAAATTCATCACTTTCGGGCCATGGTAGCTACGTGGGAAAGAAATATATAAGGTCATAAATCACAAAAAAGACACAAACAAGTGTTAGTGGTTATACCTTCACTTTGTGGGTCGTTCACGGCGGGGTTCTCAAGTACTGCCGCAAAGGGATCCGCTCGGTTGGGGGTCGTCATCGTGGATCGGGTGGCCGAACTGGAATGTCCTTTTCGAGAAACCAGTGACGGGACGTGGGGGTGGACGCTCTCTAATTTTACACGGTCCGCTGGATCAGGGACGGCCAGTGCGGGGGTGGTGAAATCGGCGACGCGCTCTATGTGGGCCCAGGAGGTGGTTAAAGACCAAATAAACCAGCGATGGCGGTGATTCGATTGGACACCGTGGTCAGAGGTGATTCGTGATGTCCATCAGGATGGAAAGTCGCTCAGGGGACCGGAACAATTGGACCCAGACAATGGAACCGAGGGGCGGACGGAAGACTCGATTTCCACGCTCGAGGATGGACTTCCCCAGGTAGTCAGAACAAAACCAGGTGACGGTGAACTGCACTCTACAACAGCCTTTGGTTTGCCAGACGAGTCTTAGGTTAATTAATATGTAAGGGTTAAAGGACGTTCGCTCAGACTGACCGAGCCAGCCAATTGAACAGGTGTTAAAGGAACGTTCGCTCAGACTGACCGATCCAGCCAATTGAACAGGTGGTAAAGGAACGTTCGCTCAGACTGACCGAGCCAGCCAATTGAACAGGTGGTAAAGGAACGTTCGCTCAGACTGACCGAGGCAGCCAATTGAACAGGTGTTAAAGGACGTTCGCTCAGACTGACCGAGCCAGCCAATTGAACAGGTGGTAAAGGAACGTTCGCTCAGACTGACCGAGCCAGCCAATTGAACAGGTGGTAAAGGAACGTTCGCTCAGACTGACCGAGCCAGCCAATTGAACAGGTGGTAAAGGAACGTTCGCTCAGACTGACCGAGCCAGCCAATTGAACAGGTGGTAAAGGAACGTTCGCTCAGACTGACCGAGCCAGCCAATTGAACAGGTAGTGGTAAAGGAAGCTCTCTCAGACTGACCGAGCCAGCCAATTGAGCAGGTAGTAGGCAAAGGTAGGTCTCCCTCTTCCTTGCCAGGGTAGGTGGAATGTCGGAGACTCTAATTGAGTAGGTGGTAGGTAAAGGTAAGTTTCCCTCTTCCTTGCCAGGGTAGGTGGAATGTCGGAGACTGATTTTCCTGGAGATCGCGAGTCCTTTTATACTCCAAAATTTACCCTTACCATCGCGTGAGAACCGCGCTCGCGAGCTTCCCCTTGCTTCACCTCGGCGCTAACACCTACAAGCTCAAATCAGTGTTGAAATATACCTACACTCCTCTTTTACATAACGCCCTCTCTTTCTACCTATCCTAGTGTGTTCGCACGCTCTCTATCGCATCCCCTGCCTGCTTCCCTTCCGAATATACCTATCTGCTAACCTAGCTCTCACTGTCTCTCTCCTAACATCGGAATGCAGATAGCTACCTCTTACTCGTGACTTGACATAAACCAGATGTAGGGTGACGGTTACTGCACGCTGCAAAAATTGACACCAAATGCACGATTTTATGTGGCTTAAATTTTGAAGACAAAAATTATTTAAAATTATTTAATTTTACTAAACTAATTATCGGAAAATGTTAAAGAAAACTGATTTGGCTAAACTGACTTAAAGCAAGAAAAGGATTAAAATTGACATCAGACCAAAATTAAAATAATAATAATATAGGAAATAAAGTAAACAAATGAAGGTATATTTGCAGAAATTAATAACACCTGGGTACAGGCGGTTACAAAACCCTTCCTAGCCTTTTAGAAAAAAAAACAAGTCTTTTGCTTATTTTTTTATGTAAAAGAAAATATTTATTAAATTAAAGTTTATTAAATACAGTTATTTAGTTATTGTTAGTTCTTAGTTTAGGTTTGGGATAGCGTTACCATCTTATCAAAGTCGACTAAATTAAAGAAAAGTTGCGCATTAAAGTTTTAAAATTCTGAGTAGTAATAGTATAGTAACCGAAAATTTTCAGTCTTTTATTTCTTCTTGACTATCCGAAAACGGATATCAAAATAAACTGCTCTTTTACATTTCCACTTTTTCTGAGCTATTCAATGGTAGTAACGTTTAGTTTTCAAGGATCCATCATCAGTTTAACTTTTTATAATATGCCCTGTTATTTTTTCTACAAAATCCAAAATCCTTAATTAGATGATATTACACTTGCAATTGTTTAAACACGCTTTTAGATTGTTTTAGGAATCATTCAAATTCTTTCTTGAGTACGGCTCTAAACTTCACCAAAATTTTCCTTTACAGGAAGTCATAACAATCATAATGGTTAATACAGCACACAATGTCCTATAACTTTTTTAAATTATTAACGTCTAAGAAATATAACAATACTGTGCATTACAATTTTTTTAAATGAATGATTTTGGCAGAATTGTTGGATATTTGGTACTTTATTAACTTTCATACTACGTTATTATGACATCCTCCAAAAGAAAATTTTGTTGGCGCTCAGAGCTGTGCTCAGGTAGAAATGATGCCTAAAACAAGTTGAAAGCCTGCTTAAACAATTGCGAAAGTAATATCATTTAATTAATGATTTAAAAAGGCTTTAGATTTTATCATAAAAGTAACAGGGACATTACAAAAAATGCAACTGATGATGGCTCCTCGAATACGAAATATCAAACTTCAAAAGTGTTGTCACCATTGGATAATCAAAGTGCGAATGTAAAAGTGCAGTTCATTTTAATAATATCCGTGCTCAAATAAAGCAAGGAAAAAACAAACATAACTAAACATACACCACCCCGTATATAAGGAGAACGCTAATATCTTTAATTTATGATCATAATGATGGTTCCATAAGAGATGCTATAATCTATGGCGATTTTGTCTAGTGGATACTCTTAGCTAGTGATGGGCACTATCGAATAAAAACTATCGAACTGTTCAATAGTTTTTACTATCGATAGTAACTATCGAATAGTTTTTCTTAATGAATGAAAATCACTATCGATAGTAGTAACTTCTATAGATCGAATGTAGTTACTGAATAACTAGTAACTAGTAGTTACTTTTTTTATTCGAATACTTTCCAACTATCGAACTGAACGTTGGAGTCGTGGTTGGAATGGGTAAATGATACGTTTGCGCATTGGCTACTACTTCGCTACTTCCTCGTAGCAGAGCCGAATAATATAAACAATTCGATATTATTAGACGGTATCTACACATACTGTTGGAAAGAAATCATGTACCTACGATAAGAGATGTGATAAGTGAACAATTCGCCAAGCAGACACCAGAGTAGCGCGACCGTCAACTCCACGGCAGTGAGGAGCGGAAGGAAGCGTTGGGAAACACCTTCATTATTCATCATTAATTAATTAATAGAATTCGATTAAGAAAGACGTGTTATAAGCAGTGAATAGAACGGGTGTTTTGAAATCTGTTAATCAGTTTTACCTTTGTTTTAATTAAATAAAATATTCCTAATATCAGGAGCGGGATAATTACTCACTTCTCGTGTAAAAAAAAAAAGAAGAGAAAATAATAATAATATAAAATGAAAAGAACTGCGAAGAATAGAAAAAGGACTCTCCCTTCCGACGAAGTGGCATCGAACTCTTCTGCAAATTCTGGTACTTTGGAAATTCTGGAGTTGATGCGGCGATATGTAACCTCAATGGAAAGGGTCGCTTCGACTGTCGTAAATACTTTGGAAGCTGGAACTTATGAAACCCTAAAAAGTGCATCTTCCCATAACGAGACCCAGGAAATCAAATTGTCCACCTTTAATCCAAAAGAAGACGATGTGCATGATTGGATCGCCGATGATGAGAAAGCCCGAGAACTGCACGGATGGGACGAGTGTGACACAATGTACAGAGTTCCTATCTACCTCACTGGGGATACTGGGGAAGCTTAAGAATGGTTCAATCAATGGAAAGTTTTGGACAGGAAATGGTCGACATTTGTTGAGGAATTGCGCTGTTTGTCCTCAAGGACTATTGATTTTGGCATAAGGTTTGAGAAGGCGGCAGAATGTAAGTCAAACTCTTTTTCATCCTATGCTAATTATGCTAGAACAGAACTGGCACTTTGGATCAGACTAAATAAAAATTTTAGCGATCTAGAACTTATAAGTATAATATGTAGGGGTATTGAGTGTAAAAGGACTCAATACAAGTCAATGCAAGCTCAAAAACAGTCCGTTTCGGATTTAATTTCGTGATGTGAGATACTTTAATTTACACAGGCACAAATTTATTTTTGGTGATTTAATAAATTTTATTAAACTTTACGAATATTACATGACATGCCGCGACAATCGTTTGGAAATCTTAAAGAGAATGTTCTTTTCTTTTGTGTTGATTTGTTTTGTTCTTTGTATTCCACCCATGAATGTTTTCATTATATTAATGGCGCGTTGTTTCATAATTTGACGTCACCGGCAACCTGATATCGTTTGTCATCGACTCCAGAGAGGCCTGAACTGGTAGTTGTACTTGACCACGTACGCATTTTTCTCAAGATACCGGGTGTTCGTAACAGTTACTTTGCGAATTTGACGATGTGGGAAAGGGCCCTAATTTGATGCGCGGAAGCTACGGTCGTCACAATTAACTTCGCAATCAGAATTGTCAGAATTCCCCAGATCGAACCCCACGATTTTCAAACAAGCGATGCTTTGACTGCGGTTGCCGCGGATACGTTAAATCACAATATACTTTTAATAAACACGCTATCGCTGACTCACCAAGAAACGAACCGTCGAAAAAGATAAACAAAAGAGATTGTTGAATTTCCAGAAATTACTATCGATCGAATCAGACTTCTACGTTATCACCAATATGAAAGACCCACAATTGTTAGTCGGCATCGACATCCTGGACAAGGAAATACGTTAGTTTTGATGTCACATTGGCACTTAGATGTCAAAGTAGGCACTTCAAGTATTCATTGCCGCTGATGAAGGCAAGAAATACGTTAGTTTTGATGTCACATTGGCACTTAGATGTCAAAGTAGGCACTTCACGTATTCATTGCCGCTGATGAAGGCAAGAAATACGTTAGTTTTGATGTCACATTGGCACTTAGATGTCAAAGTAGGCACTTCACGTATTCATTGCCGCTGATGAAGGCAAGAAATACGTTAGTTTTGATGTCACATTGGCACTTAGATGTCAAAGTAGGCACATCACGTATTCATTGCCGCTGATGAAGGCAAGAAATACGTTAGTTTTGATGTCACATTGGCACTCAGATGTCAAAGTAGGCACATTACGCATTTGCTGCAGTCAATAAAGGCAAGAATATCAAAGTTTCGTCGTCACGTTGGTACTAAAGATATCAAAGTTGACACTTTTACCAAATTTTGTCGTCAGGTTGGTACTAAAGATATCAATGTTGACACTTTTATCAAATTTCAATGTCATGTTGGTACGAAGATATCAGAGTTCATAGTTTTGCGAAATAAGTGATGTCAGACTAGTACAAAAGATATCAAAAGTAGACATTATTGTTTAAACTCTGTCGTCAGACTGGTGCCAATGATATTAGCACCGATAACCTTGTTCGAATTTCACATAGTAAAACTTTGTGAACTTACAGGTACCATTTATTCATTCTAAAGACAGAAAATCCTGAGAGCCAATGAACCTCGAGGACGAGTTTCGGTCAGGATTGGCCGTGTTGGAAAGAAATCATGTACCTACGATAAGAGATGTGATAAGTGAACAATTCGCCAAGCAGGCACCAGAGTAGCGCGACCGTCAACTCCACGGCAGTGAGGAGCGGAGGGAAGCGTTGGGAAACACCTTCATTATTCATCATTAATTAATTAAGGCCGCCCGCACACTCGGCCACCGGTGGTCGCCACTAGACGCGACCACTGGTGGCTGACATCGACCACTAGCCGTCGCCACCGGTGGTCGCCACTAGACGCTACTGTAAAACGCCAGTGGTCGCTACTTTTCTCCTAATTTATTAATCAGGTCCGGCGTTAAAAAAATTTAGTTGCATTATAAAAGTTCAACATGGAAGCACTTGCTACGCTCCTTGTAATACGAAGACGACGCAGGAGACGTGAATTTATATTAATTAACCAATATTTTGGTACATATCCACAATTCATGCAATCAAGTGATTCACAATATTGACTGTCTAATAAAGAAATTCAAAGACAATGACAAAAATTTCAACATTTCACTTTCCTTCTAAGTACCTACATAGATTTAAAATATAAATAAAAAAGAAATGTATGTTTTAAATTTACAATTGTCAAAAAAAACATAATTTTAATAAAAATGTCATGTCCGAATTCTCCCAGTCCGTCCCAGTTAAAATAGTGGCCCGGAAAAGTGGCCAAGTGTGCGCCGGAGAATCAGTGGCCGGCGTCAGCGACAAGTAGCGAGAACGAGCTTCTCTCGCAGCGCGTGGCTCGAACGGGCGACTGCTGTCGCCGAGTGTGCGACGACGCCATTTGAATTGCATGCAAAACACCGTCCGCAGCGTGTGGTCGCGTCTAGTGGCGACCACCGGTGGCCGAGTGGGCGCCTGGCCTAATAGAATTCGATTAATAAGGCCAGGCGCCCACTCGGCCACCGGTGGTCGCCACTAGACGCGACCACACGCTGCGGACGGTGTTTTGCATGCAATTCAAATGGCGTCGTCGCACACTCGGCGACAGCAGTCGCCCGTTCGAGCCACGCGCTGCGAGAGAAGCTCGTTCTCGCTACTTGTCGCTGACGCCGGCTACTGATTCTCCGGCGCACACTTGGCCACTTTTCCGGGCCACTATTTTAACTGGGACGGACTGGGAGAATTCGGACATGACGTTTTTATTAAAATTATGTTTTTTTTTGACAATTGTAAATTTAAAACATACATTCCTTTTTTATTTATATTTTAAATCTATGTAGGTACTTAGAAGGAAAGTGAAATGTTGAAATTTTTGTCATTGTCTTTGAATTTCTTTATTAGACAGTCAATATTGTGAATCACTTGATTGCATGAATTGTGGATAGATACCAAAATATTGGTTAATTAATATAAATTCACGTCTCCTGCGTCGTCTTCGTATTACAAGGAGCGTAGCAAGTGCTTCCATGTTGAACTTTTATAATGCAACTAAATTTTTTTAACGCCGGACCTGATTAATAAATTAGGAGAAAAGTAGCGACCACTGGCGTTTTACAGTAGCGTCTAGTGGCGACCACCGGTGGCGACGGCTAGTGGTCGATGTCAGCCACCGGTGGTCGCGTCTAGTGGCGACCACCGGTGGCCGAGTGTGCGGGCGGCCTAAGAAAGACGTGTTATAAGCAGTGAATAGAATGGGTGTTTTGAAATCTGTTAATCAATTTTACCTTTGTTTTAATTAAATAAAATATTCCTAATAATACATACATACTTTAAAAACATAATTTTCTATGGCGCCAATTTATACTAGTTAAATATGAGGAAAAATAAAATGCAAATTAATCATTAATAATTTTTAAATTAGTGTAGTTAGGATTTGAGTCATAAATACTCACTATATGTTTGTACTGCGTACTTATAATTACCCAAAAAAAAATTAAATAAGTGTTCAATAACAATACAAAAAGATCGCTTACCTAAATAAATAAAAATTTTATCAAAGTAATAAGATTTAGAAACCATGTTTTAAGTCGAGGTTATTTATTATTTTCAGCATAACCTGTTTTTTTATCTATACTAGCATACGAATCGTATATTGGTCGGTAAGTATATCTATATGTTCGTATATTTGTAGGTTAGTGATCGAGCTAACCGTCTGCTGCCTGACTATCGTGTAATCACGTGTAATTGAAAAAATACTCTAACGAATAAAAACTATCGAATGAATTATTTGATAGTTATTCAACTATCGATAGCTACTATCGATAGCGCCCATCACTACTCTTAGCATTAGTATATATATCTTTTATATTATATAGCATTAGTGTATATATATGATATATATCTCTCTTATCTATGGCTCTATGGGAACATATATAAGACTGGTGATTAGTGATGTCAAGTACGATTACTTTTTGATACTCGTTAGTACCAGTTACTTTATTAATCAATACTCGTTACTTTGTAATCGTTACAAATACTCGTTACTTTTTCTGTAATACATAATATCGTTTACCTAGGTACGATCCACAGTAACGGCGATTACCAATAAATAATCGGTAATATGTACCTATATGTATAATTATGTTATTCCCTTTTTATATTTATTATCTTTTATTCCTAAATAAAAAATAAATAGTTCAATAGAAATTTAATTTTATAATAATAACAATAACAAAAGTGCAGCTCTCTTTATAAATCAATAGAATTCAACAAGCCATTTTATAACATTGTACCTAGTACCTAAATTATACGTAACTATAAATACAGATATTTATATTATCGTATGTTGACGCAAACAACGACGCGATGCTGATCTACATGTTTATAATAAAATAATAACACGATGAATGGTGCAAGTAGTCCTTTAAGCACGAGCTTGTCTTCGTCATAGATAGTCTTCGTTCTGTTTCATTTCCACCCATACATCATAATTATATACCTAGATATGTACTTAGGTACATATTATGGATATTGAATATAACAGGTACATGGTACATTTTTTATATGTTCCCATATCCTGCACAAAATAATTTTGGTAATCGAACTGGCGATTACCTCGATTACTTCGTCTTACGACTCCTACGACTAATGTACCGAACAGTACCGAGAGTACCGATGGGACGCGGTATAACTAAAAGTAATCGGTAACGATTACTTTCTCAAAGAAGTACTCGATTACTACGATTACTACCAAGTAACGAGTATTGAGTAACGAATCATTACAATATTGACATCACTACTGGTGATGTCAAAACCAGGTTAAGGCGAAAAAACTTTTTCATGTAAAAATATAACAAATGTTTTTGAATTCCTTCTGATATACCTAACCTATGTAGAAGAAAAATGCATCCCACAAAAGTGGTTTTATTAGCTTGTGGAAGTTTCAATCCTCCTACAAACATGCATCTACGAATGTTTGGTTGGTATATATTTTTATTACTCAATGTTAGATTTTTAAAAGTGGCTTTCCAGAGATTGCTCGCGATCACCTGCATCGTTTAGGAAACTATGTAGTAATAGGTGGTTTAATATCTCCAACTCACGATTCCTACGGTAAAAGCGGACTAGAATCGTCTACACATCGCTTGGAAATGTTACGACTTGCTTTATCAACATCAAACTGGATAAAAGTATCAGATTGGGAATGTAGACAAGACAGTTGGAATCGAACTCGATTAGTTCTTCAACATCACCAGGTATTTTGTGACAGTATATTTAATTACAATTTTACCAATTTAAAATTACTTTATAGAATACTTTAAATTCAATATTAAATTCAAACAATTTAAACAATATAAATGAAAATGACTTAAAGTGGATTCCTGAAAATATAAGAAAAGAGTGCACTGGTCCTGTGCAGGTTAAACTTTTATGTGGAGGAGACCTTCTGGAATCTTTTGCAGTTCCTAATCTTTGGCATGAAGAAGATGTAAGTTTCTGTAAATATGGGGTAGGCACCATAAATGAATACAGAAAAAGTAAACTTAATAATATATGCATAGTAATTTTAATTTATTTATTTCCGCTAACTGTAATTCATTTATTACATTGATAATTTTACACCATTGTAAAATAATCTAGTTATTTGTTTCTATTACAGCTACTAGTAATTCCCTTACAGCCACAAAACACTGTTCCTTAATCAAACTTTTGTATAGACATTGTTTCTCAACCTAAGTTTACATAACAGACCTATAATATGTATTGTTGGCAACTGTATTGTACACTTATGACAAATTGGTAAAATTCGGTAAAATTCCATCAATCACAAAATACATCCATCACTTCTCAATTTTCATTAGCTGAAAAATATTCATTTTAATCACATTATGGAGCCTACCTCATAGTAGTATTATTTTTGGCCAATTAAATTATATTTTATGTTATAACTAGATAGCAGCAATTGTGGGTCAGCATGGTCTAGTTGTAATCACCAGAGAAAACAGCAATCCACTTAAATTCATTTATGAGTCAGATCTTTTAACAAGATACATGGTAAAAAATCCTTAAGCAAAACTGATTTGAATGAATAAAACTGCAACTGTTATATTTCAGGCTAATATTGTGGTTGTGACAGAATGGATAAGAAATGAAATTAGTTCAACTAGAATAAGGAGGGCATTACAAAGATCTGAGTCTGTAAAATATTTAATTCCTGATGCTGTGATCAATTACATTCATAATAATGGTTTATATGGTTCAAAAGCAGAGTAAGTCTTATGTCATACATTGTTGTTACATCTAAGTGGAGAAAATTAGTGAAATGAGAAAAAATGATTGATACATTTAATTACACTAAATTAACGTTATTTCTTTTATTGCACTTTTCTCTTGGATAAAACAGTAAGTATATTGAGTTTCCATCGTTGCAACAGTCTACAGTTTTTCTAACACCTTCACCTTCCGACGCTACAATGGAAACTACAAGTCCTGTGAGTAACAGATGTGCTGCTATTTGTGGTACTGCTCTATTCAATTCTCAATCACTTAACAACAACAGTAAATACTTATCCATTGATACAGTGGATAACACTTTAAATAACAGTCTAAAAAGACCTGGTCAAGCAGTTAAAATAATTACAGAAGAATCTGGTAAACATAAAGTGATAAAAAGTAATACAGGAGAGGTACGTGATGGCAAAAAAAAGCAAATTTCAGTTTCTAAAAGTTGCACGGATTTTAAAGCAAGCACCAAAGAACAAAATAGGGGGCACTTACACGCTAGTGAGTCGCACGTGGATCTTAAGGCTTCTAAAAATTGCGATGAAAATTTGATAAAATTTATTTTCACAAATCATGGTATTCAAGTCATAAGTGATTTTGAAACAATCGTTTAAAAAAATTATCGTTTTTATAAATGTTTATTTCCCTTTGTAGTTTCTATTCACATTTAATTAAAATTATTATTGAGAAAAAGAAACGAATAATTTATTGCTAAATAAGGTTTTTTTGCTTGGAAAAAGTATAATGCTTACTACTTTTTTTTATATATATGAACTGCGCATGTTTCGTAATTTTCTTATTTTAATTCGTGAGAATCGGCATTCCAAATGAGTTAATTTCTTAAACCATTTAACCTGTACAAAACGTTAATGTATTAAATAAAAGGAAACAATACTTAAATAAATATGTTGGAATACAGTTATTTGTATGCTCAATAACTATCGGCTTTTTAGAGCATCATCAGGAGCTTAATACAAATCTAAACTGTCTCAGTATTTGTTATATTTATATTAGTTACTTAATTTAGTATAGGGGATAAAATCCGGTTTTAACAGAAGGTTGTTTCCAAAATCCAAGTGTTTAGTATTCCAATATATCTATATTAATTTATGTCCATCGTCATATGCCATTATCAATAACAAGCTTGGGATTCTATAAAAAAATAGAGTAGAAATTGTTTATAGGAAATCAAAATATAATTTATTATAATATAAAAGGAATGTAAATGTATAAATTGTCTTTGCGTTACTTTATGTTTTATGTCTTGTTGCATGTTAAAACTGATTTATAGCTACTTTTACTATTATTATTGCATGTTGTTTTCTTTTCAGGCATCTTTGAAACGTCCTGCATGCCTGTAGCTGTGATGTTGGTTTCTCTTTGCATAAAACTGGTGATGATACCTTTATCTTAGCTGATGGAATACTAAGTTAAAAATTAGGTGCAATTATCCAACAGTAGATGAAATTAATAGATCACAAAGATGCTGTAAATATTTTTTATCGCATTTTATTCAAGTAGTACTTAAAACAGGTTTTTATGTTCCTACGTAAATTACGCTACTGTGTAGATAATACATAAGTATTTTTATGTACTCTTCAGTAGTAGGAGGTATGTCCGAGAATTAATGAGACTTGTGCAAGGAATTTAACTTCTTTAAGTATGAATACATACTTGCTAATCAAGCAACTTGAATGCTTGGAAAAAGATCTTCAACAACCATGAAATATTTCTACTGAAGTGCGATTTGGATTTATAAATAAGAAATAGTAGTATAAAATAGAATTACTTGTGGAGAGATGGTTAAGACAGCACGATTGCAATTAATTTGCCCAAAAATTGAATTATTAGTGTCACCATTTAACTAAAAACATTCAGCAGTAATATTACTCCTCTACTGAAAACACGTTTAATATCTTCTTGTTTAATTTGCCTTTTGAGACATTCATTTTCATCCATCAGTAACCGCTAATTATTAAGTTGTTCAATATTTTAAATTGTTTGTTTTCCGGACGTACCTCGTAAAACAACAAAACAACTTGATATTCTAATGTAATTTTTAAAGTATCACTTTTTGTTATTTATTTTGATAAACGTTATAATCACATTCTCTAGTCTACGTAAAATTATATATGCCTTTTTGGTTAGAAGGAGAGAGGCCAATAGTTTTAAAATGTTTGTTGTCGTTTTTTAATTGGTATTTTATACATTGCATCTATTATCAGTTGCAAAAGTTTTATGGAAATATAAATAAATTATGTATTTATATGTACTTTTAAATTTTGTGATGTATGTTTGTTAGAACAACTGGTTGTTCATTTTTTTATAAATATAATATTTTATTTCGCATACATGTTTTTTAATTACAATTTAACAAGTGTGTATTTTCCTATACAATTAAAATAATTTACTATTTCTATATAACAAAAACACGAATTTCATTTAATATTGTTCAACAGGTTTTAAAATAAGTACAAGCAATATGAAAAGTCTGCATCCTCTTAAATTTTTAAATTAACTATATTCTGAGAATAGTCATGTCCTTTTATTTACACTATTTTCTGTTGCATTGCTGCAGTCACACCAAGGGGTTACAGTTTTGTTACATTTTAATTCAATATTTACAACCGTTACTGGATGATCATCCAGTACTAATTTATGAACTTTTGTAATTTTATATTTTACATCATGTAAACCAGTTTGTCTATCTCTTCTCCTTGTTACATTTCGTTGATTATAGCACTTTGTGGTATCTCTTTTTCTGTGAGTTTTATTATGTATATGCCTACAAGAAATCATAATTCATTGTTATAAGTTCATGGTAGTTTTTTAATAATTAGACAATTAAAACAGGGATGATGTACTTATTAGATCTTGATAGATTATAGGATCCTAATAAGAGATGCCAATTTTTTTAAAATATGTATAAATATACTACAGCCTATTTACTTAAATGGGAACATTCATTTTGACAAATGTGTTCCTTAAAAATTTAGAAGTGCATTTGAGAGAGGAATTTGATTAATTAATAATAAGTGTAATACATAGGGTTCAGAAATATTTAAATTACCTAAATGTATTATTTGTTCCTGTGGTAATATTGACAGGTCTTGTAATGTTTAAATTTGCATCCTTTAATCTTACAAAGAACTCGTCATCTTCTAAACCCCATCCCCAGTATTTGTTTGACATACCATTTACTAATTTGAATTGCTCCCTGAGAATAAATATACGTAAAAGAATACAGTGAACATAATAAGCAGTTAAAAACTTTCTTACCTATTAACTAATAATATTCCGCCTATAAAACTATCATAGTGATACCTAGGATGTAAACTGGGGGCTGCAACATGAAATGGTTGCATTGCTGGATAGGTATAACTTAGATTTGGATTCAGAGGTAACAAGTCAACATCATGCATTGCTATATAATCGTAGTCTGCCAAGGTATACAAGTATCCCACATTAATAAGGGAAGCTCTGTTAAATCGATAATAATCAACTTGATTTAAAACAAAAATACTGTATTGAATTCCTTGAGCATCTAGAAAATTCGTCATATATGGCACAAAAGTTAACAGCTCATCAAATCTGTCTCTAAAAGGAACTAATACTGCTAAATTATGCGATAAAAGCTTCTTGTTTGTTAATTTTTGATATGAATTAGGACATATTGAAGTTTGTTGGTTTACACAACCGCAGTTCTCTAAAATTAAAACATAATCAAGGCAATGTTTCTAAAAATGTATTTTTAACTTACCACTCGTTAGAACAACAAATGTTAATACTACAGTAATTAAAAACATTACAATAATCACGAATGACAAAAACTTTGTAAAAGATAAAAGGCCTTTTCTACCATTGTAAGTAAACATTTTACACTTAAATGTTTAATAGGTTATGTTTTCGTTCTTATGCACTACATCGTATTAATTTATAATTAGCAAAAGCTTCAACCATCTTCAGGTTTGAGCCTTTGACATGAATAATAACTTCGTTAATTATTTAATCCATGTATTTTCGTAATTTCTTTTTTTTTTTTATTATAACTTTTTGCAGTGCACTTCGAGTATCACTGAGCATTCACTGAGTAACATAGATAAGTAAGAGCACCTAAAACAACGTGTAGTTTTTTCATATTTCTTATTTAAAATAATTAATGGTACACTTTAAAATACACCAAATTTTTATCCCAATTTTAGTATTTTATAACTAATGGAACCATTAAAGAAATATATTTAAAGATCTGTGGATATTTGTTTTCAGATCAATTTGGATCATTGGTATCATGGAAAATGGAATTGTCAATTATCTATGGAGTACTAATGGCTGATGGCAACAGCCAAGTCAGCGCTGTGTTTGGAAGATAAATTTTTAATTTGCCAATTTTGATCTGTGCTTTTTAACCAGTTGATTGTAATACTATAATTTAGTTAAAATGGAAAACTTATTTAGCATGTGGAAAGTTCGTGAAATTGCTGATAAAGTGTAAGTGAAATTTGGCATTTATATACATTTTACCAGATGTCAGATTAAACTTTCAATTTCGTTCTTTTATTATTTTTTTTCTATGTATGTAAATGCAGTGATGGTATAACTAATTTATTTTAGAACAAATGTTGTTATGAACTATACGGAAATAGAAGCGAAAGTTCGAGAGGCGACAAATGATGAACCATGGGGCCCCACTGGTCAAATTATGCAAGAACTTGCACACGCAACCTTTACTTACGAACATTTTCCAGAAGTTATGTCAATGTTGTGGAAAAGAATGTTACAAGATAGCAAACAACATTGGAGACGATCATATAAGGTAAATATTAATTTTCAAGATTCATAAACAATACATCTAATGTATCATTATTATAGGCTTTATTATTACTGAATTATCTAATTAAAAATGGTTCTGAAAGAGTAGTTACTTCAGCTCGAGAGCATATTTATGATTTACGATCTTTAGAAAATTATACATCCATTGATGACCTGGGAAAAGATCAGGGTATTAATATTCGACACAAAGTTCGAGAACTGATTGATTTCATACAGGATGATGACAAACTAAGAGAAGAACGCAAAAAAGCTAAGAAAAATAAAGATAAGTTTATTGGGATGAGCTCAGACACCATGGGCATGAAATTCAGTAAGTGATTATTATTGTATTATTTTGTAATTCAGTTTAACTGTAATGTTCATTTTGTCATAGTAATTATTGAATGAACATCCAACTTCTATTTTAAATTCAAACCATGTTTGTTTGTAGCATTTATATTGTTCTATAAGAATTAATTGTGTATATTAAGTGTAACTGATAAGTTAAATTTTTAAAATAACAGTTGCATTATTCAGTTTAATAAAATTAAATCTATAATTTAAATAAAAATTACAGATGATAGATGGGATGATAGAGCTTACAACAAAGAATACAATGAAAAAGAAAGGGATCGAGACAGAGACTGGAGCAATGGTAATAGCACATATCGCTATAAGGATCGTTCTTATGATGATGACTATGAAGCAGAGAGAGAAGATAGTGATACAGAAACAAATCAAAATTACCGTAAATATAAAGATACTGAAAGCATTGGAAGTCCAACATCGCCAGAAAAAAGGGTTAATATAAATATTAATCCTGCTGCTGTCAGATCTCCCACAAAAACTGTAAAACCAATAAAAAAGGTGGATTTGGGAGCAGCAGCTGACTTTGCTAGAGAAGAAAGTCAGAAAGTTAGCACAAAGGTTACAGATGGTAATCTCCTTAATGATGATTTTGATCCTCGAGCAGAAGAAAATTCCAACAATAAATTAACTGAGTTTGGAGATTTTGAATCTGTTTTTGGATCAAACACAGTTAAACAAAATAACGATGATTTTGCAGATTTTTCTGCTTTTGCTACACAAAATACTGCTCAAACAGTCTCTAATGTCAACCAGAATATTTTACAAAATGCTGCGACTAATTTTCCTACTGCTGGCTTTACTCAAGCCCCTATAAGCTTAAATCAACCAAACCAAGCCTCTGGTGGTGTCATTGTTCATCCTAGTGGAGTTATTCAATCAACAGGGAGTATAATTCCACCATCTGGATTAACACAACCAGGAATTAGTTCCATTCAACCTGCCTCTCTGCCAAATTTTGTTCATTCAAGCAACCTACAACAAACAGGGCTTTTGCCGAATGTTCAAAATCCATCTAATACTGATCTTCTTGGAGACCTTTCAGGGTTCAGTTCACTTAGTTTGCAAAGTTCCACAAACACGACCGCTTTGAATCTTATGGATGAATTTGCTTCAGGTTTGTATTTTCTAATTTCATACTCTTACTATTTAATTTCACTCAAATTGATCATCTGCAAATTACATTTTCGTGTCTGCCGGCCAGAAAATGGAACTTAATGCCGTCAGATAAAGGTGCAAGCACCACTTTTTGGCCGCACGCACAAAAAATAATGTACGCACCACGGGGAATAAAGTAAAAAATGCTCAGATCTAATGTTTGAAATCTAAGACTTCTTTGCTTTTCCTCCCTAGGTATGTAATATACTACATCTGTTAAGTAATTTTAAAGAAGACGAAGTAGTCATGGATAATAAGCTATTTAATTCAATTTTATTTTTAGACGTTCTAATTTCTTATTTTTCACAAAAACTATTTAAAAAATATTTTCAAGTTTCAATGATTTAATATTTCGATTGCACCGTTTAATATATATAACGTTTATTTATTTATGTTGCTTCACTTACTTTCCACATTAATGTTTTTTAATTTATTTGTAATATAATTTTATGCTTGAACGTATATAAAGGTTAATAAGCGGTAGAAGAGGTTTTCAAAATTCGCTATGCAATATTGATTTCCACAGTTAAACTTTTTTCTATAAAATGTACTGTCTTTATTGTTTGTTTGTTGAAATTAAAAGAAACCTTTTAATTCAACTTAGGTAAATGAAAATTATGTTTCCTGTTTTCAATAAAAGCACTAGTCTAGCTTAAAAAGCGGGAAACTCATATGAGATTTCCCGTTTCAGAAAAATCGAATAACGAAGTGAGTGAAAACCCAAGTGTAGGAAATACAAGCAACCCACATGTTACCAAAATTATTACCTTGGATTCAGCCACTCAAAGCACTTTAAATTGTCTAAGGGTTATTGACAAAATAAACTCGCAAAGGGATATTGACGAGATTTTAATGCATTTGCACCATTTGACCGAATTTTTACCAGGCCCCCTGACAGTCCAACAAATCTTGAAGTTTGACCAATCACCTATTAACTGGGAACTTTACGTAGACAAAGCTTATGGACATGTACTAGAAGCTTTAATTGATAAATTTGATAGTAATTTTCCTTATAATGAGGGAAAAATTTTTACAGGCGTTGAAAGGATTTTCACCGTGGAAAATCAATATTTCTTTACTGAGAGCTTGACTATTTTGACAAGAAAATTAAATACAACTGATCAAATTACTACAACAATTTTAAATTTATTAGAGAAGCTATTGAAGAGTGAAGCACTATTTTCAACTGCTGTAATGAGCAATTTCACTCAGGAAGATAACAAAATCATAAAAGAATATAGGCGTACAAAATGGGAAAATTCTGTTCAAATATTGATATCTCTTCCCAACAGAGTAGCTAACATTACTGAAGGAAATTTTCCAGATTTTTTTGATATTAAAAATTATAGTTACAATTTAATTTTTAATGTTTTAAAAATGATAGCTTTTTTCATAAAGATAAATCTTGGTAAATTAGATCTACAAATAGATACAAATTTATCATATATAGGATTTTTATTAAGTAAAATATTTATTCATTTAAATGATTCACTAAAATCGTCAAGTCTTATTGACTTTATAAATGCAATTACTGTTTTCCCAAAATCGGATATTATGGAAGCAGTGCTGTCTAAAATGAACCGATCAGCTATAGAAAAATTTGCTGTGATGGCTTTACAAAACACCCCTTATACTAGTTACAAAATAACCAAAATACTTGGTCTGAAATTAATGAAAAATAAAGATTGGAAATACGTTTTGTGTACCAAAATTCCTTTACTTTCTCTCTATACTGAAAATGACTTAAATATAATGTACAATTTGGTATCATATCTTGCAAATGTTTCTGATGCCGATTTAAATAAACTTCTTCTAAATTTAATTACAACATGGTCGGATAAATCTGCAATCAATCATACGAGTGTAGAACAACACGTTTATATAACAAAATTTATTATAATTATCGTAAAAATACTAGCATTGACAGATTCAGTAAAGTCAAGTGAAGCTAGTATTAAAGAGAAAATGTATCTGGGAATTCCTGTACATCTTGAATGTCCAATAAATACATTGAGAGCTATAGGAATGGTTACAGCAGAAATAGTTCTTAATACTTTGTGTAAAAATAAAAAAGATGAAAATAACATTAGGCTTGAATTTGATTACAGTATGTTAGAAGATAGTGAAAAAAGAATCGTTGACGAACTAAGAAACTTAACAGCGGTAGATACGTTAACGTGTTCATTGAATGATAAAGATTGCAATGCGGATGAAATTTTTATGAAAATAATTGCCAAAGTGAACTTCAACATATCATCAGAAAAGTGCGAGTACACGCCACCGGAAAGAAAGTTGAGAATAAGGTCTCTAGTTAAAAACCCCAGTAATCAAGTTGTTACTGAAGGAATATCAGAAAAAAGTACAATAATAAATGTAATTGATAGCGAAGATTTTGAACTTGATTCTGATGATGATTTAGAGCCTTACGACTTATCAAATGACGTAAAAACAACAAGTAAACCTCCACCTTCTTATTTGAGAGACCTACGCGATGGACTTTTAGAAACAGATGATTCTCAAATATTCACTGCTAGTTTGGAAAGTTGCGAAAAGCTTGTAATATCACAGCTATCAAACGATGATCCGTCCATCGGTCTTGAACTGTTACAAATTTTGATTTCATTGGAACAAAAATTTTATGTAGAAAATTTTGAAGCGTTAGTATTTCAAAGTTGTGTCGCTATAACTTGTGTTTATCCTAGTTTTTACGCCGAATATTTATGTAAAGAATTTCACGCAAATGTTGGCACATATTCTATCAGTCACCGAATCCTTTTACTGGACATTTTAAAAACCGCAGCACAAACTTTATCAAAAGTAAACCCTGAAAAAAAGGTAGAGACTCTGAAACGGAAACCTCCACAACGAGGAAAAACCGAAGCTGAAATGGCAGAAGGAATAATCCGCCAACGATTAGAAAGTAAAACCAAACGTTTTATACATCGCAGGAACTTTTCTTTTGAACAAATTAACAAATTTTCTGATTGTGCTGGCTCTTTTTTCTTCCCTTTATTACATGCTTATGGCAATTCGCCTTTTGTAAATTTTACGCCAAAATACGATAACGATTACATTTTATTGATTCATTTTTTGGACACCTTGGCTGCGATAACATGGGCAGCTCAAAATTGTCCTATTGTTCCACGAATGACAAAGGAATTATTCAACTTTGCTTGGGCGTTGCGGTACCACAATGAAGTCCGAGTTCGTATGGCTAACGTAAATATGGTAGCCAGTGCTGTTATGAGTGTTCCTAAAAAAATTTTACAAGCTGAATTTTTGAGTGAACTACTCGAATTCAGGCTATGGCTTGCGGACCTGGTAAGCCCCAATATTCAAAGAGGAGAACCAAATTCGGAATGCAGGTTATTAGCTGCCAATGCGATTGCTATAATAGAGAACGTCTTAAAAGTTGATATTGGCGATGCGAGTAATTAAAAGTTATAAATTCGTTAATTTTTAAGTAATATGTAACAATTAGCTGTCTTTGTGACTGATTTTATACGAATTTAATAAAAAGAATAACATTATTTTAAATGTATTGAGTTTTTGTTGTTATTTTGATCAGTTTTAAGGAGCATTAAAGTTGAATAAGTGAATGCCTCCTAACATTCGTTCTTTTTCTTACCATCAAATGTTCACTTGCTTTAGACTAAAGCCAATGTTTACCAGTCTAAAACACCAAAAAGCCCACATAATTACCAACAAAATCTATTTTAAACTATGTATTATTAAAAGGTAATTAACATGTAGCATTTTAATAAATGATGAGTCTTAAAACTTATCCTTTAGCAGTTGAAGAACTGCAATAATGTAATCATTTTATAACAAAACAGGAAACGTCTAAGTTTTAGAATATTAGGTATACACCTTTTATATCTAATAATTATTGAAGCTACTATAACTACCTCTTCTTTTTAATAAATTTAGGTCCAGTTTTTCATCCTACATCACCAGTTGCACAACCTTTGCAGCCTTTGTCTTCCAACACGTGTAAAACTGAACAAGATAATACTGTAACCAATAGTAAACCATCTAATGTTGGTCCGACATGGTCAAACTCGGGTAATCTTAAAATCGATTTGGACAATCTCCTAGGCAATAAAACCACCAAAACTAGTGCGCCTAGTATGAATCAATTAAAAAGCACACCTACCAGTCCTTCCAATCACCCTAGGACTGTAAACGCAAACCAAAATAGTATTACTAGTCCGGGCGTTGTCCCACCAATAAATTTAAATAATCAAATATTTCAAAGTACTCCATTAAATGGAAGTAATAATCAGTTCTTTGCTGCTTTTAAATAGAGTTTTGCAATTATTATTTCACGTTATACTAAAATTCGGACTGATAACTACATAAAAATCGATTGAAAGTAATACCATTTTGTTTTTTTTTTTCTAAATAAAAGGGCAGTGATTTTTTTTTCTTATTAAAAAATGTTTTAAGCACACCTATTTTGTAATAGCGTAAATTCTGATGACTCAGGTCACAATGACATTTCGTACTATATGCAATAACTATGTGTTAGTTTTATTTCATAAGAATTGAAAACGTAAAAATTTGATCCATACTTATTACTTTGAGACGTATTATATGGTAAATATACTGTTAAGAATTTACAATAATTAAATATGTTCTGTATAAAGTAGCAAATAATAATCTGTAAAGGCAGCGATTCGCGGTAAAAATGTAAAAATTACTAGTTTATTATAATACTTAGTAATGATATGATAGTGATGTATTGAAGTATTTTAAATCGGTCTTCTCAAATATGATCCAAAGGTTGTACTTTTAAGTTGGCACTTGTTGTAAATTACTGCAAAATGCTCACATGCGGTGCTGGGATTCTATTATTATTATGTTAATATATTACAAAAATATTTAATATTAGTGCATATAGTTTATTGTGATTGTGTTGCTTAAAAATATTTACAATTCTTTTATTGCTTCTAGGCACTTATTTTTTTATCAAAGTCTTACGTACAATTCATAAACTAACTTTTAGTTTAGTGGTTATCTGCGAATTGTAAATGAGATATCTTTCCATCATATTAATGTTTTCAATAGGAAATAGTAAATTAATTGTTTCCAGAAGAAAATGGAAGACGAGAACTGTGTAATGTGCCTTATACCTTACCAGCAAAAATATCAAATACATAAATTTAAAAAATGCTTCATGTAACAGTTGAAATAATTTCATACATTCCAGTTGTAAATCTTGTAATCTTCAACATAAACCTGCCAAACAGTGCTTATGTTTTAAAGTAAATTATAAGAAAGAAACAAATAAAGGAATATTAATTTTAAAATAGTTTTATTAATTAATGTAATAGAGAATTTAATCATAAAGTAAGAATACATAACTACAAAACTTCTTACATAAAAAGAAGTTTTATATATTCATTTTGATCTCATTAAGCACAATTTAAAATCCTAAATAAAGTTAAAATTTTATCTTCTTTTTGAAAATTAATTTTAAAGTATAATTCAATTAAACAATAAAAATTAATGGTAAAAAAATAACCCACAAAAACTGGAACAACTTACAAATACTAATCTGCATCTTCCTCCACTTGTTTCTTCTTCTTTTTCTTTTTCTTGGGAGGTTCGCTTATTGCTTCATTTTCTTCATCTATTCCGTTTTGATCGAAAGTTTCTCCGTTTTCAACCTTCCGCTTTTTCTTCTTTTTCTTCTTCTTTTCAGCTTTTTCAGCAGCATCTTGGACTTTTTCCATTTCATCCAATGCTTCCTTCATTACTTCGATATTTTTCTTCGGTATTTCTCCCGTTTCATAATACTTTAAACGATCTTCGACTTGCTGGCGAAGTTTTTCTCCAAAAATGTTTGTTTGGATATCAGTAAAACAATCAATACGAGATGCGATTGAACATTTATTAGCCAGATAGCGTGAAATTCTACCTTTGTTTTTCATTCCAGCTCTTCCAATAAATGTAGAATTAAAAAGAAGGCCATACTTTGGGGTATTTCCTAAAAAATAACAATGCTACAATAAAAACTCAACACTGTAAATATACAGCACCTCTTGTTTTTAATGCTCTAAAAAGAGCCTTTTCTGCTCCTAAAATCTGCACAGTGGATGCAGGATACTTTGCCAAATTAGTCAGAGAACCAGCATGTGCAATTAATCTTGCTCCAACCTGTTCCCCAATTAAAGAGGCTAGATTTGGAGCTACATCAGTCATCTTAGTTTTCAAATATTCTGCCAATTCTTTTCGATAATCAGCAAGATTAATAACACGTTTAGCAAACATTTCAATGTTCATCAGATCAACTATGCTTATATCCATGCCCATGCTGGATCTTGAGGCATCTAAAATTGCTTGTGCTTTAGCTGAATCCATAACTATTTCTTCTAAACTTTCAAGTGATTCTTCTGAAAGTTCTTTTCTATTTTTAATAAATGACACAAGTCTGGCATAAGTGTAGTTTTCAGGAACAATCTTTACAAGTTCTGGAAAATGATAAGAATACCATTCCCTAAAATACAAACCCTTATTATACAGCTATTTAACAACAAAACTAAGTGGCAGCAAAGAGAAAGTGAACAATTGTACCTTTTGAACTTTTAAAGAAAGCACATGATGCCTCAGCTGCTTAAAAAAATTAACAGCTTGTGAAGGAAAAGACATACGAAATTTCAAACTAAATTCCTATTATCAGAATGATAAATGGATTTATGGATGACATTAAAAATGCTTTGTTTTTAAGTATCTACTGTGTGCTAATGAACCATGAAGTTAACAAAAAAGAACAAGAAATTTAAGTTTAATTATGTGAATAACTCTGAGCTCCGGTAAAAAAAATAGCATTTACCTTATTCTCATTGAAAAGGTGTTTATGTCCTTATCTAGTTGATCCAGTAAAGCTATCGACTGAATAATCATATTGTCCACACGATGAACATTAAATTTAACTTTAGCCCTGGAATACGAATGTCCTAATCCAAGCTGTGCAACACCTGAACTTTTTGCACTAAATCCCTTGACTAACTTATGGAAATGATGTCGAATTCCTAACACAAATGAAAATTGTACATTTATATATAATTTTTGGGCTGTATATACATTACCTCTGATTATTTCAGGCACAACTCCAACGTGAGTGCAGGTTAAGCCTAAGGATTCTGCAATTGCAGCTCCTAACTTGGGATCGCTGACTCCTACAGTGGGTTTACTCTTCTTTCCACCCTTAGGTATCGTTATATCTAAAAAATGCTGCAAGTCCTCGGTCAAGATACCTTCTGATATGGCATTGATATTTTCCAATGCAGCAACTGCAGTTTTAAAAGGTGAAAAGCCAACCAACTTTACAACGCTATTAAATCGGCTTAGGTCAGTAACAGAGGCCTCAACTTGGGGAAGAAACATGCCTATTTCTTCAAATTCTTTCACTTGAAAAACCGCGTACCCAGCCGCATGTTCAAAAAGCACATATAAGTTAGACTACAAAATGTGATATGAAAAATTTATAATTTTTTAACATGTAAACTTATCTTACCATCTTGTAAAGTCATAAAACTTATCCAATTATGTATAAATTTAAATTCATAATAACCCACGAGGTTGCTTATAAAAAAATATAACCTCAATAAAACCATAAAACAACAAAATATACGTAACCTACAATTTAAATGAGACGTTGAAATGTTAGAGATCTATAAAATTCCTCGATTGTTTACTTTTCTCTTACTCAAAAGAGGTCACCATTATATTAAATGGAATTTTAAAATAATTGCTATTTTAAAAATATTTACAATTTTATGTTTGTTGTTCTACGTTTTGTATTTAATAATAACTATTAAGAGAGTATAGGTACATAATAAACTTTATAAATAACAAAAGTTATTTCAAAATAAAATATTTCCCAAAATTAAGATCATATTTAATTACATTTCATACTATTGTGCTATATGCGAAGGTGTTATCCTTATGTCTAAGACATGTCTAAGAACTTCCTATAATGACTTCCAGGATACTTCTGAATTGGAAGTATTATTATTTATCAGTTATCATTAATAATATAATAATAATTATTAGGGAAGTATTTTAACAGTTCGAGAGAATTCGGCTGTGTCCGTAAGTAGTACGGCTCATGTTTGTAAAAACCGATAAAAATGGCGGACACATCGAATTTCATTATGGCAGTGATTCGTCTTCTGACCGTCGAAGAGAGAAGTATGCGCGTTATTATTCAGTAACTTCTGTGGACATTTTGTAAAAGTGATCTCAAAAGCTGGCAAATTCGATAGTTGTAAGAAGTGAATACATTTGTGAGTATAATTTTTAGTCATTTATACTTTAATTAACATTTAATGGAAATTTAACAACGACGATAGCATCTCTCCTGCTTGAACGTGTTACACTAAAATGCGCATGTGCAAATAAAATGCGGGAGAGAATTTTGTATTTTTATTTTTTTTATTTGATTGTAGCTTAAAAACGAAATTAAATTTAAGTCGGCTATACTATTTTAAATTTTCAAAAAAGTGAAATCTGTTTACAAAACTGTCATAACCTAATTTTAAACCGCCTAGTTTTACTAATTACTAAGAATCGTAAATTAACGAATTAAAAAATTTATGCTTATTTAATTTTTGTAATTAAGTTTATATAATTACGCATAATTTTTATTAGGTCAGCGAGAACAATGTCTTCTCAAGTCCAAACTCAAACTTTTGAGCATAATTCAAATCAGAAATCATTTAAAAACCATCGTAAAGATGCCGAAACTTCGAAAAAGAAACAAAAAAACGTTAAAAGTGGTAGAAAGCGACTCAAAAGTTTTTCTTCAAATTCAAATATAAATAAACTAAAAAGTATGAGGCCAGTTTTACCTACTCGATTTTTACTCGGTGGTAATATAAACGATCCTCTAAACTTAAATAGTCTGCAAGATGAGGAAGTTAATAGGGCTATGAACGCGGTCACTCCGAAGTCTTCCCCTATTCCTACCCCACCACGACGAAAAGCTCAAATAGAGGTAATAATCCCTCCCAACATAAATGATCCTTTGAATCTCATTAATTGTGAAAATAATGACGAATATGAGCAACAATTATGTTCACCTTTAAAAAAAGGGCGCAAAAAACGTACTAGAAAAAAGAGAACAACTTCAGGCACATCGGAAGTTGCCGATGCTGATACAAGTGGCTGTTCTGAAGCTAGAACCCCTGAAAGTAATCAAGATTCAGCTAAAATTCCAGAAGAATGTAGTGATAGCAAAGTCGAACAAAAATCCGTTAATCTCGAATTACAATTGACAAAAAAGGACAATAAATGTAAAAGAAAATCGGAAGACCATAAAGATAATGTTAAGAAAACAAAATACAATGCAATGGATAAAATTGTTAGTCCTGTTGTTCCTCAGCCGGGCTCCTGGTTGAAACGAAGTAACAGCAGAGTGAGCAATTTAACTCGAAGTATGCAGCATCGGGGACAGAATAACAAAGATGTGAAATTACCCCAATTTAAAGGGAAAGATCGCGCTTTCCAATACGGAAATTATAATAGGTATTTTGACATTTTTACTTTGTTTATTCAACTTAATCTTTGTCCTTTTTATATTTTGAAGGTACTATGGTTACAGAAATCAACACAGTGAAGTAGATTTGAGACTTAAATGTTTCATGTATCATCATGATTTATTTGAGGGAAAAGATATCTTGGATATTGGTTGTAATATAGGACACATAACGCTTTCAGTGGCCAGAGATTTAAAATCCAAGAGTGTTGTTGGAATTGACATTGATAAGAAGTTGATTGAGATAGCACGTAAAAATGTTAAACACTACGTGAAAAGTTCTCAAACGCCGCCACATGACGGCAAAGAGTCTGGTGAAGGATATTCAAAAAGTAGTGAGTTTTTTCCCATTTCCATGCCTATATTATATGGGCCTATTGATATTCCAGGCTTTACAAAGGAGGAAAAAGGCTACGGATTTCCAAATAATGTAACATTCAAACATGTAGGTTATTTACACGTTTTGATCACTATAATCTGTATTTAAATTAATTTAAATTGTTTGTAGGGTAATTACGTTTTGGACGATGACTCGCTTTTATCATTGGAACAACCCCAATTTGATGTAATTTTATGTTTGAGCATTACTAAATGGATACACTTAAACTGGGGTGATTCTGGTTTGAAGCAGGCCTTTCGAAGAATGTATGCTCAACTTAGACCAGGTGGAAAACTCATTTTAGAACCCCAAAATTGGGCCAGCTACAAGTCTAAAAAGAAGCTTACGGTATGCATTTTCTTTTGCTATTCTTAAACATTTTATCTAATATTATTTTGATTTAATTTTTTCTTTAATTGCAGGAGTCAATTTACAACAATTACAACTCTATTCAATTCTTTCCTGAAAATTTCACACAGTATTTACTGTCACCAGAAGTTGGTTTTGCCAAAAGTGAGATTTTGGGGTTTCCCCAACATCAAGCAAGAGGGTTTCAGCGTCCCATTCAAATGTTTACAAAGAGTACAATGTTTCCCAGTGAAAGGTCAGATGGTTCCATGAGTTGCCACTATTCTAGTACAAAACTTTGCTATACCAACATAAGGTCTGTGGAATCAAATAACGCGACGCCGAAATCTAACGTTGCCGATTCCGAAAAACTAGAAAATTCCTCGTCTCCTTTTGTATATGATAATAGCAGTGCTGTTGAAGGTGACGAAAAAATAAAACTCGGCGCTGAAGTGAACAAATGTGACATTAATTTGCGAGTGATGGACGAAACTTAAAACTTTCCTTTGTTATGTAACAATTTGTTTTGTATATACACACTCGTTTTTTTGTATATACTGAAAATAAAAATGTATTATTTAAGTTACATTTAGGCGCAAAGTAATGTAAGATTGTTTAAGTATTAAAATTTTCATTATATTTGTCACATGTTTGTGTAGGTGTTTTATTTCGATAAAATTTATTATTTTTATTCTTTAACTCTTATCTAAGCACAGTTCTTATTACTGTTGAGTTTTTGAATATTAATTTGGCTTTCTTGCTAGTTATAATAAATTTATTAATAATTTTTTACATAAGAAAAACCCGTATTACAGATCATTGACCTACATATTGCAGAAATTGCGTTATCATTATGAATTTTATATGTGTCTTGTCCAAATAAAGACATAACTTGATTTTTATGAACTAAACAAAGATCGATGTTTCTTTTATAAAAATAAGCGTATAATAATAATAAGAGTATTTAGGAAATTTGCGGAAGATCCGAGAATATTGTAGAAATTTCCAGGTTTGAGAACTTTTCAGAAAGTTCTACAATATTCTAGAATCTAGAAAAATTTTAATGTTCCTGAAATTTCATAATGCTCCTGAACGTTATATATCTACCTCAGATATAACTTATGAAAATAATATTTTCTCATGCTGATTTTGGCTATAGAGTTTTCTATTGAATTCAATAATAACTACATGACTGCTAATTATTTGAGTGCATAACCTAATAGAAATCTTTTTTGAGCGATACGAAGGTAATATGGCTAATATTTTATAAGATCAACCTATAATTATGAGTACATTGAGATGCTGGGATCTTTATTTTGCAAACGTTGTATTACTATGATTATAATTAGATAAAACCTTATTCGTTAAAAGTTCTCTAAAATTAAAATAAAATAACTTGTATTTGCTTCAGATGAGTATCGTTTTATCAAGTATGGAGAACTTCAATGTCGATTTTAACCGTTCTTGACCGCTTATTGGAGTTCAACTGTTTTCAATCATGAAATTAATATTCAAACGGGTCGTCTTACAATAAAATACAATACTTTGTCCTGCATATTTGTACTTGCATGTACAGGTTTAATAAATTATTATTATTATTAATTTTAAATATGTAGGTGTTTATTAGAAAAATATTGTTCAGTAAAAATGGTTAACGTTATTTATTCATATTTAATATGGAGAATATAAATGCAAAACTAGTAAAAACAAAAAATTAATTCTACAAAAGTTTTATTCAAAATGTTCTATATATTAACTTTTATACAAAGCAAATATGGAATTAGTAAACTGTATTAAAATTCGAAGAGCTGTTGGCAGTTTTAATTAATAATATTATACATAATGATTAACTTCGATATCATATATACTATTAAAGTTGAAATGTTCTGTGCGTTCTTTTTTTATTTAAATACTAGCTTAGGCACTACAACTTATTAATTATCTATTCTAACTAATTGAAATATTTAAGTACGTAGTTCCTTGAGCTATAAGAAGTGTTTCATATGTAGGTACCTATGCATAACAAGAAAAAACGAGAAATTTTATATTACCTATTATTAATTTATAAAATCTCAAAACATCAAAATATGTTAATCCCTGTTGTACACATATTTTGCATAGGTACTGAATATGGGCGTAACCAGGAAGGAATAGGGAGAGCTGTGCCCCCCCCCTCCAAACTAAGACGGAATGGAAACAGGGTAATCGTTTTCCGCCTATCCCCTAGACGTATCTCCGAACTGAATTGGAATATCGTTTTGAAATTTTAGTCGACTGGGTTTTAAGAAGTGGCCGTTCTAAAATACTTTCGAGCTTTAACGTCAACATCGTTATATTAAACGGGGGTCCGTTTTTCTTCCCCTTTTTTTAATTAATTTTAAGATTACCCATCACAATTGAGCGTCATGTTGATAGTACAATCCTACCTTGACTTTCAACAATTTTTGTTTGCAGAATCTCCCTTCGAAATTTGAAAATAATAAATTATCTTTGGACATCTTAAGGTTTTAGTATGGTACCAAATCGTATAAAAAAAATTAATATAGGGGTTAAAACGAGTTTTGAATATCATAACATAAAAATCTTCGTTTTTTTAAATAGCATCCCACACTTGTTTTATACCGTTACATCAATCACTTAATCTTCAGTAAAAAATGTTAAGACACTTTGCGTCTAAAATTGATATGTTGTGAGAAAATTAAAATAAAACTGATTTAATACTATTTTTTTATTTTTACGAATTATTTTTTTTAAGTTAATACGTAAAGTTAAACAATAATAATATAAGAAATTGTTGGAATCATTACTCATTTAGGTACTTTCAACTCAACATAGCCAATAGGGCCCTTAGAGCGATATTTCATTTCATTTTGCTTACACAGTCAGAGTATGGTTCCTGGATATACTCGTAGCTACGTACATTCGACTTCCAAACTGCTGCAAACGTAAAAAAATTGAAAACAATGAAATAACCCAAAAGCTGTTGAGAATCAAGGCAGAGTTGTATTATCAACATGACCCTCAATTATGTTGAGGAATCCGAAAATGTAAAAAAAATGGGGGTTCCAATTAAAATAACGAAGTTTACGTTAACTTACTATTCGTAACAGGAAGTGATAAAAGATCGAAAATATTTTTAAACTGTAGGCCACATCTTAAAACCCAATCGATCAAAATTTCAAAACGACATTCTAATTCAGTCTAAGGGGTAGACTGAAAACGATTATCTTATATAAAAAAAGATAAAATACAATACAACATACGACCATTTTTTCAAATCCTCGATGATTATTGTTATAATTTTATTTTTATTTAGAAATAATACATTTTTATCTTGTTTTCAAACTCGCCCCCCACCCATCAACAAATCCTAGCTAGGCCCTTGGTACCGAAAATGACCTTAATTAATGCATTTAATATGTATCTTCTCAAGGAACCAATACATGAATAATGATCAATTATAAAATACTTTTTTGTTCTCCCCAATAATATTCTAACGATTGGTTTTTTTCTTAAAAAGTAAATCACTTTTACAAGTTTTTTTAAAGATTTATTAATATTTTGAATTAGTATAAGGACAAAGTTAAAAGAAGTGATCCTTTAAATGATTGAAATAAATTCAGTGTTCAGAAAAAAAAAACTAAACACATCTACGGTTTGTGTTATAGCAAAAAGAACTATCTCTGAATCGGGAATTGACTTCTAATATATAAGGAAGAATGTGTATTACTGAAGTAATTTATTTTTTAGCGTTGTCCTTATCATAATTAGCTTTTTCAATTCTTAAATATGTAAATACTAGGTCGTTATTGATTTTATCATTCAGAAAGGAACAATAATTGGTTTAAAGGTTTTTATTTGATGAATCGTTCAAGGGATAATTCAATTGATCATTAACCATAATTGTTATGTATAGAGTGCTATTAAATTAGATTACATTGTAATTTTCTGTAGGAAGTAAAAGTGCACCCTTCTGAGTTTTTGTATGTTATGTATCTATTCATAGAATTCGAAAATGTAGAAATTGTAAAAAAACAACAGAAACTTTTTTTTATTATAGAAATTTTCAGAAGGTCCGAAAATATTCTACAAATTTCCCGAAGGTTCGAGAATATTCTATAATTTTCCAAAAGGTTCAAGAGTGTTCAAATTTCCTATAAGTGTGCAGGTAGTTTGATTAGTTTCATTATAAATACAAACAAGAAATTTTCATAAATTTGATATCCTACAAAAAAGCTTTGATTGATTATTTCTGTACTTTGCTCATTTTAATTTTAACCTGTTATCAAACTTGTGTCCTCTAAAATTAATAGCACATTGCGGTTTTATTATTTTCAATGGCCACTTGAATGATTTATTTAATATAAGCCCTTGAAGCCAACAGTCTTTTAATGCACTGCTTTTTATGACATAATCAATAAGTTATATCTACTCAGAGCTGGGCAGAGCTTTTGTGCTTTCTGTTTGAAAATGTGTCCTTTGAGAAGAAATTGTGAAATCCGGGCTTGATGGCCGTGGTCTAGGATTGTTTGTTCTTCGGTGCGAACACCGAAGATGTCTCTTACAAACAATCCTAGACTAGCCCGGATTTCACAATTTCTTCTAAAAACGCCGGCCGTGAAAGCCTTAGTCTTTTCATTGTTCTTTGAGAATTTAGAAGTACTGTATTTCAAGCCCTTTCTCGAACAAGTAGATAAAATCGAATTACTTTATAAAAATGACTTGTAATTTTTAATTTAACAAAGAACTACAATCACGTTCAAAGTGCTTAAAGCGCTTTCAAAAGAGCTCGAAGCAAAGAAAAAAATCTAACTCTTTAAAAAGTTAAAGAATTTGATTTTTTTAATTAGCTTGAAGCTCTATTAAGTTGCTTAAAGCTCCTTCGAAGCTTCAAAGCATAGCAAAATCAACAAAACAGCTTTAAGCTTCTTGATATGTTTAAAACCCTATTGGTGTAATTTAAACCTTTATAGAGTGCGTAAGTATTCAGGACTAAGAAATTATTTTTTGGATATAATTGTCAATTCGATGTCTTTGGATTTGAAAATTTATTCGGGGCTTTAAAAACTAAAAAACTTTAAGTAATGTCCTTGAGTTTTAGAGCTGGAAGCCATTTTTAGTTAGGAATCTGCCCAGCTCTGCTTTTATTTTACCTATAGGGTGTAAAATTAGGGAGTACTTTCTTAATAATAGCCAATGACAATAATATGAGCGAAAAATTAAATATTAAATTACTTACTCTCAATTAATAATAAAATTGATTAAGCATGATTGTTAACTCTGATAATGTCAGTGTTGTGATGACAAAAGCGTGCTTCATATCTGTTATTCGTTTCAATATTTTTTATTACATAAGCGTTTATATAAATAGTTGTAATAAAATATTTCTAGTTTTACTGTTAGTTATAATTGATTGTTTAAAATTAACAACAAGAATGTACAACTTATTGGTAGGTATATGGTGACGGTGGAAGTAAACTGTAACTATTTTTTTCTTGTTACTATCTGGCCAGCAGATTAACAAGTAGATCTAATGATTCTATTTTCAATGATAATGCGGACAGAACTTTTTATTCTAATGTCTTTATAGACACTGAGACAGTGGTATTTAGGAGATAAATATAAATCAGTTAGTTACGTAATAGACTGACATGTTTTTCTGAAATTTCTTTCGAACATTTCGTTTGATGTAATTCGTACGAAGACACCAATAGATAACAACTTTTATTATGTCTATAAAACTTTCATATGAAGTGGTATTGCTCAAGAAAAACATTTAGGGCAATCTCAACCAAAATAAAATATATTATTCTAAAGAAGAACTGACTAATGTTTTTCTTTCATAACGTTTAAGATAAATGTTTAAAGCTTTCATTATAAATTTTAATAGTTTTTTAAAGATGTTTTTTTTTTGTATCTTGTTTTTGTAAATTTTTACGTATACCGGTTATATTCATGTAGTTATTTTTTTTATTCAAAACTGACGCTTAATACTTCGAAAGCGGGCTTAAAAGCGTCGTCTTCAAAATCCGATTCGTCTGATTCAGCGAACTCTTCGTCGAAGAAATCTGTATTATCATCAACTACAATCGGTCTCGACTTTATTTGCTATTCTTCTAATAATTCCCAAAGTATAAGGCCCGCATCGGTTCCTCCAACGGTCACGACGTTTCGATCGTTGAATAGAAACCGGACGCAAGCGATTTGTCCACTGAAATAAACATTAGATACTGCTGTGGTCTGGAGTTTTAATGAAGAAAATTTTATTTACCTGTAAACTTTTTCTTCGTGATATTCGGCTTTTGGATTAATGCAAGGATATCTGAAAATTCGTAGGTAACCGTCCATATCTCCCGCAATCAAGAGATCATGAGCGGCTGAACGATTTGTTGTACTAATTACTGAAGTCATGGGATAAAATCGATTGCTCCAGATGCCTACAATGTACACATTATTAATAGTGAACGGGATTTTTTTAAGATTTCCGTTTATAATGGAGGCTGTAGATTTTCCAAGCCACGACCATATTTAAGGTTTATTAAACTAAAAGTTATAACGTAGGAAATAAAACACAACTGTTTGAGAGTAATAAAAATTTTTGATAAATCACTTCGAATCGTTTAACCTTAGGAATTAAATCTCCTTGAATCCTTTGAAATCAATAAATATAATCATCAAAAACTTATCCTAAACGATCAAATAGACATTAACAATTCACCACTATTAAATATCCCCCCCCCCCACTTAATGATTTGTGTATAGGTATATATAGTTTATTACTTATTCTTGTTTTTGTACATTTCATCACCCGATGAAGCCTTTGTAAGGTGAAATAATTTTCGTGATTTATTAAATTTTTTTATTAAACTCTTAAACAGTTGTGTTTTATTTCCTACGTTATAATGGAGTTTAAACATATTAGTGCCTATTCAATTAAATATTTAAAAGTTACAATTCTTACAGTAATTTAAAGTAATCCTTTTTATTACAGTTACTAACAACTAATGTATAGGTACTAACAAACAAATCCTTTTCCTTTTTTTTTAAATTTCCTTTAATTCAATAATACCATCTATCATCCACCTGTATTGCTCCCTACTCTTATTCTCAATACATCCTCCCAACCCATGCATCCAAGTTTTATTCTCTCTTTCACAAAACCTATAGATTTTTTCATCCTGTTTCATCTAAAATTTACATTCTCTGCATTCATTATCTACTTTAAACCAAGCAATTATATCCATTCCATTTTTTTTTCTCCCCCAAATATTTCGGCATCAGATCATCCTGCCAAGAATACCACGCCAAAAATCCCAGTCCCTCTGCGTATGTGGAATTCTCTACTTTTCTTAAGTTCTCGCCTCTTTCTAACTCCTTACATATTATTCTCACCATTTCCTCATTATTCCTATCAATTCTTCTCCACTCATCCTATTGCTCCTGCTATATTTTTATTTCTCTTAATTTTCTATTTCTTCATCGTATCTATTTCTTCTACCTATCTTTAACATCCTTTTTCTCCATATTTCCTTTCTTAAATCCCCTTCCTCTAACCTTTCTAATTTTTCCTAATAACTTATCACCTCGTTTATAGCCTCTTCTAACATTTTCCCACATTTTGTCTCTCTTCTCACTATTTAGTGCGACGTATACAGGGTTTTTCAAGTGAATGGGCTATTAGAAGTATATGAATTAGTAGAAGGGATTTAATTCTAAAACTTGGGCTCATTTGGTTATTGTTTATGCCGCCTCTTTTAAAAATGTTTCCAAGTTCGATTTACATCCGGTTATACCGGAAGTCAACACCAACTTTGTTATTTTAAATAGAATGGTATATTTTTTACGCTGAATTCGAATAAAACGTGTAATTCTAAGGTAAGTTTGATAACCAACTTGTACACCTATGACGATCGGTTTCTGAGTTAATTTAATTTATAGTAATAGCTGAATATGAGTGCTAACGCCTTGACCAAATTGAACTAAATAATTTATACAGGACGTTCAAAATAAAATTCCAAAATTTAAGTACACGAATAACTTCGTTTTTTCAAGTGGCACCTACCATATTTTATTTTTTATTTTCTTTCAATCTATATGAATACTTCCTATTGTTTTATTTGAAAATTTTCGAGTAATTTTGAATTATTACTTAAAATAGCCAAAATTGTAATATTTTTCGCATAAAAAGGTGTGCCTTGGAAAAATAACAACTAACAATCAATGCAAAATGAAGCCTAAAATCGCATTTTCGATTAATTTCCGTTACAAAAAATAATCGAAAACCGAAACTTCAAATATTTGTCTCGAACATCTCCCTAACAGAAATTAAGCGATAAAAAAGGTTTTAGGGTGATTTTACTTTGATTGTCATTAGTTGTCAATTGTCCAAGGCACACTCTTATTACGCCAAAATTAATGAAATTATCTATATTTTAAAAATTCTAAATTAATCAAAATTTTTCATATAAAACAGTAGGGTGTATCTATATGAATCGAAAGAGGATAAGAAAAGGAATCGATTGAAAAAATAAAAAATGGTAGGTGCCATTTGAAAAAACGAGGTTATTCGTATTTGAAGTTTTCAAACCTAAGAATTTTATTTTGAACGCCCTGAATAAATTATTTAGTTCAATTTTGTCAAGACGTTAGCACTAATATAGCGTAAAAAATATACTATTCCATTTAAAATAACAAAGTTGGTGTCGACTTCCGGTATATTTAAAAGAAGCGGCATAAACAATAACCAAATGAGCCCAAGTTTCAGAATTGAATTCCTTCTACTAATTCAATACTTCTAATAGCCCATCAACTCGAAAAACGCTGCATACATCCAAATTTACTGTATATATAAGTTTTCTACCAGTTTTTTTAAAATCCAACCCCAAACATTTACCGTATACAATATAATACTTTCTATTACTACATTAAATAGCATTAGTCTCCTTCCCTGATCATTCCTGCATAGTTTCTGTCCTAATCCTCACAACTTTCCCATAATATCTTTTCCTTTTGTCCCTTGTATGTTTATATGCATTTCATCTTTATTGTCTTCTCCCGCCATATACCCTAAGTTATAACTATTCTACTTTATTTAAAAAGTAAATAATAAATTAGAACAGAAGGCGCTTTTTAAATGTTTCAACGTTAGCCCTTTCTCAAGAAAGCGTTTTCTTTCCTGAAGGATGTATTTCTACCCGAAAAAGTAAATACATATTTCAAATTAAATTGCTTATTATTACTTCAGAAACATATTTTTGAATAAATAAAATAATAATAAAAGAAAAAATTTACCTGAGATCAAATATCCTACACACGAATTGTGTGTGTGCCATTTCACATCCTTCATGGCGATAGGACTTTTTTCTGGAGATAAGGATTTAATGTCCCCTAAAAAAAGTGGTAATATTATAATTGATAAATCATGAAATCATTTCTATATTGAAAGATATTGGTTTCAATATTCGATATTGAACAGAAAACGTGTATTATGGAAATATGGAAGTATTTCTACAAGGCAAATGTTGTTCATGTCGTTGGTATATTAACCTCATAAATATAGCATCTTTTCTTATTTTATAATATTTTACAACCTTACAGTAAACGCACCACCCACACAAGATTTTTTGAATGTCAAATAAGTGACTAAACTATAGGTTTGTGCTGTTATTTGGTCGATCTTTCTGAGGTACATTGCGAGATAATAAGCAATATTCTATGGTTTTGCTTTATTACAATTGTTAACTTTTAAATTTATAATACCCTCCGGATTCTACTATATTTCTGAGATTACCATATCTAATGAATAGCGATATGTATGTATAGCTCTTATTTAACAGTGTGAGCAGTGTATTCCTTTTTCGAGGGTACGTCAACTCCCGTCCAAATTGAGGTACCTTTTCACCACAGGTCCCTTGCTTTAACTAGCGTCCGAACGAAACAACAATACTTGTCTTTAATTATGTTAATATTGCGAAAAGGTACATTTACAGGCTTATACAGAGTAGTTGTAAATATTTTGATTTTTTAAAAATATAAAAATATATGGTGTCAATAGAGATCTCTACTGACTACAGCAGCAGCAGCATCTCCTGAAGATGTCGTCCGTGCGTGGCGACGAAACGTCGAGGATAACCCTTGGAAGACGACGGCCAGTAAGCCCGAACAACAACCACGACAACACTAACGATGGCCGCGAAAGCTTGAACCTAATATGGTGTTAAATTTTGTCGTTTTATTGTATAATGTCCGTTTTCGTGGTAGTAAAAATTTTAGAAGAATTAAATCAAACAAAAAGCCTAAAGCAAATATAATCGACAAATATACTTATTAACTATACATACGATTTTATAAAAAAAAAAATTAATACTGCTATAAAACGACCTCCTAAGTTCTCAGTAAAGTTCTAGGGTGTTTCAAAATGTTTGAAAATAATTTTGCCGCATGCACATTGAAGTTAGAGTAATGTACTCAGCTAAAATGTCATCGGAGAAACCATTTGCTTTAAGTAAATCCTCTAAATATGTCAAAGTAAGCGGAAGCTGAAGCACGAATCCAAATTTGTCTGGGGTCATGTAAAAGCTTTGATGCATGACACCTGTTCCTAACCAGGGAGAACTATCGTATAGGTTCCAGACAGACGAGAATGTATAACGGGGTCATCAGTTAATGAACAATTATGCTCATCTGTGCACTTTCAGTAATTTATGTAAGCGGTACCTTTAAACTTACCTTATAATACTCGCCATTTTTCTTTTCTCTTCCCTATTGCCCAACCAGCAAATTTTCAGTTAGAGGTTTATCAGGGAAACTTACTTATTTTAATGTTCTCTAAAATTTCTGTCGGTTTGCCATAACAATTGTGAAACACCCTACGGTTGAATTGAACGCCGCCCAGTATTGCTGAATCACGAATCCATCTGGGCCGCAGTGCTCCGTTGCCCACGGGTCCAGAACGTCGCGAAGGACTCGTTGCTGGTAACGTGACGGCGTTGATTTTAACGTTTTGCTCTATGAACACAATCGCCTTCTTCGAAGAGCCTTTTCCCGGCTTTTGGGACAAGGACGTTTGGCCGCTGAATTTGCCCAATGAACTACTCCGTCTGGGCCATTCTGGAGTAAAAAATCTTAGGAACATAATACGCCACCGTAGAAACACTGAAAACGGTTCTGACGTGTGCTTGGGACGAAATTACGGTAGATCATTATGTGACCATCATTGGTAATTTTCGGGAGCGGCTTGGAAAATGTATTGAAGCCCAAGGAGGCAATTTTGAGCATTAATTATAAATCTTTTAGTTCTAATGTATTGTTATTGATTAAATAAAATTTATTGTCCTTTTACTTGTGTTGGTTTATTTATTTGCTATACTGCTGAATTATTTTAAAAAATTCCGGGTATTTTTTTGTCACATTTTATTTATATACCTAAGTCATGATGTTATTATTTTACGGGAGTTAAGATGTTTATAAATTCTCCATATTAGCAGATAAAAACATTTAGACGGGAATATAATTTGCTAATAACGGACTAGTTAATCAGGACGGGAGTTAAAGCGCACCGCCTTTTTCAGTCTTGTCCTAAATTTATTAGTTTTGTGCCGTGTTAAAGTGGGAACATTATATCTACTTTAAATCCGCAGTCAAATAGGTACTTTACTTTACTATTATTAATAGTACATGCAATTTATCAATTTAATTCTTGTGTCTTCTTAACTAAGAATATTTTTTTTTAGTTAAACTAAAAGTCACTTACAGAACGCTAAGTCATAATCGGCTGTTACAGTTTGTAAGTAATTACTGTCTGAACTCCAGTCTAGTTGCATGAGGGGTTGAGATCCACGAATTTTGTTCGACTTTTTGTATGAAAAGCCATCTCTGCTTACTCTAAAGAGGTAGATACTACCATTTTGGGAAGCTATTGCGATTAAATCACCAGCTAAAAATATTTACAGAATATATGTAGTTAGCTTGAAAATTAAAAAAGAAGATCATTATCAAGGGAAAGGCCCTTTAAAAATGGCGTCACTTTGTTTGTAGTTCGTATCATTTATTACGAAAATTAATAAAAAAGTTTTGCTGTTTTTTTCTATTCTAATTACAATGGATTTAAACGATTTGAGAATTGATTGATTTCCAATTGTTATCGATGTGAGGTATGTGTTAGAAGTTGAAATTTTCGTGAAAGGAATAGGCTGGAAATGAAGAAGTTTGGGAGGAATATTAAGGGAGCAAATATTACTACGGAAGGCAGTATGGACAAGGAAAGATAAAATGGTGGAATTATTTTTGAGATATTAACACTTAGAGGCATAATTCCAATTAAAGCAGAATTTATGAGGGGCAGAAAAGACCAGGATTACATTCTTGTTCACAAATAGTTAGAAATGTAATATGTATATGTCAGTAGAATAGTTAAGAATATGATATGTTCTAGTTTTCCGAAAATATGAAGATCGGCCTAGGTTAGGTGTGGTTTGTACTGATCACGTACAATTATGATTGTGTTTAGTCTAATTGTGATTTAAATCCGTTGTAGTAGACTATTTTTCTATTACTTACAAGGATTATAGCCAACACTGTTAAGAGGAGAACCGCAAACTCTAACTGTCACAACGGAAGTTCCTGTTTCTGCATTTATAATTAGTAAATGTCCTTCGGTACTGCCTGCAGCCAAAGCCATTCCAAATGGATGAAAAGTTAATGAAATACATTCATATCCCACCTAAAATTAATGTAAAAATAGTTTTATATCAAGTACACAAAGATGTGGAAACTAACGTGAGTTGTCCAGATTAATTTGTGTTTTCGCCAAAGAGCAATAATTTTATCGTGTCCAGCTGTTGCGAAAACTTCATCATCAGGATGTACTGCCAATCCCCATAGTTGGCGACTATGTCCAAATACAATCTGCAATAGAATTTACAAATAAATTTGGTTGATATTGTCAAGAGGAGTTTACATAAACAAATAATAAAAAGTACAAACAGCGCTTCTTTCCTAATAAGGATTTCAATTTGTTTAGCTAGGTACATAAACAATTAGAACAAACGTATATTTTTGGTGGATCAAAATCCTGTCGAGACTATCAAGTAGAAATAATTTGGAGCTTTTCGGTTCTCATCAGCACGCCACAGGCAATCTCGATACTATTTCAACATTAACCACTGAAGAAGTTTTTGACTTAGGTTTAATCAATTAAACATTTCCAAGATTCGTTTCAAATACTTAACAGTTTACTGTAATCAAGCATTTTTGCTTCCAACATAGCTTTATTTTTAGGGAAGCATTGTTTGAAAATCTTACCTGATTAAATCTCCTTTGCATAGACCCTTCCAGTATGTTATTTTTAGTTGTCCCAACGTAAATGTTTCCGTCATTCCTTCCAGGTCTTTGAGGATAAATGGACCGAATTCCTCCAGCAGATTCAGGCAACTAAATAATTTTATTTTAAGTTAAATAGTTTAAAAAAATATATAAAATACAAAAACCTTTGTGTCAGTAATTCGTTTGTAATTTTGCAATGAATCCCAAGCAGCGATTCTTCGATCCTTTTCTCCTCCCGATAGTAATGTCCCCTCGGATAACATAATTAGAGAACTTACTCCTTTGTTATGAGCCTAAATTAAACAGTTAAAGTAACGCAAAATAATGGATTACTTATTAATTTATTCTCTACCTCATATTCCATTCTTACAAAGTATGCGCCATCACTGTCAACACTATAAACGGTAATAAAACCATCACTATCTGCTGTTATAACATCACCGTCTTGTTCAAACTGGAGGCTGGTGATTACCGTTCGTGAAGGCTAAATAAAGAAGTTGTGATTGTTATGATAAATTATTTTAATTTAAAATAATCAGAAGATGACTCGTGTTGTTGTTTCATACCGGTTTTATGATATCAGTTCTTTCAAAGAATCCGTCCTTTCTTCTGTTCCAAAAAGTCAGATGTCCTTTGCCATGTGTTATCAGTAGGTTGTCATCCAAAGAATGAAATGCTGCTCCTGTCAATTCTTCTTGTAACGTCTTAAAAAGCAACGAGAATGTATTAATGAAAATTAAATTAAATCTTATTAAATTATTTTATATCCAAACCGCCCCTGGTCGACATTTTTTTAGCCAAAATTTCACAAGGATATGATAATGGAATTTGAGTTTTCTCAAAATCCTGAATTAGTGCCTGGGAGCACAGTTTATTAAATATGACAACAAATGGATAGGAATCGATCTCATTGAATAAATTTATTTCCAACAAGAAAACTCTAAGACTATTAAATTAAAGAATTCTAAGGATAAGGAGATCTGTTTTAACATTTTCCGCTTAGTTATGGCAATATACACTACCAATTTACACAAATCTTATTAAGACATCAAAACATGTATTTGATTTTTATCGTAACACTTCGGTAAGCAGAAGAAAGGGCTGTTTCAATATCCGTTTATACACAAAAAGAACTTTTAAGGAAGGCAATTAAGCGCATGCAAAATGTAGCGATTATTATGCAGATGACTTAGCCGCTAACGTCCACAAAAGGTAAAATTATGTATTATTAATGAGTAGTTAATAACAGTGTATTAACAAAATATGCCATAAAACTTTTGACGTAAAATAAAAAATAATAGTAGTCATTACCGCAACTTTCCCAAGTAGGTGTCCCCATTGCCACTGCCAAACTGATAAAATGCTTTCCCTACCGGCATCCACAGCCATCACGTAACTTCCTCCATTCTGAAATTAACGGTTTTAATGTAACCGTTTCGACGCTAATTTCTTTTCTGTATTGTATATAATTACATAATACATTACGATCTTACCAATTGGGAAAACGCAACGGCCGAAACTCCACCTTCGAATTCCCCCATACCAAAAACGTACAATGTTTGGAGTGTTTCGGTGCTCCATATTCGGATATGAGCTTGAGTTTTCCTACTTCTTCCGGCTCTTTGTCCACTTGCAACCATTTCTCGGGAAGGGTGTAGATCCATACTAAAAAATATTATTTTTTTTATAATATTCCTGCTTACTACTAATGCTAGTGTCTCTCTGACATACGGTCTAGTGCACAGGTATTCAAACTTATTTCGCCAATCGTCTATTTCGAGGATAATGAAGTTTCCAGATCCCCCAAGTTTTTTTAACTTTGACCTTTTGTAACAAAATTTATTATGGAATATTATTGTGTAATTCCTATCGAACTTGTCTGCTCTTGACAATAAACTATTTTTAAAACACCCTAATTTGAGTGTTTGTGCCCTATATGGCTCCTTTCACCTTAAGGCTTCCGCAGTTATAAAAAAGAAGATATCGCGCACCTTGAGAAGGACTGATTTATTCTAAAGCTGGAGCTGAGGTTGGTTAGATGTAACTTGGGTTGGTGCTGGTTTATATAGAATTCGTGGTCTCTTAACCTTAAATTGCTTTAAAGGTCTATTAATTTTCTCTAAAATTTCCACTGTTTCCCCCCTTAAAAGTTTCTATCGTCTACAAGGAGGCATCATTGCCCATCCTAGGAAAGGCTAGTCTAATGAAAAGCTGGAATGTCGGGTGAAATAGGAATGTAACGGGGGGGTTGGGTAATAGTTAGGGAGGAGCACATTATTGACCTAGTTCATATGGGATATAAATGGCAGGATCTTATAAAAATCGTCGCTTCCTTACATTAAATTGCCTACTGTCTATCCCCTTAAAAATTTATGTCCCTTAAAGGACGCATCATCACTCATCCTAAGACAGGCTAGTCCAGTGAAAAGCTGGGGTATTGAGTGGAGTAGGAATGTGACTTGGGTGGGTGATAGTTCAGGAGAATAGATTTTTGATCTGACTTATGTAGGATATTAGTGTCAAGTTCTCATGGAACTCGTCGCTTCTCGACGCTAAATTTCCCCGAAGCCTATTAATTTTCTCTAAGCTTTCTACTACCCCACCCCCCTTGGTGAAAGTTTCTATCGCTCAAAAGAAGGCCTTATCGCTCATCTTGATAAAGACTGGTCCAGAGAAATGCTGGAGTGCAAAAGGCAGTGTATGATTTGTGGCTTGGGTGGGTGCTGGTAAGAGAAGTGTTTTTGTTTTTATACTTCATGTTTTTATTGTCTATACTGAATTTTGTATTTCATGTCTTAGAAGGTATATTTTTCCCTGTTACCAAATCTGAATATAAACTATACCTAATATTTATGTATTAATTGGTATTTACTTACCACATAATATCTTCGGTATGATCAGAATAATGTCTTTGTGTTTCTTCATCCCTGTCATACATTATAGCTATTGCTGCTACGTAATAGAGAAGTTCACCCGTAGGCAGAACCCACAAGTTTTTTCTGGAATCGGTTCCACGATAACCGTACCTAAATTTATTAAGAAAAACCAACCTTATTTCAGATTTAAACTTTTGTTATTTATTTTATTGTATCTAAATTAAGCATATAGACTAGAAAGGTGTACTAAAAGCCCAAAAAGTGCAAACACATCGATAACAAACGAGGTCATTGATTTTATGGATCCTAATTATGTGTGGTTACCAACTACTGAACTATTATAATCCTATTTTTGGTAACAAAATTATTTCTGTTACAATTTATGTACTTTTTAGAAATAACATTTCAACAACTTTTCTAAAATATTATGAAGCATTTTATTTATGATCGTTTGTAAAAGGGGTTATCAATTTCGTTGCTTAAGTTGAATAATGAAGTGCCTCATAGTGCGGTATTTAATAGAAATGTAAGATATTGTTACTGGTTTGTGAGATATTTGATGGAAATCAAGAGAATGGATTTTATTTAATTCAAAATACTTTCTTTTACATTCTCTTTGCAGTTTCTTCAGTTCCATGCACCGATGTTAAAAGATTTTCCATGCAACATTTCATTTTGTGAAACCATCATCATTTAAACCTTTAAGTGCGGATCTAGGATTTTCGAAAGTTAGTCAAGTACCTATTACATAGCATTGGCGTCGGTTTACTTAATCATTTTTGAAAGAAATACAATTTCGTTTCTATACCTATAAGTAGTTAACATTTTAAAGTTGATGATGGTCCCAAAAATACGAAATGTTGTATGAAAAATTTGATCGCATCGGTACTTGAAACTTAAAAGGCTCAGCAATGACAATGTAAACTGAGTTACAGAAAATTTTGATTTTTGTGTAATATTTTACAAAGCAAAAGAAATATTCTACATTTCTAGGTTATATATTATTGAGCACCTTCATGTGGCGACTTTTTCCCCATGTTTCAGTCATTGTGTCTTTTGCGGTTTTGGATTCCCATTGAATTAGCTTGCCTATTTATCAATTTAGACACCATTTATTTAACAAATAAATGAATTTTTCAGTTTTGTTTTCCTAATTAGTGACTTTATTGTATTTTACAGTCAATTTAGGTACGAAATAATTATGTGGATTTTTTGTTGTATTATTTTATTAGTAAGATTTGGTATCGTGCATTGTAAGAATTTCTTATCTAGCTGTAAAAAAAAACGCGAGCATAGGAGTAGCTTATATGGGTGGATGGATTGTTATACAATAAATATGAACTAAAACCAGCTGTGATATAATAAATGAAATTTATTAAAACCATAAACAGAAAAAAAATAAGCAACTAATCTATGTAACACAATAGTGTAAAAATAAACAAACAAAGGAGTAATTAAAAAACTAACAAAGTAAAAAACAAAAATACTGATTGCTGCTATTATTGCATTTTGACTGCCGAGTTAATTACTACATAAGCCATTAAAAGAGGTCGTTAAAAAGAATCCTACAACCTTACGCACTCAAGGCACTTTTTTCTGAATAGTGTTTATTCCTGAAAGACATGAAAGTGGCATATTTTTAGCGCTTTTATTGAATCTTGCATCAAGGCGCACCCTTTTACCTAATGCTTTCGATAAGCGTAACATGCAACCGATAGAAAAATCTGCATAATGCTGATTGCGAGTAAGTGTAGTAAAAATGATGAATTTTTAAAGGATACACCCATTCCAATTGCATTTTCCTGTCCGGTGGTGTGTTATCGACTGGAGCATGATGGATAGGAGGATAAAAAGTTCTTCGCAGTCCTCTAATCGTGATTCGAGCCGGTTCTTCTTTTAGAACTTCTAAAAGAGTGTAATCTAAAAAAAGAAAATCCGGTCATTCATAAATGAAATTATTTGGCTAATAAATCATTTGTAATCTCCGTTTATGACTACGGCACTTTTTCATACTTAGCAGTTATCACAGTAAAATGCGCGTTATCCGAATGAAGTTAAGTCAAAATATCTTAATCTAGTAAGATTAAGTAGACACTTATGGAATGATTTTGGTGTTTGTCGCAAATAGTTTTTGGATTAATATTTGGTAGAGAATCTATAATTCTAAAATGCCTATAAATCAATACTAGTTTTATAGACTATGTTGTTTTAAAACTTTTTACTAATTTTTATAGTTCCTTTTAGTTTAGGAAGCATGTGAAGTAGTTCTGTTAAATGCCTTTTTTTTTGGTATTTTTACTCATTTTTCGTTATTTTGGGCATTTGGATAATCGAGATTTTAGTTTTAATCTTTCTATTGATTATTATTAAACACTGAACGTATTATTTTTATAGTCATGTGATATATGGTACATACCATTGCCTCTTATAATTTCACTCTCTGGAGCGTACAAAGCCCTCGGTCTGCTTTTACTCCTTGCCCTTCTCTGTTTGCTCATATCTTCCACTAAAGCAGTTTGGGCAATTCGAGACCTGGCCCGACGTGGTGACATCACCACAGCATTTATTCCGGTTCCTATATAAAAAGTGTCGACATCGGCGAATTCGTTCCTTAATTGCGAGAAACTTCTTACTTCTTGCCCTGATACCGTGTACATTTTTTTGGCACCAGTTATCTTTAATACTTGACCTAGATCCTCGACTACCTCTTCGAATGGCTGAGTCGTTCGAAGATTCAGGAGGACCCTACACTAAAACCGACGACACTTATAAAGCTTTTCACTTTATGACATTATGATAATCCTAAAGCATAAAGGGGTATTTTTCACCCTCTAATATTGCAAAGAAACATTGAGTGATTATTGGATCTTTGTTAGTGGAAGGTTAAAAAAGCTAGTGACTTCAAGAACAAAAGCGATGTGTCGAATGGTTTTCAAAAGTAGCAATTTTACCTGAATGGTGTGATCAATGTTATTTATTATCCTAATTACTCGACCAGAACTGGGCTTAATCCCACTAGTTCCAGCTGTGGGAGGTTCAATTTCGGTAATGGAAGCCTTTCTGCTCGTAGCTTTGCTCCAACCTTGCCCACCAGGGGCAGCATACCAAATTCCGTTCTTTTTCCCATAACTTGCCGGCTGCAAAAATTTAGTTTGCTAATTTTATTTCATTGTACAGTCTGTAATATTAAATACGGGCCCGCAAACATAATAGATTTTATAAAGCTGTAACAGAGCCTTTTGTGCTGCTTAAACTTATTAAATAAGGAAAGTGATTATTTCGCCAGTCTTTATTAACACGTCACTGCGATATTCTAAAGAAGACGTAGTTCTGAAATGTATTATGTATATTAGAACACAACTATTAGTATTTTAATGAACTCAAGGAGTTTACGAATACTAAACGTCAAATAACTGGAAGTGTCGCAAAACGAAACCAATAAATATTTCGCTTTCTTAGTAATTTATGACTTTTTTTCATTAAATTGTAGTAAACGTACTTTTTCCACATGTAGCTATATAATCACAATGTTTTTAAAGCTTCAATTTTAATGGTAGGTAGTTAATACCTAATAAATGTAGTTCAATAAATAAATAAATAAAATAAGATAACATTCCCATTATGTAGTAGAAATGCTATGCCAATGTGGTGGCTTTAGAGGTGTCCTGTAATGAGTTTTATGGTGATCGTGTGTAATAATTTTTAAAATCGTGATTGCGTTTCTATCTTTGATAAAATTACTTACCCACATATTAAGTTTTTTATATTGGCCGATCGAAAGGCACTGTCTCTTAGAAAAGATTGAACAAGTTTTGTATGTTAGATATTAGGAAAAACGCGAAAATAAAAGGTCCGTATTTCTTACCATAGCTGGCAGAGAAACCACCACGAAGGGTGTTGATTCGTCTTCAGCGGTGAAATCAATCATGACTTCATAACAATAAGGAACCAGTTTAAAAACGTGGGTAGACCCGAACTTCGCGGCTGAAACGATTTTTCCGGCTAACCGCGAAAAGTTTTCCAATTAAAATCGGGAAAACTGCATGCTTTCTGCAATTGGTGTGTGCTAGTGAACGCAAAGAGGTGTTGTGACACGTAAGATTTTGAGAATGATAAATAAAACATGATTAGTCTACATTTATGCAGAGTGGGGGGTCTCAAGGTCGACCGTAGGTACTTGGGGGTTGGCAGGTGGGGGTTGATCGGCCCGACGAACTAAGAATTAGGTTATCAAAATGGGGCAAAGGTAAACTCTACCTTTTAATAACACAGTTGAAACTGATGGTAACACAATGCAAGAAGGAAATTCATTATGCATACGTACACGTTTCATTATAAAGATTGAATTGAAAATTTAACATGTATGGAGAACAAAATAATTAATTATTTAGAATATATCAGATACTACAATCGACAAAAAAGAAAAAGGTAGGTGTAGAATTATTAGCATTACAAGAAACATTTGCATGCAATAAGAATAGTAAATCTTGAATCCAATTGTAGCCAATTATCATATAAGGACAAGATTTACATTTCTTAATTGCGCTACATGTGATTTAAAAAAGATTACATTTTACTCATAGTAGTTAAAATATGTATTCTAACAAAATAATCCTTCTCCTACAAATATTTTCACTGCAAAACTTAGAGAGCTGTTTTGATAAATTGAATTTACCATTAAGTTTTTCTGTAATTTTTTACGTGAAATGGCATTCAAGATATGTATGAATATGATGAAAATAACATTTTACTACATACCTGACAATTTTATATGGTAGGTTCAAGATTGACGTGGAATCAGACATTATTTGTTTGTTTTTATTTAAGTTAAAATATTAATAATATATTAAAAATGAGGAAGCCGTTAATATTATAATGTTAAATGATAAATTCTTGAATTTATTCAGAATGTTTTATTCAAACATTGTGTAGATTTCGTCTTATTAGGATATCTAACCAAATACTTGCTTAGTTCTTCAAGAGTCAGATATTAATATAGCTGTCCTAATAAATGTACATAAAGAATATCATAAAAAAATCGTAAACCAATCCAAGAGTTTTCGTTATTGTTTATATCATTAGTTATTAATGAACGGCCAATATTTCGCCGAATTATTTCTTTTTAGACATTTTAGTAGGAGAATTTTCCAAAATTGTTTGGAACTTTACTAGTTCTGTTTTCATTAGAAATCTCATAATACAAAGTAAGTTAAGAAATGAAATAAAAATCAAACGACTACAATTAAGTGATTTTGCTGGTCCAAAAACATTACCTACTTCACTCATAATGTGGAAAACAGGCAGCAAATCTACATTAAAAGGGAGTGGAAATTATCGAAAGTTATAAACCGTGCTATAGACATTCTACCAAAGAAATAATGTCGGAAGTAATTAAGAAACCTTTTATGTTCAAGTCCTTGTTGCCCTTCGATCTCTGCTAATGGATTCATTAAAGGCATAGATGAAAAACGTCAAGTATGTATATAGTGAAACAGTAGGGCTAGTTTGTTTTTCTGTTAAGTGTTTTGACATTGATCCTTTTGCATGTTACGGAGAAGCAAATTATGTGCATATATTATCGACGGCCGATGATAAGAAAAATGCGAATCGATCGCCCTAATCCCTTAGTCTCTATATATGTATACACGTAAACAGATTCGTGTATGTTCCACCTAATATCTAGTACACAGGGAGGCCCGTACTTTTCGGATAGGGGTGGACATCGTAACTTAACCGTTACAAAGGTGTATTAATTATGGCACCTGTTTTATGCAAATGAATAATTAGAAATTTAAATTTCATTTTTGCTTTGTGTGTACATACTGGGAAATAAGTATGACACGCGGCACACTCGTTATCACCCTACACCGCATGATCGTTTGAAGGTAAGAAACGTTGTAAATTAATTACAACCGACCGACAATATTGAAACAAACTAAAACAAGTAATTAATTATTCAAGTTGGCCCTAAAACTTTTTATATTCTAATTTTAAACGGAACAGCGTATTTACCTTAAAAAGGTATTCTGAAAATTATAACGAGAAAAATTAATATTGAACTTGGTTTCCGACAAAGATTAACATTAAGTCTAAAATCACACTTCTAAAATCAAACTGCAATTACAGTTAATTGAATATTTCCCCCATCGTGTGTAACTACTTCAATAAAGTTGAAAATAAGGTCTTATTAAAGGCAATCCACAATTGTCTCAAAATAATTTAATTAAGATGTGATTTAATGTTTTACAAAAGACTAGTTTCCTCTTTAGTTACTTGATTTTACTTATACAGTTATATAAAATAATCAATTACTACCAGATGATTAATAATTAAATACCAATTACTTTCTTTCTTTTATAATATCATGTAAAACATTAAAAAATACCTAAACACAGTACTTATTTAAATGTAATATACAGGGTTTTTCAAGTTGATGGGCTATTAGAAGTATATGAATTAGTAGAAGGAATTCAATTCTGAAACTTGGGCTCATTTGGTTATTGTTTATGCCGCTTCTTTTAAAAATATTTTCAAGTTCGATTTACATCCGGTTATACCGGAAGTCGATACCAACTTTGTTATTTTAAATGGAATGCTATATTTTTTACGCTGAATTCGAATAAAACGTGTAATTCTAAGGTAAGTTTGATAACCTACTTGTACACCTATGACGATCGGTTTCTGAGTTAAATTTTTAAATTATAGAAAAAAAAAACGCTTCCGCAACCCAAATTATAAAAAATCATAACTTCCACAAAACACGACTTAGAGTGTTGAAATTTTTACTAGTAATAGCTGAATATTAGTGCTAACGCCTTGACAAAATTGAATTAAATAATTTATACAGGGCGTTCAAAATAAAATTCTAAAATTGAAAAACTTCAAACACGAATTACCTCGTTTTTTCAAATGGCACCTACTATTTTTTTTTTTTTTTCAATCGATTCCATCTTTTATCCTCTTTCGATCTATATGGATACTTCGTATTTTAAGTAATAATTCAAAATTATTCCAAAATTTTCAAATAAAATAGGAAGTATCCATATAGATCGAAAGAGGATAAAAAATGGAATCGATTGAAAAAATAAAAAATAGTAGGTGCCATTTGGAAAAACGAGGTAATTCGTGTTTGAAGTTTTTCAATTTTAGAATTTTATTTTGAACGCCCTATATAAATTATTTAATTCAATTTTGTCGAGGCGTTAGAACTAATATTCAGCTATTACTAGTAAAAATTTCCACACTCTAAGTCGTATTTTGTGGAAGTTATGATTTTTTATAATTTGGGTTGCGGAAGCGATTTTTTTTCTATAAGTTAAAATAACTCAGAAACCGATCGTCATAGGTGTATAAGTTGGTTATCAAACTTACCTTAGAATTACACGTTTTATTCGAATTCTGCGTAAAAAATATACCATTCGATTTAAAATAACAAAGTTGGTGTCGACTTCCAGTATAACCGGATGTAAATCGAACTTGAAAGTAATTTAAAAAAAAACGGCATAAACAATAACCAAATGAGCCCAAGTTTCAGAATTGAATTCCTTTTACTAATTCATATACTTCTAATAGCCCATCAACTTGAAAAACCCTGTATATTTAGTACATATTACCTACTTATGAGGAACAAAGTGTTAAAATTTGTAAATAAATATAGGGAAAAAGCACGATTTTCATTCTTTTTCGTAATTAATGGGGAAGCCTACACTTAAATGAGCTAAACTATAAATGAAAGGTTAAAGTAGCGTCGATGTATAAAATCAATTAACTTAATAGTAGTAGTCGAAGGACTTCTATAGAATTACGTGACGTACCTACCAGGTATTGAAGAAACATCGATAATTTGGTAATTATCAAGAAATTTGACTTATTGTTTAGGTATTTGTTATTTTAATAAAAGTGGAATATACAAAACAAAAATCGATACGTTCTGCTAAATTGCATTTCCTTCTTTACGTACAAGTAAAAGTTTACAAATAATTTCTGAATTGGTGAATGCGCTGGGCACTGCCCTGTAATTAAGCGGTAGTAAATAATAACCAACCACTTCAATTCATTAATGTGACATATGGTGGTTTGAACATACCTTGGATTCATATTGACATCTAAGAAAATATCATTGTGATCGAGTATATATTTTTTGAGTAAATTGTAAGTGAACAAAGTGTTAAACTAAAAGCAATTTTTGTAAGAGGTCTAGTGACATTCCTTATTGTAATAAGAGTAATAAGAGATCTTTCTTTTGGGGCAAATCAACGATTATTAGCTATTAACATTGATTTTGAAGGGCTTACCAAGATTTAAAAGATTTTTTTGAGGTTAATCAAGAGATTTCAAATAATCCAATAGAATGTTTTGGAATCAACCGAGATGTACAGATTATAAACCGGCGATGATAATTAGACCTCTTGAGTTTTCACTAAAAATATCCTGACGCCTTAATTTGAATTATGTGATTCCTTCATGTCATGTTATATAAGTTCATGCAGCAGAATTATGACTTTTTGACCATCAGTTTGGTATTATGGGCAGTATAAGTACTTACTAAGCGTGTTAGCTTTTATTTTGCTCTTTCCTGTTTTAAAGCTTGAATTATGATTTGGAAAGATTGTCTTTTCAACCATAATCCAACCAAGGTAAACGAAAAGAGACAAACTTAAATTAATGTTTCGTTTTATCCGCAATATTGTCATGTGATTGGACGGACGTAATAGTTTCGTCTCATTGAATTTTCTAATTTATCCACAACTCATTCTAATTCTGAGTAGTAATTTAGAAAAATAAATTTTAAATTGGGGGATACGACGAGTACTTTCACTTAATAAATAAACATATCCTTTTAATAACAAGCGTTTTGTATCTGCTGTGGGAGATCGTCAGTAGTGTGATCAAACTCTCATTTGTAGGCTTTGATCACACGACTACATCAAATTTCTGCAGCAAGGAACGAAGGATCTGGTACTTCATATCAAACTATGCCATAGCTTATTAAATTTTTCAATTAATTTCATTTGTAGGCTTTGATCACACGACTACATCAAATTTCTGCAGCAAGGAACGAAGGATCTGGTACTTCATATCAAACTATGCCATAGCTTATTAAATTTTTCAATAAATTTCTACAAATGTGTACAAATTGCCCGAATTATTATTTTTTTTATAAATATTTATTACATTTTATTACATGAAAGTAATGTTTTGTATTTTCTAATATGTAACCCACGCAGGTACCTATGTGGATTTCTGACATGACATATTATTTATTCCTCATTCTTCAAGACTTATTTCACTTTACATTTTTCATTCGTGCATGAGAGAAATGCATAAATTATTTTTATTGATCACGTTTCCGTGTCGTTTATCCTAACGAAAAATTTTAAAATAAGTAAACGTATAACGAACTCTTAGGCACTTGGTAGGTAATAAATCCATCAGATTTGAGCACGTTTACGTAATAATAGCAATGTACCTATATGGAAAGTAGCCATCAAGATAATAATTATAAAGTGCTTGGTTACAGAAATCAAGTGTTAAAGCTTTATTGTATAATGTGGAGCTATGGAAGTAAATATTTGTAGCAACGTAACAAAGTCGACTAACTTTATAGAATCAATTTGATGAGTTTTACAAGGACTACTTATAGTACCTACATATAAAACTTATACTCTGACGGGTGGTAGTATGATAAGTTTAGGAGTTCATGTTTTACAGTAGCACGTAGATAATTTTATGGAGAGTTATTAATGAAGACTAGGTTACTCGTGATATCAAGAGTCGCCACCAAAGTTATATATTAATGAGGGCTAGGAAACCACTGTTGGATTCTTAAGTGGGAAACAGGAAATAGAAAACAGAAATATGTTCTGAAAATTATTATAAATCAATCTGAGTAACGAAAACCCACTGGGAAGTTTCACTAAACTTTTATTTAAAAATCTCAACAATATTGTTTCGACCGTCTCCGGTCATTATCAAGAGCAAAAAATTTGTTACTCTTGAGTAGTGTAACTTCCCAGTGGTTTTCCGTTTCTCAAATTAATTTATAATTATTTATTCATGTTTCACAAAGAATGCGATACGCAATCAGTTAACTTAATAAAAACAGCATGTTATGTATATTTCATTTTAAGAAAGTGGCGTTTTTATGTTTTGTTGCTTGCTACAGTGCAGCTGTGAACCAACTTTTGTATTTGATAAAAACTAGTACTCACATAGTAATGTCACGTGCAAATGCTAAACTAACAGTGTTTGGTGTCTACACATCACAACTATCGTAGGAATCGTTACCTACTCGCATTTTTAATAAAAATGTCAGGTACATCATTCAATAAAAGAGTTTTTATAATCAGATATTAGTTGCTATTTCTGCTATACGCTAGTATCTCAATAAACAAATAATTTTCTCGTTTTAATTTTCTTTTTAAAAATTGATTTCAAGATGGTAAAAACTTTACTAAATTTAACGATATCTGTACAGTAAACACGTACCACATAAATAAAGAAATATGATAAATTAAAAGTGTGCTATGACATCACTAATTATTTTTATATTTTGCGTTGATTAATATATATGTATGTAACTGATGATTATTTAAAGCTTATTACGTTGACTGTGACATCTATGCCAAATATTTACATAAATAGCTATAAAAAGTGCAATGTGTAAATACATACATAAGTACATAGAATGTAAAGGTTAAAAATTGCAGATAATTTCTTTAGGAAGTCAGTATTTACATATATGATTGAAATGGCCCTCTACCAAGGTCAATAAGGCATTAAAGTCTTGCAGCTAAACATCTTTCATGCAACACGCTACATTTTGATTCGGGAACGGCACATTTTCGTATTAGGCTTGATTGGATCCCAGCCAGCCATTCAATTCAATCAAGAACTGACGATATAAAAAACAACAGCATGTAGCCTATTTTTCCCTGCAGTAAACTGAATATTGATCTGATCAAAATATTAAAAAATGTAATAGAATAGAAGTAACAACTTTGGAACTAAAAACTAAAAAATATAAAGAAATTATGAATTTAATAAATAAATATTTAAAAAAACCAAATATTTTTTATTAAATTGAACAATAACAATAGTTCCAACATTAACATTTTTTTCTGATGCATTCGTAATATGTAATAGATACCTAATACCTTATAAAAATGGTAATACAAAACATCTAAAATGAAGAAGTCAAATTGATTTTCAATAATTTCCTTTTGTCACCAAAAAAGCAAGATATAAGATTTTCATGCACTCTATTCAAACAGAGTAATAGCTGAATATTAGTGCTAACGCCTTGTCAAAATTGAATTAAATAATTTATGCAGGGCGTTCAAAATAAACTTCTAAAATTGAAAAACTTCAAACACGAATAACCTCTTTTTTTCAAATGGCACCTACTATTTTTTATTTTTTCAATCGATTTCTTTTTTTATCCTCTTTCGATCTATATGGATACTTCCTATTTTATTTGAAAATTTTGGAATAATTTTGAATTATTACTTAAAATACGAAGTATCCATATAGATCGAAAGAGGATAAAAGATGGAATCGATTGAAAAAATAAAAAATAGTAGGTGCCATTTAAAAAAACGAGGTTATTCGTGTTTGAAGTTTTTCAATTTTAGAATTTTATTTTGAACGCCCTGTATAAATTATTTAATTCAATTTTGTCAAGGCGTTAGCACTAATATTCAGCTATTACCAGTAAAAATTTCAACACTCTTAGTCGTATTTTGTGGAAGTTATGATTTTTTATAATTTGGGTTGCGGAAGCGATTTTTTTTCTATAAATTAAATTAACTCAGAAACCGATCGTCATAGGTGTACAAGTTGGTTATCAAACATACCTTAGAATTACACGTTTTATTCGAATTCAGCGTAAAAAATATACCATTCCATTTAAAATAACAGAGTTGGTATCGACTTCCGGTATAACCGGATATAAATCGAACTTGAAAATATTTTTAAAAGAAGCGGCATAAACAATAACCAAATGAGCCCAAGTTTCAGAATTGAATTCCTTCTACTAATTCATATACTTCTAATAGCCCATCAACTTAAAAAACCCTGTATATATTAGATTTTATAATACTAATGTTGACGATTGAATACCTTTGTTACAATTTTTAAAAATTTTTGCTAAATAAACTCTTCTTATTTGTTTTTTTTTATTTGATTAATTACAAATTACAATCCACTGTGTTGTTAAAAATCGATATCTGGGTTATGCTAACGTAGGATATATAAATAATTAATCTTTTGCAATTCTACAAGTCTGTGGAATCCTCTGACTTTGGCTTCCGAGCCATTTTGAATCAAAATGGATCGAATGGACTTCACTTTCTTCTAGCATTTTAGTGCTTTTAAATGAGATTCAGTTTCTAAACCATTAAGATTACAGGAACTGTTAGTTAATTAGTACAACCAACTATATTATTGTAAGTGAAGTATTAGATAAGCAGTTAATATTTTGTTTTGTAATAACTCATCCGACAAAAGAATATCAAACCTTTCGTGACCTCTAAATGAATTAGTATATATGCAAATTATATTTTTTACGAAAACTACTTGAAGAAAAAAATGCGACAGTTTTTACGGTATTAGAAATATATTTTATAATATTAAAATACTAGAATGTGATTTTGTGGTGGAAGATAATAGGAGTTGGTTGACCCAATTGAGATACTTTAAATACAAAAAACCAAATTGACGTAAAATTGCAGAGTAAAATTTAAGGGTGCAGGGAAAATTTATTAATTTATTATAAAGCATAGACAGGGTGTCTCCTACACCGTAAAAGATACAACAACGATTAAATTGTGGCAAAATTGCCTAATTAAGAGCCCTATAATGGTGTACTTAGAAATCTAGACTATCCTTTTTTATTTGTGACATATTTGAAAAATCAAAATTTTGAACTTTTTATAACTCGAAAAAAGTATTTCATTTATAATTAGATCTATTAAGAAATAATGATTACATTATCATTACATTTTATTTAGCTCGGTAGATTGGTGCTATTATAATTTTCCGTGCAACGTTTCGACTTTACAGAACTATCATGAACTTTATTTAATTATTCGATACTAGTTCTCGACGTTACGTGGCAATGAAACCATCATCAGTCATGACATAATTATTCTAAATAGTTTTCTAAGAATTGTTTAATATTTGTACTCCACTGAATAAAATAGGGTTTACATTTTATGAAAGAGTATACTTTACGGATTTTTCAACAATGGGAAAAGTAGAAAATAATAATTAAAGAAGGAAATGTAATCATTATTTTTCAATAGGTCTAATTATAACTTAAATACCTATTTTGAGTTGTAGAATTTCAAGTTCAAATATCTCACAAACTAAAAGGGATATTCTATATTTTTAAGTACCTACTCCATTATTAGGCATTTCAATAGGCAACTTTGCCCCCATTTAACAGCCATCGTATCTTTAACGGTTTAGGAGATCGAATTTGATGATTTACCCTTTATATGACAGAGTGTCAGATATTACCTGGGTTGTCCCTTATTTTGGAAATTTTTGAATTTCTTTGATTTCATCCCAAAAATATGTTTATACCTATTAAATGAAATTTAAAAAAAACCTGCCAAATTTTTAGCCATCGAATGAATGAAAATCTGAATATAAATTGCGTAGTTTTTTAGATGCATTTATATTTTACTTTTCCTTTTTTTTTCATTACTTGAATGTAAAACTGCACCAAAAATATTCAAATGCATATATTTGATGTCCATAGTTCACGGTTAATGAAATCATAAAAGTGTTGAATGTATTAAATGTTCGACATTTTTAGATTTATTGTATTAAATATTCAATGTATGTCAATAGTTCAATATACATTGAAGGTTATGGCGTAATATAGTACACAAACATTGTTTGGAAGCAAAGAAATAAAAAAAATGAGAATAAAATGAGTCACTTAAATTCTGAAAATAAATTAGAAATAATTACTCCACAAAAGTCTGATTTCTTAACATAGATGTCTTTTTTCTATAATATGAAATCGAAAAAATTAAAAAATGATCAAAATAAGGGCCACTACATAAGTTTCTTTGAGTGTCTATTTTTTTAAATTTTATTTTATGTATCAGTTTAAAAGTCTCTTAAATGCCCATTTTATTATTTGTAATTTGTGTTCTATTATAGCCTGCATCTGTAATGAAACAGATTGTCGACTGATAATGTTACTTTGTAATTTATCCATTCTCCTATTTTTCTATTTTCAATTGGTGGTTCAGGGAAAGAAATTAATAGTCATTAGGGTTGAGTTATAGACCAAGAATAAAAAAATAGGTAATTAGGTGGGCCTTTTCATGTGGAATGACCCCAATATAGTCTCTCATTAATGCAAAAATAGTGTTATTAAAAAGTACAACAGTCCGCAATTTCTGTGTCAATTATTCTCTTGGCTATATCAGAACATCGGCGTTTATATTTAATACTCGGAAAAGTCCACTACAACTGTATACCCACTTAATGGTATACATAGGTATACGTACAAGGAAGTATATGAAAAATGTTTGCGTGTGGAGTTTTCACGCACAGTTACCTTTTTCTCGACTTTGTAGAAAAACCCGATTTGCATACATATTAAACGCAGTTAATGTGAAATCACAGCTGACCTACATATGCATACTTTATACAATATTAAATTCTTATCCAACGATAGCAGCAGTTAAATAATTATTTCCTAACTAATATGAAGGTACCAGGAATGTCTAATAAATGTGTATATGTAACTAAAACCTTGACGTGTGGGGATTTACAGTTGTCATTGAAGTTTGCAATGGTGAAAAAATATTTCATGATTATGGCTTTTTTATTGGACAATAACCGTTTTCTGGTTTTATTTAGCACCTTTTTGAATGTTTGCAGGTCTCCGTAAAATTTAATTGTTTTCTACAAACACATTTATGTAGGTATATTTAATGACCAGATTTTACTTTCTCCTTGACAAATTAAAAATTTTGTTATTGGTGCTCTCTGCTGTTGATATCAACATTTGCGTTTCCATGCCAATAATTTAACAAATATACAGGGTTATTCACGCTATACGGCACGGAATATTATGGCCAAAATATGAAAATTTCAAAAACTTTAACTTTTGTGTTATATAGGGGTCTATTATCGCATTTGTTGGATTCTTCGATCGAAAATAAGTGTTTGTTTTGATAAGGTTTATAACACCTAAACCTTAAGGTTTTTTAAATAATTTGAATTTTATCAAAATCTAACCTAATCATTATGTATCAAATACTTAAAAAGTATTTAAGTTATGTAAACGAAATTTACAATGAGGTGTAACAATAGATCATATTTTATATCTCAGTTATAATAAACTCGTCATCTTATACAGGGTGTCCAAAAATTAATACTACTTAAGTATGAACTTTAAGGGGTTGTAACTTGATTAATTTAAATGGAACGCCATATTTTTTAACATACCAGAAGATGTATTTTTTAATTACCTATCGATTGGTATTAGGGTGTTCATAAGCTGTCTTCGCGTTTTTTAAGGAAACGCTAAATAATCGTTTTATGCGCCATTTGGAGTTTTTTAAATAAAAGTTCCGATGTATCTAGTTGCCTTTGGTGTTTATAGTCAGATGTTATTATTTATTATTGCGGTGTTGCTTATTCAAAATGAAAATTTATTCAAAAGAGGAGTGTATTGATATGATTTTTATCCTTGGGGAATGTTATAAGAATTGTTTACACTCTATCGAAAAAAATTTCATTTTCTGACACTATCCAAAACCTACATGCAAAATTCCGTTCGGTTATTTATTATTTTGGAAATCTGATTTTGACTAATATTGGGATTTTCGATAACTGATTCGACTACCATAAAGACATTTTCATGGGTTTTTATAACTGACATTTCCGCTTTCCTGAAATTGTTTTAATAATCTTTTAAAAACGGCTGGCTGAGGATGTTTTCTTTCGGGAAACCTTTGAGCATAAACTCGAAAAGCCAATAAACAATTCTTATAACATTCCCCAAGGATAATAATAAATAATATCTAACATCTAAACACCAAAGGCAACTAGATACATCGGAACTTTTATTTAAAAAACTCCAAATGGCGCATAAAACGATTATTTAGCGTTTCCTTAAAAAACGCGAAGACAGCTTATGAACACCCTAATACCAATCGATAAGTAATTAAAAAATACATCCTCTGGTATGTTAAAAAATATGGCGTTCCATTTAAATTAATCAAGTTACAACCCCTTAAAGTTCATACTTAAGTAGTATTAATTTTTGGAAACCCTGTATAATATGAAAATAATTTTAAAAGGTAACCATAATAGACCCCTATATAACACTAAAGTTAAAGTTTTTTAAATATTCATATTTTGGCCATAATATTCCGTGCCGTATAGCGTGAATAACCCTGTATAGTAATGACAAAATATAATAAAAAAAGAATTTAAATTGAATTAAAAACATTCTGAATATATATTGTATATTGTTTATAAATTTTTATACCTTTCCCTCAATTGAAAAATTTCTTTGGTTATTTTTGTATTAATTTTTTCTAAATATACCTTTAAAAGAATCTGCGTGGTGGACTTACAAAGAGCGATAAGCACACCAGTGGTTATCCATTCTATACTATTCATACTAAATAATATTATAAATGCAAAAGTAACTCTGTCTGTCTGTGTGTTACGCAATCACACCTAAACTACTGAACCGATTTTAATGAAATTTAGTACAGAGATAGTTTAGAGCCTGAGAAAGCTACTTTTTAATGCGAAAAAAGGGCCATAAGGGGTTGAAACAGGGGATGAAAGTTTGTATGGATTACGCCATTTCTAAAGCTAGAAGCTTGAAACTTATTGCTTAGGATTTTGATTAGATATTAATACGACATTCAAAGTTTGTAAAATTACGGCCCAGAAAATAAAAATATAGAAGAAAATGAAGAGAATTACGGGATTACTGAAACTTAAATTAACGCAAGTAAGAAACTTGCCAGGGGGGGAATATTCTTAAGTGTGTCTACCTGTTCGGGTAAAGTAAAATACTGCAAATAGCTTATTTTAATGTATGTATGTGTTTTATTTGTAAAGTAATTATCCTAAAATATTAAAAATGCTGCCGAAAATCACCATTCCACGCGGACGAATTCGCGGGTATAGCTAGTATTAAATAAGTAGGTATAGTTCTTCAAATCGATAGAAACGTATGATTAGTATACTTATAGAAAATAAGATGTGGATATCCAATATTAACATTTAATATTTTCTACTCTTCAGCTTAAAGAAAACTGCTGACGTCTTCAATGGGTTCCGTATCATGATCAATGGCTGGATTTCATGACGCATTGAAGACATCATCTGTTAGGCAGGGCGAAATGTTTGCACTATCCGAAAACAACTTGTTTCGTTTATATTCGAAATTAAATATTTTTAATTACGTACAAATAATGTATTAGCCCACTATTTATATTTCATTACATTGCGGGTTCTCTTCAGGTGGTAGTTTTCCACCTTAAGAAGACATAGTGTGGTGAAATAGTCATAGTGACCTAAAAGATATATAAAGGTTAAGTCGACCTACATCCTTTAAGAAGTTGTAGTTTCCCTCATTTATGACTGATTTGACTAGGAAAGACCGTATCCCAACTTAACCGTTTTCAAGTTATTTGACTTTTAAGGGTTTTTATAAAAATTGCCAATTTTTTGGTCTATTGTCCCATTTCTCTTGTTTTTTGTGCTTCTAATTTATTTGTTTTTGCTATTTTTTTAATCCAATTACATCTGTTGATGTTTTGAGGCAGAAAATTATCGATGCGGCAAACGAAATATGAAAAGGATTAACAACTAGTGTGGTGAAAAGTGGCTTAAGACACAGAATGAGAGTAAGTGTGCGAAACAGAGGCGGACATGTGGAACATACATTCAAAATTTCTTTTGAAAACACTAATAAACGTTATTTTGTACCTATTTGGATTGTATTTGGATTTTATGTTGTTTTCTGCCTCAAATGATAAATTTGACGCTTAAGTATACCGTTATTTTTTACTCCTATCTGGAAGCATTTTATCAATGTTTTTTTAAGATTTCTGATAATACCCTAGCTTGTTATAGGTACCTTGTTGGATAGCTAAAGAACCTTTTTCCTTGCAGCACAACTGTCATAGACTTTTTTTAAATATTCAAAAAGGAAAAAACATTATTTACGAATTTAATACCTTTTTTAACTATCAATCATCTACTGCAACCTATTCAATTCAGGTACCTGTAATTTTATTGTTAAAAAAATATGAACGAAAATGTACTACAGAAAAATAGCGAAAACAAATAAATTGAGGCAGAAGCAAAAAAAATGGGACAATAGACAAAAAATTGGCAATTTTTATAAAAAAACAAAAGTCCAATAACTTGAAAACGGTTAAGTTTGGGATAGGATCTTTCCTAGTCAAATCAGTCAGAAATGAGGGAAACTACAATCTCTTAAAAGATCTAGGTCGACTTAACCTGTAACCCTGTATAACTACAACTATGAGTAATTTCAAATTTAAAAAGGAGCTACAAAAATTAAATGCGTCTTCGATTCAATATATGCTGTTTATTAACAGCTAAGAGTGATATTATTATTTAAATGAGTAGTGATTGAGACTGAACAAATTGTTGATACATTCTTTTGGAAAATTATGTTTTTACGGGCAGACTGGTTAGGGTAATTTAACATGCACAGATGCAAATAATGCATAAATACAAATCCTATTGTTATAGCTATCAGAAGAAACGCAGATAAAACTAAAATAACTAGCGTGCTTCAGGAAATTATTTAGGAAAAATTGCCAACATTGGTGATTTTAACTCTTCTACCATTTTATCATCCAACTAATTTGTTGGTTCCACATGTTGAAGTTTTATATAATGACATAATGGTCGCATCTATTGAAAAAGCACGATACATTTTCGTCAATAAAAAGATTAGTTAACGTATTGCTTGAAAGTATTAGAGTATTAGTGGAAAAAAATAAACTTGTTTGGATCTTTAAAAGTATTAAGAGATCGTCAGTGGAAAAAAATTAAATTGTTTGGATAAATAATTACAATAATTTTACAATTAAATTACATGTTGATATTAGAGAATTATTTTCATTGTATGAATAGGTATTCTGGTGTATAAATTTAAAAGATTCTAAAGAGATCAGAAACTGAATATTTCTTTCGAAATGATAACCATCACACTTCATAAGCGTAGATAGGATTTTGTCGAAGGGGGAAGGCAAATTTGAAAGCAAGATAGTGTATTTTTCTCAAAAAAGGCATTTTAGATTGATTAGAAACTAAACTGATACAAAAAATTTTTAAACTATTTTTATCCAGAAATAATTTAAAACAAAAAAACCGTTTACAAAAGAGAGTTATAATATTAATCTTCCAGTATTTTGAGAAAATGGGCAGTTTGGGTAGGCCACCCTTTTCCCCTCCTCGCCCCCCCCTTAGCTACGCCAATAATCACACTATTAATTACAATATCAAGAAGGATTTTGTTTGCCTTATATTCTTATAACATCTGCAAAGTTTGTAGTTATTGTTTATTTTGATTAATTTTGTTAATTAATTGCCTTGTAAAAAAACCCCTTGGATCAGAGTTATAAGTCAAAAAATACTGTTTTGTTTTTGAAATCTGAACTAACATAACTTTCTGACTGTGAAAGTCCAGCAGGTATTCTTTAACCCATAAAGAAACTAACAAAGTCTTTTAAAATATTAAAAATTAGAGAGGAATCAGTCATTGATGTTTATTAATATTCTTATATATCAACGATTAAAAGGATTACAAAGAATTCCGAAGTTGTTTCCTTATTTTAAATACTGCTGGACTATAAAATGACGACAAAAAACTCCTAATATTAAAAGAGGGGTATATTTCTATATTTACATATTAGTCAAGAATAGGTATAATGTTACTTATTCAAATATAGAGATAAACTGCAATGTAAAAAATCTATAGGTAATATTCTGATTATAAAATCTAGCAAATGTTTTTTTTTTGGTCGGTAAGAAAAAGGGTTTTAAGACGATACAATGTCCACTTCGCAGATATCGATCCTCGTTAATTATATATGCAAACACTGGTCCGTTCCACTTTCGCTATACACCCTGTCATCAAGTGATTATTATCCCTTATCGTTAATACATATTATTACGCCGGTTGGTAATGTTGCTTATAATATCGAACGCATTTAATTACTCAACTGCAACAGTTCCACAGTGCGTAAAATGGTGCATGACTTATCTGAAATAGTGATTTAAATTCACGTGGCCCATACTGACCGCAATCACGACAACCGGCTGAGGGGTGGCAATATAAAAACAAACCCCTGTTTGATTCTCGAAAAAGATTAATTCATTCGTTTTGACTGAATTACATTGGCCTCAAATAACACTTTTGCTTCTAAATGGAACTGCCCGGGGCTTAACTGTGTATTATTTTTGAATTGAATCGTGGGGTTGTTAGGGCGAAAACATTTGATTTTCTATCTTACCAAGTATTTAGGATATCTCCGGGTGAAAAACAGTAATTAACCCCTGAAATGAGAGCTTTCACGATTATGGAATAGAAAAACTCTACAACAACATAATGTAGTTTTGGTGCCTACTAGGTATACATATTTATGCGTAAAACAACAAATTATTCAAATGTATTAAAGGGAACAAAGTAAAATATTAAATATAAATATTCATTTGATTAAATTGATGTAATTGTTGCTCTAAATAGAAAATGTTACTAATAATTTTACATGCAGAAGTTTTCTCTTACTAAAGGTTTTCTTTAGTAAGTTCTTTAATTTTATCTGATTGAATATTATTTTAATGTTCTTTTTATTCTCCAGTTCATAAAACGGTTAAAGTCGATTATAATTTTACAACCCTTTTCTTATTAATAGTTACTTCTTGAGAAAGTAGAATGTAAGACTTCGTTTAAATGCCTCTAAAAAGCTATAAATCTTCGAAATACAGTAATCAACGAAATGTTTCTAAACACATTGTATTACAATTTGTTCTCTTTCTATTCTATTTGATTTAAAAAAAATATCTAAGGTGTATTATTTAGTTTAATTGAAGAAGCAGTAATAGTTAAGACAGAATAGAATTCTATAATGAGAATTGTTGTAACATGATACACAGGTAGATGTTGTGATTAGGTGTTAATTAGTGAACTTGAAGCATGCAACGCCATCTTCAGTTTGTACCACCACAAATTACGATGATAAAACCAAAACAAGCACACAACAAAATTGGCATATTTAATAAGTTTCTGATTTTAGTTAGTTTTCCTACCTTAAAAGTTTTATAGGAAGATACGACATAAGAAGCTCCATCTTCCAGTTCCTCTAATCTAAATTTTCTGTCTCCATCCATGGAGAAGATGTATCTAGCTCCTCTTGGAAGGTCCATTCTCAAAGAAAGTTTATCGAGAAGAGCTTCCAGACTTCCAATATCCCTTCCTGATTTAAATCTAAATTCGACTCCTGGAAAAAAAGGGTCCCCATTCTTGTAGAAGACAACTCTGATGGCTCTCCAGTAGGACAGATTGCCATAACGACTTGTAGCGATTTCTACTTTACTTTTGGGCCTCGGTGGCGGTGGTACCATTGAAGATGCGTCACTGGCATTGTCGCCCATGACGTTGGCAGATATACCACCGACAGGGCTGGAAGGCCTGGTGGCCGCACTTTGCCGCCAGAAACCTCCTCCGTTACCCCCGTTTACTGCGCGAACTGGCGCACGGTCATCTTCGTAGTCCTCGTCGTCGCTGTCCGGTTTGACGGACTTTGGAGTGGTCTTTCCGATAGTGTCCGAGGTACTGTGAGAGTTCACAGGTTTGTCGTGACGGGGCGTTGGAGACGCGCTTTTCTCCAAACCATTGCTAACACCAGCGCCCCCGACTACCCCTTGTAGTTCGTCCTCGTTCTGGTCAAAGTCCTGCATCTGGCTGTTGGAATGTGGCGAGGGAGCGGGAAGAGGAAGCTGGAACAAACGTGACTTGCAGAATAAAACAAATTAGTACTTAGTAAACATTAATGTCCAAAACTTCTTGATATTGGTGTAATTCTCAAATTAGCTAAGTATTGATATGAGTGAAATAGTTAATAATGTTAAGCAATTTATATCGTAATACAAATGGTTATTTGGAGGAATAACAATACATATATGAATTGATGAATTAAACTATTACTAAAAAAGGAAGTTACTAAAATTATTATACGTATCTATTTCATTATATAAATATTTATCCACTTTGAGGAGTACCTGCTAGACTATTAGAAACATATTTGGCCAAAGTTGTTTCAAACATCCACTTTATAATGTAATAATTTAATTAGAATACAGGATTGGGTTAAATCTAAAAATTCCCGAGCTAGTTGTAGAAAAGGACTCAATTTAATGTTTGTAGCTCCCTATTTACAGGGCTTTAAACAAAAGGTAACCTGTAAGTATACAAACTATGATACTACCTAACATATGTACCTAATATAGATAATAAATAATTCGTGAAACCAATGTGAAAATATATTCCTGCCTTTCTTCAAAGGAATTATGAAAGAAAATACTTGAAAAATTTGTTTTATTAGATAGTAATAATAAAAGGATTGTTTCTTTGTATTACACAATTTGTAGTTAAATGGATTTGCATAAAATGTTTTGAATATAATGACATAAACTCGGTTTGAAAAAGCACGTGTTCTAATAAAAGAAGATAATAAACTCACCATACTTTTAAGTTTTTATAAGCACCATAAACTTAATAAATAGGTAGGTAGGTATCACATTAGTTACAGTCACTGAATCACATTCGTATTAACATTAATCGATAGGTTCTACTACGTCGGTTATGAGCGATATTTAACCTCGCTGTGCCTACGAAAATGAACAAATGTGACCTCCAACAAAAGCTACACAGTCCATTGGGCGTGAAAATTTGAATTTTCCCGTAGTGCGGCTTCTAAACGGCGACGCCGATGAACTAACTGAACTTGTTGCGTCGTCCTGATAGAGTATTGACTCCAGGGTTTGGCGAACTACAGTCGATATCAGAGCAGTCGCTTTGCCATTGGTTGGATGAGGGGGTGAGAAAGATGTCACTGACCAATGGGAATAATGCAAAATACTTCAGTTTGGGCCGTATCTGACGCGACTCACGACGCTAATAAGCCCCTTGTATTTTCCCAAACAACACCCTTGCAACCACAAACATGTCACCTTATATTCGATTGGCTCGCTTCCGGATAACTTCATCCAGATCCTTATCGGAAGCACAACCCCCGATTATATTTCTACGCACATAGAGCTGGCGGAGTAGATTGAAGAACGGAGCACGCGATTTGATTGAATTAATTCTTTTATTGTGGATGTCAGGTTTACATTAAGCAACAAACTGCCTATCATTAATTTAAACAATTAACCTTGCCTTTATGGTCTAATCCTTGACACTGAAAAGGAAAATCAATTTCTTTATAGAAAACGTTTTGTTTTGTTGCAATTCTGAGAACCTCAGTTTTACTAACTTTTTTTGTAACCAAATATCACAAGAAGCAATTCAAAGTACCTTAGCTTAAAGCTTTTTAATGTTGTTTATGTTTTTTGTAGCCAAATGTAGAATAATTATGTTATTAATTGTTGTAAAAACATTTTCCTGATTTTCTCTTTCTTTCAAATAAGTTAAATAAGTTTTCTGATGATGAAGTTAGAGCAACTTTATTAAAAGAAAATTGTTGTAAAGTACGAAATAAGCAAGACCAACCCACATATACAACGAAATTAACTTACACTAAAATACCAAGAAGCAATTTCGTTTAAACAAAGGATACAAACAAGTCGTTATTGTGTTTGAAAGTTAGAATGTAGTGTGTAGTGTGAGTTGCGTAATTACAGAGCAAATTACTTACCTGGTAGTTTACCTGGAAAATCAGATATTTTGAAAAAATTGACACGAAAACGAAGAGGGAATTCACAAAGAAAACTTAATATGGGATAACGTCGTATAACACCTATACTTGTAACGATATAATTACGTATAATCAGAGCGGTACAAACACAAGATGTCTTAATTTTTTGCGATTGAATGGTACTGTGTTCGGCGCTTTCACCATTTCCGTTTCTCGAACTGAATCGGTCATTTTGAAAGTTTGCTATATAAACGCTATATATAACCAAATCTACGCAGTTTGGTTGGCTAGTTGAATAATATTGTATGAAAAACGGTAATATGAAAGAATAAACCATAATTTACTTTTTAGCTTAAAACTTCGTGATTTTACGTGGCACACCGCACATGAACATGAAATAGCAAGTCACGAATTAAGCGTTTATGACACGCACACAAAGTGTGTTAAGTCTGTATTTAAATAAGAATGAAATTAAGGGTAGTTAAATTATTTCTTTTTATTTTCTGATAAGACATGTAAGAAATTATCAATGAAGAGTTAAAAATACTTATATAAACCTACACTTCAGATAATACGTATAAATGTGGCTTGCTTCAGTAAGGTTGGCCCTACTAAAGGGAATGTGTGTGTATGGAAATATGTCATTCCATTAAGGAAATTTATTATAATTAATTCAATTTTACCACAAATCTACAAATGTTAGTGTTTTGCAAAGTAAAGTATATAAATAGTTTGCAAATAATAGATAGGTACTACCTAAATACTTCTGAAATAGATTAAATCTTACACAGGGTGTTAATAAAGAATTTAACCAAACTTCACCAATGTGATTAAATTATCAAAAATCTTCCTATTGATATGTGTTTATATCCTTAGTTAGGAAGCTATATGTAACTTCTTTAAACGAATAATAAATTTTGTAAGCGATTAGAAACGTAAACTACAGAGCTTTCAGGTGGTTGAATAAGAAAAATATTCTTATACAGGGTCTCTCTGCATACTCTATACCTCTCTCACCATCTTTCAACCAAGTCCTCATCTCTTACAATTTCATTACATCTTTTCCCTTCCATCACACTGGCATTCAGTCGCTTTCTTCTACATTCATCCATTTGTCCATTATTTTTTGCCATTTCAGTTAAAGAATTGTCCCTCTTCAGGTCGTATTTGTTTTTTGTTCTAATCCCAAATAGCGTTTTCCTCCACATTTCATTTTTTCATACTTTACCACCCTACTTCTTGTTTCCTTCACCAATTTCCCACATTTCGTTTCCCTCCTAAGAATATAGTCCGGAGTACTTCTGTCTAAGCCCAACACCCATTTTACATACTTCTTATAAATATTTTCTACTTGTCTATACTCCTTCCATCCCCATATCTCCACATCATAAAAAATATACCTTTATGGTAACTAATGTTTTGAATAGCATCATCCTTCTTTCTCGGTTATTTCTGCACAATTTTTGTTCTGTTCAAGAATATTAAAAAAATTAAACTTACACATCTCATCTGGTGGATATTATCAGTTGAAATGGACTAATATACGTACGTTAAGAAATACATTTAAAAAAGGTTGAAGCCATAAATAAAGTAGCTTTTTACAATGTTATAAAAAAAAAAACTTTTTTGTATTTATTTAAGAGTTCACATATATTTAATCTATATTCATCTTTTATATTATTGACTGTGGTAATCGGTTGCATGAATAATGATGGACTCCGGTGACCCCCATTACCTGCTCTGTAAAAAAAATTGAACACAGGAAATTAGATTTTTATGTAAATTACACGACTCGACTCGAATGTTGTCGGCATTATTCAAATTTAATTTAATCATCCTTTGACATATTCTTTAATAACAAACAAGGTAAAATAGATGCAGAATAAGAATGTAGTTAAGGACAACATTTAAGCAAATATTAGCACGTTAATGTTTGGTGAAATTTACATTTGTATACTCATGTAAATAATAATAATTTTATATCTAAATCAAATCAATCAAAATACAGTATATTAATATTATCTGTCTATTTTCGATTTTTTGTTTTCTGGCATCTTCATTGAAATAAATTTATGAGAAATTAATTTTAAAGTGATGGAATTAAACTAAAACCAAATTTGGGTTAGTTTCTTGAATCGTCATTTCAACCTATTTCTTTGATTCCCGGAAAGCTATTTTTGTTTGTATCATAAGATTTTTTTTTAAATAAATAAGATGTGTATAAGGGGAAAGGAGTATAGTCTTTTTTTTAATCCTAGTCTAAATCGAATACTACATTTCCCTTTTTTGAATCATAATATATTTTCGAGAAAACATAATGAATTATAGAAAATGATTTTAAAGCGTTTTATTAAAAATTATCCTCCTTGCCGTTACAATTATAGATTCACTAGATAACCAAAAAATTGAGAAAATTGTGGCCCCCTTGCTGAAATATGTGGTTTTGGCAACTTATTTTGTGATTACTTCATTTAAACGTGATATACGGTGAAACTTACGAAACGACATTCATCGAAATCCGTTAGAATTGCCCATAAGAGTTACATAATATAAAATATACCTTTACATTACACACGCCTTTTATTAAAAACCTTTTTATAACCAATTTTCAATTATTTAATTTTTGGCAGTCCATCACACAAAACTTGGTTATCATGGATGATTTTTTAATACGTTTTGATTATTTTGACAGAGAAAACTATATAAACGTTTTCTATTTTCATTACAATTTGCGTTACTAATGTAAATCATTCATAACAAAGTAAGAAGAAGGTTAATAAATACGTTGTGTAACCTTGTTCAAAAGAATTTTAAACAAAAAAGAATATATTACACGTTTGATGAAGCATTCTAGAATATTCGCGAATTTAGAACTATCCAGAACATCCCATAATGATTCAAAACATTTTTTTTGGCATTCTGAAACATTCTTGAATGATCTTCAAGATTCGGGAACATTCTTGAACATTACCAAATCATTCTGAAATGTTATAATTAAACATTCTTTTACTTCTTAGAACATATTTGAACTGCCTGTAACATTCTAAAAAAAAATCTCTTTCATTCTCATCCCCATTCCGTGCTGTTTGTTGGGTGAGTAGTGACATCAGTAGACGCCTACCGGGGATGACTAATCGATTGATAATAATTCATCAGTTATCGACCACTGAGAGTTGAAGATTATTACAATACTAATATCGCTATTAAAAAATGGGGGTTGGTGGTAGAAGGGTGAAAATTAAGGGTTATATGTATTTTTTAATGCCAAATCATAAATAAAGAAAAACAAAAATGTTGTCTAAAAAATAAAAAAGAATTTAGGGAAGGGGTAGATGTTATCCGATTCGCAGACCTAACCGATATGCACACAAAATTTCACGAAAATCGGTCGAGCCATTTCGGAGGAGTTTAATTACAAACACCGTGACACGAGAATTTTATATATTAGAATATTTGAAATAAGGGAATGCCCTTCAGCTTTGTTATATTGAGGCTTCAGTGTATGTAACTTTCTGTTTTATTATTTTAATGAATGGTTGTTTCCTGTATGGGCCATTTACTGATGCGACTCCAAATTTCAGAGTAAATAAACCGAGTAAAATCATGAAAACGATTTCTATTCAAACACTACCATAAATTCTTGACATTTATTTATTTATTGCCAAAAAATTTACATAAGTAAATCCCACAGAGGTAAACGGGGTTACCTGTTCGCGGGCTGGTACAATAAAAGAAAAGATATAGAAAATAGAAAAGACTTAAACCTAATACAAAATTCTCCCTTATATAAGTAAATATTGCACAATTTGCGTTCAAATTTTCATTAAATTAATGTAAATAGATCAATCTTAGAGTCTTAAATATATTATATCCAGATGGTTAATTGCACTTTCTTATCACTAGTTAATAATAATCAAAAATATATTAACAGTTTAGGGTATTGCACATTTATCACTAGTAAATAATACATCAGGTACAGCACGAGATCCACAATTTGAACTTAAATTTCCAGTTTTTAGTGATCTTAATAGTTTTGTATTCATTAGGTAGACTGTTGAAAAGGCGAGTAGCTACTACTGCAGTCATTTTAGATCCAATGGTTTTTTTGAACGAAGGCATTTTTTGTTGTTTGTGTCTTGTAATGCTATTTGAGCTTAGAAAATTATCTTTCAAATCAGAGTAATGGAAAAGCAGGCACTCCAAGGCAAAAAGTTGATCAAATCTTAGAGGATTGTCATCAGCTGTAAATCTGTTTTTGTTGACAATTTTCCAAAGCTTATGTGGACGACTCTGTAACAACCCTAAGCACCTACACAAGCCAGAATTCCGTAAGTGGCAATACTATGAAAAAATGCGTAGTACATCATTTTTAGAGTATTTGATAACAGTATTTAAAAAACAAGAAAATTAAATACTTTGTTTTGTATAAGATATGGTGAATGTGTATATTCCAACTCATATTATAGTCAAAGAAAACACCAAGGTGTTCAGTATGTTGGACTCTTGATGTGATTCCCATTTATGTGTATATTTATACCAGAAGGGACACTGCCACAGTTATTACCAAAAGTAATATAGACTGTTCATTTAAAGCCAACCAGTTACTTATTTTAGATAAGATATATTATAGTAAAAACAGTAATGGTCCCAAAATCGTTCCTTGAGGTATACCAGTGTTTACACTGAGATAGTCGCTTGTAGTACCATTAGTTTTAGCACATTGCAATCGATTACTTAAATAACTTTTAATCAGATTTAAAGGTGTTCCTCGTATATCATAATTATCCAGTTTCTTAATAAAGATATCATGATTAACAGTGTCAAATGCTTTAGCTAAGTCCAGGAAGGTGATAGCAATTGGCGTACTTTTATCTAAATTACTGTAGATTATATTACTTACGTATTGCAAAGCTTCTTTTGTTCTTCTGTTTTTCATGAAACCAAATTGTCTGTCAGATATAATGTTATGTTTATTTATGAAGTCCAGCATTCTTCTGTGGATAAGTTTTTCAAAGACTTTTGCTATATTAGATATAAGTGATATCGGCCTGTAATTTGTTGGATTAGTTAAAAGCTATGACCAAAAAGAAAAATATTGTGAATAATCAAAAAGAATTGTGTTATCTAAACACCCCACTTATTTTGAACTTATAGCTTGTTTGGGGGTAGTAATTAGCGATGTAAATATTCGGATGAACTTAATACTCGGATTATACGGAATCGGATGCAAATAATACTCGGATTAATTACTCGATTCCGAATTCACAATACTATTCGATATTTCCGTGGTGCCATCCAACCCGATGTCGTCGTTCGTGCCGAAGTAGCCGAAAGCCACCAAGGCCAACGATTTCGCACGAATGTTGAATGAATCATACATAGGGGTTTACATGTTTATACGAAGCCAAAGAACTTTTATTTTATTTCTTATAAGGTTATAGGTTCTTAGTATTTATTTTTCCTTTAATAAATAGATATATATTATTAAATAATTGTATTTGAGAACACGTGCATAAACAAAGAAGACCGCTTCCCTTTAAAGTTTGAAATGGCCGGGTCAGCGGGTGCGCGGCGCGTTTCTTTATGTAATGATACGAGGTCAAGTCGAGAGAGCGAGAGACCTTTACCTACCGTCTCGTTCTTCATTCACATTTTCCTTGAAAATAATTAATCCGATTCCATTTCGAATTCGTATCGTATGACATACTCGGATGCATCCGAGTATTTAGATATTCGGATTCAACGAGTATTTTAATTCGAATTCTCACATCACTAGGTAGTATTATCTATATAAACTGTGATGTACATACTTAGAATTAGTATCGGTTGTACTCTTGAGAATGGCTGCCTAGCCGAAACAATTGTCGAGTTATATTAAATATATTTGTTGAAGTTATTTGTGTTTGTGTTTAATATTAAATATGCTTCATCACCCTTGCACCGTTAAAAGTTTAAATCGGATTAGTTTTATTTTTAGCTTTATGTATTGGTTAAATTTCCGCTTTTTTAAGAGCATAAAACATACTTTTTGTTAAATATCTGTATTAATAACGTCGTTATTAATTCCTTTTGCGACCGATTGTACTAGTCCATAGAATGACCTGAGATAAGAGCGAGGTTTCTAGTTAGTAGGCCCTCTTAGTAAGGATCCACCAGTCGTAGAGGAGATTTCCTAGGTATTTATGAAGCTTTCTTTTCTCTCACGAAAACAAAAAATGTACATTTCAAACGGTTAACAAAACTGTTATAATAAAGCATGTCATTGTAAATGTCAAGCATTAAAACCTCGTTACGCTGTAAATTTATAGTAAGTAGAACAACAAATAGTGAAACACACAAATCAACATTATATCCTTTATTGTAAATTGTAACAGTAAAACGTTAAAACTGTAAGTTTTAAATAGAAGGCTAATTTGATAAGAACTGGAAGTGGGTTTAAAAGGTTCGTGGAAAGAGAGCATTACCATCGGTAAAGTCCGGTCCCTCTAGCAACCCTTTTTACACTTAAACGGGTGCGTTTAGAGTTTTAATTACCGATTTATTATTAGATAATATTTAAACTATTTGACTGATTTAGGTTATACAAGGGCGTGGTTAATAAAATCATTTATGAAACATTTATGTTTTTCACTTGTTGTAATCGACATAAATTGTAAGATATTTGCCAAATTATAAGTACAATTGGATATTTCATTGAAAAGAATTTTAATTTAAGAAAAATAACATACCATTTGTACGACTTTTTATCGTATTTTTAGCGTGTTACTCAATTTTTATAACCGTATTGTTTTCTCTGATTCTCTTTTTATATGATTCAACGCTAGTTTTTAAAAAATTACACAATTGTAAAGGAAGTAAATAAATATAGTAGCAGGTATTGTATTTTATCATCCGAATAAGCTACCTACTCTGTAACAAAACACTTGTTTCGATAGTATTATAATTAATAAACTCGTTTCAATTTTCTTATTGATTTCACCAATGTACAAGGTGGGCAAATATCGATGTTTGTACTTATAGGAAAATCGGTAGCTGTAGGAGATACAAAAAAATTAATTGTAGCTTTTCGATCTCGTTTTCGTTTGTCATTAGTACAGATAGAAAATAAACAACAAAAATAGCATTTTTATAGTTTATTTTTTGCTTTTTTTATCAATTTCAAGTAGAGATTTATTATTTTTATAGTGTTTTTACAATTTCCATTTTATCATTATTAAAAATAATTCTTACCAAATGCATATCCTCTTTTAAACATCAAGTCCATGGTAATCAGCAGTTTAATGACCTGAAAATTTTTATAAAAACACAAGTTACAAGGCTGGTCTTTCCATTAGATATTGTATTAATTTTACAAAATCTTGCTGGTACTAATATACAGAGTAATGCTCTATTCAATTGCTGACCGTTTTCAAGATTTAATTTATTATTTTCTTTTCACAATGTTCAAAAGTTCATCTATAAACAGTATATAATAAAGTCAAAACTACTCGTCGGATTTTTGTTTTTTTTTTTTGGGTTTAGGATTGTATCAAAAGTTACCCTGTAGGTATATGGTTTAATCGATTTATTTAAACTGCTTCTCATCATGTACAGGGTGGACAAATTTTGATTTAGCGTTGAGAGATATATCTCTTTTTTGCCCATATCCATGTAAAAATAGAAGTAAACTAATTTTATGTCCAGTTTGATTTACAGGCTTCTGTGGTTGGCGTCGGATCTCCAGTTTCAGGCCTTTTGAAGAATAGAGCGTCATAACTCTCGAAACGTTAAGACAAGTAAACCGACAACGTGGGAACCAGCCCGGAAACCATGCTCTTCGGGCACTTTTTTATATAGAATATAATGGCGTCGGAATCATCTACTTTCGAGTTTTATATCATGTAGTACATTTTTAAATAGGAATCATAATAATTGGCTATTTTTTGCATAAAAATATACTTTTTCCCCATTTTAATGATATTTCACACACTTGGGATCGCGTTCGATGTTTTGTAGGTATTTAATAACAAAAATAACTCTTTCGTAGTTTATCTGCTTTTTTTCATTGATTCCAAGTAGAGATCTGTTATTTTTATGGCAGTAATCATCCCTTCGTTATTACACTTTCCATTTCTTCTTAAATCTAAAAAATGTCTTACAAAAATTACCAAAATTTCCACATGTTGAAATGCTTTATTTCAAGTGATAACAAATGTTAAATGGCATTCAAAACATTATATATTTTTTTTTATCAAAACAGAAGACCACCTTACTAACCAATTTTTATCAGCATGAAGGATGGTAATTTTAACTAACCAACACCAAAAGCAATATTGACGCTGCTGAAGAAGCTGTCATAAATGTAATCAAGGTTTACTGGGTCTGAACGGTCCAGGTGGCATTAACATTTCAGTAGATTCAAAAACCTACTATCATTTCCTTGTCTGCTCTCAGGAATTTTTTTCTTTACATCGGCAATGACAAAATAATTGATTTACAACATTGCGTTTTTAGCACATCAAACTTTATGCACTGACACAAAAAGTGAGCTTGCTTGTCCATGGGCATTCATCCTTGTTGCAATAATTATTAAAAACTGGATGTTACAGACCCAAGTAAACCAACTCGATGAGCGGCAATTTTTGAATTTTCCTTTTCTACTCATATCTACATCTGATTCTTATGTGTCCACGGCTTCCAATAGGTTAAAGACGGCCCTGATGGCACCAAAGCTCTTCAGTTCCAATCTGAACTTGATTACATTTATAGCAGCTCCTTCAGCATCGTGAATATTGCTTTGGTTTTGGTTAGTTAAAATTTTCATGGTTATTCTCTCAAGCTGGCAAAAATTACTAATTAATACAAGGTTATTTTCTTTTTGGATAATTGAAACGAATAATGTTTTGATCGCCACTCCACATTGATTATGATTTGAAGTAAAGTATTTTAACATGTGCAAATTTTGGTAATTTCTGTAAGACATTTTTTAGATTTGGGAAGAAATGGAAAGTGTAATAATGAAGGAGTGATTACTGCCATAAAAATAACATATCTCTACTTGGAATCAATGAAAAGAAACAAAGATAAACTACGAAAGTGTTATTTTTGTTATTCAATACAAAACATTGAATGCGATTCCAAGTGTGTGAAATGTCATTAAAATGGAGAAAAAGTATTTTTTGAAGTAAAAAATAGCCAAGTATTATGATTCCTATTTAAAAAAGTACTACATGATATAAAACTCGAAAGTAGATTTGATTTTCTTTTAATGATTCCGACGCCACTATATTATATGTAATAAAGTTCCCGAAGAACATAAAAATCGTTTTCTTCTATTTTTACATGGATATGGGCAAAAAAGAGAGATATCTCTTACCGCTAGGTAAATCTAAATTTGTCCACCCTGTACATGACGACAAGCATTTTAAATAAATCGAATAAATCGTATATACGGGGTAACTTTCGATACATTCCTAAATCCAAATATTAAAAAAAAAATAAGAATCCGATGAGTAGTTTTGACTTTATTAGATACGGTTTATAAAAAGAAAATAAAAAATTAAATATCCTGAAAACGGTCAGCAATTGAATAGGGCATTACTCTGTATATTAGTACCTACAAGATTTTGTAAAATGAATACAATATCCAATGGAAAGACAAGTCTTGTAACTTGTATATTTATAAAATCATTCAGGTCATTAAACTGCTGATTACCATGGACTTGGTGTTTAAAAGGTGATACGCATTTCTTCAAAGGCCATTATAGACACACTTGTTTCTTTCCTGATTGGTGTACCTGAGCATAATTTGGGTCAGTAAGGAGCAGGGAAACTATTGACTGCTAATTTAGCCGAGGGAGTTGATGTAGTAGTGTGCTGGTCAGCATTATGATATCGAACGTTTCACTGCTACCGGACGAGAACTTGACAGGGAGGTCACGCGAACTTTTTCAATAATAATTCCGTAAACTTATTTACCAACCAGTAGAAAAAAATAAATATGTTAACTGGTTTTTCACTGCGAAAGTTCGTTCTCAAGATTTGATTTATTCATTTTGTGTTACGTAACATTATTTTTTTTATTTTAACGCTGCGCTGCATCGAATTCATACATCTAATCAAACCTTCACACCACTGCTAATTAACCTTAATTGTTGGATTTCAGCACTCTAATGTTTTGTAATGTATAAGTTAACATGTAATTTTGTAAATAAAATTAAAGATCCAATTACAGTTAGGTACCTTCTATAAATTAATGGTTTCCCAGGTACATAAAGATAGGTGGGGTAAAATATACCCATTTTGCCTTACGACGCAATTAATTTTTATTTACTTTGCCAATATTCTACGTACATAAAGTAACTAGGTAGCTGTAAAAAATAGAAAAAAATAATAAATACCAGTTTCTCGATCTCATTTTTTGAGAAAAATTAATTAGCGTTTTAAAAAAATTGCTAACATCTTTTAATGAATCATATTTTCTTAGTTTACCTTTACCATTCCTTTCGTTGATTTCGAGTAGGGGTTTGATACTTTTATGGTAGTGATCACCATTTTGCAATTTTTAATTATAAGATATGAATTTTCGTTTTAAAAAAATAAAAAAATTGTCTTTTTAACTAATGCACAACTAACTATGATTCATATTTAAGAAAAAACAACTTTCTTTCTTACGACCAATAGTGGAATAGCGGGTTAGCGACAAATTGAAATCCGTTTTTTGAGATTCATAGCTTCTTAGATGTTCATTTATACAAAAAATACATTAATATAAAAAAACATTAATTTCTATTTATCGTACAAAAAATTTAAATAAAAGCAGTAATTATAATATTTCCATAATATTAGGAAAAAAACTAAGGAAAATCAATAAAAGTCAAATTTCAATCAAAACCAATAACTAGGAATTTTTATAAAAAATAATGAAGACAAATTAATTAAAGATCAAAATCACGTGTCTATAAGTTAAAGTGTGGGGAGTGCAATAAAGTATATATTGGGCTTACTGGAAGAACAAACAACGTATAAATGAACATCTAAGAAGCTATGAATCTCAAAAAACGTATTCCAGCTATGCAGAACATCTACTAAAAAATAATCATAAATTTAACCCAGGCTTTGATATATTACACGTCATAAACAAAAGTAAAATGTTAAATTTGTTAGAATTGTGGAGATAAACAAACATAACAAAAATAATGCTTTAATAAATGACCAGTTAAAACTAAATAACTCACCACTGTTAAACTTAAAATTACCTTCTCTTTAAACTTTACTGCATACCTACCATAGTATATAAATAGTTATTATTATGTTTCTAAACATTTCTTCATCCACCTGATGAAGCCACTGTGTGGCGAAATTATAGTCGCGGAACTTTAGTAAATAAAATTTGAAACTCAAAAAAGTGTGTAGGTACTTTATTTTATTTTATTGTAATTAACAATTTTTTTCTTGAAAATTATCTTATCTACATTTTTTGTCGAAAATCGAAAAAGAAGGTGTTTAATGCGTCAATATCTTATAATATTCAACAAGCTGTTGCCCTGTATTACCTACGGAGCGGTTAGATCTCAAAAGTAATTTTTACAGTTCCGTATATCAGAAAAAAAAAACGGAACCCTTCTAGGATCACTGATGTGCTTGTCTGCTAAGAATCTGCTGGACCGATTAAATTGATATTTGGTAGATACACATCAATGGTTATCCAAGCACAAATTGGACGAATTTTGAATAAGGTACGACAAGTTGGAAAGTAAAAAAAAACATTTCAAACTGCACCGTGTGACATATCAAATAAAAGGTCTCTTTGTGAGGGTAACAAATATATTTCTTTTATAATTTTGTAATGGGTATTTTTAAAATTATTTAAGAACCTTTAACACCGAAACCATTGAACCTAAAATTTTGAAAATAATGCAAAAAAAATATTCGACAGCGGTAGATTAAGTTTCCTTTATCGTCCAAAACGTTTGCAAATACAGATTTTTAATTCGAGGCAAAAAATACAAGTAAGAAAAGTATCTTTCCAAAAAGAAGACCAGGAACTGATGATTGTTCTATTTCTGACGAATCCTGGAGCACATTGTATAGTAAGATTCGTTAAAGTGAATAAATAAATAATGTAAAAAACTGTCGTTTTCATCACGTTTACACTACAGTTAACTATTATCATACGAAATTTTTTTTTTAATAATGCAATTGAAGAAAGATATTTAATAGTAAGTAATTAATGTATTTTTGTTTTTAATATTTTTTTTTAGTATGGATGTATTTTCTAGACATGTTTCTTGATGTTACGATAGACATATTTAATAAAACAAGAATATATCTTCATTACAACTTTTATTTTGTCAACAATATTTCAAACATACATACTTACTCCATATTTAGATTTACAAATAAATGTAAAAAAATTGAAATATAACCCTTTGCTATACAATAACTTAACATCGATATTTTGCACTCATCTTTTTCTCGTTTTTATGTCTTTTTCTTCCATATTTCTCAATCATAAGACTTTATTAATTTTTCACAATTGCCACGATTTGATCCAATAAGGATGTATCACAATTTTTTTCGTTGGACTTCTTTTTGGAATTTTTAATTCTAGTATCTGAGTTAGAATCTTTAATGCCATTCATATTACTAATAGAATAATTATTTGCGCTACCACCCATTTTATTCGTTTTTAACTCGATAATTCCATTTAATTTGTCGCTGGAGAGTCCTTTTTTACTTTCAATTTTAATCTTGTTCTTTATACTATTTCCTTCGTGGTCTTCATTACTATCATATTCTTGTTTTGTCTTAATAATAATAATGTTATTTTCAATGATTCCTCTAAACGGAATCATCGTGTTTTTGTTCTTTTTTCTGTGTGATTTTTTTCCTTTATTATTTTCTTCAAATGTACCTTTCACATTGTTTAAATTTTCACGATCTATTTTTAGTCTATCTTCTAAACTATGATTCATACTTTTATTTGGTTCCCTTTCGTGTTCATTTCCGTTGGTATTTAAATTTGAATTATTGTTAGTAGTAGACTTTTCCAAATCAGTGCTTGCATTATGGTTTAAAAAAGTAAATGTTTTCTTTAATAGTCTGTTTTTTAATTTTTCTTTTTCTGAACTGACTTTCAGTGCATCAATTGTAATAGTATTGGTACTAATTAATTTTCTTTTTGCTCCATTAGTCCATTCGTTATTAAGAGAAATGTTTTGTTCATTGCTTGGAACCTCAATGATATTGTATTTTTCAGTTACATCGTTTTGTGGGTATTCTACTGTCTCTTCTGACCCTTTATCGATTAATTTTCTTTTCTTTTTCTTTGTTTTTAATTTATTGTTATATTGATTAATATTTTCTACAAATTCATTTTTATCTTCTTTTTCATCGATATTTAGTCCAGACGATTGCACCTCCTGAAACGATTTACTTATTTTTTTGGTTTTCTTGTATTCGCGATCATCATCTATATCACGTTTTCTCTTCTTTTTAATACTGATTGAATTTTGTTTACCAAACTCAGCATTTTTACCTTCATCATTTATTATTTCCGAAACCCTCTTATTTATATTTTTGAAATCATTACCCACATTATTATCGAAAACTTGATGGGATTTCAGTATATCCGTATTCTCTCTAATGACAATTTCCCTTTTAACTTTTTTAGTTGATCTTTTTCTGTTTCTTAACATAGATTGAAAACTCTTTCTTGTATTACTTAGTTCACCAACATTAGAAAGTTTATTCTTACTTTCTTGTTTTGCTTTTCTAAATTTTTCGTTTTCTTTGGTGTGCGTAAATACTTTTTTTTTATCTTCTCTATAGTATGGGTTTACCTCTCCATCACTTATTCTTTCAAAAACAGCAACAAAAAAACCAGCTGTGAGGTCTTTTTCAGATCTGCTGTAAAGACATTTTTTGCCAATATCTCCATATTTAGAGGAGCCAAAATTTACCCACGGTCCCTTTAATAACTCTTTAGCAGACATCAACTTAAAATTATGAGTAGAAGAAAGAACATCTTTAACAACTTCTTCGTTTTCTTCAGGGTGTACTGAACATGTTGAATAGACAATACGTTTGGCATCGTGAAAATGTCGCAAACAATGTTTTAGAAGTAAAATTTGAAAACCTTGAAGCTTTTTTAGTCTTTCTTTTTCAACAGACGTTTGGCCTATGCGATGCAACATTCCTTAAATGAAATGCATATGTTATAAATCCCTCGGCTAAATTGAAGGTACTTAAAATAAAATAAAAAATACACGTATGAGGGTTCGTACCTGATCCAGAACAAGATGGATCAACAAGAATGTATTGGACATTTGGAAAATGGCTTCCATTAAGATTCAATAAATCTTTGTGGACAGTTTGAACGCAAGTTGCTCCTGATTTCTCAACAAACAATTTTAACTCCTTAAATCTGTTCTGATTTCTATCAACAGCATATAAAGTTCCCTCATCCTTCATAAGAGACGCAAGTAGGGTTGTTTTCGTGCCGGGAGCAGCGCACGCATCCAACACTACACTACCCGGAGGTGGATTAAGAAGATACGCAGGAATACAACTAGCCTAAAAATTGTCACATATATTATGTTTGTAATTAACAAATAAATATAGACAAATATCTTACTTTATCCTGTAAAATAATTAAGCCATTTTGGTAAGCCTTATGACAAAAAAACTTACAACTGGGATGAAAAAGTAAAAGTTCATCAAAGTGTATATCAGACATAAAATCGTATTCTTGAAGAGAGGAAGCTTCTAATAAAAACGTTTCGTAATCGCTTTTATTCTTGATTTTTTTGTAATTGTATCCTTCCCCCATAAACGCTGCTATAGCATCAGAAACACTTGCTTTTAATGTGTTAACTCGTACATATTTTGGGGTATTAACTAAAATGAAAAAAGAAACAAAATTTGGATTTGGATAGAAAAGCTTAATATGAGAAGATATTGAAAAGGAAGTTATTAGTAATGAAAAAGTAAGATAGCAGGACATTTTCTGATGCATGAAGGATCAGTTACAGACATATTAGAGACAGGTGTAAAGATAAAGTGAGGAAGATCTAGATTAAATTGCTGTTTACAAATAGGTAGGAAATAAGGATGTAAGATGTTCTACTTTTTAGGAAAGGTAAAGACTAGATCAGGATAGGATTAGTGAGTGTGTTCAACCAGTTCTCCTAGTAAAAATCCTGTAGAATAATACTGGAGAAAACTAGAGAAATAGACACCGTTTCATATATGTGCATGGTTGCTTTTTACTATTATATTTAATAATCAATGTTTATTTAGTTATTATTGCATATATCATGAAATAAACCATTTAGAAATTTTTTGATACATTTTCTGTTTACAAAAACAAGCAAAACTTCATTATTTCTCTTTATTAATAAAAGGTAAAAAAGAAATACAGTTTTTGACATTCACTTCTTCTGAATGTAGTTATAATGTACATTTTTTTATATTTACACAAGGTACAGGTTTGATACAAACCTTGTATATGGCTATAAATATTTTTGAAACCTAAACTAGAATAAACTAACTTAATATTATTATGAAAATACTAGTCCTGCTTTAAATTTAGGTCTGACTTTGAAGGAATTTTTTCAATTACATTTCCATCACTATCATATTCATCTTCATGATATGCTTTGTAAGCATATGCAGCAATAATTAAATTAACAGTAATTACACTTGCAATAACTGAATACACATTATTAGTATAACCATCAATATTAAAAATTTCTTTAAGAAAGTATTTAGTTCCAAAAAATACACCAAATGGCAATGTGAACATCAAAACACTATAGAAAAGCAACCATCCCAATACTTTCACGGCATCTTTGGTTTCTTCAGTAATTAAAGGATCTGGACTGTTGTTAGTTTCCATTATGAAGATTGTAAATCAGTTCCCAACAATGCTCTGTAATATTAAAGAAATTATAATGAAATAAATACCTGTTTTTTCAGTAGTGGGTATGTTCTTCTCTGCAATTGGTAGGAGTTTTTCAAGTTTTTGTTTATGTGATAGAATTGTTAAGAATATTGTGGATTTTATATCTGGTAAACGTCTTTTACCCCATAATAGCTCAGTAATTAATACATAAATTAACCACGGATTTTTAGTAGCAATATTTTCTAATTTGGCATGAGTTATTAAAAATTTTATCTGTTCAAAATGTTTGAAAACTTCATTTATAAGAGCAGATAGTCCCATAATATTCTGTAATTAAGAGTACATAATTAAATTTTAGGTACAACATCGTTCTGGATATTTACTTACAGGGTGTTGCTTTGAATACATCAATTGCTTTATACTTGCTCCATTTTCTTGTAATTTTTTAACATAATTTGCTGCTACTTTATAAAATCGGGGTGTCTTATTAACAAACATTGTAAATTTTTACCTTTTCATAGATCCTTTCACTTTTAGATGATAAAATTCTTCACTAAAACAGCACGAGTAAAACCAAAAGTAGGTTATGAATTAAACCTTTTAGGTTAGAAACAATTTGACGTTTGATTCAATCATTCAATCATATGTTTTCTTATCATAGATAATTTCTTAAATCCTTTTGTTGTGGCTCTTTAAGCTGTAAGTATAAATGTCAGCAAGAGTAGTCTGTTTAATCATAGTTTTAATAATCTCTTATGCATGTTAATTAAGTACTAATGTATCACAAAATTATTATGTGCATTGATTTTGTTTTGAACTAACCATAAATTACAAGAAAAAATATAGTTTCACGATGTTGGAAGGACTTTATTTAACCACCATTACCACCATAGAAACGCCAAGGTAATAAATAAATTATTTAATTCACCTCAATTCACTCATTAGTCACAAATAAATAAATTAATTTATTCAATTATCTGTCCATAAATATACCTAAATGGTTCATATATGACTGACATAGGTGAAAATTTTAAAATTTCTCTTTGTTTTTTGTTGGATACTTAGATGGGCGGCTTGTTTTGTTCTAATCAAAACAAGTTTATTTGTTTATGTCAAAAGTTATGTTTAAAGTCATAGTAATAGTGGTCAAACGTCAACCTATTTGTTTGTTTTATTATTTGTTCCAATTTAAGAGTACATATTAAGTATTTTAAAGTGGTTTTTACCAACTTTCTAGGCTAAATGTATGGAAAGCAGTGTGGGGTAAGTTAGAAGTAAATGTAAAATTCAATTACTTTACTGATTGTTTTTAGAAACATTAAGATGTTACTAGTTACGTAGTATTCCAGCGATTCAATATTTACCACAATGGTTCCAATACCTAAAGAATTTACTTACGATTTTTGGCTGACTGGCCCAACAGACTTCACAGTCGTAACTTGTCTCATGCCCAATGGAGTTTGTATTTTATTGGATGTTAGTCACAATGCAACCCTTGCAGAAATTAAAGAAGTAAGTCATTGTTTTTAATACGCTGGTTTATGTTGTCTTTTTGTGATCAATTTTATTAACAAGAACTGCATGATGATAAATAGTTGAGCCCCAGATGGGTATCTGAATAATTTTTTCAGGGAATGTCAGTACTAATGAGAAATGTTGATTCTGTAAGTTTTAGGTCTGTTTGTTTTAATTTTTGAATAAATACTAAAGAAAAACAAGAATATGTAAATAGTTTTCTATCAAAAATATCAATTTGAACTAAATGTAAACGAATTATAGAGGTATATCGTACATATGGAGGCCATATCAGAAAAGAAAGGCAACTCATAATCATCAGAAACTGATATTTTCCCGAATTTTCTTCTGTGATAACTTTCTTTGTATGGAAATTGGAAATCTAAATTTCCTAAATTGATCAAAACAGTGCACCACTAAAAAAAAAAACCAAAAATACATTTTTTTATTACAGTCGCTACAAAAAAGCTTAATATTTGTTCACTTGAATCTCTTAAAACCATAAATAACTTGATATTTTTTTTTTTAAAATATATGTAAAGATTAATAGTGACTAATTTACTAAATAGTATTTTATTTTAAACCACATTAAGAAGTATAAGGTACATTTCTTTCTAATTTAGACTAATTTTGATTGTTGATTAATTAATTGTTCAATGATGTGCCCTTTTCAGTCTTACCTTAAAAAAACTACAAAACATTTGCATGAAAATACCTATCCAAACATAATCTATGTTAAAAACTAGTTTAAATATACCAGAATCATTTTTATATTGTTTATCATATGATACAAATGCATTTGCTTTAGAAATTCATTTTCATATTTTAATAATTAATATTATTTTCATTTATAAAATAATCTTTGTTTCTATATTTTTATTATTATTTTTTTAATATGGTGGACCTTTTTGAGAAATTTATGAATTTATTTTAAATCTAAAATTGTTAAAAAATTTAATCATTAAGTAATTGTCCATTTCAAGCTACTATTATGAATATTAGAGTTGTTGAGTATAGCTATTGTATATAATATTCAAATATTCCTCTGGGGCTGACTCATTTATGACTTTTACATTTTATGATACAAATTATAAGATACATACATCATATCATATTTGTAAATGAAATGTGTATTAATTTCTCTCAGGAACTTTGGGAAGAGGCGGCTAAATATCCACTTTATGGCATGTTACATGACATGTCAGTGTATGTATTTGTATATGTTAATAGTATGTCTGAATTGGAGCGAATTACTGAGGAGAATAGAAGACTGTGCGATGTAAGGCCTACAGGTGCTACATTAAAGCTCATCGAGTGTCATGCGGATAAAGCTGAACATCAGTTAAATGTGCAAATTAGTCATCTTATAGGAAAACGTAAGTTAAATAAAATGGTTAATTTATGTACAAATAAAATAATAAACAAAAACGTTTTAACAGGATTACAGGAGTTCGATGCATTAAGTAGTGCTGAAATAAACGATTTTAGGTTTAAAATGCGTAAATTAGGAGATGAAATTGCTTATGAACGTTCAAAACAAACTTGGCAAGAAAGACTGCATTATCAGTTTCCTCCTCGATTAGTCCAAGGTGATATAAATTGCAATCGACCCATTGTGCTTATTTCGAAATTCGAAAATATAGATGTAAGTCAACTATAAAAGTTAATTTAAAAATAGTTAGTTTTGTATTTTAGACCAGTTTTACATTTAGTGTATCTGGTACTACAACTCCCAGTAAATTGTTAGAAACAATTTTAAATAAAAAAGGGAATATTCTGAATATTAGAGAAAAGCCATGTGATTACATATTAAAAGTTTGTGGCCGTGATGAATTTCTTATGGGTGATTATCAGTTAATCCAATTTCAATACATCCAGGATGCTCTGAATAGAGATATAACTCCAGTATTAGTTACAATCCCAATAGATAGTGTACCAAGTAAGTAGTTTTATATTATTAGTTTGACTAGTTAAGTACATTTGCAATAATAATAATTTTAATCTATAAATTGCTAAGGAAGTACGCAGAATTTCGAGGGTTCAGAACACAAGAATTTATAACTTCCGTTACGTTATTTGGAGGGGGTAACTTTTCCTCAAAACCTTAACTACAATTTGAAATAAAACAATAGGCAACTCATTATACATTGTGCAGACAGAAAGAATATCAAAGTAGTGCGAGAAAAGCAAATTTTTAATTATTTAGTAAACTCTCCGCCGTTTAGTACCTTTTACATGAAAATAAGATTTTTGTCTACATGGTTACCTATTGTATTAGCTTATTTTTTTTGCACTTGCGGCTTATGCTTAGCCTATGTAATAGTCACGCCTCTTTTTCTGTGTACTCCTTTTATTTGTGTGCAATAGTGTCTTTTCTGATTACAATATTTGAAAAGGCAGCTTAAATTACGAGATTTTAAAATTCTTACAGCTGCATTTTAATTTTATAATAAAAATTTATTTTTAGTTCAAATAGATATTGATAAAGAGTGTCTCGATAATATCGAAAAGAAAAATCGTCCTTCTTTTTCCACAAACACTTTACGTAACAAAAAAGGCAGATCAACCTCGTGGAGCATCGTTGAAAATTTACGTTTAACTATATGCACTGTTAGTGGTCTTAACTGTGATACCAAACGTAATGTTGAAGTATGTTTTATTTTCAATTACTGAATACTACTAACTACTAACTAATTGTTTTTACAAATTAGATAGGGATCCAAGTAGGTTTATTCCATGGGGGTAAATCATTGTGTGAACCCATTAGGACTCCCGAATACAGTGTTAATGAACGGTGTGAGTGCGTGTTTGATCACACGTTAACTTTTAGCATCCAGGTGTGCAATATCCCAAAGAATGGAAAATTATGTTTTGTTGTCTATGAAGCCTCCAAAAGTGCTAAGGGGGGAAAGACAAAAAAAATTAAAGAGTCGTCCAAGGTATGTTTATAATAGTTACTTCCTTTGACATATAAATAGAAATTCGGTAATATTTTTCTGTTAGCAACTTTATTGCGTCCAGTTTTATTTTATAAACTGAATAATAGTAAATACTATTACAGAAACTACCTTTACTAATTAATAAAACTATAAAGGCCAATTAATACGTCAAAGGAAAGTGTAAAGTAAATGAGTAATTTTGCATCAAAAATAAACGGCAAACTGCCCACATCATAATTTCAAGGATGAAATTTAAGTTTTAGTCATGTATCAACTACAATTGAAGTTTGAGGAAAGTTACTATTTTACTTTGCTCTTTTAGTTTGTTTATTGTTTTGGTGATTAAGCCGTACAAATTCTATAAAATATGAAAATAGTTTTATTCTTTTACTTTTTTGTTAACTTTAAAATACAAGTTGGTTTTTAATTCTTTTAATAATTATTTTTATTTACATATCACTTTACAATGGTTAAAATTATACGTAATTGTTGTCGGATAACTATTAGCTTTTATATGCTTCTTCTGTAGTCAATTAAATTACACTACTTTCTAATTTTTTTTATATAGGAACTTTTTTCGAACCCAATTGCGTGGGCCAATACCACTGTTTATGACTTTAAAAGTCAACTGAAGACTGGAGCAATGACTTTATATATGTGGACTTATGCTGAAGACACGTTGAATGAGGATGCTTTTCATCCATTAGGGACAGTTGTTAGCAATCCTAATACAAAATACGCTACAGCACTTACGCTTATTTTTGACAAGTAATTGGTCTAATTATTTAGTATTGTTAGCACTATTATCTACTAATTTTTACAAAATTGTTTCAGTTATGGACAAGATCAAACCATAACGTTTCCGTCTGTAGATATTATGAGAAAATACGCTAATGAAAACATTTTGGACTCTGAGGATGCTACATTAAATATTTCAAGGGTTGAAATACAATATTTACAAAAGACCGTGCTTGAAAATGATTCATTGTATGAAACACACGATCAGGTAATTTATTAATAGTTACAAGGCATCGTTTGGCCAAATGTTTTTAACATGTCTATCTTTCAGGACAGGAAAAAAATTTGGAGTTTACGACGTTATTGGATGGTAAATCATCCTGATATTTTACCAAAGTTATTACTCTGCATAGATTGGGATGATAAGAAAGTTTTTAGTGAAGTTTCTGCAATTTTAAAGGATTGGCCTGATTTACCAGTTGAAAAGGCTTTAGAATTGTTAGATTATGCCTACTCTGATCAGGAAGTTAGAAGATTTGCTGTTAAATGTCTTAATAATTTAAGGTAACTGAATGATCTGTTTCTTAGAAAGCGAATGGTGTATTTTATTTTTTTTATTTATTTATTCACCAGTAAAGTTACATGTAACTCCCACAGAGATATACATTGGTGTTGGTGGGAATTAACTAATTAATTAACTTTAACAATTGCAGCGATGAAGATTTACTTTTATACTTGTTGCAATTAGTGCAAGCTCTTAAACATGAACTGTATTTGGACTGTGATTTAGTGAATTTTTTACTTAAAAGAGCCCTAAATAACCTAAAAATTGGCCATTACCTTTTTTGGCATTTAAGGTGAGTTGCCATACAAATTAATATAAATTAAGTAATACTTTATGTTTTTGTTTTCAATGTTTGTATAAATTTGTAGATCGGAAATGCAGGTGCCTTCTGTGTCAGTTCGTTTCGGTCTAATTTTAGAGGCGTACTGTAGAGGAAGTCAAGAACATTTAACGGCATTGGGTAAACAATTGGAATGTTTGGAAAGGTTAAAAAAATGTAGTGAAAGTGTTAGGAGTCGTAAAGACAAAGAAAAGGCTAGAGCTGTTCTTTTAGAAGATCTGCAGCAACCTCATTGTATTGATGCAATGAATAATATTAGGAATCCTTTAGATCCGAGTTTTCGATGTGGCAAAATAAGGTTCATAAAACATAAATTTTATGTTATTCTAATTTTAAATTGTTTCTTATTAATTAGGATAGAAAAATGTAAAGTGATGGACAGTAAAATGAAACCTTTATGGGTTGTTTTCGAAAATTCTGACACTTTTGGAGACGATATTTATTTAATATTTAAAAATGGTGATGATCTAAGGCAAGATATGTTAACCCTCCAAATGATAAGGATCATGGACAAATTATGGAAACAGGAAGGACTGGATTTGAGGTGAATAGATGTATTCTGATTTTTTTTTAACTTAAAAAATTGAAAGTTCTTGTGCCATATATATTTAATAATAACTTCTTTGTTTAAAAAAGATCACTAGGTATATTAGTTTTAATGGAAATTCAAGTTTGAGTAAAATATTTGCCGCGAAAAACGGTTTATGGAGTGCGACAGGTTGCCTATACTATTGTGACGTAATAACTCATATCAACAAAAATCAGCTGTTACCAGTTAAAGTTATTTATTAGTTTTTCGGTTTTTATTGTTATTTTATTAGGTTTTTACTATATTGTTTTAAACAATTATTTAATAATACAACGGATAAAACATGTACAATTCACAAAATAAGTGGTGTTTTGTGCCAGGGTGTAAAAATACTTCAATAAGTGCCCCTAATAAAACATTTATAAGTGTACCACAAAATTATTCAAGGAAAGTTAAATGGTTTAAAGCAGTCATGCGGGATCTTCCTAAATCAGAATCAACATTTTTCTGTTGCGAGGATCATTTTAACGTCAGTAAATATAACATTACAGACATTGTCACATTGTAAAATTTGAGGTTAATTATACATGATGCACTGTAGTAGTAATACATGTTTACTAATTACTTACGCTGCGGCTTTAACACCTTTAAATTCAACTGCATTGAAGCGTTCATCGTTCTTGTTAAATTCGGTCATCATGAAAATGATAACATGTGGCAGATTGTTTACGACGCTTTAACAAAGCCTGCAGAAGCCGTTGTTCGCTTTATAAATACTTCCGTAGAAATAACCACAAATAACAAACAACAAATCAACAAATATAATCCCAAAACAAAACCAGATAAAACTAACACGACTACGCTAAGAACGAGAGAAAAACTAACACACCACCTTGAATCATATATGTAGAATATGTACCATCCGCCATCTATATGAGTAACATCTATCGCATAACCAATGAGGTGATGTTTAGCAATGTTATTATAATTTCAATTTTATGCAATTTTTTATTATTAAATATTTAATATATACTCATAAAATAAGTATTGCAAACTCTTTGAGATATTTCAGTATATGTTATAGTATATATCAAAATAATTTCGAGGCAAAATTTAAGATATGGAATACACCCTATTATTCTACATAAAAATCACTTTGTGCCCATTGCTATTTTCTATATTTACCGATATCCAGTCGTTTTAGCAAAAAGTTTTGTTAAATGTAAAGTAATATAAAGTAAAATTTTATCATTTCTTTAACTGGTGTAAAAAAGTACAAAACAGAGTCCCTTATATTGACCGGTGCTATAACAATTTACATTTTTTTAGTTTTTACTCCTTGGCACGTACTTCACCCGAACTGCTGTTAAAACTTTTTTTTATTCTGGCATATAATTATGAAATAGTTTTTTTTTTATTCTAATAATTTGTGTAAATTTTTAGGATGAATCCATATAACTGCATATCCCTAGAGTATAGGGTTGGAATGATAGAAGTTGTTCTGAATGCTGAAACAATTGCAAATATTCAGAAGGAAAAGGGAATGTTTTCTGCTACTTCTGCCTTTAGAAAAGGATCTCTTTTAGGTACAGTTTAATTAATAGTGTACATGTAAATATATAATAATGTATATTTATATATTTGCAGCATGGTTAAAAGATCATAATAGGTCAGAAGCGGCGCTAAAAAAAGCTATAAATGAATTTACCCTTTCTTGTGCTGGATATTGTGTGGCCACGTATGTTTTAGGGGTTGCTGATAGGCATTCGGATAATATAATGGTGAAAACTTCAGGACAAGTAAGTCTGTTAAAGATTATTATTACACATTTGTTTCTAACTGATAATTAAAAAGGACGAGTTTATAATAAACATTTTAATTTAATTTTATACCTACAAATTTACATTTTTTTCTATTTTTAGCTGTTTCATGTGGATTTTGGACATATATTAGGTCACTTCAAAGAAAAGTTCGGTTTCAAAAGAGAGAGGGTGCCGTTCGTTTTGACTCACGACTTTGTTCAGGTCATAAGCAAAGGACAAAGAAATGCATTGGAATTCAAAGTCTTTCAGGAATATTGTGAAAAAGTATGTCTCCTATTTTTTTATTAGTTGTCTTTTTTATAAAAACTGTGAATATTTGTTATTCGTAATGTTACAGGCGTTCATGATACTTCGAAAACATGGAGGTCTAATAATGTCACTTTGTGCTATGATGATTTCTACAGGACTTCCTGAACTTAGTTCTGAAAAGGACTTGAATTATTTGCGTGAAACATTGGTAAGATTTTTTTAGTTAATGTAGGGTTCCTTTCTAATTATCACTGGTCAACAAAAATTAGCTTTTTTTTGGGATATGGAAAAAACTAAAAACTATAGGGCTCAGCGATATTTTGATGTAATAATTGGATGTCGTTATTCATGCTTATAAAATAATAAAGTTTTCAAATAAAGCAACTGCCATTTCAAACATTCTGTACTGGTGTGCTACAAAAATAGCGTATACCTACACCTAAAGTCGTGCATGGACAAATAACATGCGTCTCATCTCTCGGGTAAGCCTTTTTGCCGGTTCCACTGGCCACCACAAAACGTTCATGGCGGGAGACGTGCTATAAGTAGCGTAGCTTCAAAAACCTAATGCTGCCTATTTCAACAAACGCGTTGATCATTACGAACTATAAAGTAAAATTTTGTTAAAAATCGGATAAAAAAGGAAAATACGGTATTTTGACTATTGTTGAATTATAGAGCTTATTACGAATTCATGGTGCTTATCGTAAAGGCAAGAAACAGGATCTAATTAAAAGATAGGAATGTAAATGTCAAAAACATTTACTTTAGAAAACTTGAATGGTTATATTGATGATTGCATGATAAATAACGGTTTGTAAATGTATATATTCGTTTTTGTAGACTTCTTTCATATGATATAAATAAAAAAAAATTGTGTGCAGCAAAACCTATACCCAACATTGTTTACGTTGTACGTATGTAGCGCCACCAATGGCAAAAACTCCTAGTGGGCCCTTCCATTCTGCGGCCATATCATGAATTATACATATCTGAATTAATTGATGAGTTGTTCTTATCGTATTTTATTTTAATAGGTTCTTTCAAAGTCTGATGAGGAGGCAATTGCTCATTTTAAATCGAAGTTTGACGAAGCGTTATCAAATTCGTGGAAGACTTCAGTAAATTGGGCGACTCATAATTTAGCGAAAAACAATAAGGCATAAATGATTTCAATGTGAAATATATCTAAAAGTGCCAATGTTTTGTATATATTACTGAATTAAATTTTATATGCAACGCATAGAATAGATAATGAAACTGTTTTGTACAAACTTGAACTGACCATCATTTGTAACGAATTTCTGTCAAAGATTCGAACCATTATTTCTTATGATATTTTAACCGCCTTCATTTAGTTTTCTGTAATAATTTCAATTATTTTTTCCACAAAGCCAATAAAAATTAACAGGAGCATTACAAGTGTCTAGTTTTCCAATTTTATTTCACATTTGAATTATTTAAAACATTTCAAAATTTAAATGGATACTTATACTGAATCCATGTATATAGGTATATTGAAAAATATTACTAGTCAAATTTAAATTAATTAATAAACAAATACCTACATAAACAACAAGAAATAATTGTTCTACTTTGGTTCGTGCTAAATGTAATTTACAATTAGTAATATGATAAGAGTAACGAATGATGTTATTTAAATTTAATTTATTTATAAGTGATTCACTATTTTGTTAAATAAGGTATTAGAATAGACTTTTAAATACATACTTGTAAAATTTACCGGTCATATTTTTTTCGTTAAATATTTTACGTTCTTTGTAAAACAAATGCCAACTAATAAAATAATGACAAATGATGATATATTTTTATTTCTTAAATTGTATCAGTACCGTAATAGTCAAATAATTGAAGGAGCACTATGATTTAAAATATAGAAAATCGATAAAAAAGGCATTTGATTCTTATTTTTATTTAGCAGTAAATGATTATTACATACACGAAGAATGCAGTAGACAATCAACGTTACCCCATGCAGGTAAAAAATAAAATTATAATGTAGTATAGCTTATTTCTAGTTTTTGTTGTTTTTATTAATAGAATAATGTGGATTGTTGTGGTCATTAAAAAAAGCTCTTCGTGTACCTATATGTAGCTATCACTACTGGTTACTAATTTTTGTATCACTGGGAAGTGTAAGCCATTATTCGAATTTTTCTCTGTTTCATTGGAACGGTTTACTGATAATTTGAATGTTTAGATTATATAAGACATACTATGGAATATTTGGTGAATTATTTTGCACAACTATAATTATACGCAACAAGAGGCAAGCTACAGCACTTATTAAACAACAACCTTTTTCTGAACACATAATTTACGATTAAATTAATATACTAATTCTAAAATTTATTTATTCATCTTTTTTTACAATAATATACTGTTTATTATATACATATTTAAATTTCATGTTCTAATTTCAATCTCACAATCAGTGTGTTTGCTGCTTTGCTCTACTGGTTGCATATAACAACGGGCTATTTTCTGAATAAATATAAGACAGGCTCTTTATGGTGCATTCATGATGAAACATGTTTAATAGGCAAATAAAATAACTATATAACTTTTTGTTTTAACTATAATTTAAAAAACTAAAAAACGTACAATTGTTTCGACCGATAGGTCATTATCAAAGACTTTCATTACGACAGGACGTAGTCAGGGCATCTTTGCTTTCTTATTGAAAAATTATGGTATCTACTATTAGGTATTTATTTTGTAAAAAAAAAAACAAAGCTTTAACTATTAAAAAGTAAACAAAACTTCAAAAAATTCCTTTAATTTGTATAAGCGTTAAATTTACCATTTGTCTGCTTCAACTTTTTTAGTTAATAATTTTTGGAGTATTTTTCTATATTACGTGACGAGTTTACATATAGCGTTAATTCTGATGGGCTTCGAAATCCAAAATTTAACCTTTTACTCCCCAAATTTGAAGAGTTTAAACAATTTTATTTAGAAAATCGTTCATTTATTCACTTTGTGATGCTATTGGGTACGGTTAAGGTCTGTAATCCCCACCTCCTCCCCATCTCCCCATCCCCCCAACAAACCGACGATTTTTAGATGAATTTTTTATTTTTTAAATAAAAGGGAACGTCAATTCCAGAGAATATCCGTTTTTATAAAAAATAAACTGTACCATACGATTGATTCTGGTGAACACTATATCCAGCTGCATTATTAACGGGATGTGTGAACTCGTCTGCCACGTAATATAAAAAATTACCATCTTTATTAAATGCTTCAATAATTACAGAAAATCTTCAAATTTAAAGTGTTAATACGTAATATCAATAAATAAATTGTACGAAACTGTAATTAATGAAAGAATTGAAGGCACATTTTCTCTTTAAAAAATTAGACAGTAACATTTAAATTCCTCAATTAATAAAAACTTTGTCAATTTCCATGACAAATATACAGGGTGGGCAAATTTCGATGTTTTTGTATAGGACAACTTGACAACTGTAAGAGACATAAAAATATAAATAGCAGTTTCTTGAAGAGTTAAAAATTTCGAGCTTTTGCTATATTTTCATATCAAGGTTATTTAATTAATTAATACAGTAGAGTCGGATAATTAAAAAAAAAACATTTTCATATAATATTTTTTAAATTTAGGTAGAAACGGAAATACATACCTTCATTTCAAAATGAGGAAAATATATATATTTTATACAATAACGAAAAGTTACGGAATTGTCCTACCGAAACATCCAAATTTGACTACCCTGTACAAAAAAAAATTCATTGACAAAAAATATTATTTCTCAAAAGACCTTCTGATATACATACAAGAACAATGAAAATAATAAAAGAGTAAAATGAAAATAATAATTCTTTACCTACGAAGAATAGCATAGGGATGGAACAATCGCAATTTTATTAAAAATATTTCTAATGCTTATTATCCTAAAACTATAAGTTATTGATTATATTTTTAAGCTGTTACCTCATTTCTATTAAGTAAACATTGCAATTGATTTTTTATTTACTTTTAACTTGGTACAGTTCAAATCGTACAAGTGCATGTGGTTTTGATGATGACAGAATGAATTTAATAAAAAGTTTCCTATTTTTTCAGTCATTTCTGACGTCATTTTCGAATGAGTGCCTTATATGGTAGTATGTCCGAAGACAAAAAATACCCAATTAATTAATGATTAATTCAATTAATTAAAAAATAATTTATACCTACTACTACTGTTTGGTATAAACCCTTTAAAAAATCGTTTTGCCTACTTTTTTTTTAATTTAAACTATTTTTTTATTGCTAATGCATAATGCTGTTGGTATAAAATAGTTTAAGGATAAAAATTTGCGTGTCTGAAGTAACGAAGCCAACTTGAATGGTTTGTAACATTATCTTCGTCATATTACGCAAACCTTTGGTGCGAACATAATGCGCTACAAGTACGACAAGCTTTGGGAAATGTAATCTTCGCGTAAAGCCCCAACAACGGTACGGGGTCCCACGGGTGCTCGACCATAAGGCCGAAACGTTTTCTACACTACAACCGTGTAACCTGATGTTCCTTTGTGTGCGTGTTTCCCTTGTACAATATTGTTAACTTGATGCGTTCTCGTAAAGCCATCATCTTTTATTATCATTACAATTGTTATCATCATAACCAAACAAGAGACGGTGGTAATGTGTGAGAGACAATAGACAATTATATTAAGAACGATGTATTTGAATTAGATAATTAGTCTTATAAGTGTCGTGTATATTAAACCATTTATTATACCTTATTGTAATTGTTTTCTTAGTTAGACACAACCGTTTTAATTGATTTATTTATCCAATATAGTGGAAAAGTGTTGTATTTAATAAAAAGAAAAAAATGGAAGGAGGCGAAAAGTTACCATTAATTAATTTGCAAGAGAGAATGGGAAATTATTCCAGTGTTCAAGTAAGTGAAATATATTAATAATGCACGCTTAGACCGAAATGGCACCTTTCACTTCTTAGTATTATTATTTTTTTTTAAATAGAAAAGACACTAAAAGTATTGCACTTTTGCATTTTTTAATAGGTACTTGGTCATTTGGAAAGTGCGTGTTTAATTTTTTTAATAATAATGGAAACGACAATAAATTACTATTAATATAAATAATTTTAACTTATGTTCGTGGCTACTGTGCCAAATAAAATTATTTTAACAACAATACACTTCTTTTGAAAAGAAATAGTGTATTAAAAGTACTTAATACTACCGGAAAGAGAACTATGAAAATTAAGAAAATTCTATGAAAAGCAAAGACACATAAAAGAAACTAACTGTCAAGTGTGTGTTTAAAAACGTTTTTTCTATATTTTTCAAATTTTTAGGCTCAGTAGTTTCTGTAAACAGGGGTGAGAACTTTAAAACTATTTATTTGAAACTTATAAAAAAATATATTTGAGACCCTCACAAATAGCCCTATCATTAGGTATGTTACACGGTACAGTTAGCAATCTTTTCATAACTTTCCAACTTGCTCAATTAAAAGTGACTGCCATATTCATAATTCATTTATTCACGCCAGAAGTTCGTGTTTAGACATGTGTACCAAATTTCAATTTAAGCAGACTTTGACAGAGGGACACACGACGAATGATCCTATAAGGGTTCCGTTTCTTTTTTCAGACGTACGAAACCTTAATAAGTTCTAGAGTAAATGATAAGAAATTATGACTATCCAAATGTTATACATTTTTTTCTGAAAAATCACATCAACAACTTATAGGTTATAAATATAAGTTTCTATAATCGTAAGCATTTATAAAATATAGGGAATAACTTGTTTGAAGTTTGGACAACGAGAAAAAGAAATGATATGTATGTTTACTAAATTGTTAGCTTTTCATATATCTGTTACGTGTATCTCAGTGATCCTATGATATTGTCCTGAAAATTCAATCCTTCATTAAGTGAGCTTAAAAATGTAGAAGAAAAATTGAGATTCATGTTGCATTTTCTACATATTAGATAATTTTTATAAATAAGTATACCTAATGAAGTATTCCTTATCTATCAAAAATCACTTGGTGTGATGTTTCATCGTCTAATGAGCTTGTTTCTCATATCGGAAATATCTTTGCATAACAATCACCTAGAGAAAGTGTCTACTCTAAGTAAAGAAGAGAAGAAATTATTCCAGGATAGATATGGCACATTATTATTTCTCAAGAGGAATTCTATTCATGTATACATTTTTGTTATTACGAAATTAGCTATTTTAAGTGTATCTAAATTTAAAATTATTCAAAATTTCTCAAAGGAACAGGAAACATCCATATAGATAGAAAAAGAATAAAAGGAGAAGTCGAATGACAAACCAAAATATGGTAGGTACTATTTAAATAAAAAGACGTTGTTCGCAATTTGAAGTTTCTAAAATTTCACTTTGGCGCAGAAGTTTGGCAATATCTTGATAATACATTTTCCAAAAGATATATAGGTCGGAGGGAATCTCTTGAGTAGCCCCCGTGTTCCTTTGACTTGAGTCCTCTGGATTTTTTCTATTGGGTTATTTAAAATCTGAGGTATACTTCAATTGACCAAACAATTTAGTACTTACAAATATTGAAAACTCGTGCTGAAATGGAAAGAATCAGCCCATCTTTACACTCGCGCGGGCTAGTGCCAAATTGTTGCTGGGTGTTAAATTATTTGCATTTGTTTCGGCTCCAAGTACAATTTCTTTTATGGTGAATTACATTAAATCATTTTTTGATATAAATGACGATATCTCGCTTGTTCTTTGAGATAGGCCAATCAAACTATACATCACTGTATTTGTAAGAGAAAGCTTAATCCGAATGTGGAAAAATATATAGCATGTTCCATAAGAAAAAAAGTATTGCTTCTCCAACCACCCCGCAAACAACTGAATCATCTTTAAAAATGCCCTTATGATACTAATATATACCTGTATCGGCGTTTTTCTTTATTATTTTGTTCCAAACTTTAGCATCACGCTATATAAGTAAAACTTAATTAAAATTACTTGAAATTTAAAAGTTGGAATTATTACGAACTTTAATTTTACAAATTAAGTTCCCATAATTACGGGGGCTTTCTCTAAACCCAGCATACCCATATGAAACCATATAAAAATGCTCACAGTCCTTTTCCAGTTTGTACGAAAATTATGAATTTACCTAAAGCAGTGGTGGATTTACCTACATATTTGCCGCCCGTAGGCTATTCAAAATTTGCCGCCCTTCCTGACACCAGTGACACCTGCAATTCTATACCCTAATTCACAATCAATTTTATGTCAACTAAATTGCAACTTTATGATTGTATTATATTTTTATCAGACTTATCAACAAATATTGATACGAATTCGTTAGGATTAAAAATGTAAGAATGTTAAGAAGAACTTTCGTTGAATGGATATTTACAGCTTTTATTCATTACAGTATTATCATTATTGTTTTTTTTAAATTATCATCATTCTAAGAAATGTATAATATTTATGAAATTCTGTGCAACAATATGCAATTTTTTACGTGTAAATTTATTAAATTTTTATTCTACACTCAAACAGGTTGTTAATATCATCAGAAATATCAATAGAAAAGTATTAATTTTCCACATATATATCTATATAATATTTGCTATTGTTATTTTTAAACATTTTTTTTCGGATCCCATTTCTCTTCGAATATTTAAGTGGTGAAACATATTACACATTAATTGAATAGTGTGGGTGGGCCTAAAGAAAAAATTATGGCAATATTTAATTTAAAAAATAAGTAAAAATACTAAATTTAAAATGTAATACTTAAACGCTATTGGAATATTTCAAAAATTCAAAATCACAATAGTATTATTATAAATAAGCATTATTTAGTCATTTTTCATATACAGACGTTAGTGTATTCAGTATACTGTATAGCACTAAAATATTGTAATTTTTGTTGATTTTTGAGCCTCGTTTTTTTCCGTGTATAAGATAATATTTTTTTTAATTTCTGTAAGACTGAAAAATTTTTGAGCAAAGTTTGCCGCCCCCTAAAATCTGCTGCCCTAGGCTCAAGCCTATTCAGCCTACTGGTAAATCCGCCACTGACCTGAAGAATTAAATTCCAGTTAGGTAAACTTATAACTCTTAATAATTCGCTTTTCAAAAATTTAACACGATAACATTCCCTTATGAATGGAAATTTATTCAGTCCCATGGTAAATAACTGTGAAATCATACATTTCCATCTGTTTTATCAAAATATTTGTACACTTCTAAATAAGAAGTTATTGTTCAGAATTCATACATTTTTCTACATACTTTTTTCGTCAGGGTAGGAATGAGGAAGTATAATTGTACATGTGTAGTAAATTAAATTGGATAGGTATTAGGTAGTGAAACTAAATTTTAAAGTTAATTGTAGGTTCAGTAAAATTTATGCAAATATTTTCAAGGAATCGTTTATTTAAAAGATATACCACTCGAGAATATTTTATTTAAATTAGATAAAGTTCTTTATCTTGAAAGGCACAAACGGAGTAACTAGGACCGATGTATATCTATGTAGTTTAGAACTTTGCGGTACAAAATTTAATCAGCGTATTTGCTAGCAAAATGTCCGCCACTTGAAAAAGTTTCGGTGGAGTTTCGCGAATGAAAGGAGATGAGAAACAATTCCTGATCAAATTAACCTGGGTCCTAGTCGGTTGTAGGACAGTGAAAAAATATTATAGTAAACTTGTTGACTAAATTCCCATAGAGCTCGAAAACCTTTCGTTTGAAGAAAGTGGTGTACAGTGGGTATTTCGGATAATTAGCGGCGTAAACTGAAAAGAAAAGACTAAATACTAAAAGTCACAACAAAAAATTCAAGACATACCCCTAGTGATGTATATGTATATTTAATTTAAAGAAATAATTTTTAGTTAATTTAATACATTCAGAAATGTATCAAATCTTTTGCAACTCATTAGAAAATATAGACGTCACGTACATTATAATGTAATCACCTCCCTTAGAAATAGTACCTTATCGCTGAAAATCATTGTCCTTAAAAATTAAAAAATAAAATTATAAATTATTTTATATGTTGTACCCTAGAGCTATTTTTGCTGCGAATGTTTCTTAATCAGATTGTTGAGGAATAAAGATTTATTAAACTTTTTGCAATTACGTTGCTGTTTCTTAAATACGATTATAAGAAAAAAAAACATAGTAAGTCTTTACTAACGCAAGTCTTAAGGGAGTAGGAAGAAAAGAAAAGAAAAACATTTAATTAAAAATAACGACAAACTCCTTTTGATGTCATAAAGCCACTGCTGCTTTATGAGCTAAAACGTTTTAGAAAATGCAAATATTTCTCTTCTTAAAAGAAATTTTTATATTTTCCGTAGCGTTATTTTTAAGATAAAAATAAAAATGCAACACGGTTATGAAAGTAGAACCTTAAACAAAAAAAAAAAACATTAATTAAGTAATTATTTCATTTGACTGAATAACTATTAACAACACTAAATGAGAATTATTTTAATTTAGGAACGTTGTGTAGGAAAAGTTTGTAATTATAAATTGTTTGTCGTTAGAAAAAAGATACGTATACTCCATAAAATGTAAGATTGCATGCAATTACAATTCTAAATGGTATGAATCAATCAAAGTTTAGAGTCGAATTAAGTTTAATTTAAATTTCTACTAACTTTACCTTACTTTTTAAACTGCAATATATGGTAAATGTGAATAAAAACTAAAAAGAATAGATTTTAATAAAGGTGTTTTATAAAAACAGTGGATATTAGTGATACGACTTGAAAAAATAACGAAATTTCAGAAAAATTCAAATGGGTGGCGTTAATTGGATTAACGGGGATTAAATTTAAATATTGATTATTTAATTCACATGTAATCTTACATTTTATACGGCATAGGTAGAAATTTCTGCTTCAGTTTTGTTGTTTACGCCCTCGTTAGGCGTTATTGCTAAAAAAACAAATTTTTTTTGGAAATTTGTCCAAAAATAAACCAATACAAAAATGATGTATAGATATAGTGTCTTGTACGCCATGAAAATTATACAGGGTTTTTCAAGTTGATGGGCTGTTAGAAGTATATGAATTAGTAGAAGGAATTCAATTCTGAAACTTGGGCTCGTTTGGATCTCCCCAACAGAAATTAAGCGATAAAAAAGGGTTTACAGTGATTTTGCTTTGATTGTCGTTAGTTGTTAATTGTCCAAGGCACACTCTTATTACGATATAATGAAATTATTTATATTTTAAAAATTTTTAATTGCTCAAAATTTTTCAAATAAAACAATAGGAAGAATCCATATAGATCGAAAGAGGATAAAAAAAGGAGTCGATTGAAAAAACAAAAAATGGTAGGTGCCATTTGAAAAAACAAAGTTATTCGTGCTTAAAGTTCTTAAATTTTAGAATTTAATTTTGAACGCCCTGTATAGATTATTTAGTTCAATTTTGTCAAGGTGTTAGCACTAATATTCAGCTATTACTTTTAAAAATTTCAATAGTCTGAGTCGTATTTTGTGGAAGTTATGATTTTTTATAATTTGGTTTGCGGTAGCGATTTATTTTCTATAAATTAAATTAACTCAGAAACCGATCGTCATAAGTGTACAAGTTGGTTATCAAACTTACCTTAGAATTACACGTTTTATTCGAATTCAGCGTAAAAATATACCATTCCATTTAAAATAACAAAGTTAGTGTCGACTTTCGGTATAACCGGATGTAAATTGAACTTGAAAATATTTTTAACAGAAGCGGCATAAACAATCACCAAATGAGCCCAAGTTTCAGAATTGAATTCCTTCTACTAATTCATATACTTCTAATAGCCCATCAACTTGAAAAACCCTGTATAACAGAAGCATAATTTCAAAAAACTCAAATTGAATTTGTAAGGTGTAAGATGATACATGACACAACGGCTCTTTAATTTAAATAAAAAAATATTTATTTAATTGAAACATTTTTTTGAATTTTATTTTTCTATTAGCTAAATTATAGTGAGTAAAATTATAAATTTGATATTAATGTAGGGTTACTTATATTTAATTATAAATCTGTCATACTTCTCATTTCCAGAAGAATAATGGTGAGAATGTGTTGGTTCGATGTAAAAACATAGGACACGGTGAATCAGATGATGTATCTATGGGGACATCTAGGAGATCGTCTCATTCGAATCGAATCACTTACACATGGAGTGAAATAAACGTATTTTCCGAAAGAACAGCGTCAGCAAGGTTATTGTCATTTGGCCGTGCTCAAGAAAATAGAGCAGATTTAAGGAAACATCAAATTTTGAAAAATGGTGCATATCAGAATTTATTTTATGAATAAAACTGTTTAGGAATTTTAAAGTAATCCAGTATCATCTACCGAATAAATTTAAAATAAAAGTGTAAACTCTATATAGTGAATTCCTATTTAACGAAAACCTTAAAACGTAGAAATTGCTAAGGGTATAGCCGGATTAATATGGGAAATCTGCCCCTCGCGGCTTTTTCGACTCGCAGTCAGGGGATCGATTTGGTTTCGAATAAAAATAATTCACCTCAATTTAATTTCTTTAACTCAAACGGTTTTCGAGATTTTCTAAAATACCTGTTTTTTTGATTTTATTTATATTTTTATAGTAAAATTCAAAATTAATTGATGATGATTTTTTTAATTCTTATGAGTCAAAGACATAAAAAATTATATGATCAGGATTCTTAAACGAAAAGCCGATATTTAGAGGAAAGAAAATTAAAATCTTAATTTTTTTAAATTCTAAAATTCATCAGAAAATGTATTTTATACTCCTTTACACTCATGATTTTTTTTTTGAATTATTTGAAGTGGTGGAACAATATGAAAAAAATTACTCTTTTTTTTTAATCTCGCGTTTTAACTAATATATGTTTTTTAGTTCAAAAATATGCGTAGAAAATATTTTTTACTTAAAATTCAAATGACACTACATTTGAAACATTTACAATCATGTTTGCTACACAATGATTACTTAAAGACTATATGTTTCAAAACTCGCGCCAAGCTGACGCATTAAAACGCTAAAGTAATGATTGTGTAGCAAATATGATTGAAAATGTTTGATAAGCAGTGTCATTGTGAATTTTAAGTAAAAGAATATTTTCTACGCATATTTAAAAAAAATATAAGTTTTCAATTACTCAAAACCTCTTAATAAAGATGAAATTAAAATACTGGCATAGAAAAAAACACAAACAAGATTTATATATTATAATTTCATTATGTAACTTATTTTCATTTAAATTGTTCAAAATTAAAACCACTAACATCACGTAACAGCTGCATATTTGTATTATTTGTCAATATTTTTTTTTTATCTGATTCATAAGAAAAATCTTCATCAAACCCTAAACCGAAATAGCAAACAATAATTTCAAAATAAACATAAAATTTCAACTAAGTAAAATGACAAAGTTTCAAGAAAATATTTATTGAAAACACAAAAATTGTTTCACCATACAATGGCATTGTCTGTTGTATTTTACTTTGTCATTTCATTTCGTTATTATGGATAAGTTTCAACATGTAACAGCTTCTACCATTAATGAATATTTCAATTAAATTAGTGAATGGGGTAGCATATCCTGGTGAAATATTGGCAATAATGGGTGCCAGTGGTGCTGGAAAGAGTACATTGCTAAATGCACTTACATTCAGAACGTCTTCACAACTTTCCGCATCAGGATTAAGGTGTCTCAATGGTGTACCAGTAAATTCTTCCATATTAACAAGTAAATCTGCTTATGTACAACAGAATGACTTTTTTATTGGGTGTCTTACAGTTAAAGAACATCTAATATTTCAAGTAAGTGTTACCTCGAGGCCTGTAATAAGAAATTAATATCTCGGCAATGTCGTTTGGAATTTAAAGATTTCGTGCTGTTGTATCACGCAATGAACACGTTCTAATACTTGCATAGACTATCAGATGTACAAAAATTTACCACAATTCTCCTGACTTCGAACACAATTCTCCATAATATTAGATCAATTTATTTAATTTTGAAAACAAATAATTGTTATGGATAGAAAGTAAATTTTATTGTTTTAATTTCCACTCAAAGCGATTTTAAAAGTTTAAGTTATTATGCTTATTTGTGGAATTTGGAAATATGATTTTTAGTAAAACAAAAGATTAATCAATTTTTGATGATCAAAGACGTATAATATATCACACAACATAAGCTACGTATAGATTTGATTTGTTAAGTAGATATCTTTGTAATGCCCTTGGTAAATATATAAGTTATTATAAACTTGCTATGCCCGCGACTTCGTCCGCGTGAAATAGTGACTTTCGGCAGCATTTAAAATTTTTTTCTTCTATATTTTTATTTTCTGGACCGTAAGCCTTTTTGCCGACGTCATTAGGTACACAAAAACTTTCATTCCTTATTTTTGCCCCCTTTAGGGTAAAATTTTTACAAACTTTAAATGTCGTATATATAAAAGGCTAAAAAATAAGTTTCATGCCTCTAGCTTTATATCTACTTATCTATCTCTGTACCAAATTCTCATTTAAATTGGTTCAGTAGTTTTGGCGTGATTGCGTAATACACAGACAGACAGAGTTACTTTCGCACTTATAATATTATAGATTAATATAGTTTAATTATAGTTTAAAATAGTTTATATAGCTTAGTATTTAACTATTTTATTGATCCAAATAAACAAAACCTCTGTAACTTTTTACACTTAATACTTTAATTTTCTGGGCCGTAAGCTTTTTGGACGACGTCATTACACAAAAACTTTCATCGGCTAATTTTATCCCCTTTAGGGTAAAATTTTTACAAACATTGAATGTCGTATTTATTTATATCTAATCAAAAGCCTAAAAAACTTTTAAAAATTACGGAATTTCCGCACAAACTTTCCTATTTCAACCCCTTACAACCCTTTTTTCGCATTAAAAAGTAGCCTATGTCCTTTCTCAGGCTCTAGACTATCTCTGTACCAAATTTCAAGTAACAAACATACACACTCACACACTCACAAACTTTCGCCTTTATAATATTAGTATGATTTCAGTAGATAATGATAAGTGACTCATTGTCTTATTTAGTCCAGTCAACTTATACCAAAAAATAAGAGTAAAGCTACATAAATTCCCACCAAGCTGAAAATCAGTGAGATTGTTTAAAATATGATTAAAAATAAAATTTGAAAGTTCCCCATCTTTCCCCTGCATGGAAAAAATTTTATTCAAGGTTAAAGGTAAAAAAAATGAGTTCTTCGCGATTTTCAGCAAAACGGTATTCGCTTTGATAATTCAGCTCCTTCAAATGTCCATGTCTCAAGGAAGAGCCACAAAACCATCTGCATCTGTACTGGATGCTTGCGTTGTAAAATTTGTCTTAACTTTATTTAAAAAGACCTTTAGTTTTAAATTAGGGTTATTTTGAGATAATATACGACGAAGAATTTAGAATTCCATGTTGATAACAAATTAAATAATATTGCTTTAGAAACGCATATAACTCATTTAAATCTTATTCTCTTAATTCCGTGGCTGAAAACAGTTATTCTAATAGTTAAATGACCTGCTAGAACAATTTGTTTGAAAGATCTAGCCAAAACCCGCTTTTTTTTCATAATGACAGCTTTTTCCCAATTCGAACTGTTTGTGAAATTTCGGCAGTCATTTTGGGAGTTATTCTGAATATTTCCTTATCAAGAACATAAGTAAAAGTTGTTGATTAATTTCTAATGTTCTAAAATAATTTTCAATCGATTTTGAAAAGGAAGAGGTTCTCAATTGGGTTGTATTTGTTTTCTTTCTTTGTAGAGTGAGAGTCAATGTTAATGATTTTCTTTTTATTGAATAGGGTATTTTGCAAGGGCTATTCTTTTTAATTTAAAGAAATTATTTCGTTTAGATATATAAATAGTAAATTAGGAAGCGATCTAGTTCATTAACTTTTAAGTTACGGTGAGTTATTTTTTTCTTAAAGACATAGAATAAAATATTTGAAATGAAAACAATAATGCACAGTTTGATGTAAACAGGCTTTGCAACTAAAAAGAGAAAGCGATTAAATCTTCTATCTGAAAATTGTATAAATTTCCTTTGCAATCTTAAAAAAAAAACTATTTAGTGATGTTTATCAGCCTTTTCAGTTATAAAACTTGCTATTTTTATCATATAGGCCCTCGTACGCATGGATAATCACATTCCCAAAGAACAGAGAAAAAATAGAGTGGATGAAGTAATCAATGAGGTACGTGTTTGTCATACGTCCTTAAAATTTTTAATGGGTATTTTTCATCTTCCTTAATTTATTCGTCAATATCCATTTTCTCTTCTCTTTTTCATTGACAATTCAGTTCCCCATTGAATTTTAAGAACGTTCTCAGACAAAACAGGAAATTAAATTTAGTGATATTACAAATGAATCTTTCAAGTATTAACAGTAAAAGTTTGTCTTACAGCTAGGACTGAGAAATTGCGAGCACACTCCGATAGGTATTCCCGGTCGTTTAAAAGGAATATCAGGTGGTGAAATGCGACGACTCTCGTTTGCCTCGGAAGTTCTCACGGATCCTTCGTTAATGTTTTGCGATGAACCAACTTCCGGATTGGACTCTTTTATGGCATTAAACGTGATGCAAGTGTTAAAAGGACTCGCAAAAAAGGGAAAGACAATCCTGTGCACTATACATCAGCCGTCATCTGATTTGTATTCTATGTTTGACAGTCTCCTTTTCATGGCCGAAGGGAGGGTTGCCTTTTTGGGAACCCCCGATCAAGCTGACATCTTCTTTTCAGAGTAAGAATTAAAAATTTACTTTATAACTGATTTAATATATTATTTATTTATTTATTTAATTCGACAATATTAACATATAATTTAATACAAAATTAACTTTGAAAAACGGAAGATACGATCTACGAACCGTAATAAGTAACAATTAAATGTTTGACTCTTGAGTTTTGTAAACATTTGTTGTCATTTTGGATTTTTTTGAATGGACATAAGATCCTTTCATAAAATATCTTTATTTTACATTGATATCATGTACTTACTTGGAATACTTCGTTGGGGGTTTTAATTAAATTAAACTGTGCGTTTAAAAGAAATACGCACTTGACTAAATAAATAAATAAATTATATTCAATACAACGGTTATCAATAGCTACCTACTTTTATTTATCAGAACGTCATATGAAATGTTTTATATGCTAAAATGGGTATTGAGCACAAACAGTGACTTGAATTGCGCACAATGAATTTACTATCCCTATTCGTGTATAAATATCTGAATTACGCACAATTATTACTTATTGTTTCTATTTATACCACAAACAGTTTCTGTTTTAAAGCAGTAGTATACTCTAATGCAATGTAGAAAGTATAAACACGTTTTACTTTGAAGTATTTAATTATAAAAATATGTAATTAGTAGTTTGTAAATGTAACGAATAAGAGAATTTTCTATGGTTGATTTTAAAGATTTAATGAATTGAAAATGTTATAAAATAATAAATATATATTAAAACTACTTCCCTAATTAACTACTAACTAGGGACGTTGGTACTGGCAGGGACTCTGAATCGGGCATTAGGGTCAGTGATAGCGGTAACCCGCTACACTCCCCTAACCCCCTTAACTCGCTTGCTTGATCTTTTTTCGCCTCTACTTTATTACTCACTTAATCTCAAAACTATTTTTTTTATACTGATCCACATAGTGCTCTTTTACACTTAAACGGAACTTTGCAAATCAACACGTTACATATATAAATTAAAACAAATGTTATTAATGAAATGAAAAATAATTAAAAGGAAATATAATTTTGCAAAAATATAAGCTCTATGTACATGTGTATATATACCTCTATTTGAGGGAAAAAATTACTAATTATATATGTGGTATTGTTTAAAAAAATTGAATAGTTTTTATTCCTTTATAAAAAACACAATAATAGCGGTTGGTGACACTTGTTGATACTTTCTATTAATACTAAAAACAACAATAACTTGAAAAGAAAATTTTTTAGTATACCTTTATCACAGCAAAAATTTCATTAGGTATACGATGGCTTCTTATGTTAAATAAATTATGTATGTAAATGTACACAATATTGCACAATGGTATACAATTATTTGACTGGTTAACGATTACAAAACAAAAAAATCATGAAGGTATGCTTGGAAACACTTCATTAAATTAGTTTCGTCCCTTTAAGAACGTAAAACTTAGTTTTAATTTTTGTTTAAATTTGGAAACAGAAAAATTAATTTTGATATATATTTTCTACCAACAGGAACATCTTTAAATTGGATTCTTCCAATTATTCTCTTATTTTTTTACTAAAGCTTTCATTTATATAGGTTCGAATTTCACTATGAAGAAATAGACCTTCAAAAGCTTAATTTATTAAGAAAATCTTATTTCTATATTCTAGGCTACTATCAAAAAATCTTTATTCGTTTCATACTCAATTTTTTTTAACCAGTGAATTATTTTCCTTTGAGAAAAACATTGAAAACTATATTTTGAATCCCTACTTTGGAGCAGCGTAACCAATTTAACGAAGAGTTTCCGGATATATATATCTTCATGGGAACCTTCTTTCATACTGTGGGTTCCTGAATTCAAACTTCAATTAAGCTTGAAATACTCAGTATATCTATATTTCAGTATTAGGGTTATTCGTCTAGTAAAATTATTAATTTAATATGCTCTCTTTTGGACAATTCCTGTATTTAAAAGACCGACAAGTTTGTATCTCTCGTCAATACTGCTCTCACTGTTTGTCTCTATAACAAAGATAAAAGTAATAAAAGATGAAAATCAGAAGTTTATCTGTTAGAAAATGGCAATTACAAGACGATTTCAGTCGGAAAGACTGATGGATCATTTAATCAAACAATCCTTGTGCATTAAAAAACCCACATCTCCTCCACAAAATGTTTAAAAAACACACAAGCATTATTTACATATTAAAAAATCTTTTCAAAGATGTCGTGTTTTTGTCAACTTTCTTTTTTACTAGGTAGGTTTATTTAACGTTGGGTTTTGCTATTGTATTGATATTGTATTATTGTAATCAGGCTTATCGAAAGTCCATGTAAGGGTAAATTTAGTTTAAAACTTCTACCAGTTCTGTACAGTTACTATATGACGATATTTCGGACAACAACAGCCATTACCATCTATAATGTGTAAATGCGAAAAGCGGCTTCAAAGTTGTCGTTCTTTGTGTTCATTTTTGTTTTGTGATATGGTCCTGGTCAAGGATAAATCGAGCATACTCGCAGTTGATTTGTAGGTTGGAGGCCCCATGTCCTTATAACTTCAATCCGGCAGATTATTACATTCAGCTGTTGGCAGTAGAACCGGGCCGAGAGGAGTCCTGTAAACAAGCCATTACCATGATTTGCGACAGATTCGGCCAGTCCGAAAATGGCGTCAAAATTGCTCTCGAAGCGGCCACTGTGGTAGGCAACTTTATTTTTACTTTTACATACTGCAAATGTCTTACAGAATCCATGAGAAATGTAGTAATTATTTATAGCAGATTGTATGCATTAGAATTTTAATTTGATTTTCAGAGCTTCAAAAATGATAACTTCATCGATGACAATACAAGTGTAGTTAACACGTTTAAAATGTTTAATAATGGGTTTGAAAATTTTAAAATGAATACTTATTAGATATAAAAGTTAAAATTAACACTTGGATTTTAAGTTAAATAATATTAGCGTTAATACAAGCAGATTGCTTAAATTTAAAATAATATTCTACTTTTTTCAATTTGTATTTACAAAATTAAATTTAAGGCACTGAACATTCTCTGCCGTGACAGAAAAGAGCAAAACATTGAAAGTCTCATTAACTTTTCAATCGAAAAATGTTACATTTTCTTTTCCTCTTTAATTAAAAAATTATTATCAGGTAATTCTCATAGAAAGGAAATTGAGATATCTTACCGAATATTTCTAAAGTAGTAAAGGGATCCAAAATAAAAGAAAAAGACCTCAAGTAATTAATGGATGTCTTCTTATTCATTTGTTGCCGAAAATGATTAACTATTTAAAGATCGCATCGATGCTAGCAAAGTCGCAAATTAATTTTTTCGGATCAAAAGTTAGATTGTACGCTCCTAATATTGTCTGTTCTTTACAGATTAAATCATCAGATTTTGATATATCGTCCTATTTTGCCAATGGAAAAATGAAAAGGTCTGTTATTTATAAAGTTAACTGGTGGAGGCAATTCACTGCAGTTTTATGGAGATCATGGTTGGGAGTAACCAAAGAACCGTTTATTATAAAAGTTAGAATGCTGCAAAATTTGGTAAGTAAACGATATTTTTGCATACTTACTGAATGTGATATATATGTGCACATGCAAATCGTAGATATTTTTTAAACGAGGTGGGAGTCAGATTAGAATATTATAACAACATTTACATTATTTAAACTTTCACTGGCGCATTCTCGATGAAACATTTTTAATAAAGGAAACAGAAAAAGAAAATAAATGTTTCAACAAAACTGTTTATTTCTCGACAATTGTTTCGACCTCTAAAAGGTAATTTTCAAGAGTACAATAGTTGCTAAGGCTAAGATTTTTTTTTGTTTTCGTGGAGGAGAGGAAATCTTCAAAAGACACCCAACCGCCCGAGCGACTGGGTAGTGTCGGATTCCCGAGGAAGGTGTCCTCGAGCCTATCGACTAAAACCTCTCCCCCTCTGGCCGTTATAGGACCTATTAGTTCAGGTCCTCTTCAGCCGTGTGTCGTTGGGGTTTTTTTATGATTAGGTGTTATTTGTTGGGTGGGGGTAGGGAGTGGTTCAGGGGTGTTTGTGTGTGTTGTGTGATTATTAATGGTGTGCTGTATATATTTATTTCTTTTTGATTATTAACTAAATTTTTACAATTCAGGATGGTATTTTGTATTTCCAGATTTTCTATCAGCGTGAGCTTTTTACTTTTTAATTGAGTATGTAGTATTTTTATATTACTAATATCTATGTTATGGTTCTTCTATCCAAATGTTCTTTTAAGCGTGTTTTAATAGACCACTCTGACCTATGTATTGTGATGCTATCTTCTCTTTTTCTGTTTCTTTTAACATTTAAATTTTTTTATATATGTAGATACAAAAGTGTTGTGAGAAAAGTATGTTAATAAATTTTTTGTAAAATTAACTGTGTCAGGTTCCTAGAATTCGAAGAGAAGTTCTTTACTTGTATAAAAAGAATATTAAGAATTTCTGTAATAATAATTGCCACATTCCTATCTTGCTGCATTATACAAAGGTTTTAGTTCTGTTTTAAGATTATTATTCTTCTAATACACGGAAAGAATTGCATTGTAAAAATTATCAATAAATTGTAGGTAATGTGACAATCTCAGAATATAGAGAAAAAAATAGTATTTATAGAAATTATTACAAAAATTGAAACAAAATATAATAAAATATAAATTTTTACTATGCAGTTTAGCCAAATGCATAGTCATTTTTGTTGGTTCTCTCTCTCGGTGTACGATTGGAGATATTTGTATCTAAAGAATAAATTAAGAAAGAGGGGTTTAAAAGTTGAGATGTAAAAGTTATAGACTGTAGATACGATTGATCAAGTAAGGGAGATTATCCTAAAATAATCCCTCAAAGTTAAAAATGTTGCGAAAATCCAAAATATGGCTTAAAAGAATATTATATTTTATGGATTTCTTCTGTTATCATTCTGTAAATGATATTATGACATTTTAAGTAAAATAAATAAAAATAAGTACACTTTTTATTAAGTTGTATCATACGCAAAATACAATTTTTACTAACTAATATTATATTCTCAGGTAATCAATTTTTGTCACTTCAAATTTATAGGCCTGTGCATTTCTACTCATACAATACTGGATATATATTTGAAAGACCTCTCTTTGTTCTCTTTTCCCTTATGTGCTCAAAACATAAGTATGTGGATCAAAATCATCTTCTTCTATTCCGGCACATACATGCAGAAATGAGTCTTAGTACCTTCCACCTTTTTTGAAACTTAACAGTTTTTTTTTGTTTAATAACACCCTAATGGTGCATCAGTATTATTCAACTACCTTTGTTATTTTCACAGAATGAGATGAAAACATTGGTATTAAGATAAAACAGGGAGATTTTTTGTTATATAGGAACAAATAGTACAAAAACACAGTTAATTAGATAAATAAAATTAATTAGATAAATAAAACCTAAATTTAGAAAATGAAAAGTTATGGCGGAGGTGCCGGAAAGCACATCTGATTGGTATAAATCACAAATCCTGAAACCTTTACCTACCGCTCACTTTCAGAATAAAAATTTTTCTATACTGTCCCCTTTTTTCTATATAAATGTATTATCTGTTGCTCACTGCTACTGCAGAAATTATTATTAAACATGGGCAATTTAACCAGGTATTTAAAGGATAAAATTTTCTATTTCAGTGTTGTTATTATAAAATAAAACATGGTTTCTGTTGTGACCCAAATTACAGTTGAGTTTTCTTGGAGAACTTGTATGCCTTTGTATCCTAAACTGCTTTGATGCCCTCTTAATTTCCTCTGAGTTTTCCATTGTCTCTTTCAAAGCTTTCATCGCCCACAACTGCCAACTTTAAAAAACCTTTGGACCTGTAGACTGCAGGCTACAAATTGAAAATGTCCTTAGTAGGTAAAAAAACTCTGAAGGTTACAATTTTAAGGTGATTATTTTTTATCATAAGGTTGCCAGTCAAAGCAGGTACTAATCTCGCGCTTCGTCTTTGGGATTGGTTTGAGCTCATACTGAAATCTCAAACTGTTTTCAATTAGAAGGCATGATAATCTTTTAATTTCTAAAAACTAATGTATAACCCCCCTTTAGGCCGGCCGTAGAAAAAGATGTTAATTGAGATTGACGTTCCATAGTTCCATGATTTAAATTTCTTTCAAAATACTTTTTTGTATTTAAGATTTTATTGTTTTAATTTGGCATCACTCTTCTCATAACGTCATAACAAAGTTTGTTTAACCATTAATTTACATTCACATTCAAAAACATGTCACACCTATTCGCAGAAACTCGATTGGCAGAATACCGATTCGCAGAAACCTTTTCGCAGGAGTTCTTTGGCGGAAGAGGGCGCTCCATTCGTGAGGCATGTGCTACTGTTTTCTTTTCCTTTTACTCTTTGTATCAGTTTTATTGTTCTATACAGTCGATTACATTTTTGTGAAGTCTTTTTTAGTCAATTGCTGATTTACTGAACTGAAATCTGGAAATAAACCTGGTTCATTAAAACAAAACCGTACTGTAATTAAATATGAGTGATTTTATTAAAGTTGAAGAAGATCCTATGTTTGCGTTTTTGGTTAGGTTAGGTTAGGTTACGTTAGGTTAGGTAAATTTTTAAACATCAATTATTCAGTTATTTGTAATTACGGTGATATCTATTAATTAAAACTTCCATACAATGAATTTTGAGACACACTGTATTAAAAAAGAAAACTGTATCAAAGTACAATGACTCAACCTGTATTTGTTTCTTTTTTTGCCAAAAGGACTTCTGCGAATCGGTACTCTTCCAATCTTTATGCGAACGGGTGCAAAATCTTCAAAAAACAGTTGTTCCCCTCTTTACCTTTTGATCCTCTACCCAACTATTTCAAATTGTCACAAATGCTTTATTACCCTTTTAAGAATCGTATTAACCCATCACAACTAGATTACGTTGATCGAAAACTCAGTTGGGTTTAACAGGCATAATCGGGGGATTTGGACCTATAAATACTGAATACCAAAATTAAATTTAGAGACTTCCACTTGTCAGTCATAGTCAGTCATGAATAAACTGGATATTCCCCATTCAAATTGTTTTTTTCTTCACATTTTGTTTAAATAGATTTGGTACATTATCCAACTAGCGGTTTACTAAAATTTTTGTAGAGGTGAATTTTGAAATACTATAAAAAATTATATTCTATTAAAAATGGATAGCAAAGTTGTGTTTCCATAACAAATTACATTCTGCATGAACTTTCTATATAACGTAAATCCTACGAAAGTTAACATCCACCTTGCGAAAACAGGATCCTTATTCGGTATTCCATTTTTATTAACTAAATGATAATCGTTACATAAATAGTAACTAAAAAATACGTTACATTGTTCATTTTTTTTTTATTAATTTAGTGATGTTATCTCCCAAACAAAGAAAAAACGATTTTACGTAACATGGTGATTACCCGGTTTGATTAGTATCTTTCATTATGTAAATACTCCTACAGATATAGTTTAATTAGGGTGCTCCTTAAGTTCCTTCTTATCTTCTTAATATTGCTAATGCACGGAAGGAAATTAGTATCAGGCGAATTAGAAATTAACTTTGTTAGTTATTTTATTCATGAAAACAGAGTACCTGTACTTCCTTTAATCTTATTGGGAATAAAACAAGCATCAAATGTTTAGGAAAATCTCCTAAAATGTAAATAGAGATAATATAGGTTTGTATTTTATAATAAAGGATAAACTGACTAACTGATCTATCAGTGTAAAGCCTAAATATCTGGGACTAAAAACTTAAAATTTTACATAGACGTTCCCTATACAAAGTAAGCGAACATTAGGACAAACAAATTGTAAAATTCATCCCCTAAACGGGTCAAAATGGAGCTCGAAGTTTGATGTATTAAAATTTTACTCAAAGATCTCTTCAACAGTAGTATCAAAATTAGTTTTTAAAATACCAATCCTAAAGGTGTGGAATTGAGGTTAAAAGTTCAATATAACAAATATTTCAAAAAAATAAAATTAAAACATTAAAAATCTTCATCATGGTTCCGTATAAAAACAGTAATAGAATTGCAGACAGTTTTGAAAAGGTAAAATACAGTTTCCTCATTTGGCCAAAACAACTAATTGTAAGTCCAGAAGCATATAATTGTGTACAAAAGTTGCTTTCATATATGTATTTGCAAATTCTAACCTCCAAGAGCGTGAGAAATTAATTCAAGAATTCTTTTTTAATTTTTTGGTTTCTATAAAGGAAAACATAGGAATAGTTTCCCTGAAAATTGGAAAAATTTGGGAAAGACTGAAAGTGCTTTTTATGGTTAAAGTAAAACAGCACTAGGAAGGAATTTTTGTGTAAGGGTAGGAGGCGGTGGCCACTGTTAGAAAAGATATTGTACACGGTGAATAAATAAATATATACGCTTGAATAAAATACTATCGTTATTAAAAGTGTTGCAAAGACCTGGTAATCCGCTCTTGGTATTTCCTTCCTGTATTTGAGGTTGAATTTTCATAAGATGGAACAGAAATGATATCTAATATTATTATGAGACATTTTGTAGAAATATAAATAGACTTTTAAGGTATGTACGAAACAGGTTTAAATACTTCAGAACACAGTCCTAAAGAAGCGCGTTTTCTCAATAACTCGCTTGTAGTTGAACATATCAAAAAATATTTCTTATAGAAGCAATATCAAATAAACATCTTCATAACTTTAAATTATTATTAACACTAGCTATGCCCGCGACTTCGTCCGCGTGGAATAGTGACTTTCGGCAGCATTTAAATTTTTTTTCTTCTATATTTTTATTTTCTGGGCCGTAAGCCTTTTTGCCGACGTCATTACACAAAAACTTTCATTCCTTATTTTTGCCCCCTTTAGGGTAAAATTTTTACAAACAGTAAATGTCGTATTTATAAAAGCCTAAAAATAATTTTTAAGCCTCTAGCTTTATATCTACTTATCTATCTTTGTACCAAATTCTCATTTAAATTGGTTCAGTAGTTTTGGCGTGATTGCGTAAATACACACAGACAGAGTTACTTTCGCACTTATAATATTATAGATTAATATAGTTTAATTATAATTTAAAATAGTTTATATAGCTTAGTATTCAACTACTTTTATTGATCCAAATAAACAAAACCTCTGTAACTTTTTATACTTAATATTTTAATTTTCTGGGCCGTAAGCTTTTTGGACGACATCATTACACAAAAACTTTCATCGGTTAATTTTATCCCCTTTAGGGTAAAATTTTTACGAACATTGAATGTCGTATTTATTTATATCTAATCAAAAGCCTAAAAAATAAGTTTCAAGCTTCTGTCTTTAAAAATTACGGAATTTCCGCACAAACTTTCCTATTTCAACCCCTTACAACCCTTTTTTCGCACCAAAAAGCATATGTCCTTTCTCAGGCTCTAGACTATCTCTACACCAAATTTCATTTAAATCGGTTCATTATTTTAGGCGAGATTGTGTAGCATACAGACAGAGTAACTTTCGCATTTATAATATTCCGCGAATTCATTTTCATCGATTTTCCCATGGGAATGATATTTTCCCGCAGTAAAACGTAGCCTATGTGTTAATCTAGGGTGCCGTTTAGACGTGAAAAAGTAACAAACATACACACTCACAAACTTTCGCCTTTATAATATTAGTGTGATTAACCAACACAGGAAAACTCTATTGTATTAATCTACTGAATATTGTGCAATTTCCGATTTCCAGAAAATCCGCTCTAAAATTAGGTAGGTTAGGTTAGGTTAGGTTAGGTTAGGTTAGGTTAGGTGAGGTTAGGTTAGGTTAGGTTAGGTCCAGGAAAATGGAACATAACATTTAGATTTAAAAATGTTAATTGATATCGCTTTTATTGGAATAAATTTTTGATATAATCTGTATATGAAATATTACACACAGGTACCTAATTATGATTTAAAATCCACACAATGATAACATAATTTATAAAGCCTGGTAATATTCAATCATGAGAAATGAGAATAGATAGAAGAGAGGACTGCAATAAATGTTCTTATGACTCAGTCTTTATTGACAAAAATAATCATATTTTCCTTATTGTGTCCGAATATTTTGTTAACATAAGCGAAGGTAAAGTATTTTTCAAATTGTTTTAGCTCATAGCTTGTGTAACAAGCGTGATATTTTTCCATCAAAACTATGACGAAGAAGGGGTTACAAATATAAACGGAGTGCTGTATATTTTCATAATCAATATGACATTTCAAAATGTTTTTGCTGTGATAACGGTAAGTAGTCCAGCTATTTTTACTCAAAATATGTCGCGGGAAGTTAAATTTTTGCATTCGTAGGTATTTTGTTCAGAATTGCCTATATTCTTGCGAGAAAATAAAAATGGAATGTACCGTACGGACGTGTACTTTCTATGCAAGACCTTGGCAGAAATGCCCTTATTTACGTTTATTCCAGTTATATTTACCGGAATTTGCTATTTTCTTATTGGACTGAATCCGCAGCTGCCGAGGTTCTTTATTACAGTTGGAACACTTGTTCTCGTTGTTAATGCCGTTATTAGTTTTGGTAAGAAATAGCATCTCCTTCTCTTCCTCATACATTAAACATTCCCAACTTTGCACCCGTTTTATTAACTTGGATTACTTTAAGTTTAGTGAAATTCTCGGATAGAGTTCTATTATTCCATAAGATTTATATTAGGAAATATTTACTGTACAGGTTACCTTATATCTTGTGTATCATCCTCTACTGCAATGGCTCTATCTTTAGGACCTCCGCTGATAGTACCTTTTGTTATTTTTGGTGGATTTTTGCTAAATATCGGGTAAGTATGTTTATTTATATTATTTTACTTTTCCTTGAGCTTCTTTGCTCTTCTGCTTAGGAAGTAGGGATAAACGTAAATGGAATTGCTTATGTTCAGATTTTATTTGCACATGATTAATATTTTTTAATAAAAAGAAAACGAATTGATATCTGGCCTATTTGTACTTTATAGATCTATTCCCATATATCTGAAATGGTTCTCGTATATTTCATGGTTTCGTTACGGCAACGAAGCACTTCTTATAAATCAATGGAAAGGAGTTGAGATAAACTGCAGAAATAATTCTACAACGTGTCCTAAGAATGGTCATATTATATTGCAAATTTATGGATTTTCAGAGGTATTTATAACACTTGTGTTAGAGCTAGTCAAATTTTCGTTATGTATAATGAAAAAAATATAAATATACGAATAATTCTATATAATATTTCGTAATATTTCAGGATGATTTTTCCTTTGACTTATACTCACTTCTGGCACTTGCGGTTAGTTTTCGTTTATTAGCATTTTTCACCCTGTTATATAAAACTTATAAAAATGAGCAATAATTAATCATATTAACAGTTATATTTAATAATGTTTATTGTGCATAGGATAAACAAATACCAAAGACTGTAACAAAAAGGGTCATATATACATATCTTATACATGTATAATGTTTATTAGTGTTATATGACAGATTCTATATTTAATTCACTTTTAAAGAATATTAACCATAATAATATAGACTATTGTAAAAGTATAAAAAAATAAAGTTTACTATAGAAATATGTTATTCTACAACTTTTCAAATCTGGTACTTAATGAAACATTTCATTGAAGTCTGTAGGCTTTCACGGCCGGCGTTATTATAAGGATGATCTTCCGGGTTTGATGTTCTCTTCTCGGCGGTCTGCTGTTGAGTGTGACTGCCGTCAACGAAAAAAAAAAACTTGGGTGTTTCATTCCCACCAATATTGGTGGGTGGGCTGTCCCCCCCGACCTACACTCTTGTTCATAGTCGGAGGGGTAGGGCGGAAGGCCCTCTTCAGCCTCCTTCAGGAATCGTGGGAATGGGTGGGTGGTGGTGTGGGGGAAGAAAGATGAGACGGACGAAATAAAGACAGAAGATAAGTAAAAGACCATCTGTGGAATATTACTAGGTACCCCAGCATTTGCCTAAATGATTCAAGGAAACCACAGAAAAACTTGGACCAAAGTAGTCGGCCCCGGAATCGAACCGGTGACCTCCCGAATGCTAAGCAATGATCTAGACCACTAGACCATGCCCCTCCTCGAGTTTGGGGGGATTCAACCCCCCCCGTTTTGGTTAATTTTTTCATCCCGGAAGAGAAGGTGGGAGAGGTGGAGAATTGGGGATGGTTTTGATGGGAGGTGGGATAAGTTTGAGGTTCGGGAGTGTGTGTGATGTGTGTGTGTGTGTGTGTGTGTGGAGTGTGTGGGAGTGAAGGTGACTCATCTCTGAAGGAATTGGACGAGTACTCGCGCTAAAAAGCGAAGCTAGAAAGAGCTAAAGAAGGGAAATAGCTTAGAGTAGAAGGTGACATGGCCTTCTGTAACGGTCGGTTGGTTTTGGAGCAAAGTTTGATAAAGATGAGATGGTAGGGTTGGGATGACCTTTCACTGAGGTCCGGAGATTTGCCGCGAATCTGGTAGCGGCTCCTGGTAGTGACGGTAGACCGGTTTCTTTCAGAATTTGGACGTTTCTGATGAACCATGGGTAGTTTAATGCGGAACGAAGAATCCGCATGTACGTGCCTTGCAGGATGCGAAGGCGGTGAGGGTTGACTGCCGTTGCGTTTGCGTCGCTACTTATATCGTTCGCTCGAGGGGGGGCGGGGCTACATGTTAACGCGGTGTTCGTTGTCACCAATGGGAGCGTTTTAGTTTTCTTAACGGCTGGGATCCAGATTCTAGTAAGTTTTGTGCCTTCTTCTTTCCTGTTAAAATTATTACGATGTTTGGAGATCTCTATTGACTCTCTTTGGAAGCGAGTGTAGTAATGGACCGTTTTATCTAGGACTTGCGTGTCTTCGAATAGAATTCTGTGTCCATCTTGTTCTAGAGCGTGTTCGGCTATAGCTGATTTATCTATCAGCCTTATTCTGTAACTCAATAGAAATGTAGGCTTCGAATCGAAATGTCCCCACTTCTATTGCTCTTGTCCATTTCGACGTTCGGTATTCTGTAACTAAAGTAAACGACGCGACAATCGAAATTTATGATTTCTACAAGACTTTAGGTGAAAAACGCGGCAACGTGCATTTTTCATGCGAATATGGGTCTTAGTAACCATCTGATAGTTGGTTACTTTAACCTAACCGAACTAATAAAGCAAATTTGTGTTGAATACCGAGACTCGAGAGTGAAGTACCCAAGGGTAAACCATATGTCCAGTGAAACCCTTAGCAGGTAGAGAAATTTACACTGCCTTAAGATACACTTTAAGCAGTAGGCGCATGTGCGAAGAGCTTTCTACCATCGAAATAACGATTTCGACAGCTTCAATGCAGTCGAAATGTCATATTTGCAAGGGTCATATTTCGATGGTCGACTTTACATTTCGATTCGAGAAGATACGGAATACCGATTTGGTACAATTTCGATTCTACCCCACCACTTCTATTCGATTTCAAGCATCTCTATTCGATTTAGAGTTACAGAATAGGCCTGAATGTCTCCTAGTCTGCAGCATCGTTTGTGCTCGGACAATCGGGTGGCAATGCTTCTTTTCGTTGTTCCGATGTATACTTGGCCACAACTACATGGTATACAGTAGACTCCTGGCGTGGAGAGACGGTTTCTACTGTCTTTGCAGATTTCCAGCGATCCTAGAGTTTTGTGGTGGGTTTGAAGATTGTGTTTATTTCGTTTTTCTTCAGGATCATTCCGATGCAGTTTGTCACGCCTTTTACATATGGAAGAAATGCTTTTCCTTTGTAGATGGGCGGACTGGAGTTCTTCACTGTATTTTTTGGGTTCATAGCACGTTTGATCTCTTTTGCTAAGTAACCATTCCCTCTTAGAGCTGATACAATATGTTTTAGTTTTTCACCGAGATGGGCAGTTATTTTGAAATAATATGCTTCAACATGTTCAAAAAATGTTTAAGACGGACAAGTTGATTGCTTGGCTTTTCTTGACCTCGCAGTTTACTAAAACAATAATGATAATTCTAGTTCTATAAAACTAAAATAAATTAGACTGTGAGCATTAATTAAGAATATTTGAATTATTAACTTCATAAAATACAGGTTGTAACACACTTTGCAATGTGGCTGGAATTTATGAAATATGTCTTTTTTTATGAAAGAAAAATGAAAAATAAATTTTTTAGATTATAATAAGCCTTTGATTTGAAATATCAATTACCATTCCAATTGGTTCACATAACCTAATCCATGGAATTCAAAAAGGTGCTTCTATTTGAAAGGCATTGCATAATTGGTAAGTAGAATCGTCTTACTAAGAGATTTGTATAAATAATGACTACCCTATCTTGGGCAAAAAATAAAACAGATGAACTTGTTGTCTGTATATTTATATTACATGGAAATGTACGCGTATAGTTATACAAGATAATAAGTAACTCTTAAGAAAAAGAAGTACACATAGGATCGGGGAATGAAAAAAAAAATCGAAAATATAAACCGATGCAACCTTCTTGTCAAATTAATGTTTCGGTCACGGTTTGTATAGGTTCCCTCCCTCTTCCCATCGACTTTATTAAAAAAACATGTTTTTTTATAATGTGAGTTGGAGAGGGGGTGGGAAAAGTTTAGATACCATAACCTAACTGTGATATCGCAAACTTACACATATATTTGAGATTCTGAAAATCTATCTACCTACTACCCGGTTCAGGTGGTAAATTCAAGCAATCTCAAACATTGATTTCTTAAATGTAACACGAACCGTCGGGCATTATAAATATGGGCCGGCCAAAGTAATAAATTTATCAATTTGACCGACGCTCAGTCATTATTCATAATAATCGGTCAATACTAATATTATCCAGTTAATCAAGTTGCCCGTAATACATATTATCTTTTCTTATTCGTAACAAATTTTCGTATTTTCCACAAAAATATAAACATAGGTAGGAATGACATTTTAATCTACATATTTGTAAAGAATGAATAGTAATATATATAACCTATATCCTTCTAAACCCTACAGTATTCCTTTCTCATTTTCTAATCAATCTATCATCTAACCTCTCTTTTTCTTTATTGATTTCTAGTATCCAACCTCTTCTGCTTACAATATTTTCATCATTGTCAAACAGTGTTCACAATTTTACAAAAATATATCCTTATTTGATTGTTCTAAATTTTATAAATTACATTTGTTACGATTTCAGCGTGTTACGTTTTATCTTGCGAAACCCGGAACCACCATACGGCCGTGACCAAGTTCCAAGGTCCGTTTAGGGCTCATTAAAATAGCACAATGTGAATTACTTTAAAAAGCGAGTTTTGATAGTTCCGAGGGATTGGTTAATGAATCTCCTTAAATTAAGCAAGCGATTAAGAGAGTTAGGGTAGTGTATCAGGTAACCGCTTTCATTCACTGTAATGCCCAAGGTCTCCTGACATTTTCAACGCTCCAAGCGATAGGTTAATTAGAGTTTATATGATATTTCATGATAATTTGTGTAGGTATCATTTAAATAAACCCCAAGTTACTAGTGACACCATCCGCCTAAGAACATTAAAATAGTTAAGCTGAAGATTGATTGGACATGCATCTTTTTCTTGTTTCAGAAAATTTTTGCATTTCCCAAAACCTATAATGCAGGAACCACATCTCAAACTGTATGTGAAGAGTTATCTAATCTAAATCTTGCTCTTCTTTACAATACTACTATGTTTGCTTTTTAAATGTCCTTGTGGTACCTATCTGTTCACTCGGCCTTTATTTACAAGGTCCAAGAATTAGAGTATTGTTACGAGTACTTGCCAATTAAGTTGGTGTGAGCATAATTAATGAACATCTTCCCTGATTACATAAGGAATATTCTCGGCTTTCCTGAAACATCTAGAAAACACCAGCAAAGATCAATGGGAAAACAATTGGAATACTAGACGGCTGTAGAATACCCTAGAAAAAGGCTGAGAAGACTATAAAAGCGGACGAGACACTCACACCGAGTTAGTTGACAATCTGACAGCTGATGTTTGGAAGCGATCGATAGGCGATACAGGCGAACCATAGAGGCGATAGAGTTCATAGAGAGCGATAGATAGTGTCTACCGGAACGGCGATTAAAGGAGACTTTTAGTGAAATAAATTGTGCAGACTTGTTTATAACTGTAGTGTAGTCAAATTAACTTTAGTACTTAAATAAATTCGTTGTTTTGTTTTGTTAATTGTGTTTTCTGTGACCGAACACATCACATTTGGTGTCAGGAGTGGGATAGTAAGGGAATTGAAGATTCCCTAAGAAAGTTAGTGCGACAGATTGTAGAAGAGGTCCGAAGTGAAGAAGAAGCCCTATGCCAGTAACAAGAAAACAATCAGCAATCATGGAAGAACAAATAAAGGCTTTAATGGAAATGATGAAGGAAATGAAATCAGAAATGAAAACTGGACAAGAAAGAATGAAATGTGGACAGGAAGAATTGAAGAACAAAATGGAAGCTGGACAAGAAAGAATGGAATGTGGTCAGGACGAAATGAAATTGGCACAAGAAGAATTGAAGAATAAGATAGAAGCTGGACAAGAAAAGATGGAAGCGATGCAAGAAGAATTGATGGTAAAGCTGAAGGAAGTCAGAACCGAAGTGCAAGAAGTGTTAAAGGAAGTCAGAGTAGAAGTGCAAGAAGAATTAAAGGAAGTACGACAAGAATTGGAGACGACACAAGAGAAACTAAGAGATCAGTTGAAAGAAGAAGTACAAAAGGAAGTAGAGAAGATGAGACAGAGGTTCGAGAACACAAAACCGGCCAGAATTAAACCACCGACTTTCGACGGAAAAGTTTGCTGGTCTGTATACAAACGACAGTTCGAGGCAGCGGCAGAAGCAAACAACTGGAACGATTTTGAGAAAGCAACGGCACTGGTCATAGCTCTGCGAGGAGAAGCATTGGACGTCCTTCAAGGTATTCCAGAACGCCAACAACGGGACTTATCTGCGCTGCTAGAGCGACTTGAAATGAGATATGGCGACAAACATTTGCAACAAGTGTACCAGACTCAACTGAAGTGTCGCAATCAGAAGACATCAGAAAATCTACAGGAGTTCGAGGCCGATGTGGAACGTCTAGTTAGATTGGCCTATCCTACCGCTCCGCAGGACTTCGCAGACCAGCTAGCAGTCCAAACATTCGTCGATAGCGTGAGGGACACCGACTTACAGCAAGTTCTCCGTTTGGCCCGCCACAAGACTGCGAGTGACGCACTGGCGCACGCCTTAGAATTCGAAGCTGCAAAACAAGCTTCCAAAGGCCACGTGCGTGTACGCCAAACAGCTGTTGAAGATGACGAATACAAGAATGAAGTCACAAGGCTGATTAAAGAATGCGTCGAAACTGTCAAGAAGACTACCATCAACGACAAGAGAGAATCGGCCAAATTTTGGGGTAATGCGGGAAGGTCGGTCACTTTTCTCGAGACTGTTGCCAAAACAAAGGAAGACCAAGGTGCTGGGAATATGGAAGGCACGGACATTTACGGCGAGACTGCCCGGCCGAAGAACGCCGTGCGGACCGACAGCAGTCGGGAAACTACGATCAGCCAACTTTGAGGGGCGCAAGTTGGCTTCTCCCCACCAAGCCCCAGCAGAAATCGTCGTTTCCCAATTAAACGAAGGAAGTCCTTATTCGTCGAAGGTCACATCAACAACAAGAAGGTTAGAATGGTGGTCGATACGGGAGCTTCAAAGACCATAATCCGGCCGAACATCGTTAACGAGTGGAGAATCCGTCCCCTTCAGAGGAAGCTGCGTTTGACCACGGTAACCGGTGAAACAGCACCGATTAGAGGAGAATGCGACATCGAATTGAGACTGGGAGAAGTATGCCTTCGACACAGGGCACTGGTAGTCGATGTCGCCGACGACGTGATCATCGGATTGGATCTTCTTGAACGAAACAAAATTAATCTGGATTTGGGCTCCGGCATTTTACGCATCGGCAAGGAAGAGTTGGTGATGACAAACCCCACCAAAGACTACGGTCTCCGAAAGGTCATCGTTGCAGAAGACCGGTTACTACCTGCTAGATCCGAGGTAGTTCTCAAAATAGACATCGACGGCGAAGGTGCGGATGGTTTGGTGGGGATAGTAGAAGCCAAAAACCCGGATTTGACACAGAAAGCCATACTGATAGGACGAATACTAATTCGAACTGGGACGCCGAACGCATCTGTCAGAGTGGTCAATATGAAGGACTTCGAGCAGAAAGTGTGTAAAGAAATGGAAGTAGGAGTCCTTGAACCCGTGGTGTCCATCCTCCAATGCGAAGTCGAAGCTGAATCCTCAATGGCAGAGAGCGAACCGCTTCCAACCGTTCTTCGAGACTTAGTGCAGCGTTCGGCCACAAACCTTAACAGCGAACAAATTAAAAAGTTCGAAGAACTGCTCAACAAGTATCGAAACGTCTTCGCCCTCTCTGACAACGACTTTGGGAGAACGAATCTGACATACCACCGTATAGACACGGGATCAGCTCGTCCTATTAAACAACCATCTAGAAGAGTTCCATGGGCTAAGCAAGAAGAAGTCAACAACCTGGTGAAGAACATGGAAGAACAGGGCGTAATCGAACCATCGCAAAGTGCTTGGGCTTCTCCGATAGTGTTGGTTAGGAAGAAGGATGGATCGACCAGGTTCTGCGTTGACTACAGGAAGCTCAACGACGTAACCTTAAAGGACAGCTATCCCTTACCCAGAATCGACGACACCCTTGACAGCTTGGTTGGTGCCAAATAGTTTTCAACGTTAGATTTGAAGAGTGGATACTGGCAAGTGGAACTGGATCCACAAGACAAGCAGAAGACCGCATTCACGACTGGTTATGGGCTGTGGCACTTTAACGTTATGCCATTTGGACTATGTAACGCTCCCGCCACCTTCGAGCGACTTATGGAAAATGTGCTACAAGGGCTCAATTGGAAGGTTTGTCTGGTGTACTTGGATGACGTGATAGTACTGGGAAAGACATTCGAAGACCACCTACAGAATGTCGAAGAAGTGATCAAGAAGCTTTCAGCAGCCAAGTTGAAACTCAGTCCCAAGAAATGCCATCTGTTCTGTAAGGAGGTGAAATATCTTGGCCATGTTATCACCTCAGAAGGAATAAGAACTGATCCTGACAAGACTGAAGCTGTGAGAAGTTGGCCTGTCCCGAAGAACCAACACGACTTGAGAAGCTTTTTGGGGCTGTGTTCCTATTTCCGACGATTCGTAAAGGGATTTGCAGATATAGCTCGACCGCTCCACAAGTTAACAGATGATGGTGTCCCTTTCCAATGGTCAGAACGATGTCAGCAAGCTTTTGAAACACTGAAGTCTACGCTTTCTCAAGTCCCAATACTGACGTACCCACAGTTCGACACAGACTTCATTGTCGATACGGATGTAGGAATTGGTGGTGTACTGTCGCAGATGCAGGAAGGAAAAGAAAAAGTCATTGGCTACTTCAGTAAGGCACTGTCAAAGCCGGAGCAAAACTATTGCGTGACCCGTAGAGAATTGCTGGCAGTCGTCAAAACTCTCGAACATTTCCACAAGTATCTCTACGGACGAAAATTCCTGTTAAGGACAGACCATGCGTCCCTGAAATGGCTGCTGCAATTTAAAAATCCAGAGGGACAACTGGCTCGATGGCTACAGCGGCTACAAGTATACGACTTCAGCATCGAGCATCGTGCTGGAAAACAACATGGTAACGCTGATGCCCTCTCGCGAAGACCATGCTCGAAGAACTGCAAACATTGCATAGCAGCCGAAAAGAAGGAACCAGTCAACTTGGCAAGGATCTGTCAGACGATGGTGGAACCTGAAGAACACTGGCAGAACGAAGACCTGGCGAAAGACCAAGATAACGACGAAGACATTAAACCGATACTGCGGTGGAAAAAGGCAGGAACAGCACGACCTACCTGGGCAGATGTTAGTAGTACGAGTACCATCACGAAGAGCTATTGGGCCTTATGGGATTCGCTCATCATCGAGAATGGGGTACTAAAAAGAGTGTGGGAAAGCCCTGACGGAACTAAAATTCGACATCAAGTAGTTCTCCCGAAGAACAGAGTCAACGAGGTGCTGACAGAAGTCCATGGAGGTGTTGGTGGAGGAAACTTCGGAGTAACAAAGACGTTGGAGAAGGTGCGAGAGCGATTTTATTGGCTAAAGTGTAGAAGTGACGTCGAAAATTGGTGTAGGAAGTGCCCAACGTGTGCGTCAACCAAGGGACCTCAGACTCGAAGCCGAGGGCGAATGAAATAGTACAATGTTGGTGCCCCATTTGAGAGAATAGCTCTAGACGTAGCAGGACCATTCCCAACAACAACTGCTGGCAATAAGTACATCTTGGTAGTGATGGACTATTTTAGCAAATGGCCCGAAGTGTACGCAATCCCAAACCAAGAAGCTACTACGGTCGCTGGAATGCTGGTGAACCAATGGATCAGTCGGTATGGAGTTCCGATGGAGATCCACTCTGACCAGGGACGGAACTTCGAATCGACGGTATTCTGGGAAGTCTGTGAGCTGCTAGGAGTACAGAAAACTAGGACCACTCCATTACATCCACAATCTGACGGAATGGTCGAACGGTTTAACGCGACGCTGGAAACCAATTTGAAAATGGTTGTCAACGATCACCAGACAGACTGGGACCAGCACATATCTTTGTTCCTTTTGGCCTATCGAAGTGCGATTCATGAGACCACCGGCAGAACACCAGCCAGCATTTTATTTGGAAGAGAGCTGAAGTTACCGATGGACATCCGGTTTGGACACCCAGAAGATCGGGGACCTTCGGCTACCGACTACGCACAGCAGCTAGAGGAACGACTCGATACCATCCATAGAGCCGTTCGTAACAAAATCCAAGTAGGGAGTGACCGCATGAAGACCAGGTACGACCGGAGAGCCAACAGCACAAGATTCAGAGAAGGGGACCAGGTGTGGCTTTACAATCCTGTCCGTCGAAAAGGGCGCTCACCGAAGCTACAGCGAGCCTGGGAAGGACCTTACACTGTGGTCAGAAGGCTGAATGACGTGGTCTACCGTATTCAGAGAGGACCAAAGGCCAAGATGAAAGTTGTACACTTGGACCGCCTGGCCCCCTACAAAGGTCAAGACATTGATCGGGACGATCAATTCTAAGAAGGGGGCAGTGTTACGAGTACTTGCCAATTAAGTTGGTGTGAGCATAATTAATGAACATCTTCCCTGATTACATAAGGAATATTTTCGGCTTTCCTGAAACATCTAGAAAACACCAGCAAAGATCAATGGGAAAACAATTGGAATACTAGACGGCTGTAGAATACCCTAGAAAAAGGCTGAGAAGACTATAAAAGCGTACGAGACACTCACACCGAGTTAGTTGACAATCTGACAGCTGATGTTTGGAAGCGATCGATAGGCGATACAGGCGAACCATAGAGGCGATAGAGTTCATAGAGAGCGATAGATAGTGTCTACCGGAACGGCGATTAAAGGAGACTTTTAGTGAAATAAATTGTGCAGACTTGTTTATAACTGTAGTGTAGTCAAATTAACTTTAGTACTTAAATAAATTCGTTGTTTTGTTTTGTTAATTGTGTTTTCTGTGACCGAACACTTCACAGTATTTTATCATCGCACTTCCAACTTGATTTCCATAGCATTCTCTAAATTCTGACCTTTCTGATTACAACGTTTTCATCATCCCCACATAACACGACATCTCAAACGCATATAGTTATAAGCTCCGCTATAACTTTAGCCTTTTTTTTTGGGCATATAAGGTAACATTTTCACAGCTTGATGTAGCTAAAATAAGCGATTCGACCTGCTCAGTATTGTTCTCTATTTTATGTCTCTACCTCTTTTCAAATACAAATTATACAATATTATAGTTATAGAAAATTGGCAATTTGAAAATTTTCATTGACTTAATATATTGCTTTTGTATTTTATATTGAATCGACAACGAATACATTCCTTTTGAAAAAATGTCAATGTTTTAATCAATTTAATGATTGTAGGTAATTGAAGCTATATGGGTAAAAGTTGTTTTTAACTAGTGTGAGTGGAAACGCGAGAATTTTATTATCAAGTACCAATACATACAAATAACCGCGGTAATATAGAATTCGATTATTTAGTCGTGCAATTTTATCCGGGTTTTGTAATGGAGAAGTTACAATATCCAGTAGCTCCCTCCTTCTTTATGGTAAGCAGATCAAAGGTATTCAATTACGAGCAAGAGGTTCTCAAGCAGGCAAATAAAAAAATATAATTGTTGAAGGGTTTCTTTTCTTTCGTAGACGAGAATAATCGAGCAAACATTTTATGTAGTCGTAGTCAGATTATTTTCTACAGAGCAAATATTTAAACAAAGATTGAAATAGTTTTGTACGGCAGAGTGAATTGTACAAATAATGTATTACATTTAAATGTGAATGAACTTACTTACGTGGCAATTGTAATTCAAAAATGTTCGTTGGTGTAGTTAAACAATAATTAGGTGTAAGTGTCTCAAAATACAATTGGAAAATCGACTCGGAATACCAAAAAATTTCTTCTCAATAAGGTAAGTACATACATGAAAAGGGAGTAGTATATACGTTTTACTGTGTTGTAACTTCTGTACCAACTACTACATCACAAACATGTGATTGAATAATTCAACAAACATAAATGATAGAATCTTAATACATTTGCTTTATTTGAAATTATTACTTTCTACTTGTCGGTTTAAAACTAATAAAAATGAGTATTTAACATAGATGGTGTTCGGAAATTTAAAAAATAGATAAGAACATATACCATTCTTGATAACTACTTATGTAACTTCAATGTTACTCAGGAAAGCTAATCTATTACAGTTTTTTTATGAGGGTTCGTGGGGTTACTTTCTTCTTTATATTGAAGGGAGTTTATATTAAAGTTTCTTTGGATAAGTTTTACCTGTTTATTTTGTCTACTCGACAATTGTTTCGATCTTACAAGATCATTTTCAAATGTTCTTAAATTACTAAATTACAAAGTGTGTAAATAACATGTTTATAGCTTATCTTAAATAAGAGGGGAGTTAATACTACTTTGTTCTAATTGGTTGTTCATTAAAGGTTCAGACTTGTTTATTTTTTTATTCCTTTATTTATATTGTTGTGAAGAATATTTATGTTATCTAAATCTATATTATGCTTTAAATCTATACAATGTTCTGCACAGCCTATTTTTAAGTTTTTTATTTATGCAACTGACATGTTCTGAAATCCTCGTTGTAATAGCTCTGCCCGTTTGACCAATATAACTAGCGTTACAACTGACATAAAAGATTTTGTAAATGCCATTTCTTTTTAAGTTGTCTACTCAGTCTACTCAGTCTACTCTAGGCTTTGTATTGACTACTAAGTTTTTGACCTTTATTTTATTGCTTTCTATGGTCGAAATATTGAGGTTTTTTAAGGGAATTTTAGTATTTAGCGCTTACATTCGGAATGAAATTGATGGAACAAAAAGTATTAGGTGGTTTGTACGAAAGGCTGCTATTATAAAGACGTTTTTTGACTAAGCTGTTTTGTTTTGTATTTAATAATTTTTGAATGGTTGAGGGGTGGAAGCCATTGTTAACTGCTATAGTTTTTATTATTGTTAGTTCTTTTTGGAACTCAATCTGATAAATGGGTAGGTTGATTAATGTGTCTAAGAGGGAATTAAAAGCTGCAAGTTTTGTTCTATAAGGAAGACACGATCTGCTGGTATAACAGTATCTGTGGTAGTAGGTTTGCGGTAGACGCTAAAATTGAGTTTGTTATCGTTTTTTTGGATTCTCAAATCTAGGAAGTTTAAGCTGTTATCCTCTTCAAACTGGAAAGAAACGGCATTTACAAAATCTTTTGTGTCAGTTGTAACGCTAGTTATATTGGTCAAACGGGCAGAGCTATTACAACGAGGATTTCAGAACATGTCAGTTGCATAAATAAAAAACTTAGAAAAACAGGCTGTGCAGAACATTGTATAGATTTAAAGCATAATATAGATTTAGATGACATAAAGATTTTCCACAACAATATAAACAAAGGAAAGAAAATGTCACTTTTAGAAAGTCTAGAAATCAATAAAGCAATAAACAAGTCTGAACCTTTAATGAACAACCAATTAGAACTAAGTAGTATCAACTCCCCTCTTATTTTAGATAAGCTATAAATATGTTATTTGCACACTTTGTAATTTAATAATTTAAGAACTCTTGAAAATTACCTTGTAAGATCGAAACAATTGTCGAGTAGACAAAATAAACAGGTGAAAGTTATCCAAATTACTGTTTTATTTTTGAATATTTCGCTATGTTTCACAACAAATGTACCTACCGTCGAAAGTTTACATTTTATATTAAATAAAGTTTGTGTAACTCGGAGTAAAAATCACCGACAGGAAGAACTAACCTACCTCGTGCTCGAATAAGTCTTACAATTTCTGTTTCGAATAGGGTCCTCAAATAAGTACTACTTATATTAAGCTATAACCCAATATGAATGTCATGATCCTAATTTTTTCAAGACATCTAAGGTCGTTTTGACCCACTGCATATGATTTTGAGATCTACTTAAGGATCATTTTGAAATACCTAACTTAGTTTAAAATTAAAGTAAAGACCACTGGATGTGTCTTATTTATTTTTCTAAATATAAGAGATTTTTATACTTCTTCTTAACTATATATGTATAATATTAAGGGTGTCTCAATAGATACTTCCTGTATATAGAACAGCCAAGGTTCCTGGGATCAAAATAAATCAATTTAAACGCATTTATCAATTTGCGGCTATCAAATGGCTCATTTCAGCCAAATAACAGTTGTTGTGCAAATATCATTTCATTAAAAGAATGCTATTTACCTAATAATGTTAAACGGCATTTCAAATCAAGGCAACCTAATCTAATGATAACCTAACCCTCACAGGACTTAATATTAAATAATATTAAAAGAGACACAGAAACTTGAAATTGCTTAAGATGTTAATAAGCAATGGCATTTGTAAAGTGATTATGTGAAATAATGAAATAATTTACCTGGTCAAAAGTATTTGCCTAGACTAGACAAATGTTATTTGATTGAAATGACCATTTGCCTACATCTTATATATCAAATTGCTCATTATCCCGTGAGTGGGTGGCACCTTTGGTATATAGAAATGTCTACTTCTTAAACTATAAATTAATTTTCTTAAAATACGTCAAGGATGTAAACACACTTAAATATATAAGTTCTAAACTTCCTTGGAGGAATGACTAATAACTCCTCTAGACATTTATATGTACTAAATTTCATTAAAATCGTCAGTAATATACTACTACCGTCACCTAATTGAAATAAAGAGACGATTTCTGTTCTTACCTTTTCCATGTAGCAATTTGATACTTTAACATTATTACCTATTGATAGTTAAAACAATAGGAATAAGTTAAGTGTTTATTATTGAACAAATTAAAACAAAACGAATTTTAATAATCAAAGCTCGGGCGCTTTAATTAAGATGCTCCGGGCAGAGCAGTGTAGGTTCTTGAAAATCCTGAAGTCTTTGAGGGCTCGAAGCTCCTATAAAAAAAAAAACAAAAAACACTTAAAGACTACATTAAAACATTACAAAAAAGAAACTTACAAAATAAGTCAAGCCCATCCCAAAAGGCTTCCCTACACCCCAGGAGGAACTGGATATTAAGGATATTATTTTAAATCTATTTTAGTTTTTTGCATCTAAAATAGTAAGCATTAAACTTATTAATTTACAGGTGTTATGGACTCTTTGAGAAACTCATATTGAAAATACATTTTTATGTAATGGAAGATCGCAGGTGTTCTTCGCACTCAGAAGTACGTCCATTTAATTTTTATTTACTATTTAAAACATTACAATTAAAATATCGCAGTTTCCTTTATACGAGCCTTAACAATTAAATGTTTGATCACCCGAATTATGTCGACATTTGAATTTTTGAATGAAATCAAGATATTTACACAAAATATTTTCATACATATAGACTGGGAACACTTTAATGTGGATTCGAATTTTTAAAAAATTCTCTATTAAAAATATAATTAGTTACCGTTGAAAATAGTCGATTGAAAATTCAAGAAACAATAAATTATATTCAATATTCGATGTTTCGACCTATTTTACTATTTTTACGTCATACAAGTTGTTTTACACCTAAAAATCGTGAGTATATTACGGATGAAACGATTTTAAATGCAATAATGACAAATACATATTTACCAGTCTTTTACTAATGTATGTATGAATTTTCTGAATTTAAACAACTTCGTGCATAACAAAATATCATAAGAGTTTGCTTAAATATTGCCCCTAATATGAAACCATATTAAGGTGTTCAAACATGTAGTTGTTAGTGATCGTAAATATTGGTATTAGCGTTTTTTATTTCGCTAAATAAAAAGAAAATCTGATTAAAAACTTTGTTAAAGTGACCATCAGGTATTTCTTTTTTGTATGCTTAGGGTTCTGCAACAGAATCTTCTCCCCTTTTTGGACGAAGTTATACCTACTGGTCACCCGTTGAAGAAGGGGTGACTTTATCATGGAGAGATCTTAGCGTGTATGTGCTATTAAAACAAAAGAATCAACCCTATAAAAGAGTAATTAATAATGGTAATATTTTATCGAGCAATCTTTTTCTGGCGGCGAATTAACGATCCTGTTTTGTATTTTGTTTGTAATTAGTTTCAGGAGCTGTTAGGGCTGGAAGTTTGGTTGCACTTATGGGCTCCAGGTAGTCCTTGATTTTGTTTTATTATTCACTCACTGTCTAATTACATATTCTTTACTGCTTCGCAATAGTTCAAGGTTTATAAAATAATTAAGTATTTCAAAAGACCTTTGTTTCAAATCTACTTATGTGGATAATTACAAATATAATTGTAAAATAGACTAAAGTGATTCCTTCTTTATTTCATGAAGACGGGAATACAATATTTCCAACTTTTTGCAAAAGTGTAACTTCTACATCAAATTAGAGTTTTTAAAACTAGAATACTTTAAGTTTTATTTTTGAAAATATCTTTAAAGAAGTATCTACATAAACATGTGTAATGTATTTGTTTCTTAATCTTAAAGTGCCTTATACTCAAAGTTTATTTGTAACTCTTAGTTTCTAAATGTTACAACGTCTAAGTAATTTTTGATACAGCAGGTTTCTTGTGACATACCTACCTTTTTATAAGGTTATACTTTTGCAAATAAAACAAAAATCACAATTTATTAATGGCCTTATTTCTCATCAAAAGATATAGTTATAAAGTTTATAGACATCTTGTAAATGTATTCATTTTTTTGTAAGAATGTTATCCATTTCAAAAACTTTTAGTGGAGCTGGAAAGACATCTTTCATGACAGCATTGGCACGCCGGAGTGCTGGTAAAAATTCGTTGTGGTATAATTTTTATTATTTTAATACCTAGTTTATTTTAGACCAGACAGTTGTTGAGGGGGATGTACTAGTAAATGGCAGACCAATGGGAGATTATATGCGTCATATAAGCGGATTTATGCATCAAATAGATCTTTTTATCGATCATTTAACTGTCTCTGAACATCTTCACATCATGGTATGTTTAAAAAATCGATAAAATTAGCTGAACTGAAAAACAGTTTAAAATAGTACTATTCAATATTGGAGCCCTTAAGAGGCTTCATCACTAGTCACCCTTTTTTATTTTTGATATAGACAACCAGCTGTAAATGATGTAGGCTTTCACGTCCGGAGTCGAATGAAAGACAAAAAAGATCCGGGCTGATAGTCAGCCCGAATGTTCTTTGTAGTTCATTAATCCAGCTTTTAAGCGAGAGAAGGACGGTTGTTAAAGTTCATTGGTGTTGTTATGGAGATAATAACTGCAATAAAATGTAAATTGAACAATAACCGCAGCAGGATCTCCCAAAATAGGTAGAAAAAAATGATAGAAATGGTACAAAACAATTATTATTTTTTAATTTTATACTTTTAAATATTTTAAAAATTGCATCGCTATTCTAAATGATGATAACTTCGAAACTGCCTGCAACATTTTTAATAATAAATATAATAAAAGAAATATCTTGACTTTCAAAAAATAAATATTATTTTTCACAAAAATTTAAAATTACAGACAGTATGTTTGTAGTTGAGCTTAATAAAAAATGACGAAATTTTTTATTATTATTTTTAACAATATTTATTTATTTATAAAAAAATATAATGATGTACATTTTTTTTCCATATCAAAACAAATATTTTTCATTCAATTAGAAATCTAACAACTCAATGAATATTAAAAAAATACCGGCCAAGTGCGAGTGGAACTCGCGCACCGAGGGTTCCGTATAAACATGTATATATGTGATGTAAATATGTGATGTAACTAAAAATTTAAGGTTTTCAGAATTTTTCCTTTATATGTGCTATAAAACATTGCTTCATGCCAAATTTCAAAATTCTTAATCGACTGGAAGTACCCTTTAGGTTTTGATTCCCTTGTGAGTAGTTGCGAGTTTGAAAATAAGCGGCTTAAATTGCTGTTTCTTTTGATTGCGTTGACATAGAAGTTCGATTTTTTTACAGCTTAAAGGTATTATAGACCTGAGTATTTGATATGAATTTCAATTAAATACCTCTACGCGTTCATGAGGAAAGGGGTAGTAACTTTAAAATTATTAAAAATATTTTTATTATATTATGTAGCTAAAAATTTACGGTTTTCGCAATTTTTCCTTTATCTGTGCTATAAAACGTTGCTTCGTACCAAATTTCAAGATTCTGAGTTCACGGGAAGTACCCTGTAGGTTTTGATTCGAAAATTTGCGGCATAAACGGCTGTATCTTTTGATTGCGTTGGCTTAGAAGTTTGAATTTTTCACAGCTTCAAGGAACAATAGACCTGAGTATTTGGTATAAATTTTAGCTTGATACCTCAACGCGTTCCTGAGAAAAAGGGTCTTGACAGACGGACGGACGGACGGACAACGAAGTGATCCTATAAAGGTTCCGCTTTTTCCTTTTGAGGTGCGGAACCCTAAAAATTATTGAATATTAAAAAAGTGCTGTTGACAGTTTCTACGTGTTTATCCGGTTTTTCCTAGAAAGCTTCTCGTATAATAAAGCTGTCAAAAAGTTAATTGTGAAATCAAAAATCAAAATATTTGCTACTTCAATTCCAACTATCTAAATAAGAATATTTAACGAAGACTGTGTATTTTGTTGCATGTCTAGGGCTAAATTCATAAATTTATATGTTAGATAGTTGGATAATAATAATACATAGACTCACCCCTTTACCACAAACAAATTATATAAGCGGACACGTGTTTCGCCTACTTTAAATGTGGGCATTATCAACGCGAGACTGATTCTTAAAATCAAAAATTCTTAATTTATACTAAAACTACGGTTTTAAGTTTATAGAATTTGGGAGGACCCTAGATAATTGTTAACCAATTCAGACAATTTATAAACAACGAGAGAGTGTAGGGAATGACTCGTGTGTTATAGTGGGTAGGGGAAGGAGTGTGGAAAAGTTGAAATGTTCAATGCCATAAGAAAAATTAAAGAAATTTATTTTATGTATGTTTCAAATTCAACAGAATAGAGAAATAAAATAGAAAAAAGGGGAGAAGCCGTGAATACGTTCAATACCATAAAATCAGTTCGGATTTATTCAAATAGATGTTGTCGTTCGTATATAAAAGCAGAATCAGCATCACTAGGTATCGTATCGAGTTAAATATTTCTTTCTTTGCCTACCTACCCATCGTTTTCTGTGAACAATTTTATACTTTCATAAATCAGTAAACGGTAGCCACTATTTTTTTAGCCGCTGTAAATAATGTCATTTCTTTTATAAAATAAGAGAGAAAGTAATTTTGGTTGTCTTTATAATTTTTTAAAAAATTGAAATAATCAATAATATACAGGGTGACAGACGGGAACTTGACGTTTTTGGGACGGCTAGTACACCACTTACCCGACGTAATCTTTCACAAGTGATATTCAACTTCAAATGGCATGTAATGACAAACAATTTGGTGTATTAAAATAAAATTTTCTGTAAAAATAACTGTACTGTTCATTTCAAAAACGTCAGATTCCGGTCGGTCACCCTGTACTTAAAGAAAAAACACCAACGTCGCGGCCTGCAGTATATGCAAAAACTATGATGTCCTTTAATTTGAACCTAACATTTTTTAAATTGCATCGATAGTTCACGGGATAAGATTCTCCTTAAGTAGTTTACTTATAAGTTTTTCCAAAAACTGTCAACGTATCGCCATAGATTTCGTTAATTACTTTTATATAGTAGGTACTTTAATTACTCTTTAAAACAGCGGTGTATTTTATTGGATAAATTTCGCTATTTTTACATAAGGTCAATATATTGGGTGATGAAGCCTCTTAATAGTGATGATACTTGTACTATCATTGCATTTTCTGAATACCAAAGCGACGAAACAACTGTTGAAGGCAATAAAAAGTGGAAATAGTCAATAGGACTTATTCTATTTAGCATTATGAAATTTCATCATGTCTATGAGGATTCTTTAATTATATTTGATGGAAGATTTTAAATATTCTCAATTAATATACATATTACAACAATTGCTTACCAACTATCGCAGCACTAATTACTTGACTAAATAGTGGCTTGTTTAAGTGATAGAAATTTTGCAAAGGAAATCACTATGTAGAGAAATAAGTATTGTGGTGGTAATAATTTTATTTTTCTTAATATTAACTAAACGAAGATTTTCATCAAGTAATTAAAAGTCCATCCTATTTGATATTCAAACGTTTAACTGTGTTTGTTGTCGCTAGTATTATTAGGGAGTTTTTAAAGTTATTTTTTAAACCTTCTAAGCCCCTTACCGGTATATAATTTTATAATAAATCATTAATGGTGTTATACATAAATTTAATTCATAATATTTTTGAGTACCTAGTTGCCAATTTCATATATCTTGCTTTTTAACAGGTGAGGAAAAGTTTGGGTCCGTCATCCATTGTTTCGAAAAATGTTCTTCATTTTAAAAATTTTTGATTCAAAACCGTTTGTCATCTCTAAAGACTATTAACTTGTTTCTTTTTGGTTAAATTTTAGGGTTTCCCTTTATTACTTAATGAAAATTTTAGTAGAAAGCAATGATTTTTATGTTAGAAACCAAAAATATAATTCTAATATGACGTCAAGCGTTCAGAAATGCGTGTAAATGTGTCAAGCTTTTTCCTGTAACTACGACAATAATTAGATGGTAATATCAACCCGAAGGGTTCTTTTACAGGCTCGTTTAAGGCTGGATCGCAGAACGACTTCTCAAGAGAGGAAACAAAGAGTGTTAGAAATAATGAGAAATCTGAGTTTGCTCAAGTGCAGACGTAGTAAAATATCTACAATATCTGGAGGAGAAAAAAAGCGTTTGTCGTTTGCAACTGAGGTATAAGATTACAATTTTCTTTTAATACCCTGCGGTTATAGAAGAAGTCAAAATATTAATAATGGTTCTGATACAGTGAGGTCAATTTACATCTTACCACCAATATTTACGGTTCTTTGACTAATATACGCTTAAATTTTGAGACCAAACGACGAAACAAGTTTTAAAAGCGCATATGATTAATCCCTAATGTAAAGAATCAAAGTAAAAAGAAATTATACCAAAAATAGTTCGAAAAATTCTTATACATTTAAAGGTAACATTTTTTGATTAACGCACAGAAGAATATCATGAAAACATCGGCTTCTCTAATTTAACTTAGATAAGCTAAATATAGTAACAATTACATAATTTATACTGAATCATTAACTACAATAATTATATACAGGGTTGCTCAGTAATGCGTCAAAGGTCAATATAGCCTTTATTAAATCAGATTGGAGAATTTTTTTCTTATGAGAATGATACAGTATCAAAAGTCGCATATTTTAAAAACAGTTTGACATATACAGGGTGAATCACTAAATCGGAGCATGTTCCAACATAGTTTTTTTAAATAAAACATACTGTATATTATTTGTTTTTCATAATCTACTTAAAATTGTCTTTTCAATGATACAAAGATTTTTGGGTTTGGATGTTGCATTGTTGAGTTAATAATGAAAATGTAAAAAAATTGGTTGCAACAGGGTTTGGCTTTTTAGTTCAATGCACGAGTATTACGATTAGTTGAGATGAAATATTTAGTAGTTATGCTGCCAACGGATGTACTAAACCTAAAAAATAATAAAATCATAATTTTATTACACAGGGTGTTTTTTACGGTGCAATCAATTGAGCAACCTTCAAAGAGCGATTTATCCATTTTTTCAAATGGAACACCCTGTATATTATTGAATTTTTGGAATGGTGCGTTAATTCTGCTTAATGTTTCTTTATAATATTTTATACCTAAACCTCGTAATTTCAGAGATATTTCACTTTTTTCATTATTACCAACTAATTATTTGTTTTTGATTTGATCTAGTGTGCTTATCGGTCAGATTTGGTAAGTTGAGACAATTAAAACGTAAATAAATGAATAGATGGTCAAAGTTTAATATCATTTACTATTTAAAGTAAATGTTCAAAGTGTCCTCCATTGTGATTGGAATACATTTGCATCCTTGACAGAAAGGATCTATGCACTCTTTGTAACATCTCAACGGAAACTGTTTCAAAGGCATAGATTATACGTTGCCTCATGTCGTCTGCTGTAGTTGGAGGAGTCTTGTATACAATATTTTTTATGTGGCTCCATAGAAAAAAATCGAGTTTCGTCAAATCTGGCGATCTAGGTGGCCAACTGATAGGACCCCCGCGACCTATCCATCTATCTTCGAATTGTTGATTCATGAACCCTCTAACAGTTAACGCAAAATGTGCTGGAGCACCATCGTGTTGGAACCACATATTTTCCCTTAAAACAGGAGAAACGTTTTTCGGAAGCCGAAGTAAATCATGTTGCAAGAAATACAAATATTGTGCACCATTTAAACGTTCATGAAAGAAATGTGGTCCAATTAAAAAGTTTCCCATAATACCACCCGAAACATTTACTGTCCATTGTCTCTGCTTATCAACCGATCTCAGTATTTTTGGGTTTTCAGTTGCATAATGATGAAGATTATGACGGTTCGGGATACCACTCTGAGCTCTGAGTAAATGTAGATTCGTCGGTAAATAACACTTTTTGGAAAAAGTTAGGTGTTATCCTTTCAGTTTCCAATCCCCATTCGCAAAATGTCTTTCTAGTCTCGAAATCGGGCTCCAACAGTTCTTGATGAAAGGGGATACTGTAGTCATGATATTTATTATTTTTCAATATCTTGCTTACAGTAGATTGTGGTACATTCTTTTCTTTTGATATTTTTGTCGAACTTGTAGATGGCTCTTCAATTACTGATAATAGTACATTCAAATTTTCTTCGTCACTTGTTCTCTTTTTCCTTTCACATTTCTCATAACTGACATTTCCCGTCCTAGTGAACCTTTCCTTAAGTTTTTCCAAACTGCTAACTGAAGGTTGTCTTCTATGCATACATTCGCTGAGTTAACAAAACAATTTTGTTCAGCTGATCCCATAATGAAAATCATGTCAACGAGTTCGTTTTTCTCAAACTGCATAATACCGACTTAACTAAAACCCCTAGAAATATGTGACAAGCAAAAATTGTTCAGGAAAACTACGAACCGAATCAAACTGGTATGATACGACAATGACAATAATGCAAAAATAATTGTAATAGTCACTAATACAGCACGCTTAACGTATTAAATTATTAGATGTATTAGACGCATTACGTATTCATTTATTATTTGCTTGTGCCCACTTGTCAAATGTGACCGATCAGCACACTAGATCAAATCAAAAACAAATAATTAGTTGGTAATAATGAAAAAAGTGAAATATCTCTGAAATTACGAGGTTAAGGTATAAAATATTATAAAGAAACATTAAGCAGAATTAACGCACCATTCCAAAAATTCAATAATATACAGGGTGTTCCATTTGAAAAAATGGATAAATCGCTCTTTGAAGGTTGCTCAATTGATTGCACCGTAAAAAACACCCTGTGTAATAAAATTATGATTTTATTATTTTTTAGGTTTAGTACATCCGTTGGCAGCATAACTACTAAATATTTCATCTCAACTAATCGTAATACTCGTGCATTGAACTAAAAAGCCAAACCCTGTTGCAACCAATTTTTTTACATTTTCATTATTAACTCAACAATGCAACATCCAAACCCAAAAATCTTTGTATCATTGAAAAGACAATTTTAAGTAGATTATGAAAAACAAATAATATACAGTATGTTTTATTTAAAAAAACTATGTTGGAACATGCTCCGATTTAGTGATTCACCCTGTATATGTCAAACTGTTTTTAAAATATGCGACTTTTGATACTGTATCATTCTCATAAGAAAACAATTCTCCAATCTGATTTAATATATTATATATATATATATATATACAGGGTTGCTCAGTAATGCGTCAAAGGTCAATATAGCCTTTATTAAATCAGATTGGAGAATTTTTTTCTTATGAGAATGATACAGTATCAAAAGTCGCATATTTTAAAAACAGTTTGACATATACAGGGTGAATCACTAAATCGGAGCATGTTCCAACATAGTTTTTTTAAATAAAACATACTGTATATTATTTGTATAATGTATATATATATATATATATATAGCTGTCGGTCAGTCTGGCATCCGAAAAGAACTCCAGTAAACTGGCATCCGCCTTATATTCACGGACTGAATACTGTTTTCATTTTAAGGTGTACCTAAACTCCGACGTTTATGCGATCAAACCTGCATCCTATATCTCTACAATGAAAATATTTACAGTAACTGCCGATAAGCGCAGGAAATAAAAACATAAAATTGTTCTGGAATCAGTCAATGATATTTTGACCGAATTAAATTTAAAATATATCTAAACCAATGCGTTTTTTTTTTTTTAAAAGAGATTTAAATGTGATAAATTTGAAAAAAATATATAATTAAGAGACAGTTTAAGATATGTAACAATAGTATTTTAAAAACATTTTATAAATTTATAATTTTTTATAATCCACGGGTTAATCGGTTTCATATTTACCTCAAAATGACTTTTATCTGTTTTTGTTGTAGTGTTCGTTCAAATTTCCTAGTATATGGTAAACTAATAGTGAGAGCGATACTGATAAAATTGATTGGGTATAGTTATTGTTTTAGCACCTTATCTTACGATTAAACAAATTCTCTTCACATTTAAGCTTCTCAGATGTGAGAAAAGTACTATATCTGTGTTTTTGAATAATAATTCTGCAGATTTTTGCTAACCAACGTACTATTTATTATTTATTGTTATACACATGTATTCTCTATTTTAGAGAATTTACATTTGTTTTCCTTACATCCTATTTTGTCGAACTTATAACTTTTAACTTATGATCTCACCTAATCTATTAAAAGTAACTTTCATTTTCTCTAATCTTTGTTTCCGTTATTCTCATGTATTTGCATATTTCCTCACACACTTCTCCTTTTAGCGTCTCTACTATCAACCCCCTTATGTTGTTCTCTAATCTCTCACCTTTCCATCTCTTCATAAAATCTTTTATTTCCTCTCTTTGGATTTGCATTACATTTCCACAACAAAACAAATGCTCTAGCGTTTCCTCACTTCCTCCACATAGTCTACAAACCCAATCCCTATACCCTTTCTTAAATCCTCTCCCTATGTTCCCGCATCTGATTCTTGCCCACATTTCCTTATTCTCTTTCTTTTTGTACCTTTTATTTAAATACTCTGCCCCGTTTTCACCTGGTACAATTTCCCTATACATTTTGTTATAAGAAGAGTTCGATAAACTCTCCCTCTCTGTTTCTAGTTTTTATTCCACCACACACTCTTTCCCTCTTTTAATCTATTGTATATTTCCTCTCCACTTCTTCTCTCCCAAATCATTCTACTCACATCTGTTACTTCTAGCTCATTTAGCATTTCCCCTACAATTTTCCCCCATTTCGAAGGCCTTTTATTTAAAATGCCTCTCATCTCTTCCACTAAGCAGATTTTTGGCCATCTCTCGTTGCCCATCCCCATTACGTCTTTTATATATCTACAAGCCCGTTCTCTAACTGTGTTCATTCCTCCAAATATATTTTGGAATATTTCTAGCAACCCCTAAGGCCATCTTACAGTACCTTCCTTGTACCCTACTCAGATCCTTTATTTTACCCCGACCCCAGATTTCTACTCCGTATAACGCCACTGCTCTAACCAAAGTATTCATCAAATACACACGATCATTTCTTGTGTCTCTACCGGTTCTCTTTAAAACACCCCATGTTGCATTTGCTGCCTTTTGCGCCTTCCCAACAAGTTTTTTTATGTGTCCTTCTGCACTATTTCTTGTCGAGAACCAATACCCCAGATACTTAAACTCATTCACAATTTCGATTATTTCGCCCTTAAATGTCTAACCTTCGTTTTTTTTTCTTTTTGCCCCGTTCCTAAATACCATCACTTTAGTCTTTGCCGTATTAACAGGCTAACCAACGTACTAAAAAAATAGAGAAATTTACCTTTCCCTAATAGCGATTTGTTAAATCATCCTCCTCTAGTGCAAAAATAATAGTTTTGCATATAAGAATTAGGTACATGGATTTCGAGAGATATTTTAAATTTGTTTTGATAAAATTGATAGCATAAAAATTAACGGAATTATAATGCAAATAAAATGATTGTCTCACGTTTTCGTAAAAACAAACATTAATACGTAGCATCACGTCTATTGCTGAAATGGAACGTCTTCCATCCATTAATTATTTTTTAAGCCCTTAACAATATATTTTATAGATATTTTTCTACTATTTCAAGTACGAGATTTGTAGTTTCATTTAAATTTGAAACTTAACATGAAATATAGAAAATTGCGTATTATAGACTACTCTATATCTAAATTTCTCTAAGATTAAGATTAATTAGTATATGATCGTTATGTTTCCTTTTCAATATAATGTGAGTTGTAATAATTTATTAAAAAATGAATATTTCAAAATTTACTAGTTTTTACAGGTCAGTTGGTCAAGTCGCAGATGGAAAAATACCTACATGTCAGACGAATTAGCAAAAAACATTCCAAAAACTTACAATACGAACACAATTTTTTTTTTTTAAATACAAGAAAAGACGGCACGTATAGATAAAACAATAAATAAATAAATAAATAAATAAATCAAACACCACGTGGACATCACATTTACAATTAATATTTAATTAATTATTTGTTTATTTATTATTTTATCTATACAACGTGCCGTCTTTTATTGTATTTTTTACAAAAATGGTTGTCTTCGTATTGAGTTTTTGGAATGTTTTTTGCTAATTCATCTCACGTACTTTTCCATCTGCGACTTACTAATTGAACTGTAAAAACTAATAAGTTTTGAAATATTCACTTTTTAATAACTTGTTACAACTCACTTTATTTTATTTAGGCCTTGAAAAAAGCCTACACTGGGGGCGAAACGTCGGCTGTAGTTTTTAAAATAAAAAATATTTTTAGCCCCATTGTGCTTTGATTGTTACCTGTACATTGTTTTTGGGGAAGTATGGTTAATATAAAACGTTTTGAAAAGATAAGATAGCTTAAGAATTAAGGAAGTTACTGTTACATAATCAATTACATTTTTTCGGCATAAATTATGCTATGAATAATGGCAAGATTTCAATTCATTGCAAATGTCTCATTAATACCTACATTTCATAGAATAGGTACATTTTTTTTAAATTCCACTTTAATAGCAGATGTACTTTTTATCTTTAAACATTCGGTAATTTAACTCTTTTTACTTTAAAGAAAGAACAGTTAAGTCATTTAAAATTTCAAGGCCTCTGGTTTGAAATACTGATTTTGAAGCATTGTTTAGAACACACTAAATAGGCACATGTAATAGATAAGAAACAAATAAACAGTCGCTATCGGATGCAACAAGGTGCGTGGTCTCTACCGTTTCTTGAGGACGCACGTTTAGCCTTAATTCGGATACGACATAGGTATACGCATATATTATCTATGCGCCATCTAGCATATATACACGACACTGTAGTGTTTAGAAATATACGGATATGGCCCAGTCTGGCATCCGCTCGGATTTCATTTAGTACCACAGGGCGACATCTGTGTAATACACTAAGGCTTTTGGACCACATGTTCAAAGTGACGTCCGTATATCGGATGCCACTTTACCCCGGACGCCATTTCTACCGCACTTTTAACATGTGTGGATGCCACTTTGTACCGCAACTATATATATATATATATATATATATATATATATATATATATATATATATATCATATCAAAATATTCAAATATCTAAATCACATTTTACAATTTTAAACTGTTAATCAAAATCAATTTAGCTGCTTACTGATCCACCCCTATTATTCTGCGATGAACCCACCACTGGTTTGGATTCTTATTCAGCTCAAAAGCTGATTGCTATGATGAATTTAATGGTGTCTTCTGGAAAAACCATCGTTTGCACAATACATCAACCATCATCTCAGATATTTAAAATGTTTAGCCAAGTAATTCTACTTGCAAGTGGACGAATAGCTTATATGGGAGCCACTTCAAATGCAACAGAATTTTTTGAAAGGTAAAGACAATAAGTGAGAGTTTTTGTTTACCTTTAATCATTTGAAAACTATTTTATATTAATGGATTGATGTGAAAAGTACCTACCGTTTCATTGTAAATAGATAAAATTTCTTCCATCCAAAACTTATTCTCATTACACTCATTCCCCATTCTGAATCTCGCTATTATCTCTATACTTTTTCCTTCTCTCAGATATCCTGGCAACTTATCCTCTTGCCATTCTACCCATATAAACTCCCTCATACCTTTCGCGTATCTGGATTCCCAATTTTTTCTCAAATCCTCTACTCTTACTGTTTCATTGCATCTTTTCCCCACCATCCTACTAACATTCAATTCCTTTTCTCTCCACTCTTCCATTTGTTCTTTACTTATTGCCATTTCTGTTAAGGCTTTGTCCCTTTTCACATCATATTTATTTTTTGTCCCTATCCCCAATACCCTTTTTCTTCATATCTCTATTCTTATGTCCCCTTCCGGTAATTTTCCCAATTTTTCTTCATATTTTACAACCCTTCTTCTTGTATCTTCCACCATTTTCCCACATTTTGTTTCCCTTCTTAAAATGTAGTCTGGGGTACTTCTTTCTAAGCGTAAAACCTACTCATTTTATTTACCTTTTATACATATTTTCTACTATTCTATACTCTTTTCATCCCCATATCTCCACTCCATAACAGACTATACTTTTTACTAACGTTTTAAAAAGTATTACCCTTCTTTCCCAGTTATTTCTGCACAATTTTTGTCCTATTCCCCATATTCTCCCCAACAGTGCATTTGCTTTAGCTACTTTGTTACTTATGTACACATCGTCTTTGTTGTTTTGTGTCAGCATGTACCCCAAGTAGTTGCATTTTTTAACCCTTTCTATCACCTTTCCCTTCCATCTCAATTCCTCTTTCTCTTTTTTTTTCCTACCTCTTACTTCACCGAAAACTATTATTTTGGTTTTTCCACCATTCAACTGCAAACATTTTTTCTCTAAGTATTTTTTATAAGGTATTTTAGTGTGTCGTTACCATTTTTTTAAAATTCAAGTAATGCATCTGTCTAATGTTTTAAATTTCTTTTCTTTCTTCCGTCATCCAATTTCTGCTCTTTACAATAACATTCTTTAGAAAACTTTAGATCAGTGTCTCAATTACGAAGATGATTTTAGCCAGCTCTCTTTGAATTTTCATTTTCCTATTGCTCATATATTTCCCCTTATCTCTAATATGTTTCAGTTTTTTAGGTGCTCATCCATTTCATTATTTCTTTGAAATACAAATTCAATAGATAGTTAAACTTGCAGTGAAATTCTCTTTTTTTTTTAATGTTTGAATTATCCGTACTTAACTACCTTCTGTTATTGTTTACTTAAAAATTCGTATCTGATAATGCATTGATTTTTAATGTATGTACTGCTCTTTTTTAGATAAATATAACATTTCCTCAGTGTATTTAATTAAACCTTCAAGTTCTTTGGATACAGTTCTATCCTTTTCCAGCTTTCATCAGCATTATTTGATTGTCCGTCCTCATGTCATTACTTTCTTCCTGATTTCGTCTTTCCTTTGTAATTTTCTTTTATATGAATATTTGACATCTAATTTTTTACTTTTATAGGTACATTAGTTTAGTATTATTTTGGCTTTTAAACTTTTTTTAATTTATTTTCGTAATTTTTCGCACTTTTTGAATATTTGATGGCAATTTTTTCTTGTAGAAGTATTTTCTTGTATTCTTAATCACTTTAAAAATGTCAACTTAATGTACATATTGTAACGTTTGTGGGTTTAACAAATTCAAACTCAGACTTGTAACAGCAACAACAATTTATTTTCACTAATTATTGCCAAAAACTTAAAACACTATAAAATTATTCCTAAACTTAGATAACAAAGTAGTTGTTTCCGCTTATTTAATGTCACTTTTCACTGCGCTATTTATTTCTTTCGCGTCTCGATTTATTTATGATTGCACTTCGACCACTGTCAATTTATTATTATTGTCGGCGATCGTCTCTTCCTTTATATACTCTTTTGTTCAATTTCCAGAACTTTCTCGAGATCCCTGGAAATGCCGGAATTAGTTTCTTTTCCTCTGAACTGCCTAACTGCTTTCCCGGAAGGCAGGTACAACACACATGTTTACAAATACGACGCACATCAACGAAGTCGCCGCGGTTATCGGCTAATCGATTAAATCGTTCTAGCACACGTGTACCCGATCCCACACAAACATACTCGTGTTTGCTACAATATCTATCTTGAATGGATTCTGTTTTTTTCTTTCTTCCTTTCTTTGGATTTCTATTTAATATAATAATAAGTTTGAAATTTCTGTTATTTCCCATAAATTTCTAAAATGTATTATTTTTCTCAGTTGTTTGTGTGTCCATCTACTCCAAAATTCTTTTGCAATATAAATGTAAGGCAGTTAAATGTTGAAACTTCTTCCATTGTCTTTTCTTCTCACCGGATTTTTTCGTTTCCCTTCCTGATTATTTTCGATTTAGCATTTTTGATTTATCCATATTTAATTCCATTTAATTATGTTTTACTTAGAAATCTTTTTTTTATAATCGATTGACTTGATAACTTTTGTTTCTTTAAAAACCCGATTTTATTTAACTAACCAATTTATCTAAATGTTAGTTTATTAAGTTAGTGGGTACTGGTTAATGAAGCCAGTCCGTTTTCTCTGTTTCAAACAAAACGCACTTTGAAAGCGACTAGTGCTAGTGGTTTGATCACTTAGCTTTAATGAAACAGTGTAAACAACGCATTTTGAATAGACTAGCAAGCATAATTATTCGCTTTTGTTTTAGTTTGGGTTACCGTATCCCGGCCAACTACAATCCAGCCGACTTCTACATTAGGACTCTCGCAATTCTGCCGGGCTCTGAAGATTCTTGCAAGCAGGCCATTAAAACAATTTGCGACCACTTCGCAGTAAGCGATTTCGCCAAAGAAATTGATGTTATTGTCCAGTACGAATTTCACATGGCCCGAACGATGCAGGTGTTTTAAAATCCACTATGTTTTATCTTGTTGAAATAACTATTAGGTTGCTTGGTTTTAGATACCCACTCCCATTACAAAATCTCGTTCGTAAGTATAAAATGTTTTGTTTTGCTACAATATGTGAAGTAGGGAAAATAGTAATTATCGAAGGTGATAAAACTGTATAGGGCGAAACATTAACTTGAAATTATAAAATTACTTAATTATCAAGTCAAATCCAACTTTAATACCAAAAAAGTTGAAAGTGTCTCTAAGTGAAACATGATAAATAAAATAGTAGTAAACAAACACTTGCAGAAGTTTCAACAAAATGTTTTATTAAAACTGTAGGTACCTATAATTACATTTCGCCTTAATAAGGATCATCAGAGTATACGTGTCTACTGAGTGTCTGGTGCCAATAATTTTTTTGACACGTCCATTAGTTATTCTATTCTGGAGATTCCTGCTTATACGATAGTATCCAGAAGTCTATTTATGTTGCTCTCAGTTCTTTTTGATTAATTTCTTTGATTGGCAGTCAGGGCCGGATCCCCCTTAAGTACCACACCTTTGGGCACCGTAAAAATTCCGCTCCGTTACCCATTTTACGCAAAATTGGTGAGGGTTCAGAATATTTTGAACTTTCTACTATAAAAAACCACTAATGTTTCAAAATTGGGATGCTATTGATTTCAAGTCGACTTTCGAAAATCGATACCTATTTGTCATATTTCCAAGTTTTGCTACCATAGGAAGTTAAAACTTACAAAACTTCGCTAAACGCTGTAAATCAGTTGATGTGTTCCAGAATATTGTTGACGAAAATTTCGAAAAAGGTATTTTTTTTTAAACGAATTCCTAGGATTTGGCATTCACATCTCTGTTTCTGTTTTAAAAACATTAACAAATTGTGTGGATCACATCTCAACCGGTCGATTCATTTAAACGATATTTCTGCCAAAATATTAAAAAAGAGTGATTTCAAACGATCATCGGATTTTTAAGCTCTAACAGCTCAATTACTTGCGAATATATACGTTTTCCAGTCATTTGAGCCCGAAAATAAAGAAAAGCTTTTGAGGATAGCCTTTAAGGTCGACTGTGTTTAGACTTTTTTTAAATAAATAAAATAATTTTTTTAATTTTTATTATGATTAGGATGATTACACAAGAAACATTCTTTTTCATATCCAAAATCATAAATTGTAATGACACATAAATTGAAATGCAGAATACATATACAGGGTTTCTCAAGTTGATGGGCTATTAGAAGTATATGAATTATAGCAGAACGAATTCAATTCTGAAACTTGGGCTCATTTGGTTATTGTTTATGCCGCTTCTTTTAAAAATATTTTCAAGTTCGATTTACATCCGATTATACCGAGAGTCAACACCAACTTCGTAATTTAAATGGAACGCTGAATTCGAATGAAACGTGTAATTCTAAGGTAAGTTTGATAACCAACTTGTACACCTATGACGATTGGTTTCTGAGTTAATTTAATTTATAGAATAAAATCGTTACCGCAACCAAAATTATAAAAACTCATAACTTCCACAAAATACGACTCAGAGTGTTGAAATTTTTACTAGTAATAGCTGAGTATTAGTGTTAACGCCTTGATAAAATTGAACTAAATTATTTATACAGGGCGTTCAGAATACAATTCTAAAATTTAAAAACTTCAAACACGAAAAACATCGTTTTTTCAAATGGCACCTACCATGTTTTGTTTTTTCAATTGATTCCTTTTTTTATCCTCTTTCGATCTATATGGATACTTCCTATTGTTTTGAAAAATTTTGAGTAATTTAGAATTTTTAAAATACAGATAATTTCATTACTTTTGGTGTAATAAGAGTGTGCCTTGGACAATTGACAACTAACGACAATCAAAGCAAATAACAGTAAAACCTTTTTTTATCGCTTAATTTCTGTTAGGGAGATATTCGAGACAAATGTTTATATAATAAATATAGTACTTCAATTGAAGTTTTCGTTTTTGATTATTTTTTGTTCAAAATTACTCGAAAATTTTCATATAAAACAATAGGAAGTATCCATATAAATCGAAAGAGGATAAAAAAAGGAATCGATAGAAAAAAAAAATTGTAGGTGCCATTTGAGAAAACGAAGTTATTCGTGTTTAAAGTTTTTAAATTTTAGAATTTCATTCTGAACGCCCTGTAAAAATTAGTTAGTTCAATTTTATTAAGGCGTAAGCACTAAGATTCAGCTATTGCTAGTAAAAATTTCAACACTCTGAGTCGTATTTTGTGGAAGTTATGATTTTTTATAATTTGGGTTGCGGTAACGATTTTTTTTCTATAAATTAAATTAACTCAGAATCCGATCGTCATAGGTATGGAAGAAGGTTATCAAACTTACCTGAGAATTATAGGTTTTATTCGAATTTAGCGTAAAAAATATACCATTCCATTTAAAATAACAAAGTTGGTGTCGACTTCCGGTATAACCGGATGTAAATCGAACTTGAAAATATTTTTAAAAGAAGCGGCATAAACAATAACTTAATAAGCCCAAGTTTTAGAATTGAATTCCTTCTACTAATTCATATATGTACTTCTAATAGCACATCAACTTGAAAAACCCTGTATATTCTCAGAGGCAAACGCGCCTCACTTTTTTTTGTAAATTAGTTACTTAAAATATTCGCAACATCTCAATCTAATCATTGAAGCAACTCTGATTTTGTTTTATATAAATATTTATATAAAATTTTTTAAGCATTTTTGATAGCACAGCAAAGCAGGGCTGTAGCTAGAGTCGAATTTGAGGTAGGGCAACATTGGTTACAAGTAGGGCGGAAGTAAAAAATTGATCATAATTGATCTGACCTCGAAGCACGGGCTCTTAAATCAATCACCATGTATATCACTGACCTCTAGGTCAGTGATGTACATTCAATAGCTATTCGTAAACAAATAATTTCTGTGACAGAGCATGAGCATGTATCTAAGAACTTTTAAATCCTCAATGATGAAGAACAAGCGAACAAGATGGTTGAACTTCCAAATTTGGATGTAGAGATCCACGTCTGAGTGAGAGTGAGGTAATAATTAATTGTTGTGTGGGGTGATACGAGTAAATAGATACGATCAAAAATACCATTTAGATAATATTGATTCTGCAAACTTTGTGCAATATCAGAAGGAATACTATGGCTAACATTATCAACATGTGTTGACCAACCTGTTGCTATGGACCTAGGAGTAGCGATTGTATTTTGTGCTTCCACCTGTTTTGAGCAGTGAGGTTCTTCATGGTCAATTTCCTCTTCAACTCTTCGTTTTTTCCAAAGAAAGCCCGTATATCCATCGCTAAATCAATGAATCTTCAATTTATAGCAATAAAAATAACAATTGTAGGTATCGATTTTTGACTAAAACTCTTTACCGTACACTTCACTTAACCAAAGTACAAACAATCATAAAAAATCTCTAGTTTATGTTTATTTTAGTTTAAAAAGAGATTCTCCGTACCATAGATTGCAATATAGCCCATTACAGATATTATAATTAAATAGACCCATCGCTTCATGTGATGGCGCTTCAAATACCGTCTATACACAGAACAAAGAATTATTCTAATATGAAATTAATGTCACAAACTGTGGTATGTTCCGAAAAGTTTAGATATCTATCGCTACAATTTTTTTTATCTCAAAGTATGCACAAACAGTTTAATTATAATAATTTATCTTGGTTTTTGGTATTTTTAAAGTAGGGCATTGTGATTTCAAGGTAGGGCATTGCCCCACAATGCCGCCCCTCTAGCTACGGCCATGCAGCAAAATCCCGAATTTTGCTGCCCTGGGCACTATCTCCAGTGTAAATTCAGTACTGCTGGTATTACATCGGAACTACTTATTTTGCTCTTTTCGATATTATGTTGCATATTCGTATTTTAGTTTCCTTTGTTAATTTTTCCCAAAGAATTCCGATTAGTAGTGCTTTAGTCTTTTTTCATGCCTATTTCTTCATTTCATTGCAGTATCCAGTGTGCCGTCTGGTCATATTTTTACTCTTAAGTAGTGATGTGTCGGATATTCGTATCCGTATCCGTATCCGCGGATATCCGAGGGAGAAGAAAGATCCGTATCCGTTAGTTTTTGGCGGATCTTTTACGGATTTTTTACCTTATTAATTTTAAATTCGAAGATGAAATTATATGCCTATACATAGGTGATTAGGTAACAATGAAAAACTATTAAATTCCGTTCAAATTATTTTTTATTTCTTAAAATCGTATTTGGCACTTTTATACTGCAAACGTTTATCGTAGTGATTACCATACCAATCTATCGATTCCTTTTTTTATCCTCTTTCGATCTATATGGATACTTCCTATTGTTTTATATGAAAATTTTCCGAGTAATTTTGAATTATTACTTAAAATAGCTAATTTTAATATTTTCCGCATAAAAAGGTGTGCCTTGGACAAATGACACCTAACGGCAATCAATGCAAAATGAAGCCAAAAATCGCCTTTTCGATTAATTTCGGTTACAAAAAATAATAAAAAAGGTTTTACTGTGATTTGCTTTGATTGTCGTTAGTTGTCAATTGTCCAAGGCACACTCTTATTACACCAAAAGTAATGAAATTATCTGTATTTTAAAAATTCTAAATTACTCAAAATTTTTCAAAACAATAGTATCCATATAGATCGAAAGAAAATAAAAAAAGGAATCAATTGAAAAAATAAAACATGGTAGGTGCCTTTTGAAAAAACGAAGTTATTCGTGTTTGAAGTTTTTAAACTTTAGAATTTTATTCTGAACGCCCTGTATAAATAATTTAGTTCAATTTTATCAAGGCGTTAACACTCATACTCAGCTATTACTAGTAAAAATTTCAACACTCTGAGTCGTATTTTGTGGAAGTTATGAGTTTTTATAATTCGGGTTGCGGTAACGATTTTTTTTTTCTATAAATCTGGGGGCACGGAAGTGCCCCCGCCAAGACGAGCCAAGCGGAGCGCAAGGGCATTACCTACCTTTTCTCGAAACGTTTCGTCGTTTTTTTGAACTCTCATAACTTTGGTTTGGATGATGCTAAATAGTTAAAAATTTCAAAATATAATGACACTAGTACAGTCATTAAACATACAAAGTTTGAATGTTGTAGCTATTATACTTTAGATTTTATTAATGCCTAAAAACCCCCTCTTTTCCTTTTTGATAGTCACACGTAGGGTTTCACTAGACTCTTGATTTTCAGGAAATCTTGTGTTGATTTTATCTCAATTAAAGACAATAACATCGATGTAAAAATTGAAACAAGATGATGAGGATCACATCGAGAATTTTCGAAATAAATAAATATTGTCAAATCTGGACATCTTTATGAAATATAATAAATACCTAATAAGATACATTAAACTTTAATATCCTTAAACAAACAATTCTGTTTTACGCTTATTAGAGATAAGTTTCCGTTTAGGTACTTAATGAGATCAAAACTAAGACTCTTGAATCAAGACATCAAAATTATGATCAAGAAAAATTACCTTCTTGATCTTGATTTTCAAGTTAAGATAAGAGTTGGACGTCAAGATCAAGACCTTTGCTTTGATGAAACCTTGAAATACCGCATGTATAATATAAATTAATAATAGTTCTAGAAAAGGGCCATTCTGTTGGACAAAATTAACCTGGCTAACGTATAGATATCTTTTGGAAATCGTGAGGAAACCAAAGACGCATCTACTACGAATCTTGCATAAAATGGTAAGGTCGTATTTAATCGGTGTTTCACTTGAAGCATCCACGTTTATGCCGTTCCTATATTTTATCTATTTTCAGGGCTTAGCGCTAGTTATAGCGCTCTGTTTCGTAGGAACGATAAATTTAAATCAGGGAGGTATTCAGGCGACTCAGGGGATACTTTTCACGCTTGTAACGGAAAACACGTTCACTCCTATGTATTCGGTTCTTGAAATGTTTCCACATGACAGGCTCTTGTTTCTCAGAGAATATAAGTCTGGCCTCTATTCCCCTTGGACTTATTACATGTCTAAAGTACTTGCAATGGTAAGACAGATAAAAAAGGACCTAATAAATGCCCCAATGTTCGATTTTGTTAGGTATCAATTCACTTGTCAGAAGAAATTTTTGTCTGTTATTTCACTATTGGCTTTTTATTTAAAAAGTCGTGAACACATGAAATGGGTCACCCGATATTTGGTTTAATTACTTAAGTTTATTGTTTTGCTTTGTTTGTTTAATATATTATAGTTTAGAATACGAGAAAAATAAAAAATAGTGCGCCCCCGGGTGGGCTCGAACCACCAACCTTTCGGTTAACAGCCGAACGCGCTAGCCGATTGCGCCACGGAGGCTACTTCTGAGGCAAACTCTCTATACCATATTTAATAGTCATACTATTATTGCTAAATTAAAAATACTTTATTCAGTAAATATCTAAAATAGTTGCTATAAAATATACTCTCTTCATTTCTTATAATACTTTTTTAAATATGTGAATATTAAATTTTTAGTTGCCAGGACTTTTAATGGATCCGATTTTATTTGTGTCAGTGGCGTACACAATTGCAGGGCTAAGACAGGATCCTCACTCTTTCTCATTAACATTGCTCGTAACAATTTTAACTATGAATGTGGCTACAGCTTGCGGTAAATTTTTGTTTTGTAAGAATTTTTTTAAGTAATTAATTATTTTTGTAGGTTTAATGTTTTCTAATGCATTTGAATCAGTACCATCAGCATTTTCAGTTTTGGTCCCTTTTGATTATATTTTAATGATTACTTCGGGCATTTTTATAAAATTAAGGTCAGTTCTATTTTACAAGAAAGTACACATTATTATTAATTGCTATGTACATTTTTTCACTCTTTAGCACTCTTCCAGTTGTATTATCCTGGACTAAATATATTTCTTGGCTAATGTATTCAATGGAATCTTTGAGCATCATACAATGGAAAGGAATACAGAATATAAGTTAATAAATATATTTTTTTAATTTTCGTTGTACCTATAATTTTAAAAATTTTAGGTTGTGAATATGGAAATTCTGAAATACCTTGCCTTACGGAAGGTAGAGAAGTTCTAGACAAACTAAGTTTTTCACAAAATAATTTATTTAGGGACATAATCGCCATGATTGTTATTTGCATAGTTTTTCACATGTTGGCATTATTTTTCTTGTGGAGACGAATTCGGAAATAAATGCTTTTCTGTTTATTTTGTTTTATTATTTTGATTGAATACATAAGTACGAAAGCACTTATGAATAATTCAAGTACATATACACGTGTACGTATACTTTTTTTCTATTTGTGATGTTTTGATTCATTAATGAGCTCCCTACGAAACAAAATACCGAAAGCCTATGGTTATGTCTTTTGACTGCGCTTGTTAGGCATGCGTAGTAGTTCAAGTACGAGCTGTCATGGAATTTGTTTGACACTGTTTAATGTTTGCGATAAAAATATCGCGATTTTAAAAGAATTTATCGGTAACGAATACATCGAACTAATAAATACGATTGCTTAGGGGTGTGTTTTGTTATAAATCAGTGAAAATCCGTTTGACATGTTATTTTTGTGTTATAATCGTTGAAACAATTCCACTTGCCCAAAATAGACCTGAAGAACACCTGTGTTTATCAGAGGTAAGTTAATTATTTTATTACTCGCTAAATTGTTTTAAAAATTTACAAGTGCAATTGTCAACATCCCGGTATTATATCAAATTATGGCCGGGATGTTGCGGTTTAATAGTTAACTTTAATTATAGACACTTAACGCATACTAATCGTAGGTAATTGTAAAATTATATAAAATGGTTTACAAATATTTACTAAGTATTCCCAAAATATATTGTTTATAATTGGGGGATGATCTAGGTTTTAATTGTACGAGTAAATAAGTGTTGTTTGGAAAACAGGAATTTGGTTGGCATACAGCCAAACTTAAGGAAGTATAGAATAACAAATGGGTAGTGGGTGCTACCTACCCATACCACATTACCGACTAATGCCTTTTTGTTGAAATCTTACCTATATAATGTAATGAATATATATTATGGACTATTACATTTCCTGACGAATATGACAATTTCATTAACTACTTAAGTAAGCAACTATTGAATTACCCAGTACCTACTTGGTTTAAGTTGCTTCTTACCGGTAGATTTTTTGTCTTTTGAACACCTACGTGTGTAAAGATTAAGCATTACCATATATTAAGTATTTGTCATATAAGTGAAAAAATATTTAGATGTATTAGAAATTACATGCTCGTCAGGTGAAGTTTAATTTTTGAAAGAGGAGCTAAATTTGATTAAGACCTACCTATTTAGCAGTGCCTAATAATTTATGAGCCATTAAGATTAAAGACTAACCCCAAGAATGGGGCAATTGGTTATTGTGTCAAAACGGTTATGTACCTATATTCTCAATATTATCAGGGGCATTTTCCATACATTTATAATATATTATAAGAAAAAAAAATGTGCGAATTGGCTTCCCAATAACCCAACACGACTTTAAAGCCGAATTCTCGAAAGAATATATACATATCTACTAGACGTTTGCTGTCAGATAGACAGGTAACTTTTATCAAAAAATATTATAATCTAGTTTACAAAATAGAGGTTGTGTGTTATTGAGAGTTTGGGCATACTGGCATTCTATTTATCGAACGTTAACGCTGACAATCGGATATTGGCACAGTACTGAAGGATTTCTAAAACTTACATTTTTTTTCTAATATAGCGACCTATATTTGGGAAAAAATTTACCCTTTAAATGGAGTGGTTTACTTTTCCTAGATTATTGAGATATTTCCATTATTTGTGCTGGTTATATATTTTTACACATAGCATTTTTATATTTAACCATCGTTGGGACCTATTGTTTATTATTGATATAATGTTTTTGGTCTAGAGGTTCATTTCAATTTTTTTATTAATTGTTTTCATGATTTTATCCATATTTTTTGCAAATACATAGATATTTTTATGTTCTGATTTGCGAACAAGCATTTCTTTCTACAACTGTAGGTGTTCATATATTTTCATCATATATTTACTTAATGAAGTAAGTAGTTTAGTTAATTCTTTTTTTCACAAACTTTCATACATCTGGTACGGAACGTCGATCCAAAGGATGCCAACAGAAAGGTCGACATATTTTCCGTAAAGCAAGAGACACACATCCTTTAGTAAGAAATCTAATTTTAATTTAATTCAATTCCATTTAGTTAAGGTTAACCTCAAAATATATGTATTTGTATTAATGAACGTATTAATATAAAAATTAGCTTTACGTAAATTACAATATTAAAGAAAAGTGTCGGATATACCCATCATATTCAGTTTTCAATTTTCTTGTGATCTAGGTTGAAATATTGTTTTTAATCTTACTTTTAGAACTTGCTTATCTGTATAGTATCTTTTTGGCTTATCTTATCACTTTTACTGATCGTTTTACCACTTTCTCCCTGTTTCTGTACCAGTGGATTATTGAGATAATTATGCATTTATTTTTCCTCATTGAATGTTGACGATTTTGGTAGGTATTATTGTGCTTTTATAACTCTGATAAGTAAGAAAAGAAGATAAGTTTTTAGAAAAATTCGCTTAACAGGTTTTATGCATAATGATAGACAATTAATATTTATTAATTTTATTTCGTTTTCTGAGATTACAGTTTGCGTCATTTTCGAATAAGTATCTCGACATGTGTTTATTTTGTTATAGTTTTTATCAGTTGGATTTATTATTTTTAACTGCTTTTAGATAATTATTTAACGAGACGATTTATTTTTAAAACGTCAGTTATGATTAAAAATATTGATTTTGTTGAATGTTTTCGAATTGAAATCTTTTTCATATTCGTTCACTGATTTGTTCATTCACTTAAAAGTACTGTTGTGACGTATTAGGTAACGTTCTCACATGTATTACAACTTTTCAAGTTCTCCATTCAGTCATTTAATAAAGTTGAGAATGGGACTTGTCGACCTATTCATTCGGATGCAAACTCGGACGTCATATTCGAATACAAAAGTCAACTCGCATCGTGACGCCAGACGTCGTTGCCGTTGCCTCTTCCAACTTATTCTGATCTTTTTCTGGTGAGCAAGATGAATCGTTTCTCTAACTGCAACTAAAAACTATAATAACAAATGTAATTTTTCTTAACTGTCGTAAACCGCTGTCGGTTTTTTGAACTAGGTACCTAAACGGTTCGTTTCATTTTTGCACCACTTTTGTGCACGTATTTAAATGTACAGCACCCTTAATGACATCAAGGCGGGATGAACCTCTTATGAAATATTTATTAGGAAGGTTGTAATATTTTACAGATGACAGGGAAGGGTTAAAAAAATGTGTTAGGAAAGGAAAGACTGAAAACAGTATTGAGAAAAATTTTTCAGGCTAGGTTGAGTTTAGCGATGTATTTTAAATGAATTGCATTAATTATAATAAAAGAAATGAATTCCTCGGTAACCGATTTGTGAATATTAATAAGCTTTTTGAAATATTTACTTAAAACCGTTTCTTTTTTCTATATTGTCATTAGTTATAATAGTAGATATATTTCTCTTTCCCTGATTGACATAAGTAATCATGTGTTAAAGACTATTAAGGGATGGTATAGATGAAAATAATGCTGAAAATGTGTGTTCAATTTTCAACTGGTTCAACTAGTCTCTAAATAATTTGATAGTAAATTAAATTTTTTATTCTGTAGAACCGACCTGCTTTTGATGCTTTTTAAACGATCGACTGTCTTTAATTTTCGCAGAGTATTGAGTAAGCTTTCCTTTTGTATTTAAATTTCAGTTTTCTTTTCTATTAATTCTTGAAGGTTACCTTTATTTTATTTATTCTATGTATTTACGAATGGCATTGGGCATTGGTTACTATTGATTGAATTGTTTTTCGTTTACTGTGTGCCAACTTGTCAAACTAATAAACTCTTTCCTAAGTTGTCAGAATGGTCAGAATGTTTGCATTTCTATGCAGAAGTCTTATTATAATGTTGTGAATTCATCTTATGTATTCAAAATAGCCAGTAATTTGGTTTTGGTCTTTTTGATTCATTGAAACATAAAAGTCACGTTAAAAAAGAAAAAATATGGGAAAGTACGGGAATGTAATAGGAGCGGATAATTTGGGTTTGCTTTCAAAAAGAATCTATTCTCAGGATAATAATACAAGTTGCGGAAAACTAAAAATGTATTTTTTCTATTGAATCGATGGGGCTCCATAATTGAAAATAGAGCAAAACCAAACACAAACTTTTAGTTACAAATTAATTTATTGTAATCCACAATAATTATTTCGCCACACAGTGGCTTCTTCAGGTGGAACAATGATCTAAATTAGAACTAAAACAAATAGACTTATATATTAAAATTTAACATAGTGGTAGGGCTAAAAATTACAGAGTGAAAAGAATTAGCAATTAATGTTTTTTGTTTTTGTTTAAACAAAAAAGGTCTTTATTTAAATGACCAGTTAAGCTTCAACAAATCTCCTTTGCTAAACATTAATTTATAATTCTTTTCACTCTGTAATTTTTACTCCTACCACTATGTTAAATTTTAGCATATATAAGTCTATTTAGTTCTAATTTAGGTCATTCTTCCATCTGAAGAAGCCACTGTGTGGCGAAATAATTATTGTGGACTACAATGAATTAATTTGTAAGCAAAATAAGTATTTTTCCTATTTTAAATGCATGGAATACTGGTAGGGTTGATGACGATTATGACGTAAGATAAATTGGTATAAATCACTCCTACACTTATTGGTTAGTTTTAGTATTATAATGCATACTTGGACACATACATCTATGACGATTGAAATATGCATATATGGTATAAAATTTAAGATTTTATGGGGTCAAAATTATGAACTACGTCAATCAAATGAAGAATATTTCGATTTCTGCAAAATTAAAATTCCATTGATAAACAATAATGTAAAGCCATATATAAATACTTCATATTACTTTTAAAAATATAAGAGCCAATAAATACGTATAATATCTGCAAAGAACACCTTTTTTTGCGATAGAATCTCAAAGCATACAAATCGTCAAACCGTAGCTTAAATTGGAGGATAATCAGTCGAATAATTTTCATTTTAAATAAAAGTTATTGTTAACAGGTTGTCCCTCTTTTTAGGTCTACAGATCTGGTAACCATGAACCGAATATAGAAATATTCCGTTACATGGAATCACAACAGGTGGCATTATCTTTTGATAAATAGTACTTGGTATAGCATAATAAACAAAACTACAGCAATCTTCTAAAGGCCTCATTTTTATTTGTGACTGATGGAAATTAAAAAAAAAAATAATATAGAAGCTTGTAAACGTTGACACATATCCATAATTGTAAACAAATAAGCAAAAATTAATGTTTCAAGAATTTTTTTTTGTGAAATCACTACGATATTGTTTTACCACACTGTGGCATCAACAACCAAATATTGTTGAAATATTAATTTTTGTTTATGTGTTTACAATAATGTTAATAAATTCTTGTTTTCTCGTTATTAAGCTTGCTACTAGAATTCAACCTATCATAGATAGAGCTTTTCTCAAATGCATAGAATATTAATAGGGTTGATGATGATTTTGACGTACGATAAATTGGGCTAAAATGCTTTTTCATACATCCCAATCATAAATTTAAACTGGAGCAATGTTTATCGCTTCGACTATTTTTGCATGTGGCTTATTCAACACAGATACGCCCAAAGCTTAATGCAAACAGTACGGTCCGGCTAAGTAGAGGAGTACATAAGTTCTTGCGAATTGAAGGCACGCTTACGATTAGCATTGTGATATCCGCGTGATACTTTACTGGAGGGAATTATCCTTCAACTATTGATAACTTTCTGAAAGGTACTTCAATTCAACCTTTCAACGTAAGGCCAACCTTTAGCCTAATGTTTAAGTTCCATGGCTCATCTAGCAGCAGTCTGCTTTACGTTTTGATGAGTTGTCATATTTTTAACGAAAAGGTAACATGGTGATCTTGTAAGTTCCAGTTTTCTTTTTAACTGGTGGAATACAAAAAATATAATTTTGATTGAGCAATTTTATTAAGTTCTTTATGATTCTTGTTAACGTGTTCCAATAAACTCATGATCACTATAGATGGTGTTTATTGCGCTGTCTGTAGTTGTTGAAAGAGTTGCACATAATTTTCGCCGGTTATTAAAAATATATTAGCTGTTACCAATATAATATTTGTTGTCTTAGACTTCTACTCTTCAATAGATGATGTTCAACCCCTGAGGATATTGTGTCGTATTAATAATCAGTATACCGACCCAGTAGGTCGAGTTAGACAAATCAACATTGCTTACACTGTCACCTTGCGGTGTTGTTGTTTATCGTTAATAGAACAACACGTAGATGAGGAAGCTGGGAGACACGGTTAACACGCCGATTGGCGCGTATTCGCTCGTACCCGACGACGACTACAGGGCGACGACGTCGCCTTGCCGACGTTGGAGGCAGCGGTGATTGATGACACTAATTATTATAGGATCGTGTTTATTAGTAATTAACCATTAATATTCCGCATATAGCCATGCTGCGTTGGTCGTGTACCGTTTCTAGCATCCCAAATAGGGAACTCTACCCCACACGTGAATATAACTTTTTTGTTCGGAGTACAGGGGAGAGGATGCGATACGCACCGATGTTAACATAGGCTAAGTATTACGCATATTTTGTAGAATTGTTGGTTACTAAATGAGGTGCAATAATAAATAAAATCAGTAATATTTGTATAAGCACATGGTATAAGTAGGTATATTAGTTTGTGTCAGTAATTTTAATTTTGTGTTGTGTTTAAGGGGCATTCAGGTATGTATTGCGAATGCAGACGATGAAGGGATGTGGTTTAATTTTTTAAGAGAAAGATTTTTGAATAATAAATTAAAAGAAAAAAACCTTTTTAAAAAAGATTTTATTAATAGATATGCTCTAAAAAGAAGAAAATAAAATTTTCCTTTAAAATTTTAACTATCAAACTTATAACCTCATTATACACAATTTATATGATCATAAAAGCTTGTCGCGAGGTTTGCTGAAATTTTAAAAAAATTAAACAGCAGATTAAGTAACTCAATTAAATAGGTACTAGTTTATTTACCCAAGTAAATCGCGCGACAAGCTTTTATGATCATATAAATTGTGTATAATAAGGTTATAAGTTGATAGTTAAAATTTTAAAGGAAAATTTTATTTTCTTCTTTTTAGAGCTTATCTATAAATAAAAGCTTTTTCTAAAAAGGTTTTTTATATTAATTTATTTTTTGCTTTTTAGTTATTGCTGGCTAGGTTTCTGAGTCTGTTCATCTCATTCAACGCATCATTGTTTGATTTTGGAGTTGTCCTTCTCCTAGACAGGTTGCAGACCAATGCTGATGACGCCCATCTCGTCAAATCACACAAGTCAAAGTTAATCAACCGATATTACAGGCTCAAAAAATTCTACCTCAAGAATAATCGAGGTCTCTACACCAAATTTCAGGTGGATTAGAGCAACGGAGCTTCAAATCATCATCTTTTTTTAAACCTGCCTTTTTATTCTCAGCTAACCCTTTCATTTAACACGCATACTATAAGAAAGCATAAAAAACTCTTAAAGTCCGCCATATTGTATTAACAGTGATGTCAGAATATTTTTCTTAATATTCTCGGCAAGCCCTTTCATTCGATACCCATATTGCAGAAGTGCATAGAATATAACTAGTCCGCCATCTTGAATGTTCCGCCATATTGGATTTAGAATAACGTCACATTATTTGTCAAGTTACTCTCAACAAGCCCTTTCATTTGATACCCATATTGTAGAACTGCATTAAAAATATCTATTCGGCCATCTTGAATGGTCCGCCATATTGGATTTAGAATGACGTCTCACTATTTTTCGAGTTACTCTCAACAAGCCCTTTCATTTGATACCCATATTGTAGAAATGCATTAAAAATAACTATTCCGCCATCTTGGATGTTCCGTCATATTGGATTTAGAATGACGTCGCACAGCTTATCGTGTATTGTCATCCAAACTAAACGGGTATACAAAATTTCAGCTCAATCGTTTGAAGATATCTGCTTCAAAATTGAGTAGCAAGATTCCACCCGAACAAACATACATTGAAAGTTCAATAAAAGCTTTTAAAAAGAAAGTTCATGTACGGTAAGAAATATATGTTATATTTTTATTCCAGAGGTTAGTTGTCCTGGTAATATGTGTAGGTCAGGTAGGGTAATTGTAAACGATTTTGGAAGTTTGATTTTTGAAGCTCGATATATCTTAGATGAAGATTAAATTAATTCAGGCGACTATATGATTAATTTAGGTCCTTGTTTGGTTTTAAGTGAATTTCTGTTTTTAAATATGCAAATTCGGATATTTTTTGCAAAAAAAGTTAAGTTTACAATTACCACTTCACTTATTAACGCAGTCGAAAACTTAGGGGTAAATGTGAACAATCATCTTGTTTGTACTGGCATTATAAAAGGTTTGAATGGGGCAAAAGTGAACAATTCGCTTTCAAATAATGTTTTATTTTTAACATTCTTTATTTAATTTAAATTAATATATTTAGCAAATAAAAATTTTTTTTTGACGAATATTAATTTTTGATTGTGTTCCGATATAAGCGAAGTTCGAGTTGGCTTTACTATATGTCCCGTTTCAGAAAAGGTTTGCTTTGAAAAAACTGATTCAGCTGGTATTATTAGGTAACGAACTGCCAATGTTTTTAATTTTGGATATACAGGGTTTTTCAAGTTGATGGGCTATTAGAAGTATATTAATTAGTAGAAGGAATTCAATTCTGAAACTTGGGCTCATTTGGTTATTGTTTATGCCGCTTCTTTTAAAAATGTTTTCAAGTTCGATTTACATCCGGTTATACCGGAAGTCGATACCAACTTTGTTATTTTAAATGGAATGGTATCTTTTTTACGCTGAATTCGAATAAAACGTGTAATTCTAAGGTAAGTTTGATAACAAACTTGTACACCTATGACGATCGGCTTCTGAGTTAATTTAATTTATAGAAAAAAAATCGCTACCGCAACCCAAATTATAAAACATCATAACTTCCACAAAATACGACTTAGAGTATTGAAATTATTACTAGTAATAGCTGAATATTAGTGCTAACGCCTTGACAAAATTGAAGTAAATAATTTATACAGGGCGTTCAAAATAAAATTCTAAAGTTTAAAAACTTCAAACACGAATTACCTCATTTTTTCAAATGGCACCTACTATTTTTTATTTTTTCAATCGATTCCTTTTTTTATCCTCTTTCGATCTATATGGATACTTCGTATTTTAAGTAATAATTCAAAATTATTCCAAAATTTTCAAATAAAATAGGAAGTATCCATATAGATCGAAAGAGGATAAAAAAAGGAATCGATTGAAAAAATAAAAAATAGTAGGTGCTATTTGAAAAAACGAGGTAATTCGTGTTTGAAGTTTTTCAATTTTAGAATTTTATTTTGAACGCCCTGTATAAATTATTTAATTCAATTTTGTCAAGGCGTTAGCACTAATATTTAACTATTACTAGTAAAAATTTCAACACTCTAAGTCGTATTTTGTGGAAGTTATGATTTTTTATAATTTGGGTTGCGGTAGCGATTTTTTTTCTATAAATTAAATTAACTTAGAAACCGATCGTCATAGGTGTACAAGTTGGTTATCAAACTTACCTTAGAATTACCCGTTTTATTCGAATTCAGCGTAAAAAATATAGCATTCCATTTAAAATAACAAAGTTGGTATCGACTTCCGGTATAACCGGATGTAAATCGAACTTGAAAATATTTTTAAAAGAAGCGGCATAAACAACAACCAAATGAGCCCAAGTTTCAGAATTGAATTCCTTCTACTAATTAATATACTTCTAATAGCCCATCAACTTGAAAAACCCTGTATAACTTCATTTTTCCAATAAGTGCAGGTTGACGATGACGAGTATAACCGTCACGAAGCAAAAGCATAAGTACCTGATTTAAGATACATTTGTATCTGAACTTTTGGGTATCGGCCAGTATCGAAAAATTGCCAATATCGGCCGATACCCGATACTGAGTATCGGTCGGCCCAATACTTTAAATGTTTAATATTTTGCCATTATATTTGATAGGTATAAGTAATATATATTATTTTAACTTCAAAAATCCGTACTAGTTCAATAGTTGACTGTAGAAATTTGTTGATACTCTTCACAAAACTTTTTGATCCCAAAAACTCTTGACGTGATTCTTTTGATTGATTTTTTATATTGGTGCTGTTGTTTTAATCACATTACGTCACTACCACCTACACATAAATATAATTGTTTTCAAAGTTTCAATTTATTTCACCGAACTGTAATTTCTCTGTTTGCCCTATTTATTATAAGTGGAAATTTATATTAAATTTTGGTTTTGCGTAGTAACCTTAAGTTTATGATCTTTTTAAGTTAAATGTAGACCATTAATTCACAGACATACTGAACATACCTACTGTTTTTTATATGATCTTATATTAAAACTATCAGTCTGGAACGTATATTGTGCTGAATAATAAATTGTTAGTTGCATTTTGGGGTCTAACTTTGATTGTATTAGTAACTTAATTCATGATGTTGTTGCTTTGGTTTAGTTCGTGTTTCGATAACGAGCGTCACTGTTTGGCATTGTTTTTCTTTTTTCCTACATCCACGCGATTTGTAGGGCAATTTGCCGTTGCCTACTCTTAAAAATTAACTGTTCGCATGGCGAAACATGTTTGAAAAGGCGGAAGCCCTAAGACAGATCTTTTACGGCTTCGTCCTTCTGTTGTCGCTCTGAATTTCCTTTCAGCAACGTGATAGTACTTAAAAAGGCGTACGAAAGCCACCGGGAAACGATACGGTGGGCGAAATTAAAATGGTCATTAAAAAGAGTTAGGGTCCCGCGTGTCGTACACTTCGTCGGTTACCAATAATTAATCAGGATTACATGGGATTTCTGAGCCTACTGTAAGCGTATGTACGGTCTTTATATACACAGGTAACCCTCGTGTTTATCGCTAATACTAGACCGCCGAGCGACGCTATGCAATTGTCCATAATAAATTATTGACGACGAGATAAAACGCTAATTGCGCATCGCAAAATAATACGACACCGTAGAGATATGCATTGTTCCCGGTTTGTGCTCCAGGTGACTCGCAGCAGCTGTTTTCAAGAGAATTAACGTGTGGAAAAGCGCACGGTAACGACGTTTTAAATGTCGCCTGTTTCTCACTTGATTGATGGTTGTACATACATATATACATATGAACATGTGTGTATAATGTAAATGTATGACTGTGTACGTACCCTGTTCTATTCAGGAATGAACGCATTTGAAAATTAAAATGGGGAGCTATAAAAGTGGTAAGATTTCACCGTAATTAGTCTTGATTTCGATGTCCTGACTAACATCAAGATCAAAAAAGTAATATTTCTAACCACGTGCAATTTTTTGTCTTGATTTGAGAGTCGATATTTCTCGACGCAGAGGGAAATATATCTCAATCATTAAAAGGATTCTGCAAACTAATGCTACAACAAACAATCCTGTTAATAATAATAACATATCTAAACTGTAGCAGAAATTCAGGATATAATCTGGGCCTCGTAATAAACAAATTCTACATAAATAAATAAGTACAATAATTTTGTCTATTTCAGATTTATTACCCTCATGGGAAAAAGATAAAGAAAAAGATTCAACAATGCCAAAATTTTCTTCCGTAGAACCACAAACACAAATTTAGGGAAGCAGGCAATATAAAATAATTGTTACATGTCCAAGACTTGATTAAACAGATAAAACAAATCTCAGATTATTACACAAATTATTGTGCATTTGTAAGGACAAACAAAACCATAAATTGTTAAATCCAATTTTGAAACAGCAACATTTCCAATATTAAAAATGTATACAAAGAAAATTATACTTCACCTGTAAATAGTACTCTATAATGATCACAAACTAAAATCACTTTCTTATCGATCTACGCACCACAAACTGGATCGAATCATCGAATCTTCGGATGATCTCCGCGTGCATCCGCTGTTTCATTTAGGATTCCCGAACCCTAGCGTCATCGCGTCTTTCTGTTCTCTTTTCGTAGATTTACAGAACGAACCAAGACAGTGACCTATTAAGGAAAAGTGGGAACTACTAACTGAAATACTAAACTATTAAATTTGGAACTAGATGACATTAGAAATTTGGTTTCTACTGTATTGCTATTAGATATTTATCAAACAACATCCATTAAGATTCTTTACAAAATTTGTTGATCTCGAAAATTCTCGACGCGATTCTCTTGATATTGTTTCAATATTTATTTGACTGTCTTGTTTTTAATCAAGATGAACTGTTACCTTATTCTAAATTTTTCCCATTTTTTGGGGCATGACGTTCTTGTTTATTTTTACTGTTCTTTTTGATGGTGGTATTGGAAGTAGAAATGGATTTTTATCCACCAAACGTAACAGTAGTTTCAGGATGGTTATATGTGTTTTTTCAGATTTATGCATGTAGGGGAGAGTTGCCTATATTAAACCACTTTTAAAAAAATACTGTAATTCAAACTAATAAATAAAAAAATTATATTTCAATGTTTACAACTTGTAGATAATAACGAAACCGTCATGTAAAATGCCTTTCGATACAAAAAAAGTTTTAAAAAAATTTGTCATAGTTTCATTTTAGGAAACCGGTCTTTTAAATTGAACTAACTGTGTCCTAATTTGAACTGCTTGTTAAGAAACATTTTTAGCTTACTAAAAACTTTTTATTTCTATATATGTATAACAAATACTTCTAACATAGAAACAAATTTTGGACTGTTGTCATGTCAACATTGAATATTGTATTGGCTGTAAACAAAAGATGTAGATTCTGGTTGACGCACTGCTAGTTCGGTGTGTCTGCGCATAAATGCATAGAACCACTTTTTACCGGCAATTTTTTTATCTGGGTTAAATGGATGGCGCAACGTGTGTTTTTCCGCCAACTGAAAAGCTAATCGCCTGATGTTTGTTATGGTAAATCCATATAGCATTTCTTCAAATTGAATAATATGCTTTACTAGTGCATTTTCAGTTTCAGCTGAAAAAACACATTTGGTTCCAAATTTTTTCACATCGTCTTTGGCCAATTTATTAGTACCTCTTACATGCCTCAGAAGAGTGGATTTGGATATATTGTACCTTCGATTACATTCATTTAAACCTACTTCACCTTCTTTATAGGCTCTAATAGAGCCATAGCCATGTCAGTTTCTGTACAACGTCCATATTTGCCGCGCTTAGACATTATCAAAGAGGATTCCTGAACCAAGTAGCATTAATTGAACCAATTCATTTAACATAGTAGCCTAAATTGAACCAGTTCAAATTAGGAAACATTAATCAGTTCAATATAGGCAACACGAGCCAGCATACTTCTTCATTTTTGTGAAAAATGACGAATCTGGATTGAAATTGTGAGAGAAGTTCTAACAGTATATTACAATCGTGCACAGAACAGGGATTGCTTACCTCGATTCGTTTCCACAATACGCACTTAGTAAAACAATAAAAAAATTACATCTCAGGTATAAGAAATACAAAACTACATGCATTGCTCACTAGAGTCAGCCAAATGCCAAATGAGAGGAAATTTCAACTTAGCCATCTATAGGTACTTAACTTTCGATCTTCACTGATCGATGGCGCCAAAACTATCAATTGTAGAAAATAAGTATGAGGTTCAATTTAGGTATGGGTTCAATATACGCAAATCTCCCCCAACGGGGAGCATCGAGAGATCTGAAAAACATAAGGATGAGAGAAAGTAGTCACCGATTTTATAATCTTAATTCGATTTTTATGATTTTTTGATCTGATTAATTTTGATGAAAGGTTTCTTTGACAAAACCAAAAGTATTATACTGTGACGGATGTGTCATTCTGACGTTGACATGCGCCTACTGCGAAGGTTTAGTAAAAGCATAAAAGTAACCTATGACGCGTTCCAGAAAGGACGATCAGCGCTAGAGGGGGGGCAGTGTGACAGATGTGTCATTCTGACGTTGACAAGCGCCGACTGCGAAAATTGTGTGGAAGTAATCTATGACGCGTTCCAGAAAGTCCAAGAGTTGCTGGACGTTTCGAGAGTTGCCTAGAAACGTCCATAATACTATATAAGGAACAGCGTTGGACAGTTTGACAGTATTTGATCAGAGAGTATTTGATAGAAGAGAGCGACAGATATAAGCGAGGAGAGAAGATAAAGCGATTGACAAGCGAAATAGTTGTTGAGTTGTTGTTGTTATCAAAATAGTTATTGAATCGTTGTTCTGTTCGAGTTAATTTAATAAAAGTGTTGAAAGAAAAATACGTGATAATTGTGAATTACGTAACAATACGTTTTTGGGTGCATCGTTGACTTGGAATAATTCGGAACTCATTGATTCATCATGTCAGGTTTTTCTCCCAATCTAACAAAATAGACTCAATAGTATCAACCAACAAAAACCTTATCAAACCATCATGTCAAGGATCAATTGTTTTCGAGTTGTAGTTTGTTGAGTTTTTGGTTTGTTGGGTCATTATGATACAGTTATAAAGCGTCATTAGATTGCTGGGTTGATATTGTTGCTTTTCAACATTTTTACGTATATTTTTAACAAAAAGGGTCATTGAATCAGTTTTAGTAACCCTAAACACATGCGATGCAATGTATCTGGTTTGATTAAATATCCTATAATTCATGCTAGTTGTTGGTGTTGGCTTATACAATTTCAAATATTTAATTTAAACATATATACTAATTTCGTACGACTGACCCAAATGGAAAAAGGGGTGTTACAAAGCATTTTTTATTTCGAATCTAAATAATGCAGAGATTATACAACGATAAAATCCATAAAGTTGTTAACGACTTAAAAATCGGAACCATCGGAGCAATAAAGATGGTATGAAATATTAATGATTTTTACAGTCAAAGTTGGCATAATATTTTTTCGAGTTTTCGAAGCCGATATGTCATTTAGGAGGCATCAGATTGTCAGAGTAGTAGAAGCGGGCGCCCCTGATCTGAAACGAATGTTGTGACATCCACTCAGTTTTTCTCCATCAATCCGACCGACCCTTTAATCCCCGTCCCGGTTCTATAATAATCCTTAATCTGTGACATCCATCAACAACTTGGAAAGTTATTTTCCCAGCTCGTCGAGAACCATTCGATTTAATGTGCGAAGATAAAACCTAAATTTCATTTTACGAGTGAATTACGGTCCTTTTTTCGCCAACAAATTATTGGTCGTTAGCTTATTGTTGTGGCGAATCTACTGTTTGATATCGGCTTTATGACGACTATAACTGTAGATGGCTAATGTGTAATCGAAGGTAATTAAAAATCGTTTCTTCTGGGTATCTACAACCTACGTATATGATCATATGCTATGGTCATGTTACAACATAAAGCACATTACCAGGGTGTTAGACTTTGCGTCGTATAAAAATTTTAAATTGCTCACTACTCGTCTGAAGTTGGCGCCTGAATTAAAAAAAAATTCAAATTTTTGGAGTTCTGAGACGGACATGTATAGTTCTTGAGTTCTTGCATAAAATTTTCAATAGTTCTGCAAATTTTCCCCAAAAAAAAAAGACAACCATCATATTTAGGGGTAGCGTCGTAATTTGTTCGTTGGAGAGTTCTGATCGTTTTGTTTTCAGCTCACAGGTAAGAGTTCTAAAGTTCTTTAATGTTTTCGGGAATGGTTCTGCAAAAAGTTTTTTGATTTCCCACGAAGAATTCTGAGTGGAGCTCTGAGTACAGTTCTGGGTAGCGCTCGAAGAGTTCTATCGAATATCAGAGCTCTCCAACGAACAAATTACGGCGCTACCCTTAAATATGATGGTTGATTTTTTTTTGGGAAAAGAACTATTGAAAATTTTATGCAAGAACTCCAGAACTATACATGTCCGTCTCAGAACTCTAAAATTTTTTTTTTTTAACTCGGGCGCCAACTTCAGACGAGTTTACTCACTGCTACTTAAATCGGTTGATTTGGCTGAATTACGAACTTAGCTTTTAATCGGAGTTCTCATGTATTAAATGCTTTATATTGAATTAAATAATTGGAACTGTTGAAGTTTGTTTCAAATTTTTTATTGGTATACTCTATGTACGTTCCGCCTTATTGGGGCATCATAAACGGTATGCTTTAGTCGGTCAATTAATTGAGGTTAACAATACTTGCCAACTGCTAAATTTCAATAAAACGTTGTCCTAAATGTTGACTGCTTTAAAGGTTTCTTACTAAATAAATAACAAAAATAAAGAAGATTATTTAATCTACTGAAATTACCAATTGGATTTTAGTAGACTTCATCAATACTTCTTTGACAGTGTCGATAAATCAATATATGTATATCAGTAGATGCCGATATATACCGCTATAACTAGGTATTTTATCATGATGTCTTTAAAATCTTCTATGCTCCAGTTAATGTAAAAGTACTAAACAAAGGAAGAAGAAGTATCCTCAGGGTCTATTCAAAATATGTTGCATTATTTTTCCCTTTTTTTTTCTACGTATAGATACATTATACTTGTAAAAACCATAGATAAAAAACTAACTGTTATTTTAACTTGAATTTAACTTGAAAAACTTTATCGTCTTGAAGTTTGATTAATTAACAAAATATTAACTTGAAAATTAAAATAATGGTCTTCCATAAAATCAAAAAGAATAAGAATTTAAGATAAGCGATATATCAACAAATTCAACGTTACCTTCATAATCAGGTGGTCGTTCATGTGACCTTTCTCGGTGTCATCAGAAACGTAATAGCCTAGCAGTGGGACTGCCGGACATAAAATTTATATTCATTGCATTCGTAAATCGGACTTAACCGCAATCGTCACGGCGACGTCGTCGACAACGTAATGTCGCGTCGCGTCGCGTCGAACGGAACGAGGATCATCGTCATCGTCGCCAATCGCCGCCTGACGGTCGATATGCTAACTAAGGCTAAGGCCGTTAACGCAGCAGCAGCACCAGTGACTAATGGCACCAGCTCCTCCCATAATCGGTTCTTGCTGAAATTTAGCTGATCTATCGTAAGTATTTAGGGTAACGAGCGAGGATTGTACTATTTATTAGATGGAAGCATCGTTAGACCTTTCGTTTGTTCGAATCGAGTCGATGCCGCGTGGATACTTAATTCTGATGCCTCGTCGTCCCATTGATCGTTTCTTTCGTTTATTACCTAACATTTGCATGATGGGAACTAGAATTTTTTCCTACAGCTTTTTTAAGACTGTTTGATAAAATATCAGGGCTTCCGTTTATACGTATTGGTGACACAAAGTCAGGTCAAGTCCAGTTAAAGGCCGAGGTTATTTTTGTCGAATCGCTCGATTACTGTAGAAATCTATACGAAAGTAAATATTATCGTTCTAAATGATTCTGTGGGGTTTTCAGAACCAGATATAGGGTAGAGTTTTCGAAAGTGAAGGACTTTGTCTTAACATTATTAATTTCATGGTCTCCTATTTTGTTCGGCCGAAAACTAAAATAGGTACTTGTCATTATAAAAATTCCATTAAATCACCACCAGTCAGGCTTGTTTTGTTCTTAAATTTATTGAATAATTTAATAATCAATTGACATGATAATTAATGAATACACTGCCTGGGAAATGTCTTTGCTCTCTGGTTTTCGAGTAATCGCGGCGATTAGTGAAAACTATTTATTAGAGAAATAATAAAACCTTAACTAACTTTTCCACTATTTATTTTGAACTCTTTACAATTGTTTCGACCAACATAGGCATCTTCAGAAGTCATCTGTCTTCTCGAAGATTCTTGGAATAATTTTCAATGCTACTTTTGATACTTCAAGTTTCTTGCTATATTCTTTCATGCTGAATTCATTTCTTATTTCACGTTTGCAAAAGTTTTATGTGTTTGTTTTAAATATTTTGATTTGAACTTTCTGCAATAATGTTAGTTTACATTACTACTAAATGACATTTCGTAACGGCTTATATTCGTTGGGGTTTTGTTTTTTCTTCTCTAAATCCAACATAATATGTTATATTCTAGTACTACGTGATAATAACGAATTAATTTTTTGTTTCACATCAGTGTATGTTAAGTATATTCTCTACCAGTTTCCATATAGACATGCACTGACTTGAGCAAAAGCGGATATATGATGATAACGATGGAAGGGCGAAAAAGGAGTAGCAAGGAAGGCGGCCGAATTTGAAGACAAGATATTTTTTTCTTATAAAAAAAGTAGTTTAGATTGATTAAGAACCTGAAATTATACATACAATTCAATTTCTTATTCTGAATAAAATTAAAAGAAAAAAGTACAATTCTAATCTCAGAGGATTTTGAGAAAACGAGTTTAAGGGAGTAGCCTCCTTTATTACATATAAATCCATTTGGAACTTTTGAAGACACTTAATTATCAATATATTTCGAGATCCACACTACTTAAACTACAGCACTCTATAAGTGGCTTTAACTAGGTATGTATATTAATTTTTCATCCTTCCATTCGTTGGCTATTGTCTAAGATCTCTTCGAATACTATCCAGAACCAGAACCCCTTCTAAGTTTCATTTGATAGATTTATGGAGATAATACGTATTAATGTTTTTTCTGAATCCACCCCTTATAAAATCGTTCAACTTTATCTGAGTTTAATTTTAAGTAAAAAACAAAACGTCATTGTAACAATTAAGTAAGAGGTACCTACACAGGTCATTTGACTTTTTATTTTCTTAATTTGCTTAAAATTCCACACACATTTAGGGTTAATAATACCCTTAAATAAGTTTTCAAATTACAGAAAAATAAAATAATTGTGCTTAATGGATTTTGGGGAAAATAATATTACAAGAAAATTACATTTGGTAATTAGGTACTTTAAGGTCAACAAAAACAAGACCTCATCATTACTACAGGGTACCTACTTACAATTAAAGAAAACAAAAAAAAAATATAAAGCAGATAAGTACCTATATACATAAAACTAGACCAAAATCTTGTTTAATGACATTCGAAATTTTGTGTAGGTATCATTGGGAAAAACCCAAACCATTTTTGGAAACAAAAAGAAATCAGTTGAAGTAAGAAAAGGAATCATATCCATCTTAAAATTAAATTAAAAACCGTTAAGCAACAATTTGTAGTGATATGCTGTAGACATCGAAACTAAATATTTTGGGGGCCTGTCGATTTGACATTTTGTTAGATTCAAATCTTTCAGTCAAATACGCATGTCACACTCATATATAAATTAATCTAGACTACTGTCATATTACTGTTGTAAAACAAAATTTGTTACTTCATGTCTGTCGAATTTGTGTAAACAGTATTGAATATATTATTATACTATCATTTAATCATTTCTTATTAACAACGATATCCTTTTACTGGAAAATATACCTTAACACATTTTTTCCATTCACGATATTGTTTTCGTCTAAAAAGTTACAGCTTATCGTTATTATTAATTAAAAAGCCATTCAGCCCTTTGCGACCGTAAATTTTCTTGTTCAAAAGTAAGTAGTCAACTATCAGAGCTCTTATTAGGTGAAAAAGGGGTGGTGCGTGAGGTAAGCCCTTTAAAACGTTTTGGCTATTTTCTGCTTGTGCTCAGTACTATTCAAAATTTTTATAAGGAATCTTTGAACTCTATTCGTAGGACACAGAATTCCGATGATTCGATAGTTTTCTTACAAAAACTGTGCTAACTTCAATTAAGCCTGCTTTACGTTTCTTAAAAGTTTACTTGATGATCTATCTGAAACCATCAGTGGTCAGAAAATTTCTTCCACCTGATATAACTACAGTGCCGTGAAATGATAACAATAATAAGTTTTTGTAACTGTAAACGTTTGTTTTTCCAGTTAACAGATTTTTAATAATTTAACACACGTTGTTAGTATTCTTAACTTTTGCGGAAAAGAAAGTTAGCATGATTCTGATTATAAAATAGAGGTATCAATATATGAAATTGTTTCAAAAGTTATGCCATTGTGTTCGTGTTCCATCTTCTTACTTGAAATACCTTTTAATTTGGTTTCGCTTTTCCCAAACTTCAGCTGGCAACATCACCCTATTCTATGTCCCATTTGCATGGTAATAACTGAAAACTTGATGTTTATTAAGCAAACCACGAAATTTCCTCGTTCATCTGACTTAATGACACTTTATGTTTTGTTTGTTTGTTTTGTTATTATCTGTTACTCATGATGAAAGGGTACATGGTGAAACTCGTTTTGTTAGATATTCCTGCTATACTTTAACGTATATTTGCACAGATTAGTGAAAGCTTGATCAACGTTCATTTTATAAAGTTAGTGAAGGTTTTATTATTTTGAAATTCTTTTAAATATAATGTTAAACGTAGAATAAACTATTATCAGTTTACAGTTGAATATATAGTGTTACGTAGTTTATAATATCACGTATTTTTCTTTCAACAGTTTTTATTAAATTAACTCTATAACACAACAACGATTCAATATCTATTTCGATAACAACAACAACTCTATAACTATTTCGCTTGTCAATCGCTTTCTTCTCTTCTCGCTTATATCTGTCGCTCTGTTCTATCAAAATACTGTCAAACTGTCCAACGCTGTTCCTTATATAGTATTATGGACGTTTCTAGGCAACTCTCGAAACGTCCAGCAACTCTTGGACTTTCTGGAACGCGTCATAGATTACTTCCACACAATTTTCGCAGTCGGCGCTTGTCAACGTCAGAATGACACATCTGTCACACTGCCCCCCCTCTAGCGCTGATCGTCCCGATCAGTTTCTTCCACTGTGTATGGAGCCAACCGGTCGAGGTGTACAACTTTCATCTTCAATTTGGGGCCTCGTTGTATCCTGTAGACGGCATCGTTTATCCGGGTAATCACTTTGTACGGGCTCTCCCAATTCCGTTGTAATTTTGGGCACCTTCCTTTCTTGCGAACTGGGTTATAGAGCCATACACGGTCGCCCTCCCTGAATCCAGTGGAATTCGCTCGCTGATCGTAGCGGGTCTTCATCCGGTCACTTTCGAATTTTATTCTTGTTCTGACGGCTTTATGGATGGTGTTAAGCCGCTCGCGTAGTTTAGACACATAATCGTCCGTGGACAGCGAAGAATCTTCAGGTCGACCAAACATTAGATCAGCAGGTAGTCTCAGTTCTTTCCCGAATAGCACGCAGGAAGGTGTCTGTCCGGTGGTCTCGTGTATGGATGTCCTATAGGCCAGAAGGAATAAGGGAATGTGGCGATCCCAGTCGGTCTGATGATCGTTCACGAACATCCTCAGGTTGTTTTCTATAGTCGCATTAAATCGCTCTACCATGCCATCAGACCGAGGATGCAGCGGAGTCGTTCTAGTTTTCCTTATCCCCATCAATTCACATACTCGTTGGAATATTTCTGATTCAAAATTTCGGCCCTGGTCAGTGTGAATCTCCATAGGAACTCCATATCGGCTGATCCAGTTGTTTATTATTGCCTCCGCCACGGTGGTTGCATCCTGGTTGGAGATTGCATAGGCTTCCGGCCACTTGCTGTAGTAATCCATCACAACGAGGATGTAGCGGTTGCCATCTTCAGTTCGGGGAAAGGGACCAGCGATATCCATGGCTATTCTTTCGAATGGTGCTCCGACGTTATACTGGTGCATCTTTCCTCGTGTCCTGGTTCTCGGACCTTTGTTGGAAGCACATATTTCGCATTTTCTACACCAGTCTTCCACATCCAATCTAGCGTTCACCCAGTAATATCGTTCACGTATTTTCTCTAATGTCTTCTTCACTCCAAAATGTCCACCTCCAGTCCCAGCATGCAGCTCTTTTATTACTTCTTTCGTCTTCTTCTTAGTGAATCCCATTGGACCCAATAACATTTCGTAGTAGTACTAAGGGGGCTTACGTCCGCCCATTTTGGTCGAGATTCTCCTGTCTCTTTCCATTTCATGATAGGCCATAGGTCATCATCGGTTCGCTGTTCCTCCATCAACACTGTGTCTTCCCAATTCTCTTGTCTCTCCACGGTGGTATGTAGGCATGGAACTTGTTCTAACCCTTCTTTTCGTTCCACAGAAGAACAATGTTTGCAATTCCGTGGGCATTGTCGTCTTGATAAGGCGTCGGCATTACCATGGTGTTTTCCTGGCCGATGTTCAATTTTGAAGTTGTACTCTTGTAAACGCTGTAACCATCTGGCCACCTGTCCTTCAGGGTTTCGGAATTGCAGCAACCATTTAAGAAAAGAGTGGTCAGTTCTCAGCAGGAATTCTCGCCCATATAGATATTTGTGGAAATGTTCTATAGTTTTCACCGCGGCCAATAGTTCTCGGCGGGTCACACAATAGTTCTTCTCGGGCTTTGACAGTGTCTTGCTAAAATATGCGATTACTCTTTGTTTGCCGTCTTGAACTTGAGAAAGAACCCCTCCAATACCCACATTGCTCGCATCGGTGTCGACTATAAATGGTTTTCCAAATTCGGGGTAAGTCAAAATCGGGGTGTTAGACAACTTATTTTTAAGAACTTGAAAAGCTTCTTGACAGGTGTTCGTCCAATCAAAAGGCACTCCATTCTCGGTAAGTCTGTGCAAGGGGCGAGCCACATCCGCAAATCCCTTCACGAATCTTCTATAGTACGAACATAATCCTAAGAAACTCCTCAATTCATGCTGGTTCGTTGGTTGCGGCCATTTACGAACTGCCTCGGTCTTGTCAGGATCTGTACCAACGCCTTTACTTGATATGACATGGCCTAGATATTTCACTTCAGTTCTAAACAACGCACACTTTTTGGGATTTAATTTTAGTTTTGCTGCTGTGAATTTCTGAAGTACTCTGCTTAGATTGGCGAGATGGTCTTCAAACGTTCGTCCAAACACAATGACATCATCCAAATAGACCAAGCAGATTTCCCAATTCAATCCTTGTAAAATTGTCTCCATTAATCTTTCAAAGGTAGCTGGTGCGTTGCATAGACCGAAGGGCATTACATTGAATTGCCAGAGACCGTTCCCAGTAGTAAACGCAGTCTTTTCCTTGTCTTCAGGATGTACTTCGACTTGCCAATATCCGCTCTTTAGGTCCAACGTCGAGAACCATTTAATTTCACTGGACAGACAATCTAACGTGTCGTCGATTCGTGGCAAAGGATAGCTGTCTTTATGTGTTACTTCATTTAATCGTCGATAATCAACACAGAATCTCGTTGATCCGTCCTTCTTACGTACCAAAACGATAGGGGACGTCCATGGACTTTTCGATGGTTCTATTATCCCTTTCTCGCGCATGTCCTTAATCAGTGAATCGACTTCTTCTCGTTTGGCCCATGGTACTCGTCTGGGTGGCTGTTTGATTGGTCTTGCATCTCCTGTGTTGATTCGGTGGTACGCTAAATTGGTTCTTCCATAATCGCTGTCATCAATCGCAAAGACGTTCTTGTTATTTCGAATTAGGTGTTCTAGCTTTCGAGTTTCTTCTTCAGTATGATGTTCAGTTGCCTTGTTGATTAATTCTTGTAATGCTTCTGGCAGCTTCTTGTTTTCTTCCCTCTGTTCTCTAATTTGGTCCAAATGATTGATGGTGGTAACTGGTTCTAATGTCCCTATTGGTGTTCCTTTCGTAAGTTTTTGTTCAAAGCCTTTCAGATTGGCAACTCTGACTGGAATCGTGGTCGAGCCGGTTTGTACCACAGTTCTTCCGACAAGGATGGCCTTATGCCTCAAATATTCGTTGTCTTGCTCTATGACTCCAGTGATTTCATAAGGGACATTTTCCTCTATTGTAATTCGGGCAACAGCTTCGGAGTGTCCCGGTAAAACTTGATCTTCAGCAACAACGACCCGTAGTGTTCGCTGATCAGTCCCATTTCTTTGTAGTGGCAGTTCTTGATCTCCTATTCTTAAACATTTTGTGCCCATGTCTAGCTGGATTCGGTGTCTTTCCATGAAGTCGAGTCCCAAAATTATGTCATCGGTGATATCGGCCACTAGCACTTGTTGGAATAGACTTGCGTCTCCAAGACCGATCACCACTTCGCATTCTCCATGAAACGATGTTGCTTCCCCTGTCGCAGTTGTTAAGACAGCATTTATGGTTAGCGGTCGAATCCTCCATTTACCGATTATTCGAGGGTTAACTATCGTTCTTGATGCTCCGGTATCCACTATCAGTTTTATTTTCTTGCCGTCTACAAAACCATCCACAGTAAGTGAATTACCAGTGGTTGTTTTCGATACGGAGATGATGATTGCGGCTTGGGGTCGCAAAGCCGGCTTTCGCCCCGTAAGGCCGGCTATTCTTAGTTTCCCTGCTTGTTTTCTTCGGCGGCTGACGCCTGTCTTCTTCCAGATGGACAGCCGCTGCTCAAGTGTCCCCTACGTCCACAATTCCAACATGTAACTTCTAGTTTTCTCTTGACACAATCGCGTGAAAGATGCCCCTGTTTGTCGCAAGTCCAACAGCGTGGGCGCTCACTCATCTCTTCTTTCGGTTTTGAAGACATGACTTCTTTCGCTATTTTCACCATTTCTTGTCGAAATATCTCGCCATCGTCTTCAAAAGTCAACCCAGCCTGCCGGATTCTAATATGTCCTTTGGATGCTTGTTTGGCTGCTTCATATTCTAGCGCATGCGACAATGTTTCGCCTGCAGTTTTATGTTAAAACATGCGCAGAGCTTGCTGTATTTCGACATCTCGCACTCCATCGACAAACATTTGGGTGGACAGCTGGTCTGTAAAGTCTTGAGGGGCACTAGGATAAGCCAACCGCACAAGCCTTTCGACGTCCGCTTCGAATTGTTGGAGGCTTTCGCTGCTACGTTGATAGCGACTCTTTAACTGCGCCTGGTACATTTGTTGTAGGTGTTTATCACCATAGCGCATCTCCAATCGGTCCACCAGAATTTTAAAATCGTTTTGTTGCATTTCTGGTATACCTTGCAGAACGTCGAGAGCTTCCCCACGTAGCGCTATGATCAGGGCAGTGGCTTTTTCCATTTCATTCCATTCATTTGCTTTGGCAGCAGCGTCGAATTGTTTAAGATACACTGACCAAGAGACCTTCCCATCGAATGTTGGTGGTTTTATTCTCGACATTCTTACACTTCCTTCTTCGCTTTTGTTTAGTTTTGGGTACTCTTGAACGTTCAGATTGGCCTTCATATCGTCTAACTCTTTTTGAAACTTTTTGTGCACGGCTTTTAACTCTTCTTGAACTTCTATCCTTACTTCCTTTATCTCTTCTTGAACTTCTACTCTTACTTCCTTTAACTCTTCTTGAACTTCTACTCTTACTTCCTTTAATTCTTCATGAACTTCTACTCTTACTTCCTTTAACTGTTCTTTCAATCCTTCTTGTACTTTCTCCAATTTTTGTTTCATTTCTTCTTGTCCTTTCTTTATATCTGATTTCATTTCTGCCATCATTTCTTCCTGGCTTGCTTTAATTTCTTCCTTCATTTCTTCTTGGCCTGCCTTCATTTCCACCTGACTTGCCTTCATTTCTTGCTTCATTTCATCCTGGCTTGCCTTCATTTCTTCCTGACCTGCCTTCATTTCATCCTGGCTTGCCTTCATTTCTTTAAGCATTTCCATCAAAAATTTCATCTGCTCCTCCATTTTCGCTGCTTGACTTCTTGTTACTGGCATAAATCCTTACTCCTGACACCAATTGTTACGTAGTTTATAATATCACGTATTTTTCTTTCAACAGTTTTTATTAAATTAACTCTATAACACAACAACGATTCAATATCTATTTCGATAACAACAACTCTATAACTATTTCGCTTGTCAATCGCTTTCTTCTCTTCTCGCTTATATTTGTCGCTCTGTTCTATCAAAATACTGTCAAACTGTCCAACGCTGTTCCTTATATAGTATTATGGACGTTTCTAGGCAACTCTCGAAACGTCCAGCAACTCTTGGACTTTCTGGAACGCGTCATAGATTACTTCCACACAATTTTCGCAGTCGGCGCTTGTCAACGTCAGAATGACACATCTGTCACAATAGGTTATGTTACGATTGATTTAATAAAATTTAATAATAAATGCGATAACCGGTTACAAAATCACGATTGAATAGTTATAAAATCACAACTTAAAGACAAAGAGTTATAAGTACGTATTTACGTCAAAGTATTGACCTGAAACACGATGAAGTTTTGAAATCATTTATAAATTTATTTGATTGAAGTAAAAACCTAATTCAGATACGTTGAGTTTAATTTATTTAAATTATATAATTTTTAAAATCGTCGTTCATATTTCTATCATCTTTAAACCTAAGATGTTATCTAATTGATTTTTAAAATAATTTATTTATTGCATACCAAGGTTAGAAAATGTTAAATGAAATAGTGAAAGATCTGAGAATGTTCTTCATCTTATAACATTGTGTTGTTTTCTATTAATTATTTTCATATTTTTTTCGTATTACGTATATATTTATATTTTAAATTCCATTAATATAGTTAGCAGTGCACCCTGACTAGATAATGTAGTGACGTCTTTTCTTCTATTTTCTAGTCGGTCGTGACAGAAGCCAAAGGAAAGAAATAATCAATCATTCATGTAATCAGATTTACATATGTCCGTTTAAATGGTTGCCAGTCAGTTTCCTCGTAACATCCTCCGGTATAAAAATACTTTTTGTGAATGAGTGTTAGACATTGGTCAATAAACTTACTCTTTCTTCTGGTCACACTACTATTATTTATATTACCATATATATTTTATTCCCAGTTACTTGTTTTGGATCGAAATGAAATAGGTAGTTGGGTAAGTGAGATTATATGGTTCAAGCCGCTTTATCGCTTTTTTTGTGCAATAAATCTACACGGAGAGAATTAGATAGTAATTTTTACAGACCTCCAAATTTTGGGTAAAATTGACTATAGGTAAATTTGGTAATCGTTGTGGTAAAAACAACTAAACTGCACAGTAAGTATTTCTGTATTTTATATTATATATTTTTTTAATTTTTGTAATAATTGCTACAAATACCTACTATTAATTTTTTCTATATTCTGAGGTTGTTACTCGATTACCTACAATTTGTAGGTAATTTTTACTATGCAATTCTTTCCGTATATTAGAAAAAACGTGGTCGTATTAGGTAATTAAAATTCACGCTTTTCAGTATCTGTATAAATTTGTTTTACAGGAAATATTGGGGATGCATATAGTTTAAACATCAGCGTATACTGTATAGGCGTTAAGGAGCGAAACATAAATTTTCCATTCCCTTAGTTACGGAAAATAACAACTGTTATTTTTTTTAAAGTACACAGAAAAAAAAACTATTTTAAAACAAGAAAATATATTGCTTTGAAGATATTTACTCATTTTAAATAAATAAATACTTCTTTTTAGTATTTTGCTTTGTGTTAAGAAAACAAGAATATTTCCTTCAACACTTTTATTTACTTACTGCAATTGATTTAAAGAAAGAATTTTTGTTTTGAAACAAATTTATACAGGTTTCGATCGAAGACTAACTCTGTTCTTAAAACAAGTCATGGAACTACTTGGAATGAAAATGTTTCTTTTGCTACAACTTTTTGAATGGTTTAAACAAAAAGTAATTTCTTAATTTAAAGGCATTTCTGTTTTGAAACAATAAAATATTAATTCTATTCAAGTAGCCGAAAACTGGATTGGATAAAGCACTTCTTCGAAACAAAACAGTTCTGCTTTCGATAAAACATTATCATTTTATTTTAAAGAACATTTTATTTAGTACAAATATGTGACGCTTTGATGAGCTCCATATTTGTCTCCCGTTTCGATTTTCAATATATTGCGTCATACGTTAATGAACTATCAGTGTAAAGTGAGTTGTTGGTGCACAATAAAATTTTCTGAAAAAGCAGGGGTATATTTTTATAATAAAATGGAAGAATTTTTAAATAAAATTGGCTTTGGAGAAGCATTTGCAAGTAAGTACCCATTAAAATACTTAATTTTTACGAATTTATTTATTAATTATATTTAAAATAGAAGTATGAAATAATGCAAAATTTTGCATGGTAAATATGTAATAGAGCCGCAATATTAGAATTAAGTTTTTAATTCATTCTGTATCACGTTATCTGCTGTATATAGGTACATAAATATCTACAAATCAATTTTATCCACAACGAATCCTCAACGAAGTAGTAGTAAAATAAAACTGTTTTTTAAATAGCAGTAGGTATCTACAGTTTAGCAAAATTTGTAAGCGCGCTTTCTCTCGATAAAGAAAAAATGGCTACTACCTACTGCTATTTGAAAATCGTTTATTGTGGATTGTATATGTATAGAAAAGGTTATCTATAATAGAAAATTTACACTTTTAGCAAGTCGATTGTTTTATGATGAGAATCGTTTGATCGATAAACCAAGAATTCTAGTTTTGATTTTAAATTAAAAACAATAATTTATATTACAGCTACTGGAATAATTTGGACTAAACAACTTCTTATCAAAATGGCAAACTTGAGCAATCACTACGTTACATTAAAGAGCTTTAATAAGGTCAAATCAGTAAATGGAAGTAAAGTTCTTATCATGGATAAAAATAAAAAGACGCATTTTCCAGTCATGATGCGTACACTCCCTACTGGTGAATCATACGTAACACTAAAATGTCTTCAGGAATTTTTTTAGTTCCTTTCATGCTATTGTTCATGTGTGTATCGTTGTCCTTTTTATTATTTTATGTTCAATAAAGATATGTTACAATAATCACATCTTATTTATATACCACTCCATTGATTTGTAAAATTGCTTTATTATTAAAAATAAAAAATTAAGAAAAAATTAAATTTTCAAACAAATTTTTGTTATTTTAGTATGAAAATGTTTCATGTTTAATACAAAAATATACTGCTTTAAACTCAAATATTAATCGTGTTTATTATGAAGAAGTACCATCTTAAATGGAAACATCCGTTTCTTGTGTTGAAGAAAAATATTATTTATTCCAAGCCCGCAAATCTTATTTTAAGAAAACGAAATTGTTGAAATCAGTAGATAAATATTCTGTTTAAAGAAATACATTATTCTGACGAAGAAATATTATGGTCTTCGTAAGTAAACTCTTTTTCGCTTCAAACGTTGCTGTATTTAACTGAAAGTATATATTCTTAAATGAAACGCAGCATTTGATTACCATTAAAACTTTTAAACTCTTTATTCAAGAAAATATTTATTTGCGTATATATGAAACAAAGATTTTCTTGAATGAAGTGTTATTTATTCACATTAAATATACTCTTTTTTCCGTGTAGATTCCAGGTTAGGTAATTATTTTTTATATTTACTGAATGTATTATGTAAACAATAAAAATGTACATTAATTAAACAATATGCAATGGCGTATGTGGAGTATTCTGAGTACAATAAATTGTACAGCTTTTTTGAGGTATTTTGAATTATTATTGTCACTTCTCGACACTTATTCAAAGTTGATCAGGCTATATGTTCGAATACGTTTCACGAAAATAACGCCGTCACTAATAAGGTCCTGATGAAGGAATCAAAATCAGATTAGGTGTGTACATATATTTGCACGTGGCTTTTTATTCCAAATTTGTTTTTAAGAAGATAAAGACATAATTAATTATATTAACATTGTGATTATTCTCCACAAATCCACATCAACGACATTTATACACTGATAATATACATTTTAAAGTTCATAACGAAACGTATCTAGTATACAGGCGGTGATGAACTATTATTATAACTTCAATTTAGTCTTTCTAAATGCAAAAGTATAAATAAGCAAGTAGAAAAATATAATGTAAATACATTGTATGTAATTTAAATATAAAATAAGGATGTGTTTTTGTATGAGTACGTATTGATAGATTTTCGCCCAATGAGAAAATATTTTCATTTTATGTCGCTTACGTATGATATTTAAACAGTATTTTGAAACAAAGAGAATTAAAACTACATAGTTAATACAAATTTTTCAACATGTAAACTTATAGACATCCTCTGATCGTATTATATTCTTGTATGATTCGCAATTTATTGACGTTGTCTTTTGTAAATTATGAAAGTAACCTTAGTGTTGTACTATTTTATAATTCTTGCAACAGTTGGGTGGGTAATTTTATGCTTGTGCTTTCCTTGTACACTTAATTTTCATTAGCTTTGTAAACTTTCCCAACAAAAAAATAATATGCTGTTAGAAGAGTGAGATTAAAAATGCGTTTGCTGTTAAAGTTCGTAAAGAAAGTGGACTGTGAAGGAAGTGAAAAGTTTCAAAAGATAATTAACAACTTCCTTTTGACTGTAAAATCGACAGCCATTGTGTGCGCCCGTTCGTGTACACAGGAAACGTTTATCGAAAGAATTGCGCCCTTTCTTCTTCCCGTTCGTCCTTTTGTAATGGCCGGGTTTGCTTTATTAAAAGTAGCGACGACGACGGTGGCGGTGCGCGTCGGCGTCGGAATAACAGCCAGCCTCCGTCGTCGTGCTATCGCCCCCGCTGCCGGTCCTTGATTTATGCTTATCCTTTGAGAATGTTAACGTCGACAGATTGACAGGCCGGAGTTCTACGTCCAGATTAAGGATAACTATGAATAACGTCAACCCGAGCACCGTTGGATGCATGACTGGTTAATCTGAGGTCATGTGTACTAATTATCCTTGCCTTCTGATCATGAATTCCGCCATTAGAACACTACACTAAATCATTTAATGCTAATGTTCATCTAGTCCTAGGATTATAAGGATCCTTTCGGTGTACCGCGGTGTCCTACGTATATAAGCGCGGTATTCTGCCGGGAAGGTTAGGATCGGCCCATGCATAAGTATGAATCTGTTTGTTTATGTATGTCTAGTTATTTATTTACCTGCACTACTCTCCAAATGCCGTATTCATTTTAAATATGTGCTAATTTGTATCAAAAATTGTGAATATTATCCGTAAAGGTCTCGAAAAATAATTAATGAGTACAAAAAAGTGTATTAATTTTGTTGCCTATTTTTGATGTCCTGGAAGTTGGGTAAATCTGGGTGGAAGTGACAAAAACATAAAACAGAGAATGTCACTGGGCCGAGTTGCGGTAGATGCTATGAGAGTTCTGATTTAACATCTCATGCTTTTTCTTATGGGTACTTTTTGTCTTTTTGCACATGCGCAGTACTTATGAAGTCCAAACAGTAATAATTTTTTGTTCTACAGTTAATTTAGAACTTCAAAAAATATTGGATACTAAAAGTATATGCTTAAATGTAGATGTATTTTGGTTGTGATGGAGTATGAAGTATACCACGGACAGAAAATGTTAGAAATGAAGAGATATTAACGAAAAAAGGGGAAGATAACTCAATATGTGGGATTATAAATATAAAAGCAGAATTAATGTGGGATCGAGAAAGAGCTAGATTACATTAATGTTCACAAATAGAAACGTAAATTACCCTGGCCCTGATGGTTTGTTCAAGATAATAGTTCTTCTTTAAAGATTTCAATCGTGTATCTACAAAACCGTTTCTAAGTTAGATCAATTAAGGGAAACGACCCATAAATCAATAGACCATAGACCTTCTGGGAAGAGTATTTGAAGATCAACTTTCGTGAACTCCTTCAACAAAGCGTCCTTGAAAATGTATTTAGTTATTATTAAATTTATTTAAAATTGAAAAATAATAATTTAATAATTTTGTACTTTACAGTACCCACCTAAACATATTAGAAATTTTTTCTAGGGTGGTTGTCTACAACACTGATGAAACCGTTCTAATGCAGTTGCATTCAATGCCAATTACCATTGTTATGTAGCCAATGTGGTGCTATGTATTTATCATTGCTTGTGTCTATCAGTTAGTAATTGTTAAGGTACAATGTGCATTTCAGTGGCTTTTATGAGAAACGCAATCACTTTTCAGCAAAGTTTTATAAATCGCTATATGTTTGAGCATTTGGAAAACTACATTGCGTTCCAGGACACAGCAAAAACTTTTATCACGTACTTATAATGAACAGTTGCATTATAAAACAAGCAGTTAAACCTTAATACCTACAAAGGTCATGAATACGTACCTATCGATAGGTGTTAGGATGTTACGACTATATCAAAAGATTTTGAAATTTTTTGTATAAGCAATAAAAAGCTTAGATGAGTATTTTCCATTTATATAGTCTAATAATTATTTTTTTTTATAAGCTCGAGTTGAACAGAGAAGATCAATAAATTACAGATACTTAATAAGTTGGGCACACTGTGGTTAATTAGATATTTTGGGAAAGTGGCACATACAAAATTTGTTGTAATTCCTGCAATGTGATAGTTATATAACAAATAACGTTGGAATAAAAGAACATTTAAGAACGATGGAAAAATAACGCTTTTTTGATGAACATTGTGTTTTCTTAATTCATAACCTAGATTTTGGTATTTTAGTTGTTCTTTGCGGTAGCGGTAGTAAAAGTAGAAATTGTCTCTTCTCGAAACTTTAGATATCAAAACAGCCCTTGCACAAAATATAGAACTGATTTATAACCGAATAAAATTAAGTTTTGTAGACTCCCTGTTTATTTCATTTATAGTATAAATACGTCCGTATTAGTTTTAATCTTTAAAAGATAGAAAATGTGATTTTGTGGCCGAAGCACGTCAGGTTATTACCTAATATAATTGATGAAACATTCTGCTTGTTTTATTTCTTTAAATTTTACGTTAAGCATGTACACAATAGTTGCACTCCTTAAAGTGTTAAATTTCACTTTAAATGCAACTGCTGCAATTTGAAACATCTGTATACTCAACTGTACCTTTTGGTAGTATGATAATACTGTAGAAATTGCTATTTTGATGCACTTTATGTTGCTTGTTTTTGGCCCTTTACATGTTTATCGCCATGCCTTTGAAGTGCCAAGGTAGAATATTTAGATTCATTGTTAAAAGAAACGTTGCCTTTTTTATACGTATGTATGTAACTATGATGCGAAACGTTAAAAAGCTCATTGCGTCCTTTGCGTCGCTTTTTTTACTTGTTCAGCTCCGGCGGCAAATAGAGCGTCACGTAGCGTCGGCTGTGGCAACAACAGTAGCAGTTTCACTTGTAAAAATACTGCCGAAACGTGTCGCTTTGTGCCCATTGCATCGTTCTCGTGATTATTGTTTGTCTTTTTTGTACTCTGCCGTTTCCGCGAGACATTTGGCGTGTATTTTAGAAAACAGTGACAGCTTTTTGTAACCAACTGTGTACACTAAAACCACACAATACGTAGGTATACGATGTTTGCTCAACAAATATTTTACGTCAATTGCTATGCACATCATTACTCCATCAAATTGGAATTGTATAGTCAAATTTTCTTTTCTTGTTGCTGTTGTTTTTTAAAATACAAATGAAGCACTTGCAAAAACTCTATATTAAATGTTTGCAAGAACAAAAAGTATTACCAAGTAATTAATTATCCGTAAGAGCATAGGCCTTCACGATCAGAATCCACGTTGGAACTAAAATTCAGGTTTAAATGCTGTGATCGAAAGTTCAAATGTTTCTTTGGTAACTATTTTTAAACAATTTTTATTTTTTGCGCACTTTCTTTATATTAAATAATTTATAGTACTTACACCGTAGTTCTAAAGCTCTCACATTCAGAGAAAACGTTCGTTAAAGCTTTTTTAATACAACTTTCTAAAATCTGTGTTGTATCCTTGTGAATATCGTACATCTTACCTAGGTAATATTTTTTAGTTGCGAAGGATTATATTTAATAAGAAATTGGAGAACGTGGTAGTGCTTTATCCATTTCTAGTCCATATTTGTTTGTATTAGTGTCATTTAGACCCACAAACGTTCCAAAATGATAGCATTATGATGCTATGAAGTGTATAATTTTGGAGAATGTAATTTTTGTGGCAGTTTCCACCTTTCCTGTTGTTAAATTTCAATTTAAGGTGTTAAGTACCTCTTCGCTTCATAGAAAAGTAAATGGCCTTAGAAGTAATGTTGGTTGGAAGCATTAAAGGTGTAACTGTTGATAAAATTTTAAGTTTTAAACATTAGTAATACTGAATAACCACAAAGTTGTTTTAAACGTTTGCAACTCTTGACTGGTAATAATGTAAGAGCATTCTAAGTAAACAGCCATTTTCGCGGTCCATATATGACGATGTGTATGAAATATGTGAGTAATGTATTTTAAACTTTCGTCGGGGGATGAACTTGTTCAGTTTTTACTGGGTCCGTTCATCTATCACTTTAATGTATTCAGGGTGTCAACGCTACCAGTGTTAAGCCACTTCCATTTCTTTCTAACATGTGCAATCATCATTTATTCTACGGCAAGATTGATCTATTTTGCTGCCATTGTGGCTGCTTGTGCCTACTCATAAAAGAAACTTTTGTCGTTTACTCTCTTGCGTGCAGGAAAAAAGAGCAAATGATACGAAAATATGAAGCTTTAAAAATAAAGGCCTAAGTTTTTAGAACATTTATTTTGCAGTTGAATACGTGACTGAATTACCCCCTCGATGTAATGACATTGAGATGTAGAAATACATAGGAATTTAACAACAATAAAGTGGTTTCTTATTCTACTTGGTAGCTGGACACTGAGGGCTCTATTGCACTAGACTTGCTATTGTCAAAGATGCTTTTGTATTCTTGGAGTTGAAATTTCCTTATATTGAGACGAGGACCAGTATTTACATAGTTTTTGTCTTCCATTTGCATATTTTTACCAATCGCTACCCAAAATCAAAAACTTTTAATTCGATCTACTCCATTGATCTCCTGTGAACCACATTGACCATATGGGAAACTGTTAAAAAAAGTAAGAGTAATTTGTAGTAAAATTTAAAATTTACGAAAGCAAAGTAAAATTAAATTTGATCCTTCAGGATGCAAGATGCAACCGTCGCGTCAATAGATCAGTTCCTCGTACACAAACGAATACAGAAGAATCAGGTATTGATTCATTTAGGATTTCCGTTCCCTTCAGAATGAAAGACTGATGAACATAATTTGGAGCAGACGAAGGTGCATTTTTCAAAGATCCTTTCTTCCTCCTTTATCCCACATCATTTCTCTCTTCCTTTGGACGTTTTTTCTTTCCTTCGGCTTCGCATAAATCCGAAATAACTTCGTGCTTATACATGAGGTTCTGATATTATTTGGCTTCGGTCGCTTTCAGCCAATCGGATGGTTCTTTGGCAACGTCGTTGTCGGTCGGTTGTGATGCGAAAAATACTATCTTATTTAACACGCCATTTCGTCCGACACGTCAACGGAGAGAAGAGAGCAAACGACTTCTCGGGTGACAAGTTCGAAAAAGCTACGTCTTAGAGCCCTGCCAAATGGGACAAACGAACTGAAATACGAACACTAGCGTCTCGCCGTGGCCGACGCCGACTACGACATCTTACACATATACTACCGGAGCACTTCACTTTTTCACCAACTCGAAAAGATGTTAAAGTGAAATACTTCCTTACAAAATAATGCTTCTCAAATCATGATTACAAAGCAGGGCACAAAACGAATTATTCTGAATAAAATATTTTCCCATAAATAAGCTATTTTATTGTCTATCAACGCCGAAGCTAATTACTTTCCAAGTTCCATAGTTAAAGTGTTTTGATGGAACCTTTTATTTTGTTGGTATGAGACAGGTAGTTTTTACAATTAATGTGTGCAAAAATCTACCAATCAAAATTAATCATTACTGTAAAACTTTTCGGTGTTGTAGAATTAATTAAACAGTTCACCTTTAAACACGACGCTAAATGTTCCAAGTAATAAAGTTATTTTCTTCAGGGGCCGAATAGAAACAGATGCTAGTGGTATACTAACTAATTCCAGAATCCAGTGAACATTACAAGAACTATTAGCTGTAGTGTTTAATGGACCTTGCGAAGACACAACAAATAAAACTAAATAAAACAACAGAGTTTGTTACAGGACCTTTGTCGTTGATAAGAGTGCAACATTAGTTAGTATTCATAATGTTTAGTGTACCTGCCTTTAGTATTTAATCCGATTTAATCCTCTTCAGGTCCTGACGAAGCTATATTGTTACCAGAAAGTTTTGGTGTTGGGGTGTGAGGTAGTTAGTTTGTTCTAACCATGTGATCAGTTCCTGGTTTGTCTTGGGTATGTGCTCCGGTTCTTCCCAAAACATTCTGTGGTTATTTTATCGTTATTCCAACGGTTTCCTCGTTTCTCTAATTTGGAATTTGTTTATACAGTTTTTCAGTTCTTTTCATATTAAAATGTTCCTTTCGGTGAGTTGACCACATAGAATGTTGAATGAGAAAAGAAAACGGTTTTTATCTAACACTTGTTTTCCAATCATACAATTTTGTCTTCAAATCTTTTCGTATGTTGGATATTTGTTTTGCCAAATTTTCCAAAATTCTTATGGTGAATGAATCTTTTTAGAACTCATTGTCAGGAGGCCAAATTTACTCTGATTCCTTGTGATTGGGAAATCTAAGAATGGTAGGCTGTTGTTGGTTTCCCTTCTCGTAGTAAATTTGATGGTTGGTCGCAACTGATTGATGTGGCCTAAAAAGTTTTCCAATTTCTTGTTCTCAACCCTAGCTTTGTGATATCGTGTGGTGTTAACAACTCAATTCACTACTACACTGACAGGTTTTCTGCTGTAGGGTGTCTCTTCTTAGAATGACAAAGTTGGTGAACAAACTTTCTCGTCAACAAAACTGTCTAATACTTTCATACAAACGTTTAGAGTTTGATTTGATTATCAGCAATATACAAATTATTTTTCTAACAAAAAATCAAATTCGCAGTAGGAAACCTTAAACATTATCAATTCCTGACACGCATCAGGAAAAAACTATTGCAACAAATTTCAAGTGAAGTAGGTATTCCTATATTACCAAATATATGTAATATAACTTATTTGTTAGATTTTCCGCATTAATCTTTAATATTTTGTAAATATTTTCAAGTGCTTTTTTAAAACAACTCCCTAAATAATTGATTTACCGATGAAGTGTGATATATTTTTAATGTTTGAAGTGTCACTGGTTTTTACAAGCAGGTAATACAGGTCCCATAATTAATTGCCTGAAGGTTCGCTCTTCATCATCATCAGTCGCAAATAATAAAATAATTAATCGATCCTCTTTCAGAAGCGTTAGACGGGTTCGGTTATTAAATATCCTGCAGCAGTTCCAACTCTAACAGTTCCCGTCAAAAGCCGAAGTTTACAACCGAGTTTACAAGAGAAAGCATCGATCATCGCTCCGGATCAAGACAATACAATCCCGTGTCTCGTACAGGAAAGGATGAGGACAGAGATAACTCGTCGAATATAACAATACGCTTCTAAGAATAATAGGGAATTTGTCAAGAGACAACGGAAATAAGTTAAGTGTTTCCGAAACACAAGACATATTCGTCTCAATAAATAAAATAAGGGAGATCGGTTTCTTTTAAAGTAACGGTGACAGTATTTCAAGCGCAATAAAACTGACAAATTGAATTTACATTTAGTAGGTACTCTTGCAACCAGCTTTGCTACTTAAATTTCAGGAAGGTATAATTAATCTAAATAATATGAAGACGATCATTTTAGCTATTTGATATCGTTGGCATCACCATGTGTTCTAATTTTGATTTCAGAACGTAGCTGTCATTGAATTCGCATACTGTTTTCGTAACATTTTGAGAAAAAGGAAATTTACCAAGTTTTTGTAAAAGATGATAGTAAAAAGGAGAAAAAACATTCAGTCATTGGTTATTGCCTCCCCAGACGCCGACGCCACCGACAACGTCGACGCGGTGTCAGACGGCAATAACGGAACAGAGAACTTAACTAACAACCGAGACCAGAAACAAATTATGAGACAAAACTATTCTTCAGCTACGCTGGTCCCATTAGTGTAAGCTCTTATAGTGGCACTAAAAGCATAATTAAAACTTGAAATGTGTGTTTAACTACTGAAACAAAGCCGCACTTAGAAATGAGAGAACCTTTCGCTTGTTTCCACTAAGAACACGGAGTGTTCAAAGCGCCTTTATTTATCACTCCAGTTTGTCTTCGCCGTTTTACATTCGGCAGTGAACTACCGTCGCGTTATTCAAGCATCTGTAAATAGGTAGCCAACTGTTCATTTGATATGATATGCTTATGTATGGGCAATGTACGACGTTTGTCCTGGACTACAACTTAATGGAGGCCAGGTGGTTTTTTGTTAATTGAAGGTGAAAATGATGACGATCGAAATTGGTTTTATAGTTAGATGTATTTACACTATGTACAAATTGATGTTATTTACAATGATAAGGAATGTTCCGACGATTTGACGTACTAGTTTTTATATTTGAATAGAGATTGATGAAGTACTATTAGATAATTGATAAGATAATGAAGATTGATTTGATAGATAAGTTAGATGAAGACTGTTAGATCGTTGATAGCTCGATGAAGACTTGTTAGATAGTTGATAGATCGATGAAGACTTGTTAGATACTTGATAGATCGATGAAGAACTGTTTAGATAGTTGACAGATCGATGAGGACTGGTTAGATAGTGGCTAGATAGTTTTTGACAAAGAAAATATAAGTGGGTTGGAAGGGATGAGGGTGCGTTCGAGATAGACGAAGAAGACAATAGATAAATGAAGAGAGATACATAGGGTCAACTTATACTGGTGTCGGTACTGGATCACAGGATCGGTTCTTGGTAGGAATTGAAGGATATTGGCAAATCATTTTTACATTTGGTAATAAACATTTAGGAGGTTTATGGAGGGTGTAATTAGTAAGGGATTCGTCGGTTACTGGAAATGGACAATAGATTTGAAAGCGGCAATAGAACAATCATTGTAAATAAACGGATCAAAGAATACAGATGTAAAAAAGGAATAAGAAAGCGTGAGAAAGTTAAAATAAGAAAAAATACACAATATTAAAAATACCGACGTCCAGGGACGTAACAGGCAATATCCAAGTGAAAATATTATTTTTGAAAATTCCCTGATGAGTGAAGTCGATTAGTTACACATATATACAGTACATGGCGGTTTATCCTTATTATCATTTGGGCAATGACCCACCACTAAATCCGCTCTGGAATATTAAATTTTATCTTTTGAATAATTTATTTGTCGCTGGTAAAATATCGTACAATATGTTTTTTTGTTGTGTGTACAGGTAATAATATATTGTTTATTTATTTTAATTAAAACACGACTCGATAATGCTTTTTCGTCGCCGCTGCAACATCGGACAGTTTCAGCTTACAATTATGTATTGCGCCCGCTTGGACAAAGTTTGAATTTGTCCTTATGGTCTCTTATGTGCTTATAGAGAAATACATTACCAGTTAAAAATGGAAACAAATATAGTTTGTATGTAACATGAGTGCGAGTTACTTTAGTTCCTATAGCTGCAATGGGGAGAATTTCGTAACGCAAATTTAAATTTCAAATTGTAGATACATGTATTGCGATGGAGCTTATAAATGTGTGAAATGAGGAAAGGAACGCTAATTAATTTATATATTGTTTCGCGAAGAGAGATAAAAATATAAAACAGGGACGCGAGAGTGACAGCGGGTGTGTGGAGTGGTTGGAATAGGCGCCAAGTGTTTTTTGGATGTGAAGACGGACAATCATCATTTTGTTATTTGTGTCCATTTGTTTTCATATGTCTACTTTGCCAGTTATACTATTATTTATTTTTATCAATTTATGTTTTTATAATATAAATAAACTAACCCTACTAATGTAGCCATTTCTTATAAACCCTTATCGTTATTTTTACTCTCACTCTGGACACCACCCTAACTCCTAAACAATACCTCTAATAATCCAACCCTTCATCTTTGCCCTCAATCAGCTACCCCATTTTCACCCTTAACCCCCAAGCATATTCTCACTCCAATCCCAAACATATTTTAGCTCCCAACCCTATTTTCTTTCACATCTTTAAATTTCAACCCCAACGTATCGTTATTCTTACTTCTTATTAAGGTATTATATTTTTAAATTTTATCCCCCCCCCTCATGTATCTGACCCACGCGCCGCTACTGATAGAATATGAAGTTATGTACGTGGAATAAGCTAAATAATGATAAGAGTTCGATGAAAAATATATCAACGTAAGCTGTCTCTTTTAGTCGGGGCCAGAACATATTGGCCAGTTCGTATGTTGTCTTTCCGACTTTCCATGATTCATTTTAAAGGTCCGTTGAGAATACGAGCTAGCAGCAACAAAACTAAAGATAACGTCAATACTCTTCAGGTTTTGCTGGCTGGCTACAAAGTGGCTTTGCTGCTAGCATCTCTGCTCCATTCTGGCTCACATCACCCGTTAAAACAAGAATAGTAAAAAAAAGATGGAATACCTAAAGAAGATAAAAACGAAACGGATCCGACAAAACAAAAGTAAATGCGCCAGTTCTGGAAAGGTTCAGGAAGAAACAGTGCTTATTCTATTTCAAAACATAACAAATTACGCATTCCTTTGTTTTTCAACAATAAATTCTAAAAATTAATCAACTGAATGTCTCCGGATAAGAAGAATTAGAGAAAGAGAATGTTGTGCCAAAAGAGACGTTCTCTCCATAAGCTCCTTGTGAACATCTCTTTCTCCTTTCTTGGCTTCTTCGCTTGGCTGACGTGCAGGCATGCCATAAATTAGGCATAAAGTTGGTAGAAAGGCCGTGTGACGTCAGCACGTCGTGAAGCGAATTTCCGTGACGCTGGAGAAATCAACAATATTTGGATTAAAACTACATTCTCTTTGTGGTTTTCCGTAGCGCGGCAAAATATTTATTGACTAAATGTCTAAAAATGTATTCCGAAAAAGTCAAAAATTAGTTGTAAATACCTATATTCTCTTTGGACAAAGTCATGGGCATAACGTTTTGGGGGATTGATATATTGGTATTAAATGACTCCTATGGTCTTAAAAATATTTTTTTGTATTAATGAATTAAAGAACATCACCTACAAAATCCTTTTTGTTACATACTTTATTTAAAATAATATGCAACAAAAGGTTAACTAGAACTTGAAAATTCGGTAATTATGCCATATAAAATGTAAATTCATGTAAGTACACATTAAAAAGGAAATAACATTTGAATACAATACAATACTGAAATCCTTATTCATTTTGTATTTTTAATTCTGTATATGTATTAGGGTATTTTCTGTCCTACCTGAAAATCTGATATTATATATAAAACACTACTAGAAAAAAATTTTAAAACGTAATATACGCGAAAAGGTAAATTTTAATTAATTGGTGTTATTATTTCATAAGAATTATTGATTAAAATATATTTATTAAATGTCAATGATAATTTCTAAAATAAAAAATTTAGTAAGTAATGGATTTTCAGTCGGACAGAAAAAAAAATGAAACATCCTAATATTATATGAAAATGAGACAGCCATATTTCGTAAAGCAAAAAAAGTAACTAAATTTGAAATATTTATATCCACACTTGAAGACACACACGTCAGTGATAAGTTGTAACGTAGGTTATAAAAGTAGAAATAAAACTGTTTCGTTTAGTCGTTTGTGGACGAGCTCCAGTTTCTTTTAAGAATAGGAATAGGAATAATTAGGAATGACGTTAACCAAAACAAGACTTTTAATTGTCCAACACTTGTCTTGACTTAAAAATCAAGGTCAATATCGTCTTGTGCATTTTCTTGTCTTGATTCGAAAGGCTCGACATTTTTTGAGGGTTTAAAGAGAAACTGTAAACTTTAATATTAAAAGAAAAATCTTGTTAATAAGTAAAACTAACTTAGCGAGGTGCATAACACTTACAGATAAAGTTAGGTTAGGTTAGGTTAGGTTCGGTTCTATTTAACCCTAAAATATACTCGTTGACGCGAAATACACTATTGCACAAGGCTAGGTTGAAGTGTAATGCTTTAAATATCAATTTCTTGATTTCGAAATTTTTCGACGACATGTACAAAGTGAAAGACAACTGAACTAACATTTACCTGCAGCCTAAATCATTCTCAATACTTTTAGTATTTCAACCCACTAAACGGCCAACAAATTATGTAAAAAATGTCTCCCATCAGACTACAAAAGTATGTTAATTTGAAATGGTTTATCCTCTTTACTACTTTCGTGAAAACAGCTTTTTGGTGGCTGAAAAAACTTGTTTTTCCGCGAATCATTCAAGGTGTAAGCAACAGTAAGAAAGGGTCACTTCAAATGATATGCGGATGTGATGTCTCTAATTGAAGATAATCACTATTTATTTACAACTGTATACAAAATTTAGGACTACAGCAAAAAACATATAAAACGGTACAAAAAGATTGGTTGGTTAAGTTTACAATTTGGTTGACAAATTTATGAAGAACATTCTCGAAAAACGCAACTGCCACAATTCATGTATTTACAATTCAAATGGTCATCTTCCGAACAAAACTAAATATAAAAAACACTTATCATTGAAAAGCGAAAACAAAATAAACTGTCGCCGTGACATTAAATAATAATAAATTATGCTTATTCAATTGAAGAAAGTTATTTAATTATCAATTAATGTAATGCTTATTCATATAAAAAAGATGTCGATATTATTTTCTTCAACATTTTTGGAAACTGTAATGGCGACCTCCTAAGGGGGTCACGATCTAGAGGCTGAGAAACAATAGCTCAGACGTCTTTAAACTTGGAAAAATGCAAGAAACTATTCTACGAAGGCAGCCATAATCGATCTGGTATCTTCCAGAATACTAAACAATGAACTAACTTAATTTTAAACAAATGCAACATTACAAAATACACTTAATGACCTAAATGTATATTACGAGTATAGAGCGTACGAATTCGTACTTTGCATAATGTACTTCACCATAGTTACCGTTTCATTTACCTTGCCTATGGTTTATATCACCAGTCAGATAGTTCTTATGGATATGGCCTCCATGGTCTAAACACTGAACCACCTTACGTGCTCAATAAACCCATATTAGGTACTACTATAAATACATACTTCATAATCTCATGAGCTTGGAACTACCAATAAATCAGATAAACTAAAAAGCTAACGGTTTTTTATTTATTTTGTGATGAAAATATGACCAAGCCAAAAGTTCTTGTAAAGTTATTTTGAGGATATTCGATTGATCATCATTCTCTTTATGAAATTCACATGAAACATATACGTAGATAGAAAGTAGGTATAAAATAGCATCTTCTTAATTGCATTAGAGCTTTTTTTACTTGTGAAACGGGAACCAAATAGGGTTTTTTTAAATGCATACATACGTACATTTCCCGGTAGATTTTCCGTTGTCGATGCCGCTCAGAAATGCGTTTAATATTCTAAAAGCGTGGCGCAAAAGCTGGGCCGGGGTTTTTTACGTCAAATGCGATATGCTAATATTACATAGGCCATGCATGAAAACTGTAAACAACCCCTTTCGTTCTCGGAATGAGGTCGTCGATTTTATCCGGTTCTACGCTTTCCACCCTTCATGCTTTTTGATTGTGCTCGTTCCTAGTGTTATTTGATCATAACTGCTGATGTTTTATAGTTGGTACGTACGTTACGCACATATGTATATTTACGTGCACATACTTACACGTGCTCGTAAATGTTTTGCTTTACACTTAGCGGGATATGGACAATGGGAACAAAAGCTCAAAATACATTTACTGTGTCAATCAAAAATCATCGAAATGTTCGGCTTCTTTATAAACGGCAGAAGTTTTTGAATGCAAACTATAATTTGTGGTTTGCAAAATTGAAACAAAAAAGAAATTGTGTTACAGCAAGGGGTAAATTATTTAAACAGGTAGGTCTAAAATTTGGTATATATTTAATTTATATGAGGTGCTGATCAGTATAGGCAATCGGAAGTAAACTGCGTTCGTTTAAAAAAATCAATATGTTTATAAATCTAACGAGGTATCCAGATAAAACTGTGGCTATTGGAATAATCTCCTTTAAAAAGAAATTCGAGACTACTTAATTATTGGATATCGTTCTTCCCCAGAATCATTATCCAAAAATCTGAAACGTTCCAGAAAAGTTTGAGAAACTTCTAATAAGTCATTTTCACTCTTTAATTCACTTAAAGCCGTTCAGAGCATTTTAGACTTCACTTGTAAGAAAAAAAGTATTAGTCAAAAATAGATGTATCTTATCACTTAACCCGCACATTTTCCATACCCTTATAGATATTTACATGTCACCAAAATGCACGATGGGCAGCTTGGGGCTACCACACCAAACACTTCGTTTGTGATGTGTAGTTTTGGTTGCAGAGTGAAACATAGGCACACACATGTCCATTTTTATTTATACAATATGTATAGAATTATACACCAATTGTTATAACGTTTGTATATGTACAGGGTGATTCATTATAATGTCGCCCCCCTTTAACTTTGTTTTTTGGAGTGTCCCAAAAAAATTAAAAGTATGGATATGTAGGTGCTAAAAAATACTTTTTTTTTTCTATTTATAACAAAAATTTGAAAAATGATCAGTAGGTATACACGGAAAACCAAAAAGTTCATTTTTTTTAATGGATCACCCTATATATGAATTTATTTTTCGATTCCTCGTAAAATTCTAAGCATAATTTATATAACATACCGTATACCTAAATTCAATAGTTTCTGAAATATTCGCATTTGAAACGGTATCATCAAATATTTTATTAAAAAACAACAAACCAAGAAATCTAACAATAAATAATATAACAAAAACAATTTTTAGTTAAATATAAAGATGATCTACTGGGCTTCCATTTTATTCAACATATTGTATAAGGGTTCTTCGCATTTTCTCTAATAAATCTGTTATGAATGCTTGGTTATTTTCATTTAAATTATTAATTTAATTCCGTATCAAATCTTTAATAAGATGATCGAGGTTTTTAATTTGGTTGTCGTATACACGGTTTTTTATATAATGTCACTGTTAGTTATTTATTTTTAATAAAAAGCGTGGACTAGGACTTCTTGATTTGTAACAACTGTTTAATAAAATATTTGAAGATAACGTTTCAAATGCGAATATTTCAGAAACTATTGAATTTAAGCATACGGTATGTTATATAAATTATGCTTAGAATTTTACGAGGAATCGAAAAATAATTTCATATATAGGGTGATCAATTAAAAAAAAAAATGAACTTAGGTTTTCCGTGTATATTGATCATTTTTCAAATTTTTGTTATAAATAGAAAAAAGTATTTTTTAGCACCTACATAACCATACTTAAAGGGGGGCGACATTATAATGAATCACCCTGTAACTCTGACTATTAGTGTTTAGAGCTTAATTTTTTGGTTACTATTTTAAAAAAGTCACTGCATGACGTTATACATTAAGTTTCGCCGATGTACCTTATAGTTAGCTTAAATTACCTTTGTAACATTTGCCTTGATATATCTTGTAAACTAGGGCAAAACGTCGGCTTTGTTTTTTTACATAATGCTCCTTCATGCTTTGATTCGTTCACCATCTTTTGATTATTCTGTTTGACTAACTATGTAAGTCATTTTTAAGTCGTTCTTTTGCAGGACCACTTTTCAAAGGCATTAAATAATTTAGCCTGTTTCACTCATAGTTATACTAGTGCAAATTACCTTCTTATTGTTAGATTTAGGATAAGTTTATGAGACTAGAGCAGATCATTTTTTCTAAAAAGGCCATGATTTCGTGTGTTTCCCTTCATGTTTGACTTTAATGATTACTTTTAGGATTGTACCTTTCTTCAGTAAATTTTGTCAGCATATGATGTCTATATAAACTATAATACTTATACATTTTGGTATTTTTTGTCCATTTACTAAAATCCCTATACTGTACTTTTTTAATTATCCTTTCGTTATCGTTATTTTTATATTATAAACCAGTATTATCACATCAAAGCTTTTATGCTTTATTTTTATTGCAGGTCGATCTAGATATACAATAGTTATGAAGATGGCAAAAGCAATCAGTAAATAGCCATTCTGATGGTCGGTTCAAAAATTGGCAATTTGGGTAAGTGATATTTTTAACATTACTAAATAACGTTCAAACCGGGTTTAATTTATACCCAAAGCCGTAATGGGCGGGATCGGTTTATGCATTGTAACGAAGGAGAGTCAATTTTCATATGGTTCTTTGAAACATTTAATTATTTTAATAATGATCTACATAATAAATAATAACACTTGAAATTAATTATAAAAATTATGAATTTACTTGCCTTACTACTAACTAGCTGCGAAACCTGGCGTTGTCTGGGCTTCAACTGTATTACCTTATCTACTTAAACATTTTCTTGTTAATTCCAGTTTGTTCGATTAATAATCTTTAATATAATATATATTATTCATCGATTCGCGTTATAGACTTTGCAAAAATAACGTGAAGGATAAGTCAATCAACATTTTATATCAGAGTAATTAACAATTTTAAGTAATTGGAACATTTTTGAAAATTTGGAATATTCTAGAAAAGTTATCAATATTGTCAGTCACATTCAGCACAATCTCTATATTATGAGCTGGACAATGTAGTAAAAAGAAGGGTAGAAGTATCTCATCAATCATTTTTACTACCTACATTTACCCATTTCCACTCACCGTAACCAAACTTCCTTACTTGCGGGTGCAGACTAAGGCCAATCTACCACTGCAACCATGAGTGGGTGTCAGTGGGTGTTTATTGAGAAAAAGCTAGATATATATATACATATATATATCTTACTTGACCTTTTACTTTTGACTATCTCAAAACCAAGTAGCTCATTCTTTTATAATGATCCACATACCATAGTTCTCTTTTAGCTATCCTCAAGCGAAACATTGGAAGTTGGTCACGGCTTACATTCGCCGTGCAACTATAGTCTGTCGAAGTTCTGTATGGTGGTTTCGTGTTTCGAATCAAAAGCAATTAATATAATATAAAAACAATTAGTGAAAAATATAATTTTGGAGAAATATGAGCACTATGTAACAGTATTTGTAAAAACCCTGATTATGTGATAACCTGAACTGAGTAGCATATGAATTCATTTAATAAATTTAGTGAGATTCAGTGGTTTCTTTATCATTAACAGTAATATACTTATTGTTAGTAAAATTACGGAATGCCATCAAGTAAAAGCCTCATTTTTCAATAAATTATTCCTTCGCGTTACATTTATATAAAAATATTGTATAGATAATAATTAGTTTCTCTAATGTAATAGAAAAAGTTTTTTAAAGCCAGTACTTTTTCATTCAATGTCGAAAATGTGCAGGATCGTGTTTAATAAATACATTCATTCATTTTGTGCAGATATGTATCCGTAACTTATTCATTTGTATACGTTTCCAATCTCGTGTCGGAGATAAATTGGAAATCTAGTGAACGCAGAAGGTTTAGTGCATGCGCCAGGCAGTCACTATCCATCAGGGCGCTATTTTATTTACGTATTTTTGTCGGGATTTCGCCCTTATTGCGTTATTGTATACATCTCTCGCGACGTCGGAAATAGCTAGGCTTGACACTTTGCATTTATGTTCGCTTCACATCATCTCCACCTTCACACCGACTCGACTGCGGTTGCACAGCCCTCTACCTTTCACCTTCACCCAAGGGGTTCTAAGGCTGCGTGATACGAACCGTTTTTATTTTATACTGTACGAGGAAATCGGTTGTTGTTCAAAATTTTTGGCATCATAAAATTCTACACAGTAGATCCTCTCAATCTATTATAGTTAGTAAATAAAGAAAAAAAAATCATAAACTAACTATCATAACCTACAATATATCATTAAATAATTCGGATGTAACGGTGTTGATTAGACTCATCCTAATATCTCTTCACAGTCGACTTACGGTGATAATTTGTTAAAAGTAGAATTTGCCACAGCAAAAACCACGATTTATGGATTTTTAATTCTGGTAGCCGATGGGACGTAGGTGATTAATATATTATACTTTACATATTCTCTGGTGGCGCATTGTGTCTTTATCAGCGAACGTTGTCCTTGTTATCGGAAGACATTTATTTAGTCTTTAGTCGCAATTTTTGTTTGTTTTACGCCATCAGGAGCGTATCTATTCTATACGCTTTCTTTCGTAGTTAATAATTTCTAAATAAAATCATTCAGACAACTTTGATGCTAAGCTAGTGGTACGGTGTCGAATTCACTTTATAACTGCAGATAAGATGAAAGAACAAGAATCCTTTTGTTTGTAACAGGTCATCGAGAAAGCCGGAAAATAAATTAAGAAAAAGGTAAAACCGATGGGATGTTATGGCACGTCATGCCGCGACAACACACGTAAACGCGCCACGACGTCGACGTCGATGAACGACCACCGTTTGTAACAAACCGAACGTTGCAATTTTTGCTGAAACGTGCCATCCATTCGAAAAATCCCGTCACTCGCGTACATTCTTTTCGTCGACAATTGGAATCTTTCGACTGGCTTGAGGTCAATCATTTTAAATTTAAATTGTAGCGAAATGCCACGTGCTTTCAATTTTATGCCTGGCACGGGGGGTAAAATGGGAGTGGAACATCCACTTTTTTCCATCATGCACTGCTAGAAGGTCCTTCCGACAAATTAGAGAGGATGGACGACGGGGTAGGGGTGCGGCGCATTGGCGTGGAGGCCGGAGAAGGAGGGCGCGGGAGCCTTTGCTCTTGCAGTTCTACAATTAGCTAATAATAAAGAGGACCGACATGGCCAATTACATATACGCGAATTTTAATTAAAGACGACAAGGACTTTCACAGTAATAGTGACATTGCGTGACGCGCATGTATATCATGTACGTGGACATAATAATATATGACGAAAATCCAACAACAGAGAATGTGTGTGTTATTGAGATTTTTGAGGGAATAGTGTGGACAGATAACATTCTATGGAGGGTGTGAAATTTATTCACTCTTTGGAATTGTGTTTTTGTTCCTTATGTAGGTACCGAATAATTTGCAAATGCATTGTACGTCGTTGATCCTGGACTACAACTTAATGGAGGCCAAGTGGTTTTTTTGTTGATTAAAGGTGAAACTAATGACTATCGTAATTGGTTTTATAGTAATTTATGTTATTTACAGTGATAATGAGTGTTTCGACGACTGGACATAGGTACTAGTTCTTTATATTTGGATAGAGATGATTGATCAGGTACTCTTAGATTGATTTGATTGATACGTTTGATAGTGTATAGTTAGATGAAGACTGTTAGATAGTGGATGGTTCGATGAGGACTCTTAGATAGCTGATAGGTAGTTTTTGACAAAGAAAATATAAGTTAGGTGGAAGGGATGAGGGTGCGTTCGAGATGGACGAAGAAGACAATAGATAAATGAAGAGAGATACATAGGATCAAGTTATACTGGTGTCACTGGATCACAGGATCGGTTGTTGGAAGGAATAGAAGGATATTGACAAATAAATTTTAAAATTGGTAATAAACATTTAGGAGATTTGTGGAGGGTGTAATTAGTAAGTGATTCGTCGGTTACTGGAAATGGACAAATGGACAACGGATTTGAAAACGGCAATAGAACAATAATTGTAAATAGACGCTTCAAGTAGTATAGATATAAAAAAGAATAAGAAAGCGTGAGAAAGTTAAAATAAGAGAAAATACAAAATAATAAAAATGTCGACGTCGAGGGACGTAACATGCATAATTTGTGGTAATTGAATATATTATATATTATTATTATTATTCCTCGAATTATTGAAGGGTTGTTGATATAATTACTACCGAGAAATTTTTGGAAATACACAAATAATTGCCCCATTTTAATTCAGTAATTGACTTTGAAATTACTATAATAATTAATAATAATCGTCATTGTCATTAGTGGAGCAGTAGGACTTTCGGTAAGATCAGTATTCCAATAGTTATGTTGGTGCGACCTGTCTCATTGAACTCCTTTTTCTTCATCCTTAATTTTCTGGCATACTGTTCGGACATGGTGTATCATAGATCAGATGAATTCATACATGCAACACACGCAAGGACAAACTGAGTTCCATTCCTAGACAACACAATGCTTTGTTTTTTCAAAATGGAGAGACCTGAGCGTTATTGATTGTGTAATAAATAAAACGCATATAACTGTTGGTTTAGAATCTGTACATTTTGAAATGTATACAGAAACTAGCAGCAATACCCGGCGTTGCCCGAGTTAGAATATATTACACGTTTGATGGAACATTCTAGAATATTCGCGAATTTAGAACTATCCAGAAGATCCCATAATGATTCAAAATGATTTCTAACTTTGTTTAGCATTTTGAAACATTCTTTAATGATCTTCAAGATCCTGGAACATTTTTGAATGATCTTCAAGATTCTGTAACATTCTTCAACATTGCCAAATCATTCTGAAATGTTATAATAAAACATTATTTTACTTCTTAGAACATATTTGAACTCCCTGTAACATTCTAAAAAAATCTGCTTCATTCTCTTCCCCACTCCGTGCTGTTAGCTGGGTGAGTAGTGACATCAGTAGACGGCTGGCGGGGATGACTAATCGATTGATAATAATTGATCAGTTATCGAATACTCAGAGTTGAAGATTATTACAGTACTAATATCGCTTTAAAAAAATGGGGGTTGGTGGTAGAAGGATGAAAATTAAGGGTTATATGTATTTTTTAATGCCAAATCATAAAAAAATTAAAAAAATTTTGTCCAAAAAGTAAAGAAAAGTTAGGGGTGGACAACCCTTATCACTTAGGGGTATGAAAAATAGATATTAGCCGATTCTCAAACCTACTGAATATGCATATAAAATTTCATAAAAATCGGTCAAGCCGTTTCGGAGGAGTATGGTAACTAACATTGTGACACGAGAATTTTATATGTATTGTAACGAATTTTTATTTTATATTTATTTAACACTATTTATTTACCACTTAACACTAACTTATAACTACTATTTATATCGGAACAATTCTCGTATTTATATAACCACTTATTTATATCACTTTTGTCTATTATTTATCGTTTTGGTTCGCGCACGGATGCTTTTCCACAACTGTCCTCTGGCCCACAGACGATCACTTTATATACACATTTCGAACTTTCTGAATAATCTCTCGAAGAAATCCTGAGTATTTCCGAATGATGAATAATAATTAGAAAATCATCGATAATTCCAAAATTGATCGTGTTACTTGTCGCTGGAGAAAGATTTCCATCTTGTAAGTTGATAACGATAAAAGAGCTGTACGCTGTGACTGTGTCATAAACATGTTGGCGATAAAAAGTACATGCACACAAATTGTTATCGCACACACGTACGGTTTCACTGGTCGCTACACTACCCCCTCCTTAAGGGTGATCCGTCCCGGATCACATTCTGCCGTTCCCTCAGAGGATCATGCTGGTACTTGCAGGTGGATTTGCTTCGGCATCCGGTTGTCAGGTGGAAGTAGCAGTCGACTGTCTTCAGTGATGACGGTCCTCGTCGTAGGTTTCCGGTGCACACCAAGATTTCTATTCCGGTGTATCGGAACAAAACCTCCAGCATATTTCTTACTACCCTCCAATCCACCACATCGAGTCCACATCCGATCCTCGGTATTGTTAGCGTGCAGCAACTGCTCTATTAGCACTATCAGGGAGTCCCATAAGGAGTGGTAGGCAGGCTTCTCCGACGACTTGCTTTTGGTGACTAGAACGAAGATGGATCCGGTCCCATCGAGTAACTGCAATACTTTTCTTCCATCTTTGACCTGGTCGGGTAACATTGGTAGTCGCCCAAACTTCTTCCGAAAGACCGTGGCAATCCCACGGCTCATGTCCAAATCTCTTGCTACACAATAGGCTAGCGAATATTCTTTCGGAACGGCGAATAGGTCCTGTTGAACTTCGGTTGTGACTCAATATCTGGCTTTACGGTGTAAGCTCAGTTCAGCCATGAATTCTTCGTACTGGGACTCTGGCGAACGAATCTGCACAACTCTAACTCGAGCTTCTTAGTGATTGTCCCCAGCATATGGAGCCAGTCGGTTGAAGTGGTCTACTCTTGGTTTCCCATTGGGAATACGTCTAATTCGGTAGATTACGTCATTGATTCGTTTGATAACTTTATACGGGCCTTCCCAATCTTGCTGCAGCTTCGGCGAAAGACCCCTTTGACGCTTCGGATTATAAAGCCACACCAAATCTTCTTCAAGAAATCCTCCATCAGTGGCCTCTATGTCATATGCGTCCTTCATCCGGTCACCAGCTATATCTGCATATGAGAACGTATGTCGTCATGGATGTTATCTAGTCGTCTTCGGAGTTCACTGACGTAATCTTCTCCAGCCACGTCTTCGTCAGGTTTGCATCCGAACTTTAAATCGCATGGTAGTCTCAACTCTCGACCGAACAGTACCTTTGCTGGTGTTTGTCCAGTAGTTTCATGTACGGAAGATCGGTATGCCAAAACAAACAATGGCAGATAACGATCCCAGTCCCGGTGATGTTTGGAGACCATTTTGGACAAGTACTTGTTAATGGTCCTGTTCATTCGTTCTACCATGCCGTCTGATTGAGGATGTAGGGCTGTAGTTCGAGTTTTATGAATACCCAATATTTTACAGATGTCCTGAAATATGGCTGACTCGAAATTCCGTCCTTCGTCGGAATGTAGCTCCAGTGGTACTCCGAATCGGCTAATTAACTCTTTCACGAGCGTTTCCGCTACTGTTGTTGCCGTCTGGTTTGGGAGGGCGTACGTTTCGACCCATTTCGTGAAGTAGTCCATTGCCACTATGATGTACTTATTTCAATTTTCAGATTCTGGGAAGGGTCCGGCAACATCTATGGCAATTCTCTCGAATGGGCTGCCGACGTTATACTGCCGCATCGAAGCACTCTGTCGCTTCTAAGGTCCCTTACTGGCGGCGCACATCGTACACTTTCTGCACCAATCTTTTACGTCCTTCTTGCAGTTGACCCAGTAAAATCGTTCTCGTACTTTGCCATGGGTCTTCTTTACGCCAAAATGTCCTCCCGAAGGGTCGTCATGGAGGGACTGCAGAACTTCTTTTACCAAGCTTCTCGGTATCACCAGCTGAAGTCTGCTTTCGGTGCCATTTTGATTCTCCACCACGCGCTTCAGGAGACCATCTTCTTCTTCAATGGAGTCCCATTGAGCCCACAACGATTTTATTTTTGTTGACTTAGCAGCCACTTCCTGCCCGGTTGGTCTTCTACCTTCTTTATTCCAATCCAGGAACATTTTTAGGAGCACGTCGGAATGTTGTTCTGCCTTTATTTTGTCGGGCTGCCACAGCTCGTCCAGGATAGTTATCCTCCTAACCTCTTCGTGTTCCTCGACGCGTTGACAGTGCACAATTATCCGGGCAAGGTCTTTTGGATAAGGCGTCGGCGTTTCTATGGCTACTTCCCGCTCGGTGCTCTATGTCAATGTCATACTCTGCAGCTTTTCCATCCATCTGGCTACTTGGCCCTCGGGATTCTTGAAATTCAGCAGCCATTTTAACGTGGCATGGTCGGTTCGTAGCAAAAACTTTCTTCCGTAGAGGTATTTGTAGAAATGCTCCACACTTTTTACTACGGTTAACAATTCGCGTCTGGTTACGCAGTAATTCCGTTCTGGTTTGAATAGAGTTCATCTGAAGTAGCCGATCACTTTTTCTTCACCATTCTGTATTTGTAACAGAACCGCGCCAATTCCAATATTGCTAGCGTCGGTGTCCAGGATAAACTTCCCAGTTGGTAGGGGATAGCTCAACACAGGTGTAGACGAGAGGGTTTTCTTTAGTTGTTCAAAAGCAGCTTGGCAGTCTTACTCCCAACAAAATGGTCTACTCTCTTCTCTGAGTCGTGTCAGAGGCTTAGCAACTTTAGCAAATCCGGGAACAAAACGTCTATAGAGTCCGAGGAAGCTTCTGACTTGATGGACGTCAGCAGGTACAGGCCACTCTTGCACGGCCTTAATTTTCTGTGGGTTGACTGAAACGCCGTCTGCGAATACTACATGCCCAAGGTAGTTGACGGTCTCTTGAAACAGCTGACATTTCTTGGGGCTTAGTTTTAGATGGACGTCCCGAAGTCTTCGGAAAATTTCCTCCAAATTTTTCAGATGGTCGTTGAAGTCCTTTCCGACTATGATGATGTCGTCGAGGTATACCAGGCAAGTCTTCCCAACTAAGCCAACCAAGACGGTTTCCATCAGTCGCTCAAAGGTGGCTGGTGCGTTGCACAACCCGAACGGCATCACCTTGAACTGCCACAGCTCCGTTCCAATGGAAAACGCTGTCTTCTCTTTGGCATCCTGGTCCAAAGCTACTTGCCAGTATCCGCTCTTGAAGGTCTAAGGTAGAAAATATCGTCGGCCCTGACAGTGTATCCATGGTGTCATCGATACGTGGTAATGGGTAGCTGTCTTTTTTCGTCATATTGTTTAATTGGCGGTAGTCCACACAGAAGCGTGTCGAGCCATCCTTTTTCTTGACCAGGACTACTGGCGATGTCCAGGGACTAGTAGATGGTTCTATTACCCCATCCCTTTGCATTTCACTTATGATGTTCTCGGCCTCTTCTCTCTTTTCCAGTGGTAGTCTCCTGGGTCTCTGACGGATGGGTTGTGCCTCGCCAGTATTTATTTTGTGCAGGACGACGTTGGTTCGCCACTTCTTGCCACCTTCTACTTCAAAGACGTCTTGGTATTCTTTTAGTAATCCTTTTATCTGGCGTCGTTGGTTAGGATTACATTTGCCACCTGCCTCCTGGCACAATTTCGACAAGGCTTCTGGTAGGCGTTGCGTGTCTTCCATTGTTAGTGCAACTAGACCGGGGACTTCTTTAGCCCCGGGATCGACGTTTGCCCCGCTGCGCCGGCCCTGACTAGTTTTCCTGTAGGCGGGGCTTATCTTCTTGAGAAGCAGATCTCTCACTCTTGCAGCTGCTTCTCACGGGACCTAGCTTTCCACAGTTCGAGCACCTGACTTGTCTGGGCTTCCTTTCTATTTTAGTCGTTACTCGGCGGATCATCTTTTCCAGTCTATCCAGTCTATCGTCCCGACCGGCTGACTCTTCGTTTAATTCACGCACTCGACATTCTCGTTGCGACGCCTGTTTGACGGCGTCGTATTCCAGTGCGCGGGCCAATGTGTCAGATAAAGTCCTCGGCCGGTCCAGATGGAGTCGCTGTTGTATTTCGTCGTCCTTTAGTCCGTCAATAAACGCGTCGACGGCCAATCTTTCCAAGGTATCATCGGCCGTACCCGGATACTCGAGCCGGACTAACCGTGCGATATCCGCCTCGTATTCCTGAAGACTTTCCCTTGTTTTCTGTCGTCGGTTCTTTAACTGCACATGGTACACGGCCGTCAGATGTGCTTGGCCGTATCGCATCTCTAATCTTTTTACTAGCCGATGGTAGTCTAGTAATTCTTCCGGTGGCAATGTGTTCAAAATTTCGCCAGCAGAGAAAGAGCAAGTGAAGAAGCTCTCTCTTCTAGCGCCCATTTGTAGCTACCTCGAATTGCGTCAAACGTAGGAAGCTTCATATGCACTTTGGATGAGATGATCTGTTCTTCTTTCACGTCGGGGATTTCTTTGCCGTCAACCACGCTATGCCTCTTTTCCGTGAGTTGGTGACTGGTCTCTCGTTTCTCCGAATTCAGAACCGGTTCTTCCAGCAGGGCCAATATTTCTTTTATTTTTTCTTGTTCGAATTTTTTTAATTGTTCTTCCAGGACTTTTGAATTTTCCTTTAATTTGTCGTCAAGATTCTTTGAATTATCATTGAATTTTTCTTCCAGTTTTTCATTTAATTTTTCTTTCAGGTTCTTTGAATTTTCATTTAATTTTTCTTCAGATTCTTTCGAGTTTTCATTTAGTTTCTTTTCTAATTCGTCCTCAAATTCATATGTGCTGGGATCGAAGCCTTCTTGTAGCAAAGCCTCCTCGAGCCGCTTCTGTAGGATGTTCTTAGTACCAGACGTATCTTCGTCTCGCTCTTCGAGTTCGCTTTTCAATTCGGCGACTTTTAACTAGAACATTTTTTTTTGGCATTTTTATTTATTTCGTATTTTTATTACACTAGAAAACTCTCTGGAGGTCGATTCGCAGACCCCACACCTGACACCAATTGTAACGAATTTGCTAGTTAAACTATTTATTTAAATAACTATTTATTTAACACTATTTATATAACACTTAACACTAACTTATCACTACTATTTATATCAGAACAATTCTCTTATTTATATAATCAGTTTTGTCTATTAAGCCGGCGACCGACTAGTAACATTTACCTGTAATGTAACATGTTACAATTCGAGTATTACACTAGTCAGTACAGCGAAACGAGCAGCTCGAAGCGAGCAACGAGCGTGAACGCGTGCTCTATACGCCTGTCGGTTTTTTCGCGAATCCTTTTGACTGATACATTACAAATTGATTACAAATCAGTGCAGCTCCTGGTGTGTTCGCTTCGAACACTTAATACATTCATTACTATATTTTAAACTGTGCGTACTGGACGTGTATGAATTTGTGTTTTATATAAATATATACTTTATATTGTATTATTATTATTTATTAATTTTATATAAAAAACAAAATCCAATTAAAATAAACGCAGCACCCACAACTTGTTATTCACTCATCTTTAACTCGACTGAGAGAATGGAGCACTGTGAAATCATGCATTTGTAACAAACATTTGTAACAGCAAAAAAATGACTTATTGTAACGTAAATGTAATGTAATGCTCACTTTGAGCATTACATTACATCGTTCGGCTCAAGTCGGTCGCCGCCTTTATTTATCGTTTTGGTTCGCGCATGGATGCTTTCTCACAACTGTCCTCTGGCCCAAAGACGATCACTTTAAATACACATTTCGAACTTCCTGGATAATCTCTCGAAGAAATCCTGAGTGTTCCCGAATGATAAATAATAATTATAAAGTCATTGATAATTCCAGAATTGGTCGTTTTACTTGTCGCTGGAGAAAGATTTACATCTTGTAAGTTGATAACGATAAAAGAGCTATACCCTGTGACTGTGCCATAAACATGTTAGCGATAAAAAGTACTTGCACACAAATTGTTATCGCACACACGTACGGTATCACTCGTCGCTACAGTACTTATATTAGATAAGTGCGTAAATCTACATCGACTGTGAAATCATCAGAGCTCATGTTATTTTAACCAAGGGGTACGTATTTATTATAAATTGGATAATTGTTTGTCTAGGAGCTTTTCTGATAACATATTCATAATAATGATGTATGTAATAATTTCCACTTCAACTTAATTTCTACGAATCCAATAAAAAAAAACATCCCTTTCCCTCTATTCATGCAGGTATGTATATGTTTATTAAGCTCATTAGGCAGGGACACGTTTCGTGCGAGATCCTCTTTAGTCGAAGTTGGTCGATTAAATAATTTTTTGAAAGTTGTGTGCCGTGCATAAGGGTGAATTGATTAGCCACCGTATTAGGAAACTATTTAGGGAAATTCGTGACGACCGCCCTACAAAAACGTAAACGAAACAGGCAGCGGTGGTGCGCGGCGCGTCGTGACGCTACACCCTGCGACGTGCCGGCGGGCGGTTGGAGAAATTAAGTTATAAAGTTACCTATAAAACAATAGCTTCCAACCACGGCAAGGTACACTTGTTTGCGGCACAAGTTGCTGAATCTGTTACACTAATTAACGTTCTATTGACTGGCTTAATTATTAGAGTTGGCCGAGACGATCTCCGTACCAACCCCATGTCGTGTTACTGGGTTACAAATGGCACCCACCGGTTCCGATTTTAGAGCCACACAACAACAACTTCCAACGACGAGAATTTATTAATTGCGCGTTATTCTTTTCATAATTACTACCGGAAGCAAGTGTGGATGTTTGAGGGTAATAATACGACCTAATAATTTTCTTAAATTGCGCTCTCGTTCCGTTTTCCCTATCACGCGTACGGAAATAAGTATTGTAACTTTTTGTTAGAAAAACTAGACGAACTGAAAATGTCTGATACTGTCATCGCTAATGAGGACTTACTACCCCCGTAATGCGACATGTAGAAATAACATATGTTTAATGAATTTTGATGGCTCATGTGGGGTAGGTACAATACGTACTCATCACCATTTCATCCCTCAAATTAAGCTAATTTTCAGGTTTTGTGTCCTTAACATTACCTGATTGACGCTAATGTCGCAACGTAATAAACATTATAAAAAAAATAACGAAACAAATTGTTTTTGTGAATATTTAAAAAAATAATAAAGCCAACAAAATCACGATGTGAAATAAACTGTTTGGAAAATAATTGAAAAAAAAATTAAAGAATGGGTTGCCTCACACAATCACAGACGAGAGAATTTCAGTTTCGACTTTTCGAGGAAGAAACCTTGTTGAAAATCGAAAAATCTGGTCGGAGTGATGACCTTGTGGAACATTATATAGGAGACTTCCTACAAGAACTTTTTTTCCATGAAAAATGAAAATATTAGTTTTTTTTCTTAGTTCGGCACATTGCAGAATGTTTTGAAAACATTACAGAAAAATTTTCCTAGTTTTGAAAAAATAAAGGAGCAAAAAATAAAAAATTCTTGAATATTTGTTTTATTGAATTTCACCCGTTTTTTTTATCGAATGTTCTAAGACGGCGGGTACGACATTTTGAACATACCTAACAGTTCTTTTTTGTTTGAAAAATCGAAAAATATTTTTTAGTTCGGTACCTAGGTCGAAATTTTTGAATTCTTGATAAATTAAAATAACTGGGGCTAACTTGATTTACCAAAAAGCACCTCTTCAAAAAAAAATTTTAAGGACAAATTTTTTATTAAATGCAGCACGTTCTGGGAACATTACAGCACAATTGTTATCAAAAATAGCGGGTACAATAGTTCTTTTATATATGCGATAGCACAATCTTTCATAACTTAATAAACGATATACATTTCAAGAGTACTTTTTAAATACATTTGAGTTACAGTAAACAATTGATCTTAAAAGCTGCCCTGTCTTTTACGACCCCTACTTTTAACTTTCCTAACTAGAAATTTGTTAGGGTACAGTCCGTACTTTATCTGGCCAGCTTGACTTTAAGTGGGATCAGAAATATATCACCTTAAAAACATTTTGACACAATCTGGTCTGCTTGCCAGATTGGGAGATTTTTTATTGTTATCTTTTTAATGAATTAATAAACAGAACATTCTGCTATATCAGAACCAAAGAAATCTCAACAGGGTACATTGTTAAAGGGTTGATATAAAATAACAAATTCAGTCCCAATCAATCTAACTAGAAGATTTTATTAAAGGGTTGAAGATATCCACTTCGGTGTCAAAATAGTCTTAGTGGGCATGTCGTTAAATAAATGGACTAAAATATTTGTTAAGATCTCATCTTAGTCAAGTTTAATTACTTGATACTTTTGTAAACTTCCAGGGTTAAAATCTTATACCGATAATAATACTTCGACTAATGGTAATACCTACCTATAGTAATGTAGCGACCAGTGACACTGTTTCGAATCATCCAGAAAGTTCTAAAGGTGTAATATAAAGTGATCGTCTTTGGGCCAGAGACAGTAGTTGTGAGAAACCATCAGTGCGCGAATCAAAACGATAAATAATAGACAAAAGTGATAATAAACTGTTATATAAATAAGTGAATTGTTCTAATATAAATAGTAGTTCTAAGTTAGTATTAAGTGTTATATAAATAGTGTTAAATAAATAATTGTTTAAATAAATATCTTTAACTAGAAAATTCGTTACAGTAATTATCTTTAAATTTAAAAACAAATAAAACACAACGGAAACGTTTCACTTTTATTTAAATCGAATCTCGACAAATTTGTTTCGGCCCCGGCGGCCATTGACAAGAGAATACAGATGATTACTAAAATTTAAAACCTGAACAAAACATATTTATACTATTATAACTTATAGAGTAAGAGAGAGGAGTTGTAAGTAGTGAGCTCTAATTGATTATTGACTAAATTAGTGTTATGGAAAAGGGCCTTTTTAATTTCAAAATTTTCCAAGTGATAATTTTTTCGATTTTGGAATATTGGCATGTAGAAGTTTGAATTTACTTAAATCTAAAGAATGGTTAATTTGTAAGCAATGATCAACCATGCCACTGGAATTGTTTTTCTTGTTTTTAATAGCCAAAGCGTGCTCAGAAATACGTTTAGAAATAGCCCTACCTGATTGACCAATGTAAGTGACATCACATGTATTACAAAAGATTTTATATATACCACATTTTTCACTTATGGGAATACCTCCCCTGTGATTAATTAACAACTAACCGAACCATTTTCAATAATTTTACAACCAAACTTATTTTGTAAGAGCGACTTAAAACTGAAACTAAAATTATTTATAAATTTAATAGACCCATAAAAGGGTTTTTCTTGATAAAGGGGACCACTGTTGTATAATAAGACAGAAACTTGTTTTTTAAATTTGTTCTTTAACAATTTATCAATGGTAGATGTATGGTAACCGTTGGAGGTTGCAATATGTTTAATAATTTGTATTTCGACGTTGAAATCAGGAGCAGCTAGCGCAACGTTGATTATTCTATTTAGAAGACAATGAAAGACAGCAAATTTAGTTTGTTTAAGGTGTGAGGAGTTGAATGGAATTACTGTGTCTGTTGTAGTTGGTTTTCGAAAGATATTAAACTTGAATTTATTCGCTTCTTTCGAAAGAGATATATCCAGAAAATTAATGTTATTATTTATTTCTTTTTCGATCATGAAAGAGATATTGGAATTTATTGAATTTAAGATTGTAAGAAAATTATCAAGTTGACGGTCTGTACCTGACCATACGCAGAAGATAACATCCACATACCTATACCACGTATGGACGTATTTTAAAAGGGGGTTTTCCAAATTGAAAAGTTTGGTTTCAAATGAAGCCATAAACATCTCTGCCAGCACCGGTGAAAGAGGCGACCCCATGGGAAGACCATCTAATTGCCGGTAAAACCTATCATTAAATGTACAATAATTTTGTTCAAGACAAAGTTCTATTAAACAAAGCAAATCGTTACTAAGAATTGGGTTCGAAAATTTGTTTGAAATGTTGCATTTTAAAATTTGGATTAACTCTAAAGTGGGTATAGAGGTAAAAAGGCTGTTTACGTCAAACGACACTAGAGTGCATTTATTTGGTAGAGTAACATTTTTATGTTTATCAATTAGAGTTAAAGAATTTTTGACACTGTACGGAGAGAAACATGTAAGGTTATCCAGTAAAATTTTATTAACAAATTTCGCTAATTTATAGGCCGGGGCGTTGATATAGGAGACAACAGGTCGTATGGGATTGCCTTCTTTGTGGATTTTTGGGAGCCCGTACAATACAGGGGCTGGTGGATTTAAATTTTTAAGTTTAAACGTATCAGAGAGCCAACAGTTACCAGAATTTAAGAGTTTGTATACCGATTTATGGAAAGTATCAGTAGGGTCTTTCTTTAACTCTAAGAAGGACGGGTTATCTAAAATGTTTAATAATTTTTGTGAATATGAGGTTTTATCAAGGATTACAACGGAGTTCCCTTTATCAGCTTTACTAAAAATTAGGTTATTATCCATACATTTTTGTTTCAACGATTTTACCAGGTTTAATTCTAATTTGGACGAGAAGTTGCTAGGTTTTTTAAATTTTGAGAATTTATTGTTTAAAAATGAAGCAGCTACATGTTTAAAGGAATCTAATTGACCAATAACAAACTTTTTTAAAGGAATTAAAGAATTAACAAATAAGTCTACATCTAAACCTAAATTGATTATCTACATCGCGTTTAAGATACTGAGGATTATGTGGAGCATATTTTAATCCTTTACTAAGCAATGCGATTTAATCATTTGAAAAAGAAATATGACTTAAGTTAACAACTCTTTCGTAGAATTTGAAAGGTGGAACTACAGTAGATTCGTCACTCTGATTCGGCTTGACAGGTCGTTGTGAAGTTATGACATTTCGCAATTTCCTGGATTGAGTGTAATGATGTTTTTTTACCAAATATGATGTTTCTTCGTGTGCATCTTTAAGTAGGCCGCTGGGGCCGAAACAAATTTGTCGAGATTCGATTTAAATAAAAGTAAAACGTTTCCGTTGTGTTTTATTTGTTTTTAAATTTATCATGCAGTTTCACAAAAATTGTACCAAAAGCAGTTTGTAATTATCTTCCTCGGCACAGCTGCTTCAAATTATAATGTAATTTGGTTTTTCCATACGTTAGGTAGCTATTGTTAAGTGCGGTACCTGTTTCCGGATTGTTTTTGGGTAGTGACGGGTGACGGGTAGAAGCAACAGTACTTGGCACGGAACACTGAAAAACAACATTCGAACCTTAGTAATTTTGATTAATCGACAATTTAAATTTTTTTGTATACCTAAGTAATTTTAGTTAGTTAGTGTTTTTGTGTATGTCTAAGTTAATAAATGTATTTTTCAGTACATATCTTACTAATCAAACATACTGTGACGTGTTCAGTTGCGGAAAACACAATTAGCAAAACGAAACAACGAATTTATTTAATTACTAAAGTTAATTTGACTACACTACCGTTATAAACAAGTCTACACAATTTATTTCACTAAAAAGTCTCTTTTCTTGCTCGCTTCTACTGTGAACACTCACTATAATATAGACACTATCTATCTATCGCCTGTTGTTCGCCTGTCGATCGCTTCGCTTCCTAACATCAGCTGTTCACTGTCAACTAACTCGGTGTGTGCCGTCTCCGGCTTTTATAGTCTTTTCAGCCTCTTTCTAGGGAATTCTACATCCGTCTAGTAATCCAATTGTTTTCCCATTGATCGTTGCTGGTGTTTTCTAGGTGTTTCAGGAAAGCCGGGAATATTCCTTATGTATTCAGGGAAGATGTTCGTTAATTATGCTCACACCAACTTAATTCGCAAGTACTCGTAACACTGCCCCCTTCTTAGAATTGATCGTCCCGATCAATGTCTTGACCTTTGTAGGGCGCCAAGCGGTCCAAGTGTACAACTTTCATCTTGGCCTTTGGTCCTCTCTGAATACGGTAGACCACGTCATTCAGCCTTCTGACCACAGTGTAAAGTCCTTCCCAGGCTCGCTGTAGCTTCGGTGAGCGCCCTTTTCGACGGACAGGATTGTAAAGCCACATCTGGTCCCCTTCTCTGAATCATGTGCTGTTGGCTCTCCGGTCGTACCTGGTCTTGATGCGGTCACCCCCTACTTGGATTTTGTTATGAACGGCTCTATGGATGGTATTGGGTCGTTCCTCTAGCTGCTGTGCGTAGTCGGTAGCCGAAGGTCGCCGATCTTCTGGGTGTCCAAACCGGATGTCCATAGGTAACTTCAGCTCTCTTCCAAATAAAATGCTGGCTGGTGTTCTGCCGGTGGTCTCATGAACCGCACTTCGATAGGCCAACAGGAACAAAGGTATGTGCTGGTCCCAGTCTGTCTGGTGATCGTTGACAACCATTTTCAAATCGGTTTCCAGCGTCGTGTTAAACCGTTCGACCATTCCGTCAGATTGTGGATGTAATGGAGTGGTCCTAGTTTTCTGTACTCCTAGCAGCTCACAGACTTCCCGGAATACCGTAGATTCGAAGTTCCGTCCCTGGTCAGAGTGGATCGCCATCGGAACTCCATACCGACTGATCCATTGATTCACCAGCATTCCAGCGACCGTAGTAGCTTCTTGGTTTGGGATTACGTACACTTCGGGCCATTTGCTAAAATAGTCCATCACTACCAAGATGTACTTATTGCCAGTAGCTGTTGTTGGGAATGGTCCTGCTACGTCCAGAGCTATTCTCTCAAATGGGGCACCAACATTGTACTGTTTCATTCGCCCTCGGCTTCGAGTCTGAGGTCCCTTGGGTGGCGCACACGTTGGACACTTCCTACACCAATTTTCGACGTCTCTTCTACACTTTAGCCAATAAAATCGCTCTCGCACCTTCTCCAACGTCTTTGTTACTCCGAAGTTTCCTCCACCAACACCTCCATGGACTTCTGTCAGCACCTCGTTGACTCTGTTCTTCGGGAGAACTACTTGATGTCGAATTTTAGTTCCGTCAGGGCTTTCCCACACTCGTTTTAGTACCCCATTCTCGATGATGAGCGAATCCCATAAGGCCCAATGGCTCTTCGTGATGGTACTCGTACTACTAACATCTGCCCAGGTAGGTCGTGCTGTTCCTGCCTTTTTCCACCGCAGTATCGGTTTAATGTCTTCGTCGTTATCTTGGTCTTTCGCCAGGTCTTCGTTCTGCCAGTGTTCTTCAGGTTCCACCATCGTCTGACAGATCCTTGCCAAGTTGACTGGTTCCTTCTTTTCGGCGGCCATGCAATGTTTGCAGTTCTTCGAGCATGGTCTTCGCGAGAGGGCATCAGCGTTACCATGTTGTTTTCCAGCACGATGCTCGATGCTGAAGTCGTATACTTGTAGCCGCTGTCGCCATCGAGCCAGTTGTCCCTCTGGGTTTTTAAATTGCAGCAGCCATTTCAGGGACGCATGGTCTGTCCTTAACAGGAATTTTCGTCCGTAGAGATACTTATGGAAATGTTCGAGAGTTTTGACGACTGCCAGCAATTCTCTACGGGTCACGCAATAGTTTTGCTCCGGCTTTGACAGTGCCTTACTGAAGTAGCCAATGACTTTTTCTTTTCCTTCCTGCATCTGCGACAGTACACCACCAATTCCTACATCCGTATCGACAATGAAGTCTTGTGTCGAACTGTGGGTACGTCAGTATTGGGGCTCGAGAAAGGGTAGACTTCAGTGTTTCAAAAGCTTGCTGACATCGTTCTGACTATTGGAAAGGGACACCATCCTCTGTTAACTTGTGGAGCGGTCGAGCTATATCTGCAAATCCCTGTACGAATCGTCGGTAATAGGAACACAGCCCCAAAAAGCTTCTCAGGTCGTGTTGGTTCTTCGGGACAGGCCAACTTCTCACAGCTTCAGTCTTGTCATCATCAGTTCTTATTCCTTCTGAGGTGATAACGTGGCCAAGATATTTCACCTCCTTACAGAACAGATGGCATTTCTTGGGACTGAGTTTCAACTTGGCTGCTTAAAGCTTCTTGATCACTTCTTCGACATTCTGGAGGTGGTCTTCGAATGTCTTTCCCAGTACTATCACGTCGTCTAGGTACACCAGACAAACCTTCCAATTGAGCCCTTGTAGCACATTTTCCATAAGTCGCTCGAAGGTGGCGGGAGCGTTACATAGTCCAAATGGCATAACGTTAAAGTGCCACAGCCCGTAACCAGTCGTGAATGCGGTCTTCTGCTTGTCTTGTGGATCCAGTTCATGTTGCCAGTATCCACTCTTCAAAGCTAACGTTGAAAACCATTTGGCACCAACCAAGCTGTCAAGGGTGTCGTCGATTCTGGGTAAGGGATAGCTGTCCTTTAAGGTTACGTCGTTGAGCTTCCTGTAGTCAACGTAGAACATGGTCGATCCATCTTTCTTCCTAACCAACACTATCGGAGAAGCCCAAGCACTTTGTGATGGGTCGATTACCCCCTGTTCTTCCATGTTCTTCACCAGGTTGTTGACTTCTTCTTGCTTAGCCCATGGAATTCTTCTAGATGGTTGTTTAATAGTACGAGCTGATCCCGTGTCTATACGGTGGTATGTCAGATTCGTTCTCCCAAAGTCGTTGTCAGAGAGAGCGAAGACGTTTCGATACTTGCTGAGCTGAGCTTTGCTCGCTGTTAAGGTTTATGGCCGAACGGTGCACTAAGTCTCGAAAAACGGTTGGAAGCGGTTCGCTCTCTGCCATTGAGGATTCAGCTTCGACTTCGCATTGGAGGATGGACACCACGGGTTCAAGGACTCCTACTTCCATTCCTTTACACACTTTCTGTTCGAAGTCCTTCAAATTGACTACTGACAGATGCGTTCGGCGTCCCAGTTCGAATTAGTGTTCGTCCTATCAGTATGGCTTTCTGTGTCAAATCCGGGTTTTTGGCTTCTACTATCCCCACCAAACCATCCGCACCTTCGCCGTCGATGTTTGTTGTGAGAATTACCTCGGTACTAGCAGGTAGTAACCGGTCTTCTGCAACGATGACCTTTCGAAGACTGCACTCTTTGGTGGGGTTTGTCATCACCAACTCTTCCTTGCCGATGCGTAAAATTCCGGAGCCCAAATCTAGATTAATCTTGTTTTGTTCCAGAAGGTCTAGTCCGATGATCACGTCGTTGGCTACATCGGCTACTAGTACCTTGTGTCGAAGGCATACTTCTCCCAGTCTCCTCTAATCCTCTAATCGGCGCTGTTTTTCCGGTAATCGTGGTCAAACGTAGCTTCCTCTGCAGGGGACGGATTCTCCACTCGTTAACGATGTTCGGCCGGATTATGGTCTTTGAAGCTCCCGTATCGACCACCATTCTAACCTTCTTGTTGTTAATGTGACCTTCGACGAATAAGGACTTGCTTCCGTTTAGTTGGGAAACGACGATTTCTGCTGCGGCTTGATGGGGAGAAGCCAACTTGCGCCCCTCAAAGTTGGCTGATCTTAGTTTCCCTGACTGCTATCGGTCCGCACGGTGTTCATCGGCCGGGCAGTCTTGCTGTAAATGTCCGTGCCTTCCACATTCCCAGCACCTTGGTCTTCCTTTGTTTTGGCCACAGTCTCGGGAAAAGTGACCGACCTTCCCGCATTCCCAACATTTAGCCGATTCTCTTGTCGTTGATGGTAGTCTTCTTGACAGTTTCGACGCATTCTTTAATCAGCCTTGTGACTTCATTCTTGTATTCGTCGTGTTCAACAGCTGTGTGGCGTACACGCACGTGGCCCTTGGAAGCTTGTTTTGCAACTTCGAATTCTAAGGCGTGCGCCAGTGCGTCACTCGCAGTCTTATGGCGGGCTAAACGGAAAACTTGCTGTAAGTCGGTGTCCCTCACGCCATCGACGAATGTTTGGACTGCTAGCTGGTCTGCGAAGTCCTGCGGAGCGGTAGGATAGGCCAATCTAACTAGACGTTTCACATCGGCCTTGAATTCTTGTAGATTTTCTGATGTCCTCTGGTTGCGACACTTTAGTTGGGTTTGGTACACTTGTTGCAAATGTTTGTCGCCATATCTCATTTCAAGTCGCTCTAGCAGCGCAGAGAAGTCCCGTTGTTGGCGCTCTGGAATACCTTGAAGGACGTTCAATGCTTCTCCTCGCAGAGCTATGACCAGCGCCGTTGCTTTCTCAAAATCGTTCCAGTGGTTTGCTTCTGCCGCTGCCTCGAACTGTCGTTTGTATACAGACCAGCAAACTTTGCCGTCGAAAGTCGGTGGTTTAATTCTAATCGTCTTCGCAGTGTCTTCGGACTTTACTTCACTTGCCGGTTTTGTGTTCTTGAACTTCTGTCTCATCTTCTCTACTTCCTTTTGTACTACTTCTTTTAACTCATCTCTTAGCTTTTCTTGTCGTATCTCCAATACTTGTCGTACTTCCTGTAACTCTTCTTTTAATCCTTCTTGCTCAATTTTTATAGTCCTTATATCTTCTACCAGTTTCTCTTGAACTGCCTTAATTTCTTCTTTGCTTGCTTTAATTTCTTCCTTCATTTCTTCTTGTGCTAATTTCGTTTCGTCCTGTCCAGCTTCCATTTTATTCTTCAATTCTTCCTGTCCACATTCCATTCTTTCTTGTCCAGCTTCCATTTTATTCTTCAATTCTTCCTTCATTTCTTCCTGGCCTGCTTTTATTGCCTTCATCATTTCCATTAAAGCCTTTATTTGTTCTTCCATTATTGCCGCTTGTTTTCTTGTTACTGGCATAAGGCTTCAAAATTCTTCTTAACTTCGGATCTCTCGTACGATCTGTCGCACTAACTTTCGTCGGGAATCTTCAATTCCCTTACTATCGCACTCCTGACACCAAATGTGACGTGTTCAGTCTCGGAAAACACAATTAGCAAAACAAAACAACGAATTTATTTAATTACTAAAGTTAATTTGACTACACTACAGTTATAAACAAGTCTACACAATTTTTTTACTAAAAAGTCTCTTTTCCCCTTCGCATCTACTGTGAACACTCACTATAATATAAACACTATCTATCTATCGCCTGTTGTTCGCCTATCGATCGCTTCGCTTCCAAACATCAGCTGTTCACTGTCAATTAACTCGGTGTGTGCCGTCTCCGGCTTTTATAGTCTTTTCAGCCTCTTTCTAGGGAATTCTACATCCGTCTAGTAATCCAATTGTTTTCCCATTGATCGTTGCTGGTGTTTTCTAGGTGTTTCAGGAAAGCCGGGAATATTCCTTATGTATTCAGGGAAGATGTTCGTTAATTATGCTCACACCAACTTAATTGGCAAGTACTCGTAACAATACGCTGGTCCTTCGAGATTTTGCTATTGTTTCTACTGGACATATGTGGTACTGTGGTATCCAATGTTCATCTTTAATCCTTTAAATATTTTACGCACGCTTCTTTAAAAAAAAAAAAAAATTTTTTTTTATTATAGTTTCTCGATCATGGTATTACAAAATTATTTGTTGAATTTTCTGATAGCTTTCTGAATATTTGCCTGCATTTTACGTGAGTAAAATAAACTAAACAACCACATGTTTTTTTTTTGTTTCTGTGTGGTCTGCATAGTTTTACTATTGGTGTTCAGGCGTTTCGCACACATGGGGTGTAATAACCATAAATACTCTTGAGCTGACGTGAGACATGTTCTCGTTTAGTTAAAATTTTGGTACTTTTCTCGTAGATCGATTTCCTGTGGGAATTTTTCTTAGATGCGGCGTGGGTTCGATTAGTTTTGATGACGTATTAGTACGAGTCTTTAAAAGGGCTGCGAGGTGATTTTTAAGGCATTCAATTCAGCATATTCAATTCGATATATTCAATCTTGTTTCTTATTCAATTCGATAGATTCGATTCAATCCTGGTTCTGATTCAATTCTGTTTCATATTCAATTCAATTCTGATTCAGATTTCAACAATCATATTCATTTCAATTCGTATTCAAAATCAGAGATTATAATTTGTTTTGTGTCTTTATTTGTATTTTGTGTATTTTTGAGTTTTCCTGTGGTTTTGAGTTTTTGTTTCAAATTGGATTAATTACTTACATTTCTAACAGGTATGATAATTATTTTTTTTTTATTCTAAATTAATATTATTTTGTTTTATAATTTTTATAATTTCAATTGTTTCAAATTTAATTTCACTTTTTATTATTTTCTTTTATAACTATAGAAATTCTGTTCAATCATTTATACAATTTTAAAATAATTTCAATTCAGGTAAATCTCTCTAAATTAAATAAACTAATTTTTTTTATATATATTTGCAATTCAGGTAAATCTCACTAAATTAAATAAATTACAGTTTTAAATTAATTTTACTTCAGGTAAATCTTACTAAATTAAATAAATTACATTTTTAAATTAATATCAATTCAGGTAAATCATACTAAATTAAATAATTTACAATTTTAAAATATTTTCAATTCAGGTAAATCTTACTAAATTATATTTTTTTAATTATTTCACTTAAAAGGTTTTTCAGGCTTAACATTAATATTTCATTTTTCATCCTTTAATAATTTGTGTATATTTTCGGAAGGGGTAAAACATTTTGTGGTTCAATCTAAGTATGAAATGCCTTGTTGTAAGTACTAATATTTTCTCCCGTGGTTATTTTTTAGAGTATTTACGCAACTTGTACTTTATACACATATTTTTATTTTATTCTCAACGTTATCTGGATTGCTTCCTTAGGGACTCCAGACTTTATTTATTTGTTTTGCGTATGCCCAAATCACATTTTTATTTTCAACGTTATCTGGATTGCTTCCATACTGGACTCCAGACTCATAAATTAACTAACAAATATGTTTTTGGTTTTAAAATGTGCTGCTGTTTGTAGGGATTGAATTTCAAATTGTGTCAAAAGTTATTAAACATTCGGAAATTATAATCAAATTTGGGTGATTTACATTTTGTGAATTTTTCATAAGTTTTTCTAAATTTTCTTACACAAATTATTTTTCATTTTTGTTGAGCCTGAAAACTACAAAATTTCATTTATCTTTTCCAAGTTGTTTTTGCTTTCATTTTATTTGAAAATTTTAAATTATATTTACAACAATTTCTTATTGATTATTTTACATACATTTTATTTGGTTTTTTTTTATTGTGTTTTTACCCGTTTATGTGTTTTTGTGTGCCCTGATTTATATGTGTTTTATTGAATTTTCTTATTGATTGATTATTTTTATGTGCATTTTATTTTGTGTTGGTTTTACCCTGCAATTACCTGTTTTACCTGATTTTATTTTTGCATTGGATATTTTGATTTTTATGTGTTCTACTTGATTTTATTTTTTTGCATTGGATATTTTTTTATTTACATGTGTTACACTGGAATTTATTTTTACCTGGATATTTTGATTTACCATTTTACTTGGATTTAACAATTTGATTTACTTGTGTTTTTCTTGATTTGATTTTTGCATTGATATTTTGATTTACATTTTTACTTGATTTTGATTTACCTGTTTTACTTGAATTGATTTTTATATTGATATTTTGATTTACAATTTTACTGGAATCTGATTTACCTGTGGTTTTACTTGAATTTATTTTTACATTGGCTATTTTGATTTTCTTGTGTTTTATTTGGTTATAATTTTTGTGTTTTTGATATTTTGATTTACATGTGTTTCACTGGAATTTATTTTTATTTATTTGATATTTTGATTTATTTGTATTTTGTCTGAATTTATTTTTACATTGGATATTTGATTTATATGTGATTCACTGGAATTTGATATTTTTTGATTTTTATGTTTATTTGAATTTGTTTTTAAATCATTGAGTGGCTGAGATCGTGGTTTTCTCTGTCAGGCTCTTTTTCCACGCTAGCCACAGGCTGAGTCTGACACTCTAATTTCCAAATTTACATTTGATTTTGATTTTGAATTAAACAGTAGGAATGAATTCATTGTCTTTTATTTAACCTTGTTCCTCGAATGGTAAACCCGTACCAGAGTACAATTTTGTCATTTTTGGCAAGACCTGGCTTTTCAACACAACGAAGGGTAAGAAGTTTTTGACGATCACGTTGGCCTAGGTAAGTTACACTACAGTACAGCAGTATAAACCGACGGAAAATAGACATTTTTTTTCGTCAAGCGAGCCAAGCTCCATTTTATACCTTATTAAAAGGATTTTACTACATGGCCTCTGTTTAGGGTTCTTAATAATATGTAATATAGACCCGGAATCTGACAGGGTTTCTATTCGGGTTATACCTACTAACGGAAATTTGGAAAGATTGTAGGCCGCAGAGTGATCATTGAAAAAGAGTGTTGGATTTGTTCCTTCCCATTCGTTGGTTCTTGAAATTATATTTGTTGATTAATGGTATTTTCTGACAATGTTATATAAAACAATGCATCATTAAATAAATAGATATTTTCTGCGCCTTTATATAGTGGTACCTATACTTTTTCATTTAAGGGTATTTAAGTTATTGAAAACGAGTTAAACTAACTTTTATTTGCTCGTGTCCGTATATTCATTGTATGTTTTTCTTTCGTTTTTCCAGTATTTTCCTTCTTATTTGCTGTCTCGAGATCGGTAACGTAGCGCTTGTCGCGTATGTGTTTGTGTGTACGATCCAAACGAGCAAAATGAGATTCCTTTTGAAAGCAGGAACAAAAGCGTGACTTTAAGAACCTATTGAGAAATTCGACTGATGTAGACAAATATTCCAAGTGTTCACACAACCTGTCACAGAAAGGCGAATTGAAAGAGCAAAGAAATTGGTGGAAGTCGTTCAGTCGTACTTTTCGAAAACGGACAGAGGAAAATTCTCTTTTCTGCTTTTCCTTCTTTCTAATACTATAAACGTACGTACGTTCTATTGAAAGTTTGTCGAACAGGGTCGCTACATTGATCTTACCTTGAAAATTTAAAAGACAAGATGCAATAAAGAAATAGTGAAATATATACTAATACTACTTATGGAATTGTTTGCTTAAAGGTGAAGTTTTGGCAGTACGTAATGAAGGAAATGATTATTTACCCACTCGTTCCTACGAACTCATAATTCCTAAAGAAGGCTTTTTTACTTACAGGGAACCCTCTTTTGTTTGTAAAAGTGAAAAGAAGAACCCAATTTCTATTTTTAATTCGATTTCTTCTTTTAATATAAATAAGATATACACTAAATGAATTGATAATTAAGCGGTCCTGACAGGCAATAACAAATTTGCCAATGTTCGATAGGTATCCTAAGGTGATATATATAAAGGGAAGTAATTTCGAATAACATAACCATCCCTTAATTTACAATGGTGCAAACCGGTTCGGAGATAGGGCAATTTATGGTCACATGAAGCAAGCAATCGATGTTCCCAACGACCGACACCGTTACCGATAAGTCTAAATGGGTAAATTTGCCGAAGCCTCGGGTGATGGCCTCATGATTAAGAATCTCCCCCTATGCAAATAACTCAAACAGCGACCGTTTTATATACGACGATGCTTTTGCCACCCCTTTCACCAATATCGTTAATTATGCGAAATATTAAATATACTGTAATTCTACTAATTACGAACGATTATGTACCATGCAAGAATTATCTGGAATACAGTTGTACAGTGTTCTGTGGAAACCATTAGACGTGAATGGCGATTTCGAATTATGTCTCATCAGCACGCAATTCACAGTTAGAATATTATTTAGGGTCTTGATGCTGTATTCCTTTTATACTTGTGAACGTTTCATTATCCTATGAGTTAATGCGTTTTTTAATATTTTAGGAGCTCATAAGAAATTAACATTTCAATTTAAGAATGGCGATACGTTTATATCTATCTCCATAACAATAAATTCGATAAAGTCTTTAGTGAGATTGTTGTGAAACATTATTAATAACTAATTAAATAAAACAACACTTGGTGTAGGTTTCACAAATTTGTGAAAAGAACAAGTGAGAGTTTTAAATTTTTTGATATAAAATTAGGGTAATAGATTATACTTTAATCAATTATGAAGGGAAGTAGATAAATTACGTCGAAATCGAAATGTTTCCTCAGCTTTTAAAACTGATTTAGTGAGAATTATGGTGACATTTTGTCTAACTTAAGAAAAATCTAAATTGGTAACTGTAATATCCGTTAGAGCAGCTGCATGAACTGGCCGCTTATCGTTTCTCACTGGTCACGGGCCACCAGAGATCCACAGTTCACGACAAATTATTAACATTCGAAAAGACGGAAGTCAGTTATTGCCTGTCTCCCGACTCCTCCAACAAAACATGTTCATCACGGGCAGAAGTTTGTAAAGCCGCAGCTCTCAAATCCAGTGTGTCAAATCCAGGCCTAGCCCAAACTAACTATGGCGAAGGCGACTCCCGCGGTTTATCCTGTTGGCCATCTGTTATTACCACCACCTTTGCTGTGCTTGTTTTCTAAACAACAACTGTTGTTTAATTTGTTCGAGGGTGGTTTAATTAGATTTAAACAAAACATCTTACTTTATGAACTAATCAAATCACGGAAAGGATTATGAATTGTAAAATTGAAGGGTGGAAATGAATTATTTCATTATTCTCCCAGCGGTTATATCTACATCGTATGAGAGTTTTATTGCTACTCTTGATAGAGGCTGTTCAGCATTTTGTCAGAAAAGCTGGTATTTTGAGGGAACTTTATCTGTTTACTGAACTGATTCGGGATTTTGCTTTTTACAAGCTTTTTAGCCCTACCTAGATTAGGACGTGTTGACAGTGAGAGCTGATGCTATGCTTTGAAAAGGTTCTGTAGGATTTTCTGTCATTTTCCCCTTTGGATAAATAAAGGGACATTTTATTTCAATAACCTATAAAAACACAATTTAAATTTAAATGTAATTGCCTTACAATCAATTTTGCTTAAAACAATTAAGTGTATATTCAAATCAAGTAGGTAATTTGCAATTACCTTTCTTTTGCTGGGGATTGCTGTTGATCATCTATCACGGTCGAGCTCAAAATATATTATTAGCAAATTAACAATTCAAAAAAAAAAATATTAATCATGTGCAATTCAGTACATGCAAAAGAAGTGAAACTTCTTTGGCGATCTCTATACCTTTATAACGAATAAGTAATGTTTGGTGAAAGGAAGAGAGAGTACGAGAATTTTCAGGATTTATGTTTTAAAAATGAAAACGCATACATACCTACATACATTTTTTTCGCCTCCGTTTATTTTTCCAAGTACTTAAGAAACCGTAAACTGTCAATAACTACAAGAAATTAAAATTAATACATAATAATACTCACTCTTAAATAAATAGTAATTGTTGTTAAATAAACATTTACTGTAATATAACTGCTATGAGATGCCGGTCACTAACAGCTGACTGTAATACCGATATGCGCATGCGCGCCTTTCTATTGTCATAGCTTCGCGAGATGAATCGTTACGAAATGTGTCGTTTCATGGCCTTTAGATTTTACTCTCATCGCACCCAAAGAAGTTTCGTACGTCATGTAACATTTTGTTGACCAAAAATCTTATGAATAATTAGTATAAAAAATAAAATAACAACAAAACTTAATTTTCAATACGAATATTCATCAGGGAAATCATTCCAAGAGTATTTGGTACAGGTTTTTCTTCGATTGTGTTGTTCGCTTATTTAAATATAGTTTGCGACACGTGTTTGTCGTTTAAATTGTAGAAAGAGTACCTACTCCTTCTGTATTACGTAATCTCCAGTGCAAAGAGGGAGGATAGGGTGGAAGATGTTCAACCTCATTTTAAGAATTATGGGGATGTTTCATTTTAGTAATTGCTTTTTTGAACCTTTCTCTTTGATACTAATTTTTTGTTTATTTTTTTGTCCTGTGTTATATTTTAATGGATTATTTTATTTGCCCGAAGTGGTGGTTGCTTTTGTTTACGCGAATTTCATAATTCAAGTCTGTTTTAGACCCTGGTCAAATTTTGTTGTGGTAAAATTCTCAAAAACGAGACAGTTAAATTTTCGAAACCGAAGAGTCTTTTGATTCGATCGATAAGGTTATGTGAATGGGTTGAAGATGTGGTTTCACAAATCTGTATGAACCCGAACTCGTTTAGACTAAACTTAATTAACATTGGTCTAAACTTGACAAGAATAGAACGAGTGCAGTTTAGAGCAGATAAATAAAGTTTGTCTTGACGAAATTTAGAACGAGAATGTTGGTATCTATCGTTTTGAGTAGCGTAAATGTACCGTTCCAGAAGGAACACACAGCTTAATTTCACGTACACAAGAGGAACAAATCTTAATTATGGCTCTCAACAGTGCGCTACATTGTCTGACTCCTGTAATTCACAATTTCCTAATGAGCCCCGTGTTAATATAATTAAAATCCAGCTTGTTGCGAATTAGGAACAACCTAAGATTTAAACTGATGCGTTCCTGGTGCAGCCAGCTTGGCTCCAGATAATGTTACCGGGTTTGATGTTCGCCCGAAGGAGAGCGTCGAGGAGGCGTACTCGACACGGCGGCGCGCACTATAATCCTACTATTTAAAGTTGACTGCGACGTGCTGCGTCGCGATGGGATGGATTTAGAAAACAGGAAGGTGCTTTTCCAAATGCATTATCTTATATTTTATTAACGAAGGAAATGTAGCATGGCTAATGTGTGATTAGAACGTAACTTACCTTCAAGAAGTTTTAATAAATAATTATCAAGTTGCCTTGTATATACTTGTTCTTTGTAGCTTTTTGATTTCGATTTATTTAAAACGAAAAACATCCATTTGTGTTTTTTAGTTGCAAGCCTTAAAATTTCCATCAATATGGACCTATTACTTACATTTGTAAGAATAATTGTAATTTTTTTATACTCACCACCAGAGATTTTATAAATATACAGTATTATAATAAAGTTTGAAACAAACTTTGTAACTTTCATAATGAGTAATTTAAAAAAAAGTAAGCCCAAATAGGTCGATTTTGATATAAAAAGGGGCATATTTTAAGATGGCTCAGTTGTATACAGAGTGGCTCAGAACTGTGACTCTTATGGAACATAGTTTTCTATATTTGGATAAAGCTTTCTCTTACGAATACGGTGATCTAAGGTTTAATGGGTCTATCTCAAAGAACATTAACAAAATTTAATACAAATGTTAAAATTGACTCCCACCAACAATTTAGCACACTGGCCCGCAAGAGTGTAAACACTTTGGACACTACGCCCAATAATTTTTGGGCTGATTTTTTCCATTAGTTTTAAAAACATTGACTGTACAGAAAACGATTGAACTGTTACGTCATTTCTCTAAATTTGATTGGAAACCAAGTTTAAAGAGATGTTTTCATTCCCACATAGGCGGTTGATACATCCACGAGTATAACACTGTGCTGAGTGATTTTATTATAGTGGAAAATTGTAGGGAAATGTATACAATTTGCAATTGGATTCACAAAACGTCGTTATTGCTGAGAAATTAAAGGAAATCAGAAACAAAATAAATAAGAAGAGGAAATACGTAAGCATCTAAATCGGGCGGGTGTGTGCTTCCAAGATGACAAGACGTGATATCCGCTACTTGAAGAGCAGGCGTTTGGACTGAAAAGTAATGTTGCCTCGAACGAATGTTCTCTTAGATAAACCCGCTCGAATTGAAATACCTACATGGATGGTTTTGAATTCAGGATTTCGTTTCCTTTATTGCATTCGGATGCATTGTATTTTTCGCCGCATTATTTTCCTCAGAAATATATTTAGAGGATCCCATTTCTTTTTCTAATATCTATTACGAATTGGTAATAATAATAACATGGTTCAAATGTTGTTTACTAATTAACTCCAAAAAGCTCGTTGTGCCCTAAATTTAATCTTCTAGTTGGAGACGTACTTTATTCAGAAAAAAATTAAATGTTCTGATTCCTGCGACGACTATTTTCATTTGTAAATGAATTAAGGACTAATGAAAAATCTTTTTTTCCAGATTCCACAAAACATTCCACGCCGTATTTCCTACAGTACTTGTACAGGTGAGTTGGTTTGAATATTATCTAATAAGATGTATACTGTTCGTATGGCATTTGCTGTAAAACACCATATCTGTTGAACATTAATTTTATTTTTCATTTTCGATCGGGAGATTCCTCAGCAATGGTCTTTAATTTTTAAAGGTTTCGATTAACAAACGTTTACATTACCCTTCAGAATTTAATAATTGACAATTTAGAATGTAATGTTGACCCACTTATTTGTTAAAAATCAGGTTATTGGTCATATTTTCAGGTAGATATTAATTATATTATTTATATTTATAAGAAAGTGTATTGTAGAGCGATGTTAAACACGTTTTTATGTATTACAAAGCTTTTTGGATACTGATTCTTTTATAAATATTTTTTTATAATTATCTCAATCTTTAGTACGCAGCTGGGTAATTGTTTTTTTCATATTTGATAAAAAGTGAACGGCACAAAAAATGGAAATGATGTTTGTCTTGGTAGAGTGGTGCATAAATGTAATTTTGTTAATGCCTCACCAACAAGCTAATGAAAAATTTGCGTTTAATTTAATTTTTCCGGGGTGCTTTCATCAACTGTGGAAGGTCTCGAGATTTAAAATTGAAATAAATTTTAAAAGAAATAAGCATATTCAAGGTATTACTTTTAACAAAAGCAATAACGTAAAAATTACTTTGTATTTACAGTTATTATAGTAAGTTAAATAGAATTGTTTGTTTAAATGAGAAAGGTTAATGTATCCTCCATTAACAAAATCTGATCTCGAAAATCGCCGACTTAATTCTTTTGATTTTTAAATCAGTATTCATATGTTGATCGTGTAACTTGGATCTCGCCTTGAATCAAGACTAAATCAAGAAACAAATTCTTGAAAATTGATAGTCATGAAACCCTACTCACAACATGACCTATTAAAACATTCTTTGAACAGCTAAAACAAACATTGTCCCAGGGCATTCTAATGCCAATTCATGATGCTTATCATTTTGCAATACAGTTCTGATATGAAATATATATGTTTAAGGATTTTATGACTGCCACAAGTTTCCCATTCTTTAATTTAATAATAAAATAAAGTTAATTTCTGTAGTTATTCCTCTGGTTCCAATTGTTTGCGTCACTTAAATACTTTGGCGTTTCATTAGACGATTCTTAATTCGTTTAACTCTTGTTTTTATACGTCCTTTACGGCTTTATGAAAAAAATTGGGTTTGACCATGTTTGTTCTTGTAGTATATGGTGTATGAGATGGTTGGTTCTCTGTAATAGAAAAATGTTTTCATTTAGATTGATTTTAATTGTTATAATGACTAATTTGAAAAGTTTTGCTGATAATTAAAGTGAAAACAAAAAAAAATTGATCATGTGCAACTCAATACACGTGAAAGAAGTGAAACTTCTTTGGCGATCTCTATACTTTATAACGAATAAGTAATGTTTGGTGAAAGGAAGAGAGAGTACGAGAATTTTCAGGATTTATGTTTTAAAAATGAAAACGCATACATACCTACATACATTTTTTTCGCCTCCGTTTATTTTTCCAAGTGCTTAAGAAACCGTAAACTATCAATAACTACAAGGAATTAAAATTAATACATAATAATACTCACTCTTAAATAAATATTAATTGTTGTTAAATAAACATTTACTGTAATACACTTACTATAATATAACTGCTATGAGATGCCGGTCACTAACACCTGACTGTAATACCGATATGCGCATGGGCGCCTTTCTATTGTCATAGTTTCGCGAGACGAATCGTTACGAAATGTGTCGTTTCATGGCCTTGAGATTTTACACTCATCGCGCCCAAAGAAGTTTCACTTCAAAAAATTAATTCAGCACCAATGAAAATTTTAAAATAAATTAATTTTTATAATATTATGATTTTTTTGGATAAATATACGAGGTATGCATGTGACTTTTATAAAATTGATTGATCCTTAGAAGTCCTAATTCTGAAAAGGCTCAATAAATGCTAATTTGGAATGTAAAGTAACAATAAAATAAATCCCTGCTTAAGCATATTTAGTCGAAATACTACTTGGTTTGATATTCGCGATAATCCTTTGGGATTATTTTGTCTTTTAATTGGACGGGTAATGAAATCTTTCGGTACCTAGTGAATGTAGATTTGGGTCCAGAGCAATCACAATTTTCTGTCGAATAATTAAATTTAGTTTAGTTCCGCCGTTTCCAAACGGCTGTAATAGGACGGAAAGTCTTTTGAAAACTAGGTTACGCCGCAATTTATTTCGAATACACTTACCTCGACGATGGTGCGGTGGCGGCCGCCGAGGCCGGTTGAAAGTTGAATTGCTCAACTGTGCGTTATTTCAGGAATAACTCAAGGCTCATTTCAACATCCGAAATGTTTTGACAAAGTGCACCAGCCGTGGGGTTAGTAAAACGGAAATGCGAACATATGCCTTCAGTTCCGCTCGTTAAATGAGAAAAAAAGAAGTCGCGAATTCATCTGCGAACGGTACAAAATTGTTTCTTGTTGTTGTTATAGAAAACAGTCGGAACTTGGAACGGTCTTTTGCCGCCTTTCAACCTTCATTGAGAGGTACGGAACGGTTTATGGTTGAGATAAAACAACAAAATGTTGACGAGCACCTTACACGTTTTACTGCTCTTGTTATCTTTCTAGCTAAATTACGTCCATTCTGTGATCGTGTCGTTAATTACAAAAATTCGTTAAAAATACATCCTCAAAGCCATGAACTTCGAAATTTTAGTAAACCTCCGGTTTCTAAACATTTGTGGATACAATTTATTGTTTTTCCTTGAGATCCTTCAAATAATTTAAACATTTCTAATGTAGTTTCGTTTGTAGTTAATGTTTATTCTAATTATTTTACTACTAAGATTAATGGAGAAACCTGAGGGCATACTAGGCAGAGTTAGCTCTCAATGAGGATTATGATGTCCACATATAATGAGCAACTGTTAGCAAAGAATACGGATTTGCCAGAAGGCTTTTGAAAGTATTTTTATTTTAATAATATATTTAGTAAATAGTGTAGCGACCAGTGACACAGTACGTGTGTGCGATAACAATTTGTGGCATGTACTTGTTATCAACTTACAAGATGTAAATCATTCTCCGGCGACAAGTAACAAGTTCAATTCTGGAATAATCGAGGACTTTCTAATTATTACTCATCATTCGGGAATAGTCAGGATTTCTTCGAAAGTTCGAAAGGTGTATATATAGTGATCATCTTTGGACCGAAAAACAGTAAGTTGAAGAAAGCATCAGTGCGCGAATTAAAACCGATAATAGACAAAGTGATATAAATCAATTTTTATATAAATAAGTGAATTGTTGTGATATAAATGGTAGTTCTAAGTTAGTGTTTAAGTGTTATAAATAGTGTTAAATAAATAATTGTTTAAATAAATAGTTTAACTAGAAAATTCGTTACAATAGATTTCTGTAAAGCGTAAGGTTCGTATACAAATAATAGATAGACCAGCCTGAATACGCTCGTTATGTGTATCGGTATTTTTAGAATAACGATTATTGTCTAATGTGTATGTATATGTTGCAGTCTAGTTTTTAGATAGAACGCGTTCTTCCTAGTTAGAACTAGTTTTTAATGTATGCATTTGTTAATACTAGAATTATCTAATGCTCAAATCGAATATCAGTTAAAACTAGCTTCTTACTAGACAAAACGCGTTTTTCCGAAGCGAGTCAGTTAAAACTGTTCGCGAGACGTAGCCTTATCTTTGTAATTCAAAATTCCACGATAGTTTCTCTTGCAGTAACAAGTAGATCCTCATCCTTTTTTAAATATAAGTTTGACTGATTAGATTTTATTGTGTGTTAATCAATGTTCTTTAATTTTATGGTTGTGTTCTGTTGATTTATTTGATAATTTTATTTACCTACTTATAATTGGTATTGTCATCTTGTCAACTAATTTAAGTCGATGTTCCCTAAAATGTTCCTTTAGTGTTAGATTATTATTTGGTATTATGTAGACGAGTTTGGTTAAAGGTTAATAGGGGAGTATCAATATATAACCATGTAATAATTAATATATGGGCCTATGCAATGGAATATAATCCGAATTAACATCATCAGATTAAATCAGCTGTAAAAAAATATTGTGAAAATTGAATTGGACGAAATATTTCAGGCGTTTGTAAACTTTTCAGTTTTTGTTGATAAACAATGGCCGCATTCGGATCAAGTCGGAAAGTTAGTTTCAAGGAAGTTCCGCCGAGAGTTTTGTGTTTAAATAACGGGACAGCCGCCCCCGCGTTATTACCGGCCCTAAATCGTCTGGAAGCAGTGGGAATATTGTCCAAGTTGCATGCTTCCACCACGATAAATAAAACACTACATTTACTAGACGGCACCATAAATTTCATAAATGCTCGGCCTCCGGTCGCAAAAAATCCAACTTGCTCCGTCGAGCACAAGTTCGAATTACACAAGTTTACGCTGACCGCTTTACTTACTTGATTCTTGGCTGCTCCCTTTTACTTGTATTATACTGGTATGTATGGTAAACTCCTCCGACCCTCTTTCTGTCCAAGCTTGGGGTAGTTTGCATTTGGATCTGGACCCCTGGCGAGTGCTGCGATGCCTTCCACCGTACAATCAGAATCACAAGAGATACGCGAGTTTAGAAATTATCTGGTTTATGAGCATACACAAGATCCGAAAGGAAAACAACAAGACCATTAGGTACCTTGGCGCTAAGAAACGTTAGGCTTCGTAATCGACTAGAAAGATTGTGATCACGATTCTTTTGGGATGTAGAAAGTATCTACTGATCTGCTAAATTGCTGGAAAAGGGCTCTCAATGGTCAAGATAAAAGGACGGTGACAACTGAGTGATTAATTTTCACAACCGACCTTTTGAGATTACAACTCTTTTAAGGATCTACAAAATCAACGTATTTTTATAAAAGATTCTATAGAAACTACCAGACATTAAGTAGTAGTTTACATAAATTACTGTGAGCTGTTTAGATAAAATAAAAATTAACACTAACTTAGTTTTAAATTGATTGGTATTTGACTTCTTTATTAAAGTTAATTATTTAATAAAACTAAACCACAATATATCAACTACGTATAAAGTACAGTTCTAACTTATTTATTGAAATTGTAGGTACTTATTATTACCTAGTTGTAATTACTAGACGTAACTAGTTTATCTTAAGCTTAATTTGTCAGCAACAGGTTAACAAGGTGTGGTTAACAAGTTTACCAACGTAATAAATAATAATCCGTTTAATGGGCCGAGCTTGTAGCCGTCGCTTCTATCTTAAATAAAATGTTTATTTCGACTAAAAATACATCACATTCAATTAATCCCTAAGGAACGTGATACAGAACAGTTTTATTCAAGAAAAACTAAGAAAACGTAATGGTTAAGTGGCTGCAGGAATAGTGACGGCAATGTACAAGTGGTCTAGGAATTCGGAATTCGGGTAATGTCGTGGACAGCGGACGACAGCGTAATTGGAGTTTATATTATTAACGCCCTGTTTTCTGCGGTGGATAGCAAAAGTGTTAATGGAACATACTCGAAAAAAAAAAAGAAAAGAAAACTCGCTTATATTCGTTCCTTGTCGTACGACATCGTCATCGCCTTCGAATTTGTTGGCCCACGGCAGCTTGCTTCCTTCTTTCTCCTTGTTCTCCGCCCGCACTTTGCGATGCGATGCGACTGAGTTGCTCGTTCAGCGCTTCTCAAGTATCTCTTCCTAAACACACAAGGCACGAAATAGCTCGTTCACCGAGTTAAGTCCGGCTATAAAGACTTCGTTCTGAAGAAGGCGGGCGGCAACTTTCTAATGAAAGCTCTTTTTGTATTTTATATTGTTCATTTTTTACTTTGTAACATCAGCTCCTCACTACCTAGTTGACGTTAATGATGGCTAAAAATGAGTTAAAGTTGGGAAGGAAAAACGTCATATGACGACGACGAAATAACCGCGTCAAAATATCAAGACAGGTATCTCAGATAACCTAAGCTCTGAGTTAATAGGACTTATCTCAAACGCATATCACCTATCTCTTCGTGCATAATACTTTTCACATATCAATCAGAAGATTTCGAACCCACATGTTCGGTACAACTGTCATTATCCAGTGAATAGTTAACTTAAATGATGGAATGCCACCATTTACTCGCACCCCTTTATTCAATATTATTGTGCTGTATTCAGCAACACGACGTAATGAACAGAAGCGATATAGTCACGCTCATCTTCACACCTTGTCATTTTTCTTTGTTAAAAATAGTATGTGAACATTCAAGTGTCTCTATGTACAAAGAAAAAGACAGTCCACTATTAATCAGTTGATTTTTTGTCATTTTCTGTGTAAATAATCAAAATTGGAAGCAGGTCCTCAACACCATCATTATTTAACATTAACTTATGGTGCACAGCACTTATCCCTTACACAATTAAACCTGAACGAAAAGTCAAGTTAGATTAGTATTTACAAAATTCTAATAAGATAAAGTCCGTTATTATCATTACGTTCTACAGTTCTAACCAGGACCTGAACAAATAAGCTGATCCCTAACAAATTTGATAAACTTAAGTATTTTCGAAAACAATTTAAGAGGAAGAAAAGATCCGAATTTGTTTCACTTGCTGAGAGGCGTGGAAGTTGGTATCAGTACTGGATTAGAAAGCCTCTGATAGATAATACATCGAGAAAATTTGATCCGATCCGTATCTCAAGTTGAACGAGTGTCTAAGTCGGGTAGTAACAATGTGGACGTTCATTTTTAAACGATTTTATTTTGTTAATTAGTACTTAGGTACCTATTAACACAAGCAATTCTCATAATTGCATTTTTATTTAAAATATACTGTAGTTGCTACTAATATTGACTTTTAATTTTCGAGACAAAAAAGTAGATTGCCTTTGCATCGTTTCCATTACCTTAAATAAATTTAAAGGAATGCTTTTTGATACCGTGTGGGTTTCATTTTATTCAGTTTTCTTTCCCTTTTTTTAAGCGTCTTCAATCAAATCTAACCCAGCGGGATTTTAAATTCCTTTCGAACCAAAAAAGACGTTCGAAATCAGTAATTGTATCATTTAGTCGTTGTTTTCCTTATAAATACGTATCGAATTCCATTTTAGAGTTGACGTGGCATTAAAAAACAATTTCAGAAATGTTTTCTATTTGACTTCGATTCTCGGTCGGGTTCAATTACGAAAGAACCGGCAGTCAGTCGATCAGGTTGCGAGTCATCTATATGTTGTGACCTACATTTAAAGAGGCTACGAACGTTAACTTAGCAGCTTCCCCTCGGTCCTACCGGATATTAATTTTTTGGCAGACTAGTGGTCTTTCGGGCTCGAATTTAATAAATCATCGGCATAAATTTTGCCCGCCCATAATAACCAACGTGACTTTTATCAAAAAGGGGAAAATAAGGGCGTATTTTTATCAACACGATGGTGCGTTCTTTAAGTTGACGTTTGAGAACAACAATAACTTATGTAATTAATAAACATTTAGGTGTATCAATTATTTATTTAAGTGTAGATACAGTCAAGTTTCTCTTACTTAGACATCCCAAGTGAAAGTGTATTTTCTAACTAGAATTATCAGAAGTTACAGGAGTTGGTTGCTTTTCTCCTGAAAATCCTAATTTGATTGCACTTATTATGATTGGTTTCATCTTATTGGTTATAGGTTGAAAAAGAAAAGTGGATTTTGTGTGGTGATGTTTTTAGAACGATAAGAAGAAAAATCACTTCAATGCAAAGTCCTGAAAGATATACTGGCTTCTAAGATTGCTATAGTGATGAAAGGAGGGGATGTCTCTGAGTAGGATTTCAATGGGACTTTTTCTCACATGCATAAAAGTTAATGAATTTCTCAGTTGGTTTTGATTTAAACGTCGATTTCGATATGTTTAAAAAGAATGTAGAAGAATATTTCCAATAGTACTTAAAAAAGTTCACGTTTTTTAGTAAAAAATAGATATTGAGATTATAAACTATGTCTCCTAAGTCTTCAAATATTTATTATTTCATTAAACTATGTACGTTTAAATGGAATTATGAAAGGATGTTAAAATTAATGCTGTTGTTTAAACATTATCTGACTGAGTTACTGCCCCATAAACAGCATTCTTATATTCAGAAAAATTCTTTAATTATAATGACACTTAGTTAAATTCTTATGATGTTTCTAAAATAATGTTTGACCCATGTGCTCCTTGTTGATGTTGTAATAAAAAACATTTAATTCACCGTTCTCTCTTTACCGAGTTTTAAACGGAATCGTAAATGATATGGGATAATAAATTTCTGAAAATTATTGTTTTCTTATCACATATGCTTTTACTTGAAACTGTGCGTGGGGTTTAAACGAAGGAACAAGGTTGGTCGCGTTATCTGCCTTTATACTCGAGCTCTTTGAAAGGGAAGCTCTAGTCTAGATCTTTCGGTCAGGGTCAGTGAGCACCTAATATTCTCCGAGCCCCGCGAGTGTAATAATTTCTTCACTATGTAAAACGCACCTTTGATGTAAACCGGCGGGGAAATTACAAAACATAGAGATGAAGGTTGTGGGGGAGATATAGGTGAAGCGACGTAATTGGGGCAAGAGGGGCGGACGGTAGAAGTTCGAGGGCGCGGTAGGACGGAAGATCGGCTTCATGTGAATAATGGTATGAAAGATGGAATTTGGCGAACGGCCAAAACGCCACTGGCTGCCCGTGGTCCTCCACACCACCTATAACGTCCCTTCAGGACTGTGGAATTTCTGGACATTATTAAAAACTTGCCGCTTAGCTAAATTATTTAAAAAAAGATTTATACAACGAGCGTCGGAACGCGAAAACAAATGAGCGGTTAATTTAGCCACTTTTTGGGCTATTCTTAAAAGACCAAATGCAATATATGTTTACAAAGTTTTCTTTATTTGTGTTTTTACTGCATTGTTTAGGTTTTGCATTTTAATTGCTGAAAATAATTTAAAAGCCAGCAATTTTCCTTGTTCATGTTAAGAATGTTGTTAGTGCAAATTCCTTTGGGAAAATGTGTGATATTGTTCAACTTTGTCACTAAATAATATGCCGTTATCCGAGATATGCATGTCCAGTCTGTAAAACTCAGAGACTGAAAAGTGGCCGTTACTAATAATTCTGTATTAACTTTTCAGTAGGTAGTTGCGGCGTCCTTTTAGTTCTGTTGAAGGAAGTCAAAATTTGCGATTTGTTTAATTTTTCTGGACCCAGAACATCAATTTCGGTTCTCCTATTTAAAGTTCGACCTGAACCAGAACTTTTCAACGATAAATCTTGTTGCTGTTGTAAGAGGGACGTTTCTATTCAATTAGCTTTATTGGTAACTTCTCCTTTAATATTTGACGAATTATTTTCGAGAATGTAATGCCGCAAGTTTATTCATCATAGATAATAGGTATTCTGAAGACAAGGTTTGTTAACTCTGAATAATAATGATTTGAAACGAGATGCGCGTTTTTTTTAACTTTTTCTTTCGAAAGTTGAGTCGATGAGAAGATCGAGTGTAGTTTGCATGCAGATTCAAGTAGAAATATATCAAAACGAAGGGGAATAGGTCTGCGCGCTCTTTAATGTAAAATAAACAAGGCTTGAAAATCAGTTAAGCGTATGGCAATTACACACAAACAATCCACCGCAGTTTCGTCTCCATCCTAATCGCTTATGCATCCCCATAATTTGCATAAAACCGGTGGTATTAAGCTGGAATAAAGTTAATTATGTTGGAACCGGGTCGCGCATCCTACTCTAACGGTGTATGCATTTTCGTTGTGGTGTAAGTGTGCTTGTATATGTGGATGCGCGAAAACACGGTAGCTGTTAAATAGTCATCTAGTTTATACGTTCTGTGCTGCTTTTGCTGCGTCGAACAATAAAAAATGCATTAAAAAACATTTACCTTTTTAACGGCAATAGATGAAAAAAAAAATGGCGCTTATATAGCAAGGGCATACGTATTGTCATAATGTGAAGGGTAGTCGTCACCCTTAAAAAATATTTTTTAAGATTTGACTGTTATTTCATCAACATGTGTTCAATTTCAGAATATTTCATTCAAATATCTTATTATCAAACTAAATATCGGCTGATAAGATTTTATTAGTGGATATGATTTTTGCTAACGTCATATTTAAATTAAATTGTAATTCTTGCTTACTTATACATGTATAACGAGTTCTATACTTGTGTTTCAAATAAAGCCAACCTTTTCGACCACACAGATTAACCTGAATAAAAACCAAAAATAAAAAGACATTTAACCCCTTTCAGTCAAGATTGTTTTAGGCAGGTTTTTTTCTTTTCAGTAAAACGGAATGTATAAAATTTAAGGATACCCAAAGGACTATTGTCGGAAATTCATATATTATTTACAAGTAACGGATTTCAATTATTAACATTAGAAGTAATGGCTGAAGATGTCCATAAAAATGAAGGTAGACCTGAAATATGTAACCACATGTTAATTTGACTATCTTAACAATTAATTCGTGATCATATTTTTCTAGAAAATTTTTCAGTTTGAATCAAAATTATGACTTTAAAAGTTGAGTTGATTAATTTACATTTTTGAAGTAAAGTAGTACAATTAAGGAATAACTTTATACATAATGTTTATTTAATATGTAGTTAACAACAAGAGTAATGTAAAAAATATTAAAATTTTAAAAGAGGCTTCGCTTTTATTCGTCCTTATTTTAAAAGCTGTTTTCTTTTTCTGTTGGGAGAGCACTTCAATGCGAAAATACTTATATGTCACGTCAACAAGATCGGAAAACTTGGAACGAATGGTTAAAATTGGGAAAGCTGTTAAAGAAGAAGCCAGTAACCGAGTATTTACTCAGCCAAGCTATGCATGAAACGGTGAAGTGGCAATAACCGTGTGGGAGTCGCTATTTTGAAGCGATCACATCGAAGGACAGTCGTTCGGTGTAATGGCATCGGCTATCGACAAAATTCCATCTTATATAAAAGCTACTGTATTTTCGAGTTGTTGGGGGTTCATATTCGTTGATTTTTATTTTTGCCAATCCATTTGTAAGATTATTCTTGTTAATTTAAAGAGTAGGCGAATTGAATAAATATTGCTAATGCTTCTTGTATAGATTTCTAGATTGGTCTCGATGCGAAGACGGGCAAAACAAATCAAATTTTTATTCTCTTCTCTTAACAATTAATTACATAAACATTTGAAAAATACGAATTTAACTTTTTATTGTGAAGATTTGTGTACATTCTTTATTGTACGTGCTACTTAGGAAAACAGTACAAACAGAAATATAAATCAAACTGAAATATAAAAGTCACCGTTTATACCATAACATAATCCAAGCCCTTTATGTGTAGATCATAGCACTTGTACGTGGTTACATTATAAAGAGATTCTTCTCACTTAATGACAAGCATTTCAGAAATATACCATTAAACCAATTGTTTTAATAAAATCAATGAATGTAGATTTTAGCAAATTTCAATAATGTAAGAGATAAAGGGAATTCAGTTTAAATTGGGAAAGTACAACTGGGAATTTCAGAAAAAGCAGCATAGAACTCAATCCTCGTATATCAAGCTAACACGACTAAGTTATTTTTCCGATTTCTGACATGCACTATGATTTGTCGCTAATTTGTTACCAAATCCAAAAATTTGTCGCTCGTGCCGTTTAGCCATAATCAGCTGGTATGCTATGCTAGCTTGATATATCAAGCTAGCACTACACATAGCCTAGGTATCTCGAAAAGGAAATGTCGTAGGATATTACTATAAAGGTCATAATTTGTCGTTAATTTGTCGCTGAAAGATGACACATTCAACGAATTTGTCGCTAGTCTTAACTCCAACTTATAAGCAAAAAACTGCTCGAAAACCATCAAACAATTAATCAAGGAGTTCTTTGTTACATTTCTTTTAAAAGATCGGATTTATTTACCAAATTTTTTAAATAAGGTTTTCTCTGTTTCCCCCAAGTTGGGCAAAACGGTACCATGCGACAGTTTGATGACTTTCCAGCAGTTTTTTGCTTATTAGTTGAAGATAAGACAAGCGACAAATTCGTTGAGTGTGTTATCCTTCAGCGACAAATTAGCTACAAATTAAGGCCTTTACAGTAATATCCTACGACATTTCCTTTTCGAGATACCTAGGCTATGTGTAGTGCTAGCTTGATATATCAAGCTAGCATAGCATACCAGCTGATTATGGCTAAACGGCACGAGCGACAAATTTTTGGATTTGGTAACAAATTAGCGACAAATTATAGTGCAAATCAAAAATCGGAAAAATAACTTTGTCGTGCTAGCTTAATATACGTTCAAAATCCTTGACAACAAAGTTTCAAGAATCATAATTTTAAACCCTGTTGTTTTTGGAGATTGAAAGTTTAATAATAAAATCGACTATAACTACAAAGTGGCACATATATGAGAAAAGATTTTGAAGCCCTTTTCTTGTTTAAAATGGGCCAGAAACCCCGAAAAAACTTTGTCCGGTTCAAAGTTTTTTTTTTTGTAACCTCGTTCGAAGTATCGTTATCTAGTTGAATCCATTACAGATTATGTAAAAGCTCGTCACAAATCTAAGGGTTTCACTACTTGGTATTTTATCCCGGAATGCTTTATGATTAGATAACTCATAGTAAAGTTACTTTGAGGAATATATTCAGTATTTTTTTTATTAGATACCAGTTTGTCTAATCATAATTGCCTTATTTTATCGTTAGATGACTCAAGGGCATCAGTTTGAAGGTGTTCGTCTTGTCTGTTTTCTTCTTTTTACTTACCTAACTTACAGTAAAATGTTAATTATTAATTATTCGCTTTACACGATGTAGAAGGCCTAATAGTACAGTGAATTTGGCATACAATTTTATCAAAATTGAAATAATCACTGGTGTGTATGTATTTATTTTGTCATGGTGTCCTCTTTTGTTTTTGTTTATGGAGAGGCGATAGAACAACTATCCATCGATAAGCCCTGGTGGATACCTATGGTTATGCAGAAATTAAAATTGTGTAAAAATAAAAAGCAGGAAACAATAAATTTGGCTTGAACCCAATCCTACCGCATCCGATTTGTTTATTTAGCGTTCAAATAAAGCGGCCTATAACGTGCACGTAATGGGAAACTAACACGTTCGTTTGTTTAGCTACACGGTCATTTAAAGTTGAAATTATTGGATCCGCACCGAACGAACGTTGCATCCGTTGGCTGTTGTAAAATCGTTTTAAAATCAGCAATAACCACAGGCAAGAATCAAATCGCTCTAAAGCCTTTCGGTCGGATTCACGTGATTGGCAAAAATTGGAGTTGTGTTGTCATCATCATCATCATCATTGTTGTTGTTGTTATTAGTTGCTCGTATTTGTTAGTGGATTAAAATCGAGTGGGTTTACGAATATTACCGTATTAAAAGAACGACCTTTAAAAAAAGAGATTAATTTTTATTATTTGTCCCTGTTTTTTAATCAACTATTGTCCACACAAGAATTATTACCTACCCGATTTGTTTATTCCAATTCGCGGTTAATGTGTTTTACGAACGTGTAATTTATTACAGAAAAATGTTTATAAAGGAAAGTGTTTTCCTGATTGATTCCTCAAAACGTAGCTTAGTTAATTAATCGTTTAATTCAGGAATGTGGATATTGAAAGTTTTAAGATAAGTCACCTCTATAACCGCGATATCTTTGAATAAACGAAAACTTTATGAATATGTAGACGAAGGGAAGGAAAGAATATTTTTATGAAAAGTTTTTATTGCAGGAGTCAAAACTATTAAAGCCGTGGAAATTAGTTTTCGTCGAAGTTTTCTTATTCTACTCGTACTTGACGATCTTGAGGTGTTTAATTAACAGCGTATATGGACTGTTTTATAATTTTAATGCAGTATTTTAACATGTAATTAATAGATTACGATTAGGTTTAATATTTATAATTTATTATGCAACATCTAATTATAGACTTGTTTATTTACAGGTTTTGCTCAATTCTCCGACCCTCCAGGGTATGAAATCGATCAAATGCAAAAACCAAATGGACAGCTGGTACTCACCTCCACCACGTCCACAGCGGATGGCTCCTCATTGTCCACCGAATCTAATAGCAATGTGATCCTTTTGAGGAGTTCAAAGCTTCTCGACCATAGTCATATCCTCCTAAGGACCGACAATGTTAGTTTCGAAAAAACCGATATCGTCTTGGAAAGCAATAGTGCGGGCGAGGGTAAAGTTAGTCAGTTAATCGTAAATCAACGAGATCTCGCTAAAGGGGTCGTGTTTCATTCGATCAAACGGATCGGTAACGGTGCTCCATTTTTATTACTTAGTGGTGATGATAGTGCTAGTGGACATATACTTATACAGACTAGTGAAGAATCTGTGAAAAGTGGAAAAGTTGTGAAAATTGAAACGTCGGATGAGATCGCGGTTGAGAAGGCGCACGATGAAGTCGAACTGGTTGGACGAAACCTTCCTATTGGGTCAGGTTAGTAGTAGGCTTTTCTTTTTGAATGATATGCAGTTGGAATTTTTTTTACTTATTTATTTTAGAAAATAGCTGCTCCTCCTTTTGGGTTAATCTTTTGAATTTCAAATGTATATATATTTATACGTTCTTATATATATATATAGCTGTCGGTCAGTCTGGCATCCGAAAAGAACTCCAGTAAACTGGCATCCGCCTTATATTCACGGACTGAATACTGTTTTCATTTTAAGGTGTACCTAAACTCCGACGTTTATGCGATCAAACCTGCATCCTATATCTCTACAATGAAAATATTTACAGTAACTGCCGATAAGCGCAGGAAATAAAAACATAAAATTGTTCTGGAATCAGTCAATGATATTTTGATTTTATAAATTTATAATTTTTTATAATCCATGGGTTAATCTGTTTCATATTTACCTCAAAATGACTTTTATCTGTTTTTGTTGTAGCGTTCGTTCAAATTTCCCAGTATATGGTAAACTAATAGTGAGAGCGATACTGATAAAATTGATTGGGTATAGTTATTGTTTTAGCACCTTATCTTACGATTAAACAAATTCTCTTCACATATAAGCTTCTCAGATGTGAGAAAAGTATTATATCTGTGTTTTTGAATAATAATTTTGCAGATTTTTGCTAACCAACGTACTATTTATTATTTATTATTATACACATGTATTCTCTATTTTAGAGAATTTACAATTGTTTTCCTTACATCCTATTTTGTCGAACTTATAACTTTTAACTTATATTCTCACCTAATCTATTACAAGTAACCTTCATTTTCTCTAATCTTTGTTTCCGTTATTCTCATGTATTTGCATATTTCCTCACACACTTCTCCTTTTAGCGTCTCTACTATCAACCCCCTTATGTTGTTCTCTAATCTCTCACCTTTCCATCTCTTCATAAAATATTTTATTTCCTCTCTTTGGATTTGCATTACATTTCCACAACAAAACAAATGCTCTAGCGTTTCCTCACTTCCTCCACATAGTCTACAAACCCAATCCCTATACCCTTTCTTAAATCCTCTCCCTATGTTCCCGCATCTGATTCTTGCCCACATTTCCTTATTCTCTTTCTTTTTGTACCTTGTATTGAAATACTCTGCCCCGTTTTCACCTGGTACAATTTCCCTATACATTTTGTTATAAGAAGAGTTCGATAAAGCCTCCCTCTCTGTTTCTAGTTTTTATTCCACCACACACTCTTTCCCTCTTTTAATCTATTGTATATTTCCTCTCCACTTCTTCTCTCCCAAATCATTCTACTCACATCTGTTACTTCTAGCTCATTTAGCATTTCCCCTACAATTTTCCCCCATTTCGAAGGCCTTTTATTTAAAATGCCTCTCATCTCTTCCACTAAGCAGATTTTTGGCCATCTCTCGTTGCCCATCCCCATTACGTCTTTTATATATCTACAAGCCCGTTCTCTAACTGTGTATTCGATATCCTGCACTCCTGGTTCATTCCTCCAAATATATTTTGGAATATTTCTAGCAACCCCTAAGGCCATCTTACAGTACCTTCCTTGTACCCTACTCAGATCCTTTATTTTACCCCGACCCCAGTTTTCTACTCCGTATAACGCCACTGCTCTAACCAAAGTATTCATCAAATACACACGATCATTTCTTGTGTCTCTACCGGTTCTCTTTAAAACACCCCATGTTGCATTTTCTGCCTTTTGCGCCTTCCCAACAAGTTTTTTTATATGTCCTTCTGTACTATTTCTTGTCGAGAACCAATACCCCAGATACTTAAACTCATTCACAATTTCGATTATTTCGCCCTTAAATGTCTAACCTTCGTTTTTTTTTTCTTTTTCCCCCGTTCCTAAATACCATCACTTTAGTCTTTGCCGTATTTACAGGCTAACCAACGTACTAAAAAAATAGAGAAATTTACCTTTCCCTAATAGCGATTTGTTAAATCATCCTCCTCTAGTGCAAAAATAATAGTTTTGCATATAAGAATTAGGTACATGGATTTCGAGAGATATTTTAAATTTGTTTTGATAAAATTGATAGCATAAAAACTAACGGAATTATAATGCAAATAAAATGATTGTCTCACGTTTTCGTAAAAACAAACATTAATACGTAGCATCACGTCTATTGCTGAAATGGAACGTCTTCCATCCATTAATTATTTTTTAAGCCCTTAACAATATATTTTATAGATATTTTTATACTAATTTAAGTACGAGATTTGTAAAGTTTCATTTAAATTTGAAACTTAACATGAAATATAGAAAATTGCGTATTATAGACTACTCTATATCTTAATTTCTCTAAGATTAAGATTAATTAGTATATGATCGTTATGTTTCCTTTTCAATATAATGTGAGTTGTAATAATTTATTAAAAAATGAATATTTCAAAATTTACTAGTTTTTACAGGTCAGTTGGTCAAGTCGCAGATGGAAAAATACCTACATGTCAGACGAATTAGCAAAAAACATTCCAAAAACTTACAATACGAACACAATTTTTTTTTTAATACAAGAAAAGACGGCACGTATAGATAAAATAATAAATAAATAAAACACCACGTGGACATCACATTTACAATTAATATTTAATTAATTATTTGTTTATTTATTATTTTATCTATACAACGTGCCGTCTTTTATTGTATTTTTTACAAAAATGGTTGTCTTCGTATTGTGAGTTTTTGGAATGTTTTTTGCTAATTCATCTGACGTTCTTTTCCATCTGCGACTTACTAATTGAACTGTAAAAACTAGTAAGTTTTGAAATATTCACTTTTAAATAACTTGTTACAACTCACTTTATTTTATTTAGGTCTTGAAAAAAGCCTACACTAGGGGCGAAACGTCGGCTGTAGTTTTTAAAATAAAAAATATTTTTAGCCCCATTGTGCTTTGATTGTTACCTGAACATTGTTTTTGGGGAAGTATGGTTAATATAAAACGTTTTGAAAAGATAAGATAGCTTAAGAATTAAGGAAGTTACTGTTACATAATCAATTACATTTTTTCGGCATAAATTATGCTATGAATAATGGCAAGATTTCAATTCATTGCAAATGTCTCATTAATACCTACATTTCATAGAATAGGTACTTTTTTTTTAAATTCCACACTAATAGGAGATGTACTTTTTATCTTTAAACATTCGGTAATTTAACTCTTTTTACTTTAAAGAAAGAACAGTTAAGTCATTTAAAATTTCAAGGCCTCTGGTTTGAAATACTGATTTTGAAGCATTGTTTAGAACACACTAAATAGGCACATGTAATAGATAAGAAACAAATAAACAGTCGCTATCGGTTGCAACAAGGTGCGTGGTCTGTACCATTTCTTGAGGACGCACGTTTAGCCTTAATTCGGATACGACATAGGTATACGCATATATTATCTATGCGCCATCTAGCATATATACACGACACTGTAGTGTTTAGAAATATACGGATATGGCCCAGTCTGGCATCCGCTCGGATTTCATTTAGTACCACAGGGCGACATCTGTGTAATACACTAAGGCTTTTGGACCACATGTTCAAAGTGACGTCCGTATATCGGATGCCACTTTACCCCGGACGCCATTTCTACCGCACTTTTAACATGTGTGGATGCCACTTTGTACCGCAACTATATATATATATATATATATACATATATGTTACGGGCAACTTGATTACTTTGGTTGGCCCAAATTAATAATACCCGATGAATCCGGGGTCCATTTAAAAAATCATTGTTCGAGATCGCTTGAATTTTTCATTTGAACCGGGCAGGATGAATACTTCCCTAGGTAGGTGGTAGTTTTATTGGAACCCCAACATACGAATATGTGTCACGCCACTTTGCAATATCGGGGTGAGGTTACGTTTTGTAAAAGTTACTTCTCCTCTCCCAACCCAACCCACATTATCAACAAGATGTTTTTTAAATAAAGTCGAGGAACCTTTACATACCGTAATACCTACTTTATATTCTTTCAAATTATCTAAACATCTTATATATATAAATAAATTTTCATGTAAAATAAATATACACACTGCAAATCATCTCTTTTATTACTTTGCCCAGTATGTATAGAGATAGGTCATTATTCGTAGTGACCGGACTGCTCAAGTTGTCCGTAACATGTATATAAAAAAATTTCAACTGTATATTATCTTTTAGCCGAAGTACCTCAATTATGATTATATTATATCACATTTAAAAGAAAGGAACTGGACACAAATGTATAATCATCTCTTTCCACGTACAAAGAAAACAAATTATTATGTTCTCGTATATTTAGGTTCAAACTCCCATTGTTATGACAAAGTTGCCTACCCTCCTATGTCTGCTTATCTTTCGCAGGCGTCTAGTTACAAAAAAAAAACTAAAACTATTGGGTGTTTCATTCCCACCACTGTTGGAGGGCGGGCTGTCCTTCGGGCCTACGAGCCCTAACACATAAAAGTTCGGATACTTTAGTTATTTCAAGAAATCATCGTAAAAAATCTATAAATAAACAATTATTTGATTTATTTTAAAATGTAGGTAGAGTACATATATCGGTTGGCATGACCTACAATTATCTTTGATATTAATAAATATCTATGCCAGTTAATAAGTACTATCTAAATTAATGCATAAAATACGTGACACATTAGTGTTCGGACACTTAATGGTTTCCAAAAGTAAACGAATAACTAGTAGGATGTCACGTCACCTTTCGCCCGAATAACTGCCTCTATCCGTTTAGGCATTGATTTGACTAATGATAAACACAATTCTGGTGTAAAATGTGCCCATACCTCAGCGATTTTACTTTTTAACTCGGCCTTAGTTCGTTGTGGATCATTCCTCAACTTTTGCTTCATTTTATGCCATATCGTTTCAATAACGTCATGGTTGGTGCTGTTAGCGGGCCATGAAAGCATTCGTATATCATTTTTTCCAAACTATTTTTTGTGGATTTAGCTGTATGAGCTGCAGCGCCTTCCTGCTAAAAAATATAATTTTCTTCAGGATATAAGGATGATGCACTTGGTAAAAATATCAGCAAATTCTACAAGACAATCTGTTACCAAGTGCATCATCTTTATATCCTGATGAAAATTATATTTTTCAGCAGGATGGCGCTGCAGCTCATACAGCTAAATCCACAAAAAATAGTTTGGAGAAAATGATATACGAATGCTTTCATGGCCCGCTAACAGCCCCAACCTTAACGTTATTGAACGATATGGCATAAAATGAAGCAAAAGTTGAGAAATGATCCACAACGAACTAAGGCCGAGTTAAAAAGTAAAATCCTAAACGGATAGAGGCAGTTATTCGGGCGAAAGGTGACGTGACATCCTACTAGTTATTCGTTTACTTTTGGAAACCATTAAGTGTCCGAACATTAATGTGTCACGTATTTTATGCATTAATTTAGATAGTACCTATTAACTGGCATAGATGTTTATTAAAATGAAAGATAATTGTAGGTTATGCCAACCGATATATGTACTCTACTTACATTTTAAAATAAATCAAATAATTGTTTATATACAGATTTTTTAGGATAATTAATTGAAATAACTGAAGTGTCCGAACTTTTATGTTAGGGCTCGTACAGTCTAGTGCAAAGGTGGAAGGCCCTCTTCAGCCTCCTTTGGGAATTGTGGGAATGGGTGGGTGGTGGTTTGGGAGAGAAAGATGAGACGGACGAAATGAAGACAGAAGCGAAGTGGAATATTACTACCCCAAAATTTGTGTAAATTATCCAAGGATCACCGAAAAACTTGGACCAGAGTAGCCGGCCCCGGAATCGAACCGGTGATTTAGACGACTAGACCATGCTGCTCGGTAGTTACCAATACAATAATATAGTATAAGCATCTGCGATCATTTATTTTGCACTTTTGTTCCAAAATCCGTACTTTTCCTTTTGTGCTTACGGTTTTAACACGTGCTCAAAAATCTATGTTCTCATCCAATTTGAGAACTCACGCTCAAAAAGTTTGTTTAACTTATCCCATAACAATAAAAAGTCAATTAAATCGATTGTTATAACAATCTCTTTGTTTTCAGGAGCTTATTTACTAATCTTGAAAGCAAACGGTTTTAAAAATAGTTTAAGTTGGCGTTAACTTTTTTATAACTCTCAATGTAAAAGCATTCGATTTTATGACTGGGAAAAATATAAATGGAGCCAAGCATATACGTCCCACGTTCCTGCTTCCTATACAAAATTGATTGTTTATTTTTGTTTTTAACAGTTTCAAATTTAAAATTATTGACATTTACTACCTGGCGTTTGCAAGTTTGGCAAAAGATTTTTTCTTCATATTTCAATATATAAACCATGTTGGTAATCTACCGTATTTGAAAGCGTTGACATACAAATAACATTAAGCAAGTAAGCGCTAACTAAAGAAATCTGACATACAGAGGTGGAATCCATTAATCTTTAAGATATAAATTAAATTGTTGCTGCATTAAATTTGTTTATAATTTACATATCTTAAGCAATTTGTTTCTTGTAAATAAAACGATTCAGAACAAACAACCGGATCGTTATCTTGCTACCTTGAATGAGTCAGGTAATGTCTGGCAATAAAAGGTGTGTGCACCTTCTTGGTGGTTTTCTTATGTTGTTAACACGTTTCGATTTATATAGGTCGTAAACCATTACCCTCATATTGTTCTTTGCGCATACATACGTACATAGTACTAACATACACGTTGATCCGAAGTTGTAGGAATTGTTTTACTTCTTATGAAGTAATAAATAGAAACCATAAAAATACGTCTTAAAAGAACAACAAATTAAAGTGGCTTAATAACGGTTAACCAATTGAAGCACGCCATTAAGTGTTTCATTTCATCTCAAACAATTAGAATTTTTTCGAAAACTTTCAGTGAGGTTTGCTGTGCTTACTTTTCTAATATTTCTCTCGATTTGGAGACGTTGACTGTTGTACGAGGAATCAATTAAATTTAAACTTGAATTTCATTCTGGTGGGCTATGTAGTGATGGAAGAGAACCTTATGAGGTTGTTGACCAAAAGGTCTAGAATATATTTTTTAATCCAGATTATTTTCTTTTTAAATACTTTTTGGCAGCATCATGAAATTTGATCTGTTGATGAACTCATAAAACCTGCAAACCTTACAGAATAAGGCCCTCAAAGAAACTCACGTATACCTAGACATATGAGTGTCAATTAAGCAATTTAAAAAAAATTATACCACTAATGTTCCTTAGATGGGGTGCTGCTACACAAAACATTTTGACTTCAATCTTGATTAAACCAATCGTCACCAAGCAGTTTCGAAAATAAGAGATGAAGGAAACGACCAGATTCTTCATCTCAGATGTTATTCTTTTACTTGACAGTATCAACTCTATACCAAATTTAATACTCGTAGTTTAGGATTTATTCCAGGGAGAATCGGAGCACCCTCCAGACCAACTACCTTGTAATGACGTTTGCGTCTCACGAGAGAGAGCAATTTGCTGGAGGTTTTTCTCTTTCATTTCTCAATGACGTTATAAAAAAAAATTACTCTTTACTAAAAAAGAAAAATAATTGCCAAACCAATGACAATGGACCTGCTTCTTTTACCCATAAATATTTAAAACATTTCTTGTATTCAAGGGCATTTTTCCGTCTTATTGGGTTTGTTTTCGTTTCTAGTTTAGAATTTTTATACTGAACTAACAAAGAGTTTTGTTCGTCGTTATGTTTTTATTAAGTCACAAAAATGACCACAATAAAAAAATAAATGTATGAACATTTTTGCATTTCAAAACAACCCCTCAGAAGACGCTTTGAACTTGATGAGGCATATAAGCATAGAATGTACTACTAGTATCTCCTGATACCAAGACAGATCTCCTACTGTACAAAGGATAATTTTGCAATCGAGAATCACTCTGGAATCAGTCTGTGTTTAATATCGAAAAGATTGAAGAAAGTAATTGAATCTGAAACGTGAATATTTGAAACAGGGACGACCGCATACCCATATGTGAGTTAAAGTTTTCGTAGAACAATACGATCGTCCAGTTATGGAGTTCGATTTGCCATGCATTAGAAACACCGACTGACTATTATATCCCTTTGTAATAAAACGCTTTCGCTGCTATTCCGTGAAACGGACCGAAGCGTAGTTTCACTGGCTCTCATAGATATATTATTCAGCAAATGGATATTTGGCGGAGTACATTGCCTTGTCATGCTCGCAATCGAAATTGAACTGAGACATTATCTAGATCTGAGAAAATTCGGATATTTAAGTTGGTGTAGACGAAACAAGAGAAAAGGAGTGCTATTCGTTTTGGAAATAGAAAGGGATGCATTTATACTGGGGCATGTGCACTTATTTGCATATAAGACACTCGGTTGCTTTTTAAATGTACGGTTATGGGCTACTGATCGATGTTCGGATTTAATAAAAGGGTCGATTTGGCCATAAAGCTTTTTTTTGCTTCCCTAGGCAAGAATTTTATGGGAGCGATTCGGCAGTAAAGAAAACCCACGGGCCATTTTAATACATTGCTTTATATTCACTTATCTACGACAGCTATTCGTAATGGCTCCGATGCAGTAATTTCTTCTAATTGACTACAAACTACAGAGGAAGTAAAATATATTTTAAAACTGTCTTCTCTGGAATCGTCTTTTAAATTGAAAACCCGTCAGTTACATTTAAGACATTTAATGAATAATTATAAAAATATCACGATAGAAAACCTCATCATCATCCTCATTTCTCGTCCTTTAAATACCTAAGTACAATAATTTATTTGTTTACTTTTTAACAGTCAATTATTTCGTTTGTTAAAAGTTTTTCTGCTGTTGCGCGTCACTAGCTTGATGCATGTTTACGATCGCGAAGAGTGATCTTTTGTTGAATCATTGAATACAAATCTTCAACCAAGAGATAACTGAAGGAAAAGAACTCAATAAGGTCAGGGTTTACAATTCTAAAAGACCATTCGCAAACATTTGACACAGATTGTGGAAGTCTGAGTTATTTCGTTGAATAAATTACCCCTTTTATTCATTCATGTATTCAATGAAACGTCGTTTACCATCTGTTTAGTAACTGTTTTGCTCTTTTACAAGAGTAGATAAAATTCTTTATGCTTCTATTGAAATAAAAAAATCTTGAATGAGAAGTACCTACTAACCAATAAATATAAAAAATATAATCGTTTTAGGGATTCCATGAGTCGGCATTTTTCGAATCAATTTTCTTTTAATAATTAATTCGAGTAACTATTGTAGTTTTTAACAGAAAAATGAATTATTTGATTTCATGTTACATCTTCCATTCATCCAATATAAAAAATAATTTTTATAACTAAAGGGACTTTTTCAGTTTTACAGTTTTAGTGATTATACAGGGTTGTCTAAAAGTTCGTTAACATTTGGATTGGCAATTACGTGGGCCGGAACATCGAAGCAGGAGGTTTACTAAAGGGGAGGGTAATCAATAGGAAGTTAGTACCACGGAGCATACGCAAATAGTATAGAACTAACGATTCTGCTACCAAAGTCAAAATTCATATTCCTCAGTCATTAAAATATATTATGAACTAAAACCCAAGCTCCAATAATTCAAACAATTAAAAAATGGGTACAAAATAATTGAAACAACGGATTAAACCTTAACTTTACCACGATTAGGGCGACCCAGGACGTCGAGAATGTGTATACATACCCGGGCGGTCCGATAAGTATTTAGCCTAGAAATGAAAAAACAAAAATTTTGGAAAAAATGCTGTTTATTTTTCAATATAATCTCCTTTTAGTTCAATACACTTGACCCAGCGATGTTCCAACTTCTTTAACCCGTCTAAAAAAATTTTTTTCTCGAGGTCTGCAAAGTAGGCCTCCGTGGCGGCGATTACTTCCTCATTCGAGTGAAATTTCTACCCGGCAAGTGACTTTTTCAAGTTAGGAAACAAAAAGTCACACGGGGCCAAATCTGGAAAATAAGGTGGATTGGGCAGCAGTTCGTAGCCCAATTAGACCAATTTAGCCGTGGCGACTGCGGAGGTGTGAGCCGGTGCATTGTCGTGGTGAAAGAGCACTTTTTTCTTCGCCACGTAGAGCCGTTGTTTTTCGGCGTCAAATCGGCCCAATAATTCAACACAGCACTGCCCTGTGACCGTTTTGCCCTTCTCCAGGTGGATTTTCGTAAAGTTATCCTCGGTGGTTCCAATTTTCGGGGCACCTGGACTTGACTCATCAAAAACCGACGTGCGACCACTTTGGAATTCACGGAACCAATTTTTGACGGTCGCCATCGAATGAGAAGCGTCCCAATAAACTGCCTTTAAGCGCTCTTTGATTTCACTGCGCGATTTCTTTTCCAAAAACAAAAATCGAATCATCGAATGATATTGCTCCTTTTCCATTTTTTTCGAAATCAACGGACACGCTTGCTTTCACACACTCTCAAAACAGAACTACAAGCCCGATCCGGCTGAACTTTTGTCAGTAGCCGTCTACAGGAAGGTGCTACACTATAGTGTATTTCTCTTGCGATAGTGACGCCATCGGGCAGTGAGGCTAAGTACTTATCGGACAGCCCACGTATATATTACATAAAGGGACTTCTGTTGGAGAGCAACTTAGCCTCTCCATCCGGAAGCAATTTAGGGTACTAGATTTGCCCAAACTTTTAAATCCACACAAATTGTACAGAAATTAGAACCTAACAACCTTTATCAGAGACAGAAACAAGATTATTAATTGGTCGGAGCTTTATTGACGGTTTTTTCTGTGATGAGATTAAATTAAGTGCGATATTGGGCTCCGGCATCATTGGTGTCGATATTATTGCAAATAAAGAGCAGTATATTGGCATGATACAATTTTTTTTGTTGCAACATTAAAGGTCTTTCCAGCTTTCAATAAAAGGGCTCAGTTTCAAAAAGATGGAATGACAGTCACATTTCCAGCGCGGTTCGTGAAATTTTTCCTAAAAGAATGATATAGAAAAAGGAATGACACTATTTGGCCACATTGCGTATCTTGAACCATTTTCTTTTTTTTAATGTCTTTCGGTATCTCTCGTCATAGAGTAGAACATGTTTAAACTTTAAGAGAATACTGTACATTTTAATGTTTAAACAATAAGAAACAGTTAGCGACGTTCATAACACTTTTAGATAAAGATAAAAATTATTCTTTAAAAAGCTAAAATATTTATTAGGTATTCAAGACTGGAACGGAAACTTGATAAAGGGCTTTAATCAAAAATATAGTAACTGGAATTTTTTAGCCCCTTTTTTCGTGTTTTTCATGGCCAATTACATACATAATAAAACACATTTGTTTCATAAAAATTTTCAATTTAATTTTTCGACTTTCGAACTTCGATATCTCGAAAACCAAGCGAATAGGAATTTTTTTACAATTTTTCCCGTACTCAACGACCTCCATTACGTCTAAAACGTTTAACAAAACTTTTTCTTATTGGTTTGTATAATAATACATAGTACGTTAATAAAAAAGTGAAATTAATAGAAGTTAAGAAAATGCTCGGGCGCCACTTTGTCAATGCAAAGAAAATTTAATTATGCTCCGAGTAGAGCAGTGGTGGTTGCTGAAAACCCTGATGTTCTGAGACCGCGAAGCTCTCATAAAAAAAAACACAAGAAAAAAAGTTGTAGAGTATATTAAGTAATTACAAAATTAAAAACACTTACAAGACAAACATGCCCACCCAAAAACGTTCCCTGCCACAACGTAGGGACTGCCGGATTCCGGGTATTTTGGGGACTTCCAAACTGCGTTAGGGGCCAGACAATAGTGGGGAATTTGGGACCAACCTTATTAGATTTTACAGGAGCCGCCTGCACGTGTTAATTGGCTCGTTTTTGGCTGGTCCGATAGAATTTAGTAGTTCCCTTGGCCTGGTAAAATGTCTTATGAAGTGTTCACCAAAAATATATTTAAAAAAAAGGAGAAAAAAAATGAATAAAATGACTTAATTACAAGGTTTGCCACAAAGGGCTAAAAGATTGCCAAGAAAACTTGTGAAATCTAAAAATGCCTCGTGGCAAAAAAACTTAAATAATTATATAAAAAAATTGAATGAAGAATAAGAATTAATTTTAAAAGAAAATAATTAATTTAAATAAATTTTACCGAAACTATTTATAAGAAAAGATAACTGATTCACAAATAAGAATTTTCACCTAATATCAAGTATAAAACTAACAGAAGCACACACACAAACACGTCTTGTCGGTTCAAAGGGTCGAGGAAAGAGTCTCGTGCACCGACCGGAAAAATTCATAGATCCTTCCATCGATCGCGAAGTCCTTTGCAAAGGTTGTTAGCCTTGATGATAAGACGGAAGGTCGATCATACAACTGAACCAAGATAAATACAAACTGAATAGAAATAAATTAAATTTTAGTAACGGGATTATTAATAGAGAAAAACGTTACAAACGACCTTTAAATCGTGGCGCCCAGAAATCGTACTCTTCGCTGATTTTGACATTAGTGCTTTTGTCTTAATTCAAGATAAGAATTCTTGAAAATAGAAAAGTCATGAAAACCTTTTCCATCCCCAGGAAATCCAAAACATTAAGTGATTTTTTTTTCAATTCAATTATGAAACCAATATGAAATCTCGTATGATACCTGCATTGATGGCACTATAAATACCTTAACACACGTCATTGACAATAACATGATATGCAGTAATATTGACGTCGTCGGCGTCTTCGCAAACAAATATGCAATTTAGATGTCGAAACAAGTCCGTTTGTTCGGGTCTGTCGGGTCTGATATTCATGCACAACTATAATTAGCGCACGTAACTAATTAGTAGCTTCCAATTAAATTCAATTATCAATTAAAACTGCTCTTTCCAATAACGTTTACATGTGGATGTGCTGTTACGATTATTGTGCACTAGGCACCCTAACCTGCGAAATTAAATTAACGCGATATTAAAAAAGTTATAATTTAACTCCACTTAACGGGAATGGCATGCAAATAAATATAATAGAAATCTGCACAACGATGAGTGCACTAGCTTTTCGTCGAAAATTTAATTTGTTATACAAAAATGGTTATAATATTATTATATGGAAAATTGTTTAGAACGTTTATTAGACAGTTACGACAGAATACGCAACAAATTGTAACTTGATTATATTAGATAATAAATAATTTATATATGTATGCATAAATGAAAACTATTATTTGATTACTCCTAGATGATTAAGAAAACATACCTACCTCTTTTAGAAGGTTTGTATGTATATTGTTTTTTCCAGGTTTTATAAAAAAATATTTTTTCTTATAAAAAGTGGGAAATGTATTTATTTTTGTTTTTAACCAATTATGCAAATTTGTTTAAGCTGCTGTTTTATTATAAAAATCTCTCGCAGATTTTCGTAAGATTCAATCCTTTCAAATACCTTAATTAGAAGTAGAAGAGGTATTATATTATCTGACGTAGTATTTTTGCACTGATGGTTTAATAAGCTTCCGATGGAACAAATTGTAGAGACGGCTATCTCCAATTTTCGTGGAGCTATTAAAAATGAAAAACGCCAAGAGGAAACATTGTCGAGGTACGTAATATTAACTTCCGGAGCCATCCGTTTTCCGTGCCGCTGCTGTAATTGAATTTCACACGGAATGAACGCAAATAAAACGATTACAAAAATATCAGAAAACACCTGACAAGATAATGAGCCGTCCGTGAAAAATAACGCGAATTAGCCGAAACAAGAAATAATAAATAGAATATGAGGCCACTTAACGATCTACCTACCCTACCATTATTAAAAACACTTTTGGTGCATCGTAACGACCCAACATTTTATGGGGCAGTTAAATACGGACAACGGTTTACCAAAATTGCACTTAACTGTTGATTTACGTACTGTTATTGTTTCCTTTCCGTTTTATGTAGCTCACAACTAGACCAATAAAAACAGATTTACGCCGGTCAGACGCAAAAACTGAGCTCATTTTGTAACCCGGAAAGCACCACCTAAAATTGAATTCACCCGACCTCCCTTTTCTTAAATAATAATGTTGGACTAGTATTATTCATAAAGCAAACAAATTTGAATAAAGTGGAATGCAAGCAGCAGCGCAACATAGCCAGCAGTAGCTTTCTCGCGATATATAGGTATATATGCGGGAGCTTAAGTTTATCGTATTCATTTTCGCAACTTGGGTAAAGAGGAAATGTACGAGAGTGAAACAGGATCAAGGATAATAGTAAATGGAAGGAGGAAGAAAGACTGGAAGTATCAAAACGTACCTACCATTGTATGTATTGTGAAGTCCGTATACGGACCAGTTACGAAGAGGAATGTTGCACGATTGCACATAAATAACAAAGAATTCAGTTATTGATTCAATTATTCCGCAGTGGGGTTACATATGAAAAGATCAACGATGGGACAACGTGATATATGAAACGTACAACCAAAATTTAGCAACCTCAGAGTTATATAAAGATATATACCTATATATAGATATATAAATATATACACCTTAATCTAAAGGTCACTAGGAAAGTTTTAAGATATTCAACCAAAGAAGAGTAAAAACGTTATTAATCGAAATGTCTACTATCGCTTCTAACATGGAAGATTCTGCTTAGATAACCATTAGGGTTCGGGGAGAGGGAGCTTTAGTAAAACGATGACTCCAGAAAAGATTGCCATAGTTAACAAAATTCTGAAGAAGAATTATTAGATAAAGTACAGAGAAATTGAAACTAGTATCCAAATTAATGCACCGGCTGTACACAAAATTCTTCATAATTGTTTTCATATGAGAATAGTTTTTAGTTCATGAGTACCCCACTATTTCACAGTGTTACATGAACTAAATTCAGAAAACAACTGTATTGCAATTTGTTAATTACCTAATAATCCAAGCAAGTTATTGCTGCGTTATGATGACGTATCATATGTATATATATATCACGTAAAAAGGAATGCGACTACTGGAAGATAAAAATATTTCAGTAAGATTAAGAAGTCAATCATCAAAAGTAAAATACTTTTTGCCTTTTTCGGAAAAAGAAGAACATAAGTTAACCACGGATAACCACGGTCAAATGTTACAAAAATATTTGCCTAAACAGTAGAACATCGATAAGATAAAGACCAAGGGAAACGTTAAATAATTTGAGTTATTGAGGTTTTTACTTACTAAGGGTTTAAGTCAAGGAGTTTTTATTGGTTTATATTTTTACTTACTGAGGTCCGTTTATAAGCGTTGTTTAGGAATTATAGAGATAGACGAGCTAGGTTAAATGCAAATGAAACTTCACTTTATTTTAGGTTTAAAGGTACATTTATTCAAGTTTATTTTGTTCTACATAAAAAAGTCGGTTTTTTTTTTTTTTTTGTTTTAAACAATTCACACTTTCTACATCAATTTTATTACTTACTGAGGTGCGATGCCCAAATAATTCGTTTAAGTTATAGAGGGTTCGTATTTTAAGTAAAAGAGGTTTTGGACTCCGAGGGGAAAGGAACACAAAATTATATGAATTTATAGAGGTTTTTACGTTGTCGAGGTTTAAGTTATCAAGGTTCTACTGTATTTACAAAAATTTCTTATTCATTATTTTACATACATTTTATTTGGTTTTTGTCTTATTGTGCTTTTACCCTTTTATGTGTATTTGTGTGTGTTCTACTGTATTTGTTAACGGCATGGTTGAAAACATTCCTTTTGGATATTCGGCTCATTCACCGGGATACTACTTCCGTGCAGTGGAAATATTTAACCACCCAATTTTTAAGGATTAAGAGTTACACGGTCCATAGTCCATATTACACGCTTATATGTAAATTTACTTTTTTTTTTCACCATGAAAAAACTTGAGGATACCTACTTTGGACACTTTATGTCCAGTTGAAGCACTGACGTAATAGGTCAACGAATAGGTAACGGTAAAAATTTAATGAAACAAGCTGAAGTGAAGACTAAAAAGTGAAGATAAGATAAAAACATAGTTGAATTAAAAATTGCAGAAGAAAAGACGGTCAGAACTGACGATAGTTTGAAAATTAGAAAAGCAAGAAAATTGATAAGGAGGAGTTATAAAAAGATGTAAATGAGAGTAGGGGCCCAATAGGATAGTAATAACATTTGGAAATGCCGATAGTAAGAAATACTGAGAAATAATAATTGAATCCCTCATTATAAAATAGCAATTAGAGAGAAGTAAGAATCGCAGATGTTATGCAGTTGGTACAAAGAGCTGAATAGTTAAAGAGATTACTTTTATAAAAGTTATCGATAAAGGTAGAATAGATTTAGAGCATGTAAAGAGTTGGAATTGTAAGAAAAGAACATTTACACAATAATAGAAGTACATAACGAAATTTACACAAATAGAAAAGTATTTATAATGATTTCACACACATTCCAATACAAATTAATTATTATACACAAGTTTTAAAAATGGAAAAAGTTAATTCGCCATACTACAATATATCTGTAGACATATATAAGTGTTGGTTAGCGTTTTGTCGAAACCGTCAGACGTGGATGGCGATTTCGACAAAATATCAACCAACTTTGAACCTCATACGTAGATGTTTTTGTCGTTTTACTACTGTTCTTAAGCCAATTCAAACCTGGAATGAAACTGGTGCAGATGTGGAAGACCAAAATAGATTTGAATTTTTTAAAACATGGTTTATTCATATGGAAAAATTTATACAATACGATGGAATGTGCTTGTAAAATCTAATAAATAAAACGATATGTCAGTACTTCCGTAGTGACGTACTGTACAGTTAAATAGCATAGAATTTCTAAGACGTTTTCGATTATTGATATTGGTGTGACAAAAGTATCGTAAAAAAAGAAAACATTTTAAAACGCTTTTTTCCCCACTAGCCGCTACTGCTTTAGTAAAATGATGGAGAGTGGACCTAGATTATACCTTATTGTTTGGAAGAATACCGATTCGATTCCACATTCCCTTGTCCTGATCCAATCATGTTTTTCTGAGGTATCCTCAAACAGTCGGGCAGCAATATTCCTTAGAGCCCTCAAGTCTACCCTCAGCTAGCATTAGTACCTGGTAGAAATTAAATTTCACACGGTTTCTTCCAGGTTACATCAATATCTACTATACTGCCCTGCTAAGCCGAAAAACGCTATCTCAATCGGAATAAGTTTGGAGATAATCAAGTCTTTGTAAATTGTTCTTTCGCATCTTCAAAAACAAAACTTTTAAAAATTTATTTATACATGTTTTTGACTAAAGCTATTATTGGCATATACAAATTATCTATAAATTGAACCATTGTAGGTACCTATTTTGTGAGATATCGCTATTTTGATTAAAAAGAGGGTTCAAGACTTGAGAAACTGCTTTTAGCAATTTAAGGAAAAATTGAGATATAAAACAACTTCTTAGTGTTTTTTAAATGTTTTAAATTTGATTGCAGTATTTGGCTTATACTGTTAGATGCGAAATTGTTATAGCTATCGATTGGCATACAAAAAAACTAAAAAGGCGCATTTCAAAGATACTGCCTTTCGTCTTAGCAGGGAAGTATATCTGTTGTAAGTACTTTTCGACAGATCAAACTAAAGGTTTTGACAAATGCAATAATAAATAATAATATTTTATAAACAAACATATTATTTGTTGCTGTTTTAAATTTCTCAGATATTTAGGTATTAGGGTTTGATTCGGTGTCCAATATCTTTTTAGGTTTCCTTACAACAGTTAAGCAAATACTGGGGAAGCAATATTCAATAGAAAATTCTCTTCATTTACCTCTGTACTTAAATTTAGCTTTCTAATTACCACGAAAGCATTCCCAAGATTTTTGGTGAGCCTTCTGGCCTACTCTTCAGTATTTTCAATAAAATATAAACTAGAATATCTGCCCGACATTAGCAGTAGTACCAAAGGAAATTAAATCGTCCAAAAGTTTCGAATAAGTTTTATTTTATTCAGTATTTCTTATGGTCATTGACAGCTACCCTTTAGCCGAAACAAACTTTTTTGATACATAATATAAGTGAAACTTACAACAGAAGTATTATTTATTTTCTATTTTGTAGACAGATAGAGTATTTGATATTATTTATTATTGTTTTCAATTTACCAAATATTTGCCATGTTTTCGATTCGCTGCTCGATGTTTTCCTTATGTTTCTATAACTAGAAAAATCTAAACCAGTAGTATCAACGATTGGAATCGGTGTAGTACATCTAATTTCTCGTAAACAAAGATCGGAAAGTTAGTGCAAGAACAGCAAACGGAATTCGAAAGTTTGGATTTCGCTTCAGCCGTTGCAATTTGTTATTTCGCCGGAACAACTCCAACAACTGGTCGAAACAACTCGGAGAATGCCGCCGTTTCTTATTTATCCACCCTTTACACATTCCTTAAAACTAGACTCGGATTTTTCTTTTCAACTTTTCCAAATAAAGTCCTTTCATCATTCTTTAAAGTTTTCGTTTGTCTTTAATTTGAATTTCAAATAAAAAGAGATACGCTTTTAGCCGCGAATAAAAACAGACTCCCTCGACATTCTTCCCTTTGTCTCTGTTGTTCGAGAAAAACCGCTTAATGACTTTTAAAAGAAGAACGAATATTAACTTTTTTTTATCAAATGAATTAATACGTTTTGATAAATAAAGCCATCTATTTATATCAAAATTAAAATGGAAATGGTTTACTTACAGAATCTTGTGACAGATACATGAATCTAATAAGTTTTCTAACGTATAACCTTTAATCTAGAAATATACATTTCATTTCGAGGATTTAAAGCTTCAGTGGTATTATTAAGAGGAAAATTGCTTTTTTTATTTTGTATTTTCCACTTCTGTACTGGTTAAATTGTCTTAACTTTAAGTTTTTCAACAGCTATGTATATTCATAATAGTGTTTGAAAATTACACGATTACTATGTACATTATACTTATAATAAATGACTTAGTCAACACTAACAGTAAGATTATGAGAAATATCAATCCTATATAATAAAAATTATTGTTATTATAATAGGTATACATATTAATTATTATTAAGTAATATAAATACGCCCTCTATTTGAAAATACGTTCAAGTATTATTCATTTTGTTTATACTAAAATTTTATCATAATAATTTTAATAGTTAATAATCACCTGTTATCCTTGTTTAGTTTCGATTATTTCCGTAATATGCTCATAAAAGAAGCTCAATAGGAATTCGCTAACGTGGGTTCTCTACTAATCAGGGTAATAGCATGAGGATGAAGTGTTGGTTGGCGAGGGTGTGCAAAGTTGGGGATGGCGGCCAAGCTCGTACAAAACGGTATCGTTTTCCTTCCAACCGTCCACCATCGGCGTGCAAGCTGACGAGCAAAAAAGCGTAATTAAAGTTGCTTGTTGTTCGTTATCGTGAGTTAGTTTTTATAACTCCCGATGCTTTATATTTCACGCTCTCATTTTTGCGCCATCCGTTCCATCCACCCCCGTGTTCCCCGAACGCCGCCGTCGGCGGTTAAAGGACGTCGAAGGGCAGTGGCAGGGCGGCCATGAGGGGGGCGGTTTGGATACGAATAAGGGGCAATTGCCTGGTACAAGTTGTCACTCTGCCTGTGCCATCGGCAGCGTGTTCTTCCTTCAGCACATCGTTACCCTCGGGCTTTTGTTTCATTTCCGCTAATTTGGAGCACGCAAGTCGCAGTCAGCACGGTCTTTTTGAAGATAAATTCCTGCCCTTCTAGCCTCACGCAGGCATCGTCATCCGTGACGACACTACTCGGCAAGATTCGTTTATCTTTCGCAATGTAGTTTGAGTTGTTAACTCTCGATGCACACAATCACAAGCCGAATCATTTCCATAGTAGATGAAGCTTTTAACTCGAGTCTTCCGAGCCCTAGGAAATAACATTAAGAAACTTTCGGGGAAATGGCAATCACATAACAACTCAACTGAGTCGGTTTATAAAAGAAGACACCGTAAATTAAATATATTGTGACAGGAATTTCGACAAAAGGATTTTATTTTTATGTAGTATACTAAAGACCGTTCATCTTATATTTCATCAGTAATTAAGGAGATGCTATTTATTTCTGTGAATTATAAAATAAGTGGCGATAAGATTCTTAGTATCAAGCATACAAACAATGAATCGACATTCACCGTTCAATATTATCTATAAACAATCCTCCGTTAATAGATTATGAATAATTTATTTGACCCTTGATTTAATAGAAAAGATTTTGCAGGAAAAATACCACTTATAACAAAATACTTACCATCAGCCTGTTATCCTCCCTAGACTTTTTTTCTATCCTGTTTACTTTTTCGACGTAGCAGTAGTATTTTTTCCTCATCTTCTGGGACCTCACAACGATAGTAAACTTTTTTCTCTGTGGGTATATGTTTGTATGTATACTGTTTGTGAATATGTGTATAGGATGAGAGAGGGGCGCGATGCTCAACAGCGCTGAATTATTTGGCACGATCTTGGTGCCATTTATTACCCCCGGCTAAATTAATAAGTTATGGTTTTGCTCAACAACGTCCCGTAAATTATACCGAACTCGGTAGCTGTGCTGTGCATTTTCGCAGTAGACGCACGACTCGGCTTTCTACGACACTTGTGTTTGTTTGCGCCCAGATTTACAGTTTCTCACAAAATTGGCGGGACATTCACCCATTTTTTTGTTTATCGACAATTATATGGAATCTAATGACAGTGTTTATAATTATTTCTTTTCAAATCTCTGAATTCTAATGTGAATTTGTATTTTGTTTATTAATAATAATATACCAGCCAGCCAACTCTTATATAATATGAATGAAAAGATGTTCAGCGTTATTAATTGTCACCGGTTTAGTGGATGTAAGTAGTCTACTGAGTAGTAGCTACTAAGACGCTATTATCTGCATCGTATTCATAGACGTCACTTAGAATGCTACTAGCTAGTAGAATTGTTTGCGTCGAAACGATTTGAAAACAGTGCGAAATTGTAACAAATGAAATTAGACACATACGAAAAAAAACCGCTTTTAAATGTTTCAATTTATGTTTATTAGACACTCTACACGTGTTTCGACCGACTAGGTCTTTTTCAAGAGTAATACTTATTTACCTAGTCGGTCGAAACACGTGTAGAGCGTCTAATAAACATAAATTGAAACATTTAAAAGCGGTTTTTTTCGTATGTGTCTAATTTTATTTTAAACGATGTTTCAAAAATTTCCAACGACAAATTCAATCGAAATTATTGTAAAAAATGACCTACTGAACGTGTAAATATCGGTATTTTTGACGTATAACGGCTTAAACTTACTTTTAAGTTCACTTATTATTCAATACAGTGCATGAAAGAGTTGTTGGTGTGTTTTCTCTTTTACTTATTTTTGTAGTAGTGTAGCTGTTATTTACGTTCAACATTCCGATAACAATTAATATCGTAAAAATTATCAATTTAATAAGTTACATTACAAAAAAATACCGGCCAAGTGGGAGTCGTAAATATGTGATGTAACAAAAAATTTAAGGTTTTCGGAATTTTTCCTTTATATGTGCTATAAAACATTGGTTCATCCCTTATTTCAAGATTCTGAGTTCACGGGAAGTACCCTGTAGGTTTTGATTCCCTTACGAGTAGTTGCGAGTTTGAAAGTATGCGGCTTAAATTGCTGTTTCTTTTGATTGCGTTGACATAGAAGTTTGATTTTGTTACAGCTTAAAGGTATTATAGACCTGAGTATTTGATATGAATTTCAATTTAATACCTGTACGCGTTCATGAGGAAAGGGGTAGTAAATTTAAAATTATTAAAAATATTTTTATTATATGATGTAACTAAAAATTTACGGTTTTCGCAATTTTTCCTTTATCTGTGCTATAAGACGTTGTTTCGTACCAAATTTCAAGATTCTGAGTTCACGGGAAGTACCCTGTAGATACGAATTAATATAGAATTAAATAAAACAATGGGCAAGTTTCACCAATTAATTTATTGTACTCGACAATATCGTTTCGATCTATGTGATCATTATCAAGAGTATCTTAATTACTAAATTTAAACTACACAAATCACAAAATTTATAATCTATTTAAGATGAGTGGGGATGAATATGTTTCCAATTCCAGTTGATTGTTCATGAGTGGTTCTTTCTTATATAATGATTTCTTAATTTCTAAAGATTCTAAAAGTGACAACTTTTTTCCTTTATTAATATTGGTATGTAATATTTGGGTTTTATCTAAGTCTAAACTATGTCCTAAACTTAAGCAATGTTCAGCGCAACCCGTTTTGTTATCCGATTTATTAATGGTATTCACATGTTCATTTATTCGAGTCTCTATGGCTCTTCCTGTCTGACCTAAATAGCTGGCATCGCAGTCTTTACAAACCAATTTATAAATACCACTTTTTTGTCTCCTATTAATTCTAGGTTTTATATTTGTTAATAAGTTTTTTAAAATCCTATTGTTACATTCTACTAGTGAAATTCCCAGTTTTTTAAATCTAGTTCTAAATTTATAACTTACATGATTGACGAATTGTAATGAACAATAGGTATTATTTTCATTTTTTAAACCTAAACTATCGTTATATAATAATTTTTGTATTCTATAGGTCGAGCTTATACTCGAACATTTAATTAGCAACTGGCGAGGTTATGTGTCTGCGCACCGTGTAATGACATTTTGAAATACCTCTACTGGTTTTATTGATGAATAAGAAGTTTGGTGTATATTAACGCATATGAACACGTCATCCTTAAGGCCAACCTGCATTACAAACGACATATTTCCAAGTGTAGCGAGGATAGGTATTATGTTTAACATCCCCTTGATTATGTTAACCTTATTCATCATATTCCTCATGTATACGTATTTAGTTCAGTAAATTAAAACGCTCTTCCTTTTTATTTGTTTCTTCTGACGTGGAACATATTTCCACCACAACAAAGTAATGAAATATTCAAGAATGTTCTGGAACATTATAGACTTCTGTTTTTTGATTTCTAAAATATTCTGCAACATTCAGGGTAGGTACTCCAACCGATCACAACCGTTTTGGCCTTTGGGGGACAAGTAAAAACAGTATTTAAATTGATTTTGTTTTGGTCAGAAGCTAAAAAAGCCGTTAGTTACAAACAGCCTCCATTACCATTCGTAAATTTATCTAAACATTTCAGAAATGTTTCAAGAATACGAGCGTATTTTATTTTATCAACTTATGTTTGGAAAATAACTCATTCTTTTTTTGTGATTAGCTTCTTCAACTCAACTACATCCTCTACTTCAAAATGAATAAACCATCGTGAAATCCTTAGTTAGGTTATACTCCACGTGGATCGCTGCTCAGATTATTTTTTGACGCGCAAAAAGCAAACACACAAGCCACACAATTTCTTGGATCCCCTGTTTATGTTTTCCAGTGTATTTACTCAGTTTCGATTCTGCTCATCACTACTAAATAGACACGGCAAATGTTAGCTTTCAAACTCCAAGACTTTTAGAAACTTATGCGATATAGAATCCAAATAATGCAGCAGCAACTTTATATTTATAGTCTTCTATTGAAATATGACATTGTCAATAGTTTAGTATTGGTATAGTAAAAAACAAAGTGACGATAGGTGCAAGGTTAACACAAAAAGCTTGCCACAACTGATCGATTCTGTCACGAAATAAAAAAACAGGGTGATAACTTCATTAATTGATTGATATGGGCCAATACTGAATTGTTAAGTCGGCAAAGTTATGGCCACAGCTCAAAAAAAAATTAATCAAATCAAATTTGTAGTTAATCCTAAATCTCACACAAGTATACATAAACCAAATGCCATTGTTATTTATTTGTTTCTTTTTTCGCCCTTAAAATTCGTTATTTACTTATCCAGTAATATTATCATGTGTACGAATATTCATAGAAGAAAAAGAATATTTAACATGTTTTAATAAAAATTACGCAATTGACAGTTTAAATAGGAAAAATATAAATATTTTCCATAGATGTCATTGTTTTATTTTTCATATTGTTTCAATCGTGATTTTTTATTCGCATTTGTTTTTAAGAATATGTTTTTCACACTGATTCCAAAGTAAAAGATTATAGTATAAAGTTTTGTCGGATTTATTGGTGTATGTTAAAAAATCAGTTTTGTAGGTTGAATACATACTGGAAAAGGTTGGGTCTGAAAGTTGACGTTTGACTGCTCAATATTGAATCAAGCTTGATTTTTGTCAAATCAGACATTACTGGGTCAAGTTCCTGTAGAACTTTTCCAGAAAGGAAAAGGTATTGAATATTTGAGAAGTTAGCACTGTAGTTTTGATCGATTTCGGTGAAATTTCGAAATTCACTTGTGAGAAACTGTTCATGTATGTATGTTCATGTTCACATGTGTCACAACGTATCTTGTGAAGGGCAGCTAGTAAGTACCATAGCAACCTATGCATATGTCTGTACATGTGTGTGTACATAAATTTCCGAATGAAAAATACACGCCGAGCCGAGCCAGCTTTAAACAATGTGCTGATATTTTCTTGGCGTCGCGTCCAAACAATCTCAGTTATTCACTTTTGAATTGTGTTCCTGCTGTTATATTATCACCAATACCGAACGGACGCATTTACAATTTGTTTCGATCGTTTGACACGCTTTTTAAGACGTTTTATCATTGCGGAACCTTCGCAATATTTTCCTCTACAGACATTTATTGTCGTTGAGAGATTGTTCTAAATTTGCTTAAATAACGTTTAGTAAATCTGACTTTTTCTGACCCCTGAAATACACTCACAGTTAGATATAATCAAACAGAATTTAATCTGAATATAATGTGAATTGATCACAGCTGAACTATATATATATCAATAAGGTATAGTGTCAAAAGGTTTGACATCATTATTCAGTTTATTAAACCCCTAATTAGAATATCTTCAACCTTGATATCTTCTAAATAAATACCTAATTTGTTTGCAATAAAAACCCAATGTGGTACGTACTTCTTAGAGATAACTTTCCTTTAAATTAATGCCTAAAACATTTATAAAAATTCTATTCCAGTCTGGACATACGCAATGGTAACGCGCATTTGAGGCTCTAAAAGGCTACTTAGGTTTATCTACGGTTTTTTTAAACAGGATTGTTTGTTTAAACGTTAAACTTTACAATATATATATTTAAAGCTTAAAATATATTAAAAATTAAAAACTGAGAAATTTCACTAAAACTTTATTAACTACTCGATGCGCATTTCGCCTTCAGGAGTAACAAGATTATACTAAGTACCAAACAGTAAATAAATTAATTTATAGTACATGCTAAGAGGGTGGGGGATGAACAATGTTTGTGTCCAATAAGGGATTGTTACCAAATTCTATTTGGTCGTTGGTAATATTTTTATTTTCTTACCAACGACCAAATAACAATCCCTTATTGGACCCAAACATTGTTCATCCCCCACCCTCTTAGCATGTACTATAAATTAATTTATTTACTGTTTGGTACTTAGTATAATCTTGTTGAAATTTCTCAGTTTTTCATTTTTAATATTTGAATCATGTTTCACCAAGTGATTACGGCTGATACTCTTAAGTTCCTTAAAATATGTTTCATTTTGTTTCAAAAATTATCAGTAATCAAGACAGAAAATTATGACCAAGAAATTACACAACACGAAAAAAAATACTTTGATAAATTTCATTTTCATATAATAATAAATAACAGAGACTCATCTCTTTACCACAAACAAATTATATAGCGGACACGTGTTTCGCCCACTTTAAATGTGATGGGCATTATCAACGCGAGACTAAATATTCTTATTCGTTTTCATAACAAGACAACAGTTAAACGTCGAGATGAAGATTCTTGTCTTGTTGAAGTCCTAGCAATATGCATGTCATTAAAAAACTTATTATATGTCCAATAGTTACCTAAAAACTTGTAAGTTATTCATTCATTTCGTATGTTCAATGAATTAGTGTTAATTTCTCCATTAAGATTCAGAAAATTTGTTAATAATTAGATTGTACAAAGTTTTCGCGTAACAAGCGAGACTTAGTTTGTTACGTCATATAAAAATCAAACTGAGATCCGTACTATTAGTAAGTAAACTCAATTGTATTAAAACTTTTAACTAAATCCTGAAAATTGTTCAACTTCGAACTCTCTCCTTACTATTGAAAATAATCTATTTAAGTAAGTAGAGTGGATTCTCAGATTAAACATCTAAAACTATCATGGTATTCCTAAGTAGGCTTTGAGGGAGTGGTAATTATTAAATTCAACAAGTTTAAGTTTATGCAAAATCTCAAATTTACTTATATTCGTTTGTTTGTCATTGCAAAAACGTCATCCGCCTGTTCTAGGACTTATTTGTGGTTTTCTTTGACTTTCTTTCGTATTAGCATTTTTAAAAATAACGCTTGTTGACTGGCAAATTATAAAAAAAATTGAATCAACTCGGAAATAAGCGGAGATACCAAGAATAATAATCATCTAAAGTTAGAATCAATATTGAATATGAATTAGAATTAGAAGTGTGTTAGGGTGGTGAAACGGCTGTTTCATTACCTTCATTTATCATTTAACAGACTACGTAATTCTCGCTCACCGTGAGATATTTCTACGTTTTCCCATTAAATAATAAAAAGGTAGATGAAAACAATTATTTGAATTATTTTCAATTATTTAAACATTTTTAGAAGGAGTATGAGAAATTAAATAATTTAGCTTTGTTGTACCTACTTCGTATTGTAACGAATTTTCTAGTCAAAGATATTAATTTAAATAATAATTTATTTAACACTATTTATATAACACTTAACACTAAATTAAAACTACTATTTATATTAGAACAATTCACTTATTTATATAACAACTGATTTATATTACTTGTGTCTATCGTTTATCGTTTTGATTCGCGCACTGATGCTTTATCACAACTACTGTCCTCTGGCCCAAAGACGATCATTTTATATACACCTTTCGAACTTTCTGGATGATTCGAAAAGGAAATCCTGATTATTCGCGAATGATGAATAATAATTAGAATGTCGTCGATGATTCCAGAATTGAACTTGTTACTTGTCGCTGGAGCTTGTAAGTTCACGTTGATAAAGGGAAGTCGTACGTTGTGGCTGTGTCGTAAACATGTTAGCGATAAGAAGTACATGCATACAAATTGTTATCGCACACACGTACAGTGTCACTGGTCGCTACAGTATGAAAGAAATCTCAGAATTAATTTGTCAAATAATTATTCCATTTGAATCGAGGCAAGACTGAATCCTTGTAACTCCATAATAAGAGCGGCGAGAGATAATATAAAAATTTTATTAATACAAGAGTCTATTAAATGACAACAATAATTCGAAATTGAATTTGAAATTAATGACTGATTTTTTACTCTACTAACGTACTAACCCTTTTAAAGACAAGTTTCATCAGGAAATTCTTAGTCAACGGAAAGTTCTTATGGGTTTTGACACGTCGAATTATACAATGAGCACTAGGTATGTTATAGAAAAAAAGCGATTTTTTTTTTCATTTCAACTTTATCCTTTAATAACTTTTGATGGAATAGGAACCCCTAAATATTAATATTTATATTATTGTATTGAAAACATTTCACCAAGTGCTCCTTTTCTAATTTTTTTTTAATTACACTGGAAATGTAATCACCCTACTTTGGTCACATTTTGTGAAAAACGTTAACATCTTTTGTAATATATGTAAATTTTTAGATGTTCGTTTCTGTAAAAACTAATGGAAGTTTTTCCAGCAGTAAATTTTAAGCTCGAGGCATTTTCAGCCAGATATTTTTAGATTGGTATCTAAACTGTTATCGATCGTTTTGGAGTTTAGTTGCAGTGCCTTTTTTTAACAAAAAAGAAACCAAGTCGAGCAAGCAAGCGTGTTACTGTTCGGTTAGAAGGTCATAATAAATAAGGCTGTAGTCACCCACGAAAACTAGCACTTCGTTAAATTAAACTCTGACACGATGCCGCACCGCCTTGCCGACGGCTCCGGCTACCTACGGCCTAGGTCTTGCATTTTTAAGTTGGTTCTTGTTTTGCCCTCTTATTCAACTGAAAATTATTTAACGTCAAGCGAGCCCGGCCGAATGTTTTTTGTCGAATTAGAAAAGGTTTAAATAAGACTAACGGGACCGTTTTTCTTTTGACAGTCGCAATTAAAGTTTAGCAGTTGCATGAAACAGTAAGTTGCTTGTCCTCCCCTTGAAGTATGGCATTCCTTGCGTTGCGAATTTATTTCAGTCCCTCGAAAATTTAATATAATGTTACGGTTGCATGCAATTATTTATTGCGCGGATATTTAAAACATCTTTTGTCTTACTCACGACAATTAGGAAATTTTAAAACAATGCACCGTGAAATCCCGCCTTTAAATCAAAATACTTATATAGGTAATCTACAGAATTTTTTTTATTAGTTAAGTAAATTGTAAGGGTTGAAAAACAAGAATTATTTTGCTGACGCAAAAACAAGAAGAGGATAATAAAGATAAGATAGGATGTATCCTGGCGGATATTCTGGAAAATTTGAAGGACGTGAACTCAGAAGAGAGTAATCATGTAAAACTCACGAGTTCACCATTTATGCCCTTATTTCATATGACTTATGTTAGGAGACATCGATACTATATCGCGCGATCCGGGGATAAGCCTAGGGCTCTTACAATTAGATGTTCTAATGTTCAAGTGGTATCACTCATTCATCCAAATGGCAATTAAAACATATAGCTTATCATCCTCTTATTTTCAGCAATGATTTGACGTAATGACTACCGTTATTCTATGGGGGGTTAGTCATTCCTTCTGGGAAGGAAAATCCCTCACCAAGTGTAACAATCAGGAAACATATGACTCTAATAACCATCAAATCAAAGCAATTTAAGAAAAAAGCTCTCCCATAAATAATTTTGTTTCAGTCACGATTTATAATCTCATCTTTTTTGTACATTAAGATAACAACCTTAAACATACACTTTATTATTTGGTTCGACATCAGTTGAATTAAATTATTCATAACAATAAATTGATTTACATGGCCGTAGACATCTACAATATTTTTCACAAATCAGGTATACCCTCTAATGAAGTGTAACACAAAGTTACAAAAAATCTGTACATTGCATGTCATCTGCAATACAATCTGGCAAAAAAGTAATATTTTGTCGCGTGTATGTCTAGCTATATTCACGACTTTGTCACGACAAAAAACACCTAACTATGGGTTTAATCGGTCTCCAACTAGCTTGTAAACTGACGATTAAATTATTACTTCCTAGTCTACAGACACGAAAATTTTTGAGCGCTGCAGAAGTTAATTCCAAAGATTGTTAAAATAATAAGTCGTCTTACGAAAATATGTAGATTTTGTGCATGACATGTGAAAATTAATGCAAATTAGAAAGAATACTAAAGGAGACTGTTTTATGAAAAAATGTGTACTATATACCTATATGTTCTAAAGATTTGAAAAATTATTTTATACTATAATGAAAGTCCAAACTTGGGTTGAAGTGACCCCAAACAGTAATTATTTACCCAAGGGATTTCATTGATTTCGCTAAAATCATAAATGAATTAAACATAATGCTTCTGCCATTTTTTTTGTAATTGGTATTCCTTTGTCCTCTAGGTTTACTTTTCACAAACATGTTTGATACATTTTCTTGTGGTTTACGAAAATTCCTTGTAGCTGTAGAAAATCCGGAGTTTACTAAATCCAAACACGAACAGAATTTGACAGCAATCCGGTAAAAGGTCCTGTCGACATCAAATCCAGCAAAACAGTTCGCAACTTCAAAGAGCCAGTGAAACTCATTTCGACGTTCGTGTAGTAGGATCACGTTTTTCACTTTTTTATTATTCCCACGTTTATAATGTTAATGGGTGGTTTGGGTCGTTTCGGGAAATACTTTTCAACCGTTTTCTTTACAACGGAAAGCTCGAGAGGATGATGATTTTCGCGAAAGGTGGATTAATGTAACGTGAATCCCGTCTACTGGAAGCGGTTTACAAGATGCGCTTTCTTCGATTATATATTACAAATATATTACCATTGTAAACGATAACAAATCAAAATGATGAGGCGATTTTAAGTAAAGAACATTATTTGAATAAAAATTATAGGAAATGTATAGTCACGTAATCCTCGACAGTAAATGAAATGATTATAGAAATCCTTAAAATTGTTTTAAATACTTTAGGTACATATTTTACATTCCAAACTCCTCTTCTCGCTGTTTAATTGGAAAACTTAATTACTACAGTATGCACTCCAATGTAATTTTAGATTTTTAGATTCCAAAAAATACGATACATAGTCATCATCTGATCTTTTGCAACATGTCATCATCACACTCCAGACAAATTTCTGGTGTTTATAGGCATGGTTTAAACAGTTCGCCATACACATGTTCAGCACAAATGCGCATACAGGTAAAAACACTTCTCTGTGCCCTGGAACATAATGTTAGTTATCCGATTGCTCACTGAATACAGCGATTTACTCAATTAATAACTGATACACGCGAGCAATCGAATAAAAAATTTTTTATTCTTTTTATCTTCAGCTAATTAACGGTTATAAGAAATAGGGGATAAATGTTTGTCATGTTGTTTTTTTCTGAAACGCAAATATGCTGCCATTATTTTTTATTGGAATAGGTAGGTGGATTAATTAATAAAATAAATGCAAGCATTTACGAAGAATAGAGATTCATACTACGTATAATGAAAGTTCGTAACAAACAATTATCCTAGAGAGCTCGTTCTGTTCGTTCTTCCTTTTTGGATGCTTGCCAATCGACCTGCTCCGCTGTCTTTAACAACTTCGTGCATTTCAATGACCGTCTGAATTTGTCGACGAGACAGCTTAACTTCTCTATGAAAATTAATTCGAGCTGCTTGCTCCCAATGTAGAGACTAATGAAAAAACGAAACTGCTAAATTAAAAGGAGTGAACGAATTTATTTCATTTAGTAATGTTCATTATAATACAAAATTTGTACATATATCATGGAAGTTTAAATTTACATACTATGATAATTATCAGTATTACAAACATTAAAATTTCACCAAAATGCTTTCATAGATTAACGTAAAATATGTATTTGATTTTATCACCTCAATACCCACAAATAGGGTAAGGTTTCTAAATTTTGCAGATATGGATAGGATTAATCTAAACTATTTAACAGAAATTTATAGAAAAGAAAAATTGATATACCAATTTTTGAAATAAATACAAATAGGAGGGATTTAATTAGAATATTTTAAAAATTTTTGATTTTTATGTGCCATTCGTTTAAGTGATTGTAAATTATAAATTGAAAGTATAAAAAATATTTTAATGGAATGAATTCCTAGTCACGAAATAATAATTCTTTTATCGTTGATGTTCTTACCAAAAATTTTACCTTGAACTTATCTAATATATAAAATTCTCGTGTCACAATGTTAGTTACCATACTCCTCCGAAACGGCTTGACCGAGTTTTATGAAATTTTATATGCATATTCAGTAGGTCTGAGAATCGGCTACTATCTATTTTTCATACCCCTGAGTGATAAGGGTTGTCCACCCCTCTTTTTTGGACAAAATTTTTTATTTTTATTTTTTTATAAATTGGCATTAAAAAATACATATAACCCTCAATTTTCATCCTTCTACCACCAACCATTCAAGAATGTTCCAGAGTGTTAAAAAAAGTTAGAGAATGTTTTGAATCATTATGGGATGTTCTGGATAGTTCTAAATTCGCCAATGTTCCATCAAACGTGTGATATATTCTTACCCGAGCAACGCCGGGTATTGCTGCTAGTTAGTTATATAACTTAAAAAAAAGCTTTAGAAGTGTGTCATCATCTTTAATCAGGCGATTAATAATTAAATTGGAACGAGGAAAAGTTGATGAGATGATTTTGAATTTATTAATTGCAAAGTATTCATAAATAATGAAGACAATATTTATTTTAAGGAGGTCAGTTGAAAATTACAATATTAGATAAAGCTATGAATTTAAAGTATGTCATTCTTTGAGTCATGTAGAATGATTCTAGAAAAACTTTAGGATATCTTATCGAACTATTTAACAAGATATTCAGCTTTGAATATCGTCAGAAATACACGGTGCTGTATGGGATATGGTCACAATCTAAACTAAATTCCTCTATTTAATATACTCACAAATTAGATATCAGCTGGGAAAATAATGATATTTATAAATTAATATTTATATTTTTAGTTTATCGAAAAAAAAAAATGTACCTTGACGATGTCTTTTTAATATAATTTGTGAATAAAGAGTCTAAAAATAGGGAACTCGTATCCTAGCTTTGCCGCCATGTCGATTGAGGGAAGATTTGACAACGTCGCAACTAGATGTACTGCATGCGTTATATAAAATTATATCGATTATGACAGAAGACTATAGGTTAGTGTATAACACTTAAATGGTATCTTGTTTACCGACAATACTCGACGTTGTGAAACGTTTTCACAGCTATTTACATCTAACGTCAATTGAATTACTTTATATTTCTTGAGCATGATTTAAAATATCAAAATTGTATAATCTTTTATAAAACTAAAAATAAACATTTTTTACTATAATAAAGTATTATAATATTCGACTTGAAATTTTTTTTTAGAATTTATGGTCTAAAACTAGAGTAGTAATCAACCGACCTCCTTAATTGACCTTATTGCTTTAATTGATGTTATTCTAATATTTTTTTTTTTTTTTCAGGTAAGATTCCGATCAAATTTATCATACTGAAGATACTTTTTAGTTCATCTGTAACAGGTAAACTTTTTGATATTAATTTAACACGGATGCACCAATTATGATTACAAAATCTGTATATTATCAGAATGGCACAGAAATGGTTTGTATACCCAACCATTTCATTAGTTAAAATGCCGTACCACAAAAGTAGAATGCGTTTATAACAGGTGGATGTAAAAATATATTAATCTGCTATATCCACAGTAATACGTGCTTTTTGAATCATTATAGTTAATTTAGTTTGCTGTTTATAAATTAGTAGGTAGTTATTCATATGAAGGTGAGTTTAAAAAAAAAAATATAAGAATATAAGCCAAAGAGACTTGGCGTGATGAAATAATGAGAGAGTTCTGAAAAAGTTTGCTTACCTATTTGTTGTTGTTAACTACCTAAAATTTAAAATGTGAATTACACTAGCTTTTGAATGTAGGGTAAACAAGATATATAAATAAAGCAATACTGTTTTCAAATTAACACGAAATACACTCTCCATCATCTAAAAGACAAATAAAAGCGAGGTGAATGGCATGCAGCTCATTGGCTGCCATTATTCGAGGCTTTTTTTTGTAACAAAATGTGAGTTATTTCTGAAGTAGTTTATCTAACAATTCTTTGTGATTCAATAATAATATAACGGATTCCGTACTGTACTCAACAAGCGACCCAATAAATTTAACACAGAATGATTATTTAAAGATGATTTTGCACTAAAATATCAACTTTAAGTTCCACAGTTCACTAAATTATTGTTAATACATTTTGGATACTATATCGCAATGGTATCATTTTGGGCGTGCTGCAGCTCTGCAGCACTTGTACACTGACTGCAATAAGAGAACAAAGTTTTGGTACAACGTAAAAAGAAAGTGGATATTCATTTTGGTAGTCTGAACGCATCTTTACATACTTATAATTTATTCAGCCATAAAAACCTTTTACAACGAAACACGGTGTATTAGGGGTCGCGATCGACATTTACATAAGTAAAACATGTAACAGGTTGTGTGCAGTTTTGTCCTGAATTCTGCATTAACGTTCTGATCGAACGAACAGTTGAAAAAACTGTTTAGCTTTCTGTTCGGAGTCCAACATTCCAGAACATACGATTTTTCCAGCTGTTGTTTCATCAGATTTTTAATCAATTATGCAGAAGGCTCGTATGTCCTCTGTGCATTTTTCATTTGATATTGCCAATAACTTTTGCATAGACAAACGCAAGTTAAATTATAGTACATACCTATACAGTCAAATGTATAACAATAAATATTTTTATGGAAATTCGGAATTGAGTCCACAATCAAATATAAAAAAGCAGTTTCTTATCGAAATATTTACCATAAAGTTTAATTTAAAAAAAATGTGAGCCGTCACGAAACGCCTGGCAGATGTGAAACATCGAGTTTGCACAAGTTATATGCATGGAAGACAATATTACGATAGGAACTAAATATGGCATAACGAAAAAATAAAATATTACAAATTTTTTCCACAAAATATTAAATACAAAAATTAAAAATTCAAAAATTTATTTCAAGTTGCGACAACTCAATTCTTTTAATCAGTGACTTTAGTAATAGTTATATTCGATGTTACCTCTGACAGCATTACTGTGATAATTGGTCGAGGATAACTGAAGTATGTTACAAAAGTATTGGACAAATATTATCAAGACACCTAATTAATACAGCATCTATTGTTGTTGCATATCTGGTAGTAGGTTCTCTTTGATTGTTGTTAATTTGAAATTGATATTATTTTTGGAGGAACGTAACTAATGGCATTGATTCATCTTTAGCAAAATTTACATTTAAATCTCCAGCTAAAATCAAAGGTATTTTATCTGTATTGGTTATAAAAATTATTGAACCTCTTTGACCGTACGGAAATAATTTCTCATGTAAAAAAGAAATATCATTCATTTTTTTAATAGGTGAAATGTACACAACAATCATAATTAATTCACTTTAATCTTCTAGTTTACTATAATAAACGACACTGTCGAACCGAGTGGGAAGAGAATCGCACAGGCGCTTGCGCATGGCGAGCGCCGCCACGGCATACAATCGCCATGGTCGCCATGCCAACAATCCGGTTTAGCCGTGCCTATAGATGTTTCACATCAAAAAATGTTTTATTAAAAAATTGGTTAACGATATCCAATAATTACAGTTAATTTTATAGTAATCATTCATTGAATGTCTTAGTAATACCTGCTTGCATGGTGAGAAAACGCAGTGTTTTGGTTTTTGAAGTGAAACTTCTAGTGCGACTTCCAACAAGGTTGAGTTAAACGTTTAACGCTACCATGGAGGGGGAATAGAAAGAGACAGAGCGAGAATGAATGCGTGGCACAGAGCGAGAGTGGATGCGTGGTACTCAAACGCATGCGCATAGTATAGCTGTTACAGGCCAGTGCGAGTGTTAGCAACGAGTAGCGTCCAATATTCCAACCCAAGAGGGAGAGAGAAAGAAAGATACACAAAGGTAGAAAGAAAGAGAGAGAAAGAGAATGAGTCGGTAGATCAGCACATGCGCGTGGTATTCTTGCTATGCAGCGAAGTAAACAGTGTGAGCGTCGTGAAATTAGCTGAAATGATAATTAAAAGATGCTATCAATTGTGAATTGTAAGCAATGTTAATGAAGTTTGTCTTAAAGAAACAATATGAGTTCACTAAAAATCAATTTCTACCCCTTCCTATTTTCATTTTCATATTACGAAGTTTCACTTCTTCCGCGCGGAGGGACCACGCACTATAATAATTTTTTTTTCTGTGCTCCACACGATCCGCGTTCTAATCAGTATCGACTTTCTTTTTCTTCATTTCGCCTCATTAACCTAACTATCATTTTCATTTTCTTTATCACCTATTTTAAAAACATTTTGGAAGTTGTCATAGTTGTCTCTATTTAAGATTCTGTCTTTATTCTCTTATTCTTTCATCCCTTTCTTCCTCCACTTTTTTCTTTCGTGATTCTATAAACCTTCTATTCTTGCTAGTAAATCTGCTCTCTCTTTTCTCTTTTTATTCATTTAAATTCTCTATTGATTATTTTTACACTTTTAGCAGTATAAGATTGATGAAATATGACGGTAAATCTTACTGCTTCTTCTATTTCTGATAATGTATCTCTTTTACATTAATTTCCCTTTCAATTATGTTAAAGATTCTTTCGCATTCCAAATCTATGAAAAAGTTATTCTTCCTTTCTCTGTTTCTATTACTATTTCTATAACTGTTTTCTTATGCCTATGAGAGTAAAATAAATAACTGCTTAGCTTTTTGAACTGTCCTCGTTTCTTTTTAGTAAATTGCGATTACATTTCTTTCTTTACATCGTTATTTTTTTATACCATTTTCTAGTTGTCTTTAATTGATTCCTTGTTATTGAATACCCCATAGCTCAGTAGGTGTTGTCTCCATATCTAATTGTAATTTGTTTGGCACTTGATTTTTTTCATTCCTCTTTTTTGTAATAAAAAATTAAATTATGAGACAATTGTACATTTATTACACAAAAATTCGACTTCTAGTTTTAATAAGTACGGGAATTTTGTTAGTAAAATTGTTCATTAAAGCTAATTCATGTTTAGAAGAAAAAAGGATCACTCCCATTAAATTTATTTATTTTAAAAAAATCCTTTATAGAAATGCAAGTGTAAAAGTACACCTACTTGTCCTTAATACAAAAAGGCATAAAATGCAGAACAGAAAATAGGAAAATTAGGGTTGGTATTTTGATGCAGGGTAATTAGTGCCCGAGCTTTTGCTCTACGTACCACTGCAGCGGCTAAAAGTTCGCGTTTAGAGAATGCTGTCTATGAGTAATTGCTATAGGTAATGTTGGTAAATAAGTAGATATATTCCTGTGGTGATCGCGGCCGTTGAAAACGATAGCATGACGGCAAAGAATAATGTTTAGAAGGAACATGGTACACAATAATGAAAAGACTTATTCTCTCTTTCTCGGCAATTTTCGCAGAGCACGGAAATGTGTTTCCATTACTCTTTCCTAATTACTATGATTGCATATTATACGTATTAGACATTATTAAGTCAATAAAAGCTCCGCATTTATGAATAATTAAACAATTACCTGGTTGCTAGTCGGGCCACTCCTCCTCCTGCTTTCTTGTCATTTTCTCCCGGTTAATAACGATTTGCATAGAATATAAATATGTACGTAATAAGGTGGGCTGCAAATTGGCCTAATACTGCCATTTTGTTAGGACTGAATGTAACTCAAAGAAAAAAGCCTTTCCGCCGTACATAGTATACGCGCTAATTTTGTATTCAAATTGCTAAAATAAACACAACACGTATACCAAACAATAAAGCGGAGTTTTAAGCTGTCTATAAATAAGAATGGTCCGAATATTTTTGCGTTTTAACTTATAATTTGACCTACAGATATATAAATGGGTGTATAATGTGTGCTTTTTCTATTATTTTTATTTTTTTATTATTCATAGATTTACAGTGAATCAGTTTATTATTTACATAAATTTTCTTTTTTTTATAATAATTGCACCCTGCAGTTTTAAAAAGTTTCCACACAGCTTAATTTGTTTGGAAAATAGTGACGTTAATCTAATTAATTATTCTATTTTTATTTAAATTAAAATGAGTATTATACCTACTGAACTATAACAATAAAAAGAAGACAACTTTTGCTTTTTAAGATGGTAGCAAATAGTACATGTAGGTAAAACACAGTACCTAGTTGAAACATTGATTAGATAACTAGCCAAATTACATTTACATTGCTCAAGAAAAGTCGGTGATCTAAAGGATTCCACAATATTTACGAAAATTCCAGACTATTTTTAAAGCTTCTATAAAATTATAAAACATTCTCGAACCTTCAGAAAAATTCTAGAACAAACTCGAACCTTCTGGACGATTCTAGAACATTTTTGAACCTTCTGAAAATTTCTAAAACTCTCATATGAAGTTCTTTGGGATACCCATTCACCCCTACATCTTCAAAACCAATCCCTGTAGACAACGGAATCCTTCATGAATGGGGGCAAAGGGCTACTACATCCTGTACCTTCCTTGAACATGCCGAGATTGGTACATTGCACACTAACTTTTATAATATTGTGACGTGTTCGGTCACAGAAAACACAATTAACAAAACAAAACAACGAATTTATTTAAGTACTAAAGTTAATTTGACTACACTGCAGTTATAAACAAGTCTACACAATTTATTTCACTAAAAAGTCTCTTTTCCCGCTCGCTTCTGTGTGAACACTATTTATCGCTTTATAATTTAGACACTATCTAGTCGCTCGGTATGAATTCTATCGCCCGTGTTGCCTATCAATCGCTTCGCTTCCAAATATCAGCTGTTCACTGTCAACTAACTCGGTGTGTGCCGTGTCCGCCTTTTATAGTCTTTTCAGCCTTTTTCTAGGGAATTCTTCAGCCGTCTAGTAATCCAATTGTTTTCCCATTGATTGTTGCTGGTGTTTTCTAGATGTTTCAGGAAAGCCGGGAATATTCCTTATGTATTCAGGGAAGATGTTCATTAATTATGCTCACACCAACTTAATTGGCAAGTACTCACTGCCCCCTTCTTAGAATTGATTGTCCCGGTCAATGTCTTGACCTTTGTAGGGCGCCAAGCGGTCCAAGTGTACAACTTTCATCTTGGCCTTTGGTCCTCTCTGAATACGGTAGACCACGTCATTTAGCCTTCTGACCACAGTGTAAGGTCCTTCCCAGGCTCGCTGTAGCTTCGGTGAGCGTCCTTTTCGACGGACAGGATTGTAAAGCCACACCTGGTCCCCTTCTCTGAATCCTGTGCTGTTGGCTCTCCGGTCGTACCTGGTCTTCATGCGGTCACTCCCTACTTGGATTTTGTTACGAATGGCTCTATGGATGGTATCGAGTCGTTCCTCTAGCTGCTGTGCGTAGTCGGTAGCCAAAGGTCGCCGATATTCTGGGTGTCCAAACCGGATGTCCATAGGTAACTTCAGTTCTCTTTCAAATAAAATGCTGGCTGGTGTTTTGCCGGTGATCTCATGAACCGTACTTCGATAGGCCAACAGGAACAAAGGTATGTGCTGGTCCCAGTCTGTCTGGTGATCGTTGACAACTATTTTCAAATTGGTTTCCAGCGTCGCGTTAAACCGTTTGACCATTCCGTCAGATTGTGGATGTAATGGAGTGGTCCTAGTTTTCTGTACTCCTAGCAGCTCACAGACTTCCCGGAATACCGTGGATTCGAAGTTCCGTCCCTGGTCAGAGTGGATCTCCATCGGAACTCCATACCGATTGATCCATTGGTTCACCAGCATTCCAGCGACCGTAGTAGCTTCTTGGTTTGGGATTGCGTACACTTCGGGCCATTTGCTAAAATAGTCCATCACTACCAAGATGAACTAATTGCCAGCAGCTGTTGTTGGGAACGGTCCTACTATGTCCAGAGCTATTCTCTCAAATGGGGCACCAACATTGTACTGTTTCATTCGCCCTTGCTTCGAGTCTGAGGTCCCTTGGCTGAGGCACACGTTGGACACTTCCTACACCAATTTTCGACGTCTTTTCTACACTTTAGCCAATAAAATCGCTCTCGCACCTTCTCCAACGTCTTTGTTACTCCGAAGTGTCCTCCACCAACACCTCCATGGACTTCTGGCAGCACCTCGTGGACTCTGTTCTTCGGGAGAACTACTTGATGCCGAATTTTAGTTCCGTCAGGGCTTTCCCACACTCGTTTTAGTACCCCATTCTCGATGATAAGCGAATCCCATAAGGCCTAATAGCTCTTCGTGATAGTACTCGTACTACTAACATCTGCCCAGGTAGGTCGTGCTGTTCCTGCCTTTTTCCACTGCAGTATCGGCTTAATGTCTTCGTCGTTATCTTGGTCTTTCGCCAGGTCTTCGTTCTGCCAGTGTTCTTCAGGTTCCACCATCGTCTGACAGATCCTTGCCAAGTTGACTGGTTCCTTCTTTTCGGCGGCCATGCAATGTTTGCAGTTCTTCGAGCATGGTCTTCGCGAGAGGGCATCAGCGTTACCATGTTGTTTTCCAGCACGATGCTCGATGCTGAAGTCGTATACTTGTAGCCGCTGTAGCCATCGAGCCAGTTGTCCCTCTGGGTTTTTAAATTGCAGCAGCCATTTCAGGGACGCATGGTCTGTCCTTAACAGGAATTTTCGTCCGTAGAGATACTTATGGAAATGTTCGAGAGTTTTGACGACTGCCAGCAATTCTCTACGGGTCACGCAATAGTTTCGCTCCGGCTTTGACAGTGCCTTACTGAAGTAGCCAATGACTTTTTCTTTTCCTTCCTGCATCTGCGACAGAACACTACCAATTCCTACATTGCTGGCATCCGTGTCGACAATGAAGTCTGTGTCGAACTGTGGGTACGTCAGTATTGGGGCTTGAGAAAGGGTAGACTTCAGTGTTTCAAAAGCTTGCTGACATCGTTCTGACCATTGGAAAGGGACATCCTCTGTTAACTTGTGGAGCGGTCGAGCTATATCTGCAAATCCCTTTACGAATCGTCGGTAATAGGAACACAGCCCCAAAAAGGTTCTCAGGTCGTGTTGGTTCTTCGGGACAGGCCAACTTCCCACAGCTTCAGTCTTGTCAGGATCAGTTCTTATTCTTTCTGAGGTGATAACTAGGCCAAGATATTTCACCTCCTTACAGAATAGATGGCATTTCTTGGGACTGAGTTTCAACTTGGCTGCTGAAAGCTTCTTGATCACTTCTTCGACATTCTGGAGGTGGTCTTCGAATGTCTTTCCCAGTACTATCACGTCGTCTAGGTACACCAGACAAACCTTCCAATTGAGCCCTTGTAGCACATTTTCCATAAGTCGCTCGAAGGTGGCGGGAGCGTTACATAGTCCAAATGGCATAACGTTAAAGTGCCACAGCCCCTAACCAGTCATGAATGCGGTCTTCTGCTTGTCTTGTGGATCCAGTTCAACTTGCCAGTATCCACTCTTCAAATCTAACGTTGAAAACCATTTGGCACCAACCAAGCTGTCAAGGGTATCGTCGATTCTGGGTAAGGGATAGCTGTCCTTTAAGGTTACGTCGTTGAGCTTCCTGTAGTCAACGCAGAACCTGGTCGATCCATCCTTCTTCCTAACCAACACTATCGGAGAAGCCCAAGCACTTTGTGATAGTTCGATTACCCCCTGTTCTTCCATGTTATTCACCAGGTTGTTGACTTCTTTTTGCTTAGCCCATGGAACTCTTCTAGATGGTTGTTTAATGGGACGAGCTGATCCCGTGTCTATACGGTGATTCGTTCTCCCAAAGTCGTTGTCAGAGAGGGCGAAGACGTTTCGATACTTACTGAGCAGTTCTTCGAACTTTCTAATTTGGTCACTGTTAAGGTTTGTGGCCGAACGCTGCACTAAGTCTCGAAGAACGGTTGGAAGCGGTTCGCTCTCTGCCATTGAGGATTCAGCTTCGACTTCGCATTGGAGGATGGACACCACGGGTTCAAGGACTCCTACTTCCATTCCTTTATACACTTTCTGTTCGAAGTCCTTCAAATTGACCACTCTGACAGATGCGTTCGGCGTCCCAGTTCAAATTAGTGTTCGTCCTATCAGTATGGCTTTCTGTGTCAAATCCGGGTTTTTGGCTTCTACTATCCCCTCCAAACCATCCGCACCTTCGCCGTCGATGTTTATTTTGAGAACTACCTCCGATCTAGCAGGTGGTAATCGGTCTTCTGCTACGATGACCTTTCGAAGACCGTACTCTTTGGTGGGGTTTGTCATCACCAACTCTTCCTTGCCGATGTGTAAAATGCCGGAGCCCAAATCCAGATTAATTTTATTTCGTTCAAGAAGATCCAATCCGATGATCACGTCGTCGGTGACATCGGCTACTAGTACCTTGTGTCGACGGCATACTTCTCCCAGTCTCAACTCGATGTCGCATTCTCTTCTAATCGGCGCTGTTTCTCCGGTAACCGTGGTCAAACGTAGCTTCCTCTGCAGGGGACGGATTCTCCACTCGTTAACGATGTTCGGCCGGATTATGGTCTTTGAAGCTCCCGTATCGACCACCATTCTTACCTTCTTGTTGTTGATGTGACCTTCGACGAATAAGGACTTGCTTCCGTTTAGTTGGGAAACGACGATTTCTGCTGGGGCTTGGTGGGGAGAAGCCAACTTGCGCCCCTCAAAGTTGGCTGATCTTAGTTTCCCGACTGCTGTCGGTCCGCACGGCGTTCATCGGCCGGGCAGTCTCGCTGTAAATGTCCGTGCCTTCCACATTCCCAGCACCTTGGTCTTCCTTTGTTTTGGCCACAGTCTCGGGAAAAGTAACCGACATTCCCGCATTCCCAACATTTGGCCGATTCTCTCTTGTCGTTGATGGTAGTCTTCTTGACAGTTTCGACGCATTCTTTAATCAGCCTTATGACTTCATTCTTGTATTCGTCGTGTTCAACAGCTGTTTGGCGTACACGCACGTGTTCTTTGGAAGCTTGTTTTGCAGCTTCGAATTCTAAGGCGTGCGCCAGTGCGTCACTCGCAGTCTTATGGCGGGCCAAACGGAGAACTTGCTGTAAGTTGGTGTCCCTCACGCCATCGACGAATGTTTGGACTGCTAGCTGGTCTGCGAAGTCCTGCGGAGCGGTAGGATAGGCCAATCTAACTAGACGTTTCACATCGGCCTCGAATTCTTGTAGATTTTCTGATGTCCTCTGATTGCGACACTTTAGTTGGGTCTGTCGTCGTATCTCATTTCAAGTCGCTCTAGCAGCGCAGAGAAGTCCCGTTGTTGGCGCTCTGGAATACCTTGAAGGACATCCAATGCTTCTCCTCGCAGGGCTATGACCAGCGCCGTTGCTTTCTCAAAATCGTTCCAGTTGTTTGCTTCTGCCGCTGCCTCGAACTGTCGTTTGTACACAGACCAGCAAACTTTTCCGTCGAAAGTCGGTGGTTTAATTCTAATCGTCTTCGCAGTGTCTTCGGACTTTACTTCACTAGCCGGTCTAGTGTTCTCGAACTTCTGTCGTATCTTCTCTACTTCCTTTTGTACTTCTTCTTTCAACTGATCTCTTAGTTTCTCTTGTCTCGTCTCCACTTCTTGTCGTTCTTCTTCTTTTAATCCTTCTTGCTCAATTTTTATTGTCTTTATATCTTCGATCAATTTCTCTTGAACCGCTTTAATTTCTTCTTTGCCTGCTTTAATTTCTTCCTTCATTTCTTCTTGTGCTAATTTCATTTCTTCCTGGCCACATTCCATTTTTTCTTGTCCAGCTTCCATTTTATTCTTCATTTCTTCCTGGCCTACCTTCATTTCTTCCTGGCCTGCCTTCATTGCCTTCATCATTTCCATTAAAGCCTTTATTTGTTCTTCCATTATTGCCGCTTGTTTTCTTGTTACTGGCATAAGGCTTCAAAATTATTCTTCACTTCGGATCTCTCCTACGATCTGTCGCACTAACTTCCTTCGGGAATCTTTAATTCCCTTACTATCCCACTCCTGACACCAAATGTGACGTGTTCGGTCACAGAAAACACAATTAACAAAACAAAACAACGAATTTATTTAATTACTAAAGTTAATTTGACTACACTACAGTTATAAACAAGTCTACACAATTTATTTCACTAAAAAGTCTCTTTTCCCGCTCGCTTCTGTGTGAACACTATCTATCGCTCTATAATTTAGACACTATCTAGTCGCTCGGTATGAATTCTATCGCCCGTGTTGCCTATCGATCGCTTCGCTTCCATACATCAGCTGTTCTCTGTCAACTAACTCGGTGTGTGCCGTGTCCGCCTTTTATAGTCTTTTCAGCCTTTTTCTAGGGAATTCTTCAGCCGTCTAGTAATCCAATTGTTTTCCCATTGATCGTTGCTGGTGTTTTCTAGATTTTTCAGGAAAGCCGGGAATATTCCTTATGTATTCAGGGAAGATGTTCATTAATTATGCTCACACAAACTCAATTGGCAAGTACTCGTAACAATATGTATTCATTAGATAACAGAAAATGAATAACACATGTCTTTTTTTCTTAAAAGTTAAATTTTGACACCGAGTTTTTTAGTAACGCATGGTAGTGCATTGGTAATAGCGGTGTTATTCAAAATACATAATAGGTAAGTTACTTTTAAGCATAAGGAACTTATAACTCCACACTTCCAAACTCAATATCCCGTTCTTGTGGTGAATTCAATTTGTTTTTCTTTATAGTACGAAAATCGAACACAAACTTTGGTTAATTATTTATTATTATTAAAGGTTTAAAATTATTGCAGAATAAGTAATTTACCAGTATTATTCTTTTGGTATTTATTCCTTATTAAAAATATATCTACAAATGTGTGTTCAGCTAAACAAGTCCGTATCTTTATTTAAAAAAGAATTTGTTGAAATTTTTTGAATCTGCAATTAGTAACAAATCATTGTATACGTTTTTACTACTTTACCTGAACTTTGTGAAGACCGATATGTCATATTTTTCCTGAACATTCGTATATAATTTTCAGAATTTGCAATTTGGAAACTATAGGTAACAAATAAGATAGAACAAACTGTTTTCCGTTTTGGAATATTACAGGACTATTCAAATTTACCATTTCTAGATACTCCTTTTCAACTGGCTATTTTGCCGTCTATATGTATGCTATTCTTTTCTGGAGTGTAAGTATTTTTATTGGAAAAGGCTTTTATCAGAATGAGATGACTTTCCACGATTGACCTGATAACTTGATCGGTATCATTTCTCGAGATGTAGACGCATCCTAGGCATTTCCCTGGGTCTTGAAATTGTATCGGATATTGAATGCAAACTAAAATATCTATTTCGATGATGCCTCAAATTCAGAAATCATTTGATTTGAATAAACTTTTTATTTTAATAGTACTATTATAAAATTTTTTTTCATTTAAATTGAATTTTTAGATATCTACCGTTATTCGAATGTTACGACTCTGCTATATCACCATTATAATATTCTCTATTTGATTAACAGCTCAATTCGTGTTCATTTAAATAAAAGAATAAAAATCGAACACTCAAATTTAAGTTAAATTTGCCGATAAAACCATAAAAATGAATTGTAATTATGTGAGGTAAGGTAGTGAAATGGGTAACCGTTTACAGTCACCCTAACGATTGCGAGTTCCCTTTTATTTTCTATTTTCTTATGACTACCTAACAAATGTACATCCTTAAATTAAAAAAAAAATAATCATGTGCTCAGTACACGTGAAAGAAGTGAAACTTCTTTGGCGATCTCTATACCTTTGTAACAAATAAGTAATGTTTGGTGAATGGAAGAGAGAGTACGAGAATTTTCTGGATTTATGTTTTAAAAATGAACACATACATACATTTTCGCCTCTGTTTATTTTTCCAAGTGCTTAAGAAACCACAAACTATCAATAACCACAAGGAATTAAAATTAATACATAATAATACTCACTCTTAAATAAATATTAATTGTTGTTAAATAAACATTTACTGTAATAAACTTACTGTAATATAACTGTTATGAGATGCCGGTTACTAACAGCTGACTGTAATACCGATATGCGCATGCGCGCCTTTCTATTGTCATAGGTTCGATAGACGAATAGTTACGAAATGTGTCGTTTCATGGCCTTGAGATTTTACTCTCATCGCTCCCAAAGAAGCTTCACTTCAAAATTTTTTTTAATCTTAAAGCAAGTAATACTGAGATTTTCGGGTTAGAACCTATCTCACATCCATAGATTGTATTGGGAAATCACATCTAAAGGCAGTTAGGTACCATATAAAATACAAGCTATAATCTTCTTATACGGATCTTTATATTCGGAGGATTTTAGTTATAAAATGCGAAACATTTTGAAAATTAAAAGCAATTCCAGCATGGAAATGGCTTCCGATTTTAATTTAAAAATCTCTCTCATAGAATACATTCGTTTTTACGATCCAAAACTAATTCAATCGATAGGGAAACATACATATGTGCATGTAAGTCCATATATGCACATAATACATACACTGATAGGGGTAGTAAATATGTACGTATGTACCTATGAGCTTGGCAGCGGCAAGGTTCGACAATTTTGTAGCAAGCGGAGATCTTATTAATCACGTTAACGTAAATACGTAGACGACATCCGCGTATGGAGTGAGTGTGCATTTTAGTTCGTTAAGCAAAGCAACGAATGTCATTTTGGTAAACTCGATGTCTGGAAATGTAACAGCAAAGTGTGCAAGAGCCGAACCGAGTCGAGTCGAGTCAACGGGGGCAATTACGGTTAGCCAACTTTAGTCCTTTAATAGTTTCGATACTTAGTCGAATGGCACATAAACGGCATCTCTATTGTTATTAGGCAGCAGTAAATGTGCGATACGATCAAGTGCACCCTTTTTACAACCGGAAATTGAATAGGCAAATGCACTCCTTTGCGAACCTAACATTACATTATGTTAATACTAATGATATTTTTCTAAGTGTAAAAAATACGATTCTTTAACATACGGAATTACCAGAATTACCAGAAAGGGTAGGTATTATACGCCTACCT